>CM026570.1:22470344-23081763 GCA_015143295.1 Tetracentron sinense
CACTCAAGTGAGCCAGCACATAGCCCAAGTGGGCTTATGTCAGCTAAATTGTCAGAATTTGTGAGCATGAGAAATCCCTATTTTACCCCTCCTTTTTACTCCTTTTTACGAATTTTATCCATTACAATAGACTTCTTCTCCATTCAACTTAAACCTTAGGAGTTGGGACCATATTCAATCAATCACACCCACAGGTCAACATGGGTTTACTCTCATGGACCTTAGCAGTAATCATACTCTGCATTGTATCACTCTTATCACTCATAGACTTCTTCTCCATTCAACTTAGACCTTTTTCAACCAAAAGAAAAACTTAAACCTTAGGAGTTGGGACCATATTCAATCAATCACACACAGGTCAACATGTGTCTCTTGTAACTCTCATTAGTTGTGGAAAAATTTACTAACCCTTAAGGTTAAATAATCTAACCTTGGTTTTTAGAAATATGTATATAATAACCTTAAAGTTAAAACTTCTTAACTAGAGTTAATATGACAGTTAAAGGGGCTTTGTGAGTACGATTAAACTCTCCCAAGTTCGTAACTGGACAAGATCCGGACTCAACCTTAGGACCTTTAGGTAAAAAATTTGAGGTCCTATTGCCAATGATTTCTTTAGAATTGTAAGGGATAAATTAGGTTTTCACCCAACACCCACCGACCCAACACCCACTGCCTATGTGTTGGCTCTTATGAGCTGGCACATACCCTTTGCCTATAAAAGGTAGTGAACAGGTGAGAGAGGAGAGAGGCGTGAACCAAAATCCAGAGGGAAAAACCAAAGAACAAGAAGAAAGAAAGAAAGGGGCTCGGGGGCTTGGGGCCTCGGTCATTTGGTCCACGATCCTCGACCCCAAAGGGCTCAAATGATCGCTCCACCCAAACAGATGATCGAGATCACTCTCGTAGATCTCCACCATCCGATCGCCTATGCCACATCATATGTTATGCCACATCTCCCGACAGGAACCCCTACACCCTATCAATGTCTGATTCTTTATGTTTATCTGTTTGATGATATGTCAATACCATACAACTACCTGCATGGTCACGTATTTGATCACTCACCCCTGACTTGTTCAAGTACACTCATGTACAAGTACACTCACCCCTAACTTGCTCGAGTACACTCACCTTTGACTTACCCGAGTACACTCTTGTACAAGTACACTCATCCTTGCCTTGTCCTAGTACACTCTTGTACAAGTACACTCACCCTTGCCTTGTCCTAGTACACTCTTGTACGAGTACACTCATTCCCGATTTGCCTAAGTATACTCTTGTATGAGTACACTCATCTCCGTATTGATTGACCACGTATTGGCTGAGCACGTGCCCATCCTTGACCGAGCATGAACCCTCGATGACCGAGCACGTAGCCATCCTTGCCCGAGCAAGTACCCATCCTTGGGTGACTTGCCTATTTTTATCAATTTAATGCATTCGACCCAAACTAGTAGAACACTCCCGACCTGATCACTTGCTCAATGCCCAGACTGAACATCCGCTCATCCACCAGACCTCTGTCATCCGAACACGCCCTGCCCAAATATACTCTTGGATGAATGCACTCGCGAATGGACACTCACACGATGTACTCAATCTATATACATGCGTAGTGTTTTCACCAGTATCCTTGCAAGTGCATCCGGATAGGTCATGTTCGACCACCGCCCTCTGTAGTCATGTTCGATTCTCGCCCTGGTCTTCTATTCCCGACCGGAAAGACCTCTGACATCCGAGTACCCTTTGTCAACCGATCAATGGTTATAAGGTAAGTATATCTATACTCTAACTCCTATGCCCATATGCTGACTTGCCCGTCAGAGTGTCTTGATAGGTCAGACGACCACCCACCTTGCAAGGATGAACTCTAGCTAAACCAAGGATGAACCCAAACTGAATCTTGGACTATTCCATGGGGAACGTCAACTTCATTGAAGAGTGTGTCATATGATAAGAGTATGGATGACGTATATCTACAGATGAGTGTACCAGACTTGAACCATGCAACTCGGGACAAGTACCGTTAGCCTGGAAGTTTCCCTTTACAAGAATCAATTTGTAAACAATAAGTTAAGTCTTCTATTGGTCTCTTTATTAAAAAATCAGCTAAACTATCTTTCGATTTCACAAAATTGAGTTTCGACACTTGTCCTTTCGCTTAAACAACGGAGTTGTATATGTCTCATTGAAGTGAGAGGCCCCTTGAATTGAGTGGGGGTTGATATACCAACTCGTTATTCAAAACATATTCTAATTGGGATTGTAGCCTAAATGTGATATATACCAAAATAAAATTGAGTACCAAATTACTAAGTTATTCATTTTTAGAACTATGCCTTGGACAAAATATATTCATTAGTTGACAAAAAAAATTGTTTTTTGTTGTTGCAATGATAACTTACCCAATCAACTAATCATAATAAATTAAAATAGGAGGTAGAACACGTTCAAAAGTGGTACTTCAACCACTAGTCAGTTACACCCCGCCTCTTGCGCCAATGATGGGGTGTGTGGCCTCTCTCGATAGAGGTCTTGGGATCCATTTTCCCCAGGTGATAAGTAGCAAGAACTTCAATCTCCAATGCTAACCACTAACCATATACTAACATAGGTAAATGATATCCTCTAGTAAAAATAACCACAAGTAAGTTCATTAGCCATTCTTCTTCTACAGCTCAATCCTTGTTATTGATCCCCCTTTGAATAATCCCTCTTTTGCTTAATTATTGTCCACGCAATCACCAAAAATTATTTTTTTCATGAATTTTAAACCATGCATCTAATATACTTTGATTTTTTATTAGTTCGACACCAATTGTATAGTATGTTTCTTATTAAAAGTGTCTCGAGTTCTATTGATAACGAGTGGAATCAAATAGCTCGATCGAGTAGATAAAATCTATGTTCACCAGATTGAGAAGCGAAACGAAAGCGAAAAGTGATGCTAAAAATATCATTGAAAAAACGAGAAGCAAGAAATGAGACACGGATGTGAGCATGGGATTCCGCCCTCACAAAAAAATTATTGTGTTTAGAGTCACCACATATTCATTCAAAAATGATAAGTCTCCGGGTAGTGGATAAGGTCTTAGTTTGTGGTAGAGGTCTAGGTAAGAGGTTCGGTTAAGTCCGGGGAAGGTGTTATGCACCCCGAGACTTTCATTTTTCAATAGTTTCCTACTTTCTAGGTGTAAGCCAATTAAAGTCAAAGTTTGTTCAAATACCTAAGTGTTTAAAATAATACTAATCTAAGAAAGAAAAGCTAACTAGGGTCAAACTCAGGTTGGGTTGTCTACGTACTCACAAAGTGAGATCAGACCGAGCGTAGCTCTGACACATAGGCCCGTGTCAAGGCTAAGGTGTATATGTGTGCGCACCAAGGGTGGCTAATGGACTAGTCCGGTAGACTAGAGTTTGGTTGACCGAGTTTGGTCAAGTGCATGGTTTAAGCCCGATAGGCTTAGGGTTAATCCGGTAGACTAAGGATTAGGCCCGGGAGGTCAAGGGGTAAGTCCGGTAGACTTGATTTAGGCCCGGTAGGCCAAAATCGAAGAAAACCAAGGTTAGGGTTGAACTAACCATGTTTAGAGTTGCTAACCACAGTTGAGGGTAACAAGGGTGAGCCCGATAGGCTGATATTGGGCCTGGTAGGCCAAGGGTGAGCTCGGTAGGTAAAGTGATTAGGCCCGGTAGGCCAAAATCAAATTTAATCGAGGTTGGGGTTACTAACCGAAGCTAAATGGGAATAGTAATCATGGTTAGGGATGCTAACCATGATAAATGTACCAAAGCATAAATATTTTGGACACATGCAATGCTTTCAGGATTTTTGAAAAATTTTTCAGATTTTTCTAAGGGTTAAGGGTTGCTTAACCATAGTTAAAAGTTAATCGAGGTTAGGTTAACCCCAGTTAAAAGGTCCAAGCAGGTCAGGATGGGCCTAGAGAGTATAGCAGGGCTTAGAGTGACCTCCTACCAGGTTTGGACCCTGTGTAAAAGCCCAAAAGACAGAAAATAGATAATGGCGGTAAAGATATTACCGCCATTATCATACATTTCCAGGTTGACTTTGTTGGTTTGGTATAGGGGTTAGGGATGAAGTCATGGGGTCGTGGACCCACAGACTTGAAGAGGGGAGTGCTTTGAGTGTTCATGGCCTTCAGTTAGACCAAGGGAAGGTCTGGAGTGGGCCCCACAGAGGGTTGAACTCATTGTATTGGGTATACTATAATGGCGGTAGATAGTCTACCACCACTAAGCTAACTTTTGTTTTGAGGTCTGTTAACTATGGTTAAGCAATAGTGAGCAACCTGGAATGATCAGGGTAGAAAGCTAAGAGGTAGGGGGACCTAACCATGGCCCTAAAATGGACCAGGACCCACTAATAGGGGTGCAACAATGGCTGCAAAGTAAAGGCCAGGAATGACGGTAATTATTCTACTGTCATTCCTGGATTTTTCTAGAAAAAAATTTCTCCTTTACGGGGGCTGCACCAATAGGTTCCAGGGGATCCCTCATGACTTGAGGGACCCTCAGAAGCCTTAGGGAGGTTTTTTACTATAGGGGGTCTTGTAACTGTGTTGGAAACCTCAAAGGGGTGGGTTGCCCCCATACCTATGAGGAAGGTAGGAGGACCCCTATCCCAGGTTTGCAGCTACTGTGTAAGCAAAACAGAAACAAAATGGAATAAACAATATGCCTGGAAGAGGACCAGCGGTTTACATGGCTTTAACAAAGTAAATGATGTAATGTCGCTCTAATGAATGTTAGAGAGATGATGAGCTTTCACAAAAAATTCTAAAAAGAAGACTAGAATCCCAAAAAAGAAACAAAATGAAAAGAGAGAGGTATAGCTTTAGCTTCCACTCTCTATGGGCCTACCCATATCCACACTTGTGGGTATATAAAAAAGAAAAAATATGTACATAAAAAGGAAAAGAAAAAAAGAACATCTTCTTGCTTTTAATATAGGGTCCCTCTACACCATTAGATTGGTGTAGAGAGGCCCAACTATGTTTGAGAAATGAGAGGCCAACAAGATAGAACTAAATAAAAATGAAATAAAAAAAGAAGAGAAGATGATGAAAGAATGAGTGCCTATTCCTCCAAGAATTCTTCTTCAATGCTCCAAGAGGTAGAGTTTTATTTAGAATCCACAAAGAAGGAGAGTTAGTGAAGAACTCTAAGCTTTTAGTCTTAAAATTTTTTCCAAACTCTAAACCTTAATTTCTTCTCACTTCTTCAAACTCAAGAGAAACACAAGTGGGTGGGAACCTTCTAGGGGTCATGAGGGATCTCTCTAAGGGGCCAAGGGATGGGTATTTATAGGAAAACTAAGAGGTTGGGTTGTGTCTTTTACATGGGGGATAAAAGGAGTTAGTGGGTAAAGAGTTGAGCGTTATAAGGAGTGTAAGAGAGTATATGGGTTGACCGTTGTAAGGGGTGTAAAAGAGTTGATGAGTTGAGTGTTGTAAAGGGTGTAAGAGAGTTGTAAGAGAGTTGATGGGTTGAGTGAACTATGAGTTATATGGGTATGGATTGTAGGATATAGGTTAGGTGGATATGGATATGTGGACTAGATCTTATGGATCATGGGTTATTAGTAGATGCGTCATGGGTTATGGTTATTGGATTTTGACTATGACATTTAGGCTTAGGCTTTGGCTTTGGCATTTGGGTAATTAAGCTTGACTACTTGGGTTTGGGGTAGTGAAATTTGGTAACTGGACTTGATTGGGTTGTCTGGGTATAAGTTTGGCCAAATGGGCTTGGGCTTTGAGTGAACATTGGAGCCTTTGAAGAAGCGGGAAGAGAGACAGGGGGTGCAAAAATGGAGTGCTTACAGAGTGCATATGGAAGCATCTCATGCCAGGTAGAGTAGTTGGTTGCCATCTTTTTTATGATCTTCTTCATGTTCTGGTTGGCGGCTTCAACTGCATCATTGGTCTGTGGCCTATATGGCGTGGAGTTGTGATACTATATCATGAATTTCTGGCAGAGATCTGTCATCCCCTTGTTGCAGAAGTTGAGAACATTGTCTGTTACAATCTCAAATGAGATACCATATCGGCAGATGATATCCTTTTTCAGAAAACGTTGAACCATAGAGGTTGTGACGTTGGCCTAAGAGGCTACCTTGACCCATTTTTTGAAGTAATCGATTGCAACCAGAATGAATTGATGTCCGTTTGATACTTTCAAGGTTATGGACCTGATGATGTCGATGCCCCAAGCTGAGAATGGCATGAAGCAGTGAGATTGTACAGCCTGGTCAGTGGTGCATTGATTCGGTCGGCATAGATTTGGCATTGGTGGTACTTCTATACATGCTAACAGTCAGATTCCATTGTAGATCAGTAGTAGCCCAGCCTGAGCATCTTCTTGAAGAGCATTAACTCGTTCATGTGTGGGTCGCAAGTTCCTCCATGAACTTCCTCAACTACTTGTGCAGCTTCACGAGTGTCGAGGCATCTGAGCCAGATCATGTTCAGCGATCTCTTGTAAAATATTCTTCCAAAGAGGACAAACTGAATGACCAGTCTTCTGATTGTCTGACAGTCCATTTTAGTGGCATCGGGCGGGAAGGTCCCGTCATTGAGATACTGTTTGATGTCCGTATACCAAGACTTGTTGTCTGATACCTCTTCAATTTGAAGACAGTAGGCAGGCTGATCCTATTGTTGAATCTCGATTGGCCAGAGCAGGATGCCCCTGAGGTTTGTACCATTGAGGTGAGGGTAGCCAATGCATCGAAAAATCTGTTGTGGTTCTTGAACCTGTGGCTGAAGCTGATTCTTCTTAACCGAGTGATTAACACGTTGAGGTAGGCTGTCACGACCCAAAATACCTCATACAAGTTAGGATACTTTAGCGTCGTGAACTCATTACCAAACCATCCTTTACAACATATAAATCCTATACAATATATAAAACATATGATAGCAGAAGCAGAACAAACTTTTTCTTTCTATACATACTTTAATCCAAGCTTATATACAAAACCAAAATAAGGTGTGAACAACTTCACTCAAATTAATTTATATACAAGACACTCCCTCTCATCACTCAAACACAGGGCCACCACCTATCAATTACCCTCTGATGCTCCTGAAGCTCCTCCTGAGTAGGCACCTCCTCAATATACTCCTTGATCCACGGCTCCTGAGCATGTGCATCAACAGGACCTGCCGACATAATATGTACGGCTGAGTATTGAATACTCTGTGTATACAAACTACTAGATAGTAATCTCATAAACAATAATACATCATATATCGATGTTTAATAATTTTACATGCATTCCTGAAATCAGAGTGTGGAAAAAAAATAATATCATGTACATATATCTCGGAAAATCTTGTAAAACATCTTCTTATCATCTTTTATCTTTGCATATACGGTATGTAAAATACCTTAGTTTCTCATCTTTTATTATCTTCTCATGTATGGGTATTTATAATACCTTGGTATTCATATTTTATTATCTCCTCATGTAAAGGTATTTAAAATACTTTGGTATTCATCTTTTGCTACCTCGGGAGTCGGACAACTAGTACCTGTACCCACATAAACTGGGTGGCTTAATATTATCCTCACCTTTGGCTACCTTCGGAGTGGATGACCAGTATCCATTTCCCTTCCAGGCAGCCTACTATCATTGGAGTCCAATGCCAGTATTCATTTCCCTTTCAGGTAGCCTGCTATCGTGCCTCCCTGTCGACTTTCACTACATACTTCTTGTAACCTCTTTTGTCTCTTATACTTTCCATATACTTCTTTTGCTTCTTGTACTTTTCTCTTCTTATTCTTGTATTACATCTTATATACTTATACTTTTTCTTTTTGATATTCATAATTTAGAAAAACTTTATCATGTATATGCATATGTGTCAGTGTAGCAGTTATGAATAATTTGGTAAACATAAAGGAAACACTTTACATATGGTCATATAGCCAATACTCAACATGATTCATCTATCGCAATAGCCCATATACAATTAAATCACACAATTTCAATCACGTCGAAAATAAGGTTTTTCTCCTTTGTTTTTCCCAAAACTTGTGTCTTTTAACATGTTTTTCATCTTTGGATACTAACATATAGAACATTTAACTATTTACCATCTTTATTCATTGGTTAAAGGCATAGCATCATCACAAGTTAACTCACATCACAATTCATAGGATTTTATCTTGCTTTAGAAAAGGGCTTATGAAATTAAAGACTAGGAGAGTGTATTTGCACATACACAAGGCCATATATACATATACTTATCAAGAAACCATGCTTCTCATCTTTGGTTTATAGAATTAAAATTTAGTAGAGTGTATCTACCTTGAAAATTTAGGGAAGAGCTTGAGAAGACTTGAGAACATGAGATCCAAGCTTCAATGGTGAAATCCGTGCTTGAAGGATAAGATCAAAGCTTAAATGGTGAAATCCGTGATTGAGAGAGAAGATTCAAGCTTGAGGAAGCTTGGAAAGCATGGATTCAAGCTCCTCCTTGATCTCACAAGAAAATCCTCTTTGGAACCCTAGGTTCTCTCCCCTTTTCTCTCAAAATATGTTTATCAAAGTGTTAGAAGCTTTAATCCCATGAAAATTGAATATTTATAGGACTAGGATTGTCAAAATAACGCTCATACCCTTTCAAATCCCATTTTGCACGATCCTTACGCATGTACTCGTCGATGAGTGGGTTCCAATCGTTGATGAGGGGGTTACAGTCGTCGACAAGTGCCATTTTTTTGCATTCTATTCGCTTCACTTATCAATGAGTTCAAGGCACTCGGCGACGAGTGGATATTCTGACTGGGTTGAGTTTTTCCCGCTTTGGTATTCTAACCATAACTTTTGACTCGCTTATCGGATTTTGACGATTCAACTTGTATTGGACTCGTCATTCGAAGATGAACAATTTTTTTCTGATAGATAAATCCTAATTCTGGGTTTTTAATTACCTAAATGGGCTCTAAAGAGAACTGGTCTAGAAATTGATTTCAATAGCCCAGATTTTCAGCAGACCCGGTCTTGGAAATCTAACTTTTAACTCAACTCCGACTCATAATCTGAAATAATGGTAAACATGAACCTCGAAGAGGATTCTAATACCTTTTCAAAAATTTAAGAATCACTCAATTCCGAGCAACGGTGACTAAACTAGAGCTTCATAAAGTTGAGGGTAATGCCAAGACATACCTCTTTAACACTTGAAACATTTCGGGTGCTTTCACACTATTTTCCCTTGGCTCCTACCCTACTCACACTTCATGACTTATTCTCCATAGGTTTGTAACCCACTTAGGTGATCATTGAATTTCACACCAGTATGCATGAGAGGCGACCTCTTTGTGCCTCGCGTAATAGCACTATTTACTTACAACCTATTTAAGACTAAGGGTATTTTATACCCTTGCTTTTACCCACTTAGAGTATCTTCATACTCTCTTTTTGAGACTCAAGACATGAACCTAAAACCCTCACTTGACTCACCATAATACCAAGAACACAATGAAAGGGCTTTATGCCTTTACACACACCATATAAAGGCACTATTTACTAATATTGTTCATATATAGCACAGTGAACTAAGTTTTGGGGTTCTACATAGGCCAAGTATGGGACTACCCATGCTTCTCGGATGGTCCAAGATTCATTTGCCTGACAGATTACCAAAGATGAGTTGCCGTATACATCTATCTCTTCAATCCTGATGCCTAGGGCTTCTTTTAGTCCAGTTATGGACGCCTCATATTCTGCTTCGTTGTTTGAACATCTGAATTACAGCTTAACTGAGATTAAGAGGTGTGCTCCTTAGGTGAGATCAGGACTGCTCCCGCATCGTGTCCATAATTGTTAGTAGCTTCGTCGAAGTATAACTCTCAACTGAGGTATTACTGCTCTTCAGGCTCTATATACAGGATGACTTTATCTGGAAACTGATCATGTATTGAGACGTAGTCCTGTGCTGGACTGTGGGATAGGTGATCTACAATTGCCTGCTCCTTGATTGACTTCTGAGTCATGTACATGATGTCAAATTCAGGCAACATCATGAGCCATCGGGCTGCCCTTCCGGTAGTGGCTGGCTTTTCTAGTAGTTACTTGAGTGGATCCATCCTGGAGATCAGGATTACCGAGTAGGAGAGCAGATAGTGCCGCAAACGTTGAGTAGCCCAGACCAATGTCAAGTTTTCTCAAGTGGGCTGTACTTCTCTTCGTACTCTAGCAAGCGCTTACTAATGTAGTAGATGGCTTGCTCTGTTTTGCCTGTCTCGTCATATTGCGCTAAGACACACCCATGGAGGTCTCCTGTATCGAGATGTAGAATAGCAGTGGCCGTCCCGTTATGGGAGGCACAAGTACTGGAGGATGGATAAGATACTGCTTTATTCTGTCAAAGGCTTCCTGACACTCGTTTGTCTAGACTGTGGGTACGCTCTTCCGAAGAAGCTTGAAGATCAACTCGCATATCGGAGTGAGCTGAGAGATGAATCGGTTGATGTACTGAATTCTGCCCAGGAACCCAATGATCTCCTTTTCAATTTAGGGTGTCGGCATTTCGATGATAGCTCTGGTTTTAGTTGGATTAATCTTGATGCCTCTCTTGCTGATTATGAAGCCCATGAGCTTTCCTGATGAGGCTCTAAAGACATATTTGGCTAGATTCAGTCGTAAACTAAATTCTCTGAGTCTTTCACATAGTCTTTTCAGATCTTCAGGGTGCTTCCTGCCAGTTAGTGATTTGACAATCATGTCATCCACATAGATTTCAGCTGACTTGTGGATCATGTCGTGGAACAGTGCTATCATGACCATCTAATAGGTTGCCTCTGTATTCTTGAGCCCGAAGGGTATGACATTATAGCAGAATGTGTCCCAAAGTGTGATAAATGAGGTTTTCTCCATGTCCTCTCCTGCCATTCTGATTTGGTTGTACCCGAAAAATCATCCATGAATGAGAGTGTCTCGTGACCTGTAGTATTGTCGACCAGGATGTTGATATGCGGAAGAGATTTAGGTTTTACCTTGTTCAGATTTCAGTTTTCGATGCACATTCGGACTTGTGTCCTTCTTGGGTATCGGTACGATGTTGGCTAATCATTCAAGATAGGTTGCCACTGCCAGGAAGCCTGCTTTGATCTGCTTCTCAACCTCTTTCTTAACTTTCTGTGACCATTCGGGCCTCATCTTTTTCAGTTTCTGCTTAACTTGTCTGATTTCTGGGTTCAGGGGCAGTCTGTGTACCACCAAAGATCGGTCCAAGCCGGGCATGTCTTCATATGACTAGGCGAAGATGTCACTGTAGCTCTTCAAGAAACTGATCATGTTTGTTCTCTACTGTAGGCTCATGGTTATGCCAATCTTGACGAGCTAAGGATTGTCTTCGGAACCGAGGCTTATGGTCTCTGTGTCCTCGATGTTAGACTACAGGATCCCTTCACTGTGCTCTAGGACGTCCAAAATCTCTTGAGACGGTTCCTCTTCCTATTCTGAGTCGTACTCAACTTCCGAAAGTTCAAGGAGTGTTTCGGGGATAGCCTTATCAGAGGTGATTTCCTGAAAAATCATTTAGCTTAGTTTAGCATTTTTTTGTTAATTTTGTTGGCTTCAGAACACTAGGCCTTCCAAGGGAAGAGTCCGTGTGATTTCGTCATCAATCAGATGAAATATTTTATGCAAAACATGTTTTTGAGTCAAAATATCAGATTTTATAGATAAAATATGACGGTTGTTTACAAAATTGCTGACTTAACTAAAAAGGCCGACAGTGGCCTGACATTTGAATTTTACAATGGGAGCAAAAGAGAAGATAGAAGGAGGAGGAGAATGGTGTTTCGGTCACTATTTAATCGAACCAACCTGCCCTATAACTTGTTTGCCTCGGCCCTGAATGGCCTCGATGGTTAGAGCCTCCGTCCACCAATGGATCAGTGGTTGGTGACTGGATGATACCTCGGCGCTGTTGGAGAGGGTGTAGACCTGCTCTCCAGCTGGATCTTCTATTTCTATGGCTTCTTCGACAATCAGCTCATCGAACATCTATGCCATGATGAATATTTCTGGATCCGGAATCCCTGAAGACTCAACACTGGGCTGGGGGTCTGATGAACTGGTAACTGGTGCAAGAGGTGTTTCTTGGTAGGGCTTAAAGGTTCCCACTGGAAAGGTTACAGAGAAATGAGGTCGGGGTTCTGGCTTCACTGACCGGTTGTTCCTCTTTGTAAATTTGGAGAGATAGTCCTCGAATTTGGGCTTGTACCCTAATTCGAATAGTGGCGTGTAGCGTGGAGGTATGTATCTCTTCTTTATGCCCTGGTTTCTGACTCCTAAGCCTAACCCTGATTGATAATTCATTCTGGCCATTATCTTGACAAATAGCGGCACCGACTACTTGCTTTGCTCTTCTACCCTAGCGATAGAACTGACTTACTTAAACTAGTATGTTATGAAAGTTGTACTTTACCCTAGCTCTTGGATGTCCCCAAAGGAACTAGTCATCTCCTCTGAAGGGATCACAACCAAATGGTCTTCCTGGATGAATTTGATTCTCTGGTAGAGAAGAGGGAATGGCTCCAGCCGCGTGGATCCACGGCCTCCCAATGAGCAAGATGAATGAGGCAGGCACATTCATAACTTGAAAGTTTGTTCTGAACTAAGCTGGTCCAACCCTGATGGTTAAGTCTATGTCACCTAGGTTTTGCCTGGTAGAGTTGTCGAAAGCCCTGATTGTCATGGGTCTCTTCTTCACCTGATTGAGATTTAGCCTCAGGCTTTATAGTGTTGACAATGTGCAGACGTTCAAGCCGGAGCCATTATCGATTAGCACCGATGATAATGTCTTGTCCATCCCTATTACTGTCGGCTATTTCCTCTTCAGTGAAGGAGATAATTCTAGATTCGAGTACCTGCCCCACCATATACCCTAGTTTCTCGGGTATGATGCCTGGTGTTACATGGGCATTGTTAAATATCCGGAGCAACTGCTTCCGATGATGCTCGAAAGTTAGAAGAAGACCCAAGATAGAAATTTGTGTTGGAACTTTGCTCAACTGCTGAATAATGTTGAACTCCTCTGCCTTTTCCAAGATTTTCAGCATGACTGCTGAGTCTACTGCTTCTTTCTTTGAGTCTGACACCCCTATTTTCTCCTTCTCTGTTCCCTTTGCCTTTGCTGGCTCAACTGCTGGGGATTGGTACACCCAGCCAGATCTGGTGAGGTAGGCTATGCTCTCACTCTCGAGGATGAGAGAGCGTGGAGTGGGTACATGGTTGAGGTCAAAAGGTGGAGAAGAGATGTACAGGATCCGGATGGGACCTGTAGAAGTGGAGGCTTGAGCTGGGACCGTGGACCAGTTTACAGGGCAAGGGATAGTGTAGATGATCTGTTCGGGGACAAGGATCTGTACTGGAGACTGGATGGTCTGTATGTTTGATTGGAGAAAAGGGATTACGACAGGAGGTTGGTATGAAGGCCTGATGATGTCGTCATCAACTACTGGTGCGTTGGGTCTCGATTGCCCTGCCCCAGGCTCTTCCCACTCAATAAAGTTGACTTGGTTGTTGTGTGGGGGCAGTGGCGCCTGGTTAATACTGGTGTTGTCAGGTGCTAGTTCAACCTTACCCTTATCCAGGAGGTCCTAGATAGCACACTTCAGACCAATGCAGTAGTCTATGGCATGGCCTTGGCCTCGGTGAAAGGCGTAGTGATGATCGGCATGGTAATTTTTGTTCTGTTTGTCAAGAGATAGGAGAAGGGTAGGGTCTCTCAATTCGAGAAGACTCTGCTTGGTCAAGACTCTGCTTGGTCAAGAAGTCCAATAATTGGCTAAGAGTGTAGGGAAGGGGGGGGAAAGTTTCTAGGGGGATGATTCTGTCTCTGTTTTTGTTTAGTTGGTCGGGTGCTTCCGGACGTATGCTGAGACTGAGCTGCTGGAGCTGGCAATCTAATAGATGCTGTAGAAGATACCATCTAAACATCTTCTCTTCTTCTCTGATCTCGGGGATCACTATTTCTGTTTGCTAGTACTACTGTTCTGGGGGAGCAAGCCCTAAGCTGGAGTGGATGACTACGCTCTGGATGGCTGTCTCGATGCTAGCGTTGGTTTTGACAATGGTGCCAAAATCCTTGACTGGTAATGTCAACATCAGAGTGGAGTGGGGATGCTTCAAAGTGCCCATGAAAATGTTCGCCAACTCCTCCTTAGGGATCAGAGTAGATATTTTAGCTGTCATTTCCCTCCAGCAGATAGCGTACTCCAGGAAAGATTCGTTATTATGCTGGCTCATCTGGTCTAGCTGGCTCCTTTGAGGCCAGAGTTCTTGGTTGAAGGAGTACTGCTCCACAAAATTATCCATGACATCTTGTCACGTCTTGATTCGCTACTTGTCAACCGACATTTACCATGTAAGGGCTGCCCCCTTCAGACTTTTCTGAAAGTACTAGATAAGCAGAAGCTGATTTTTGTTGTGTTGAAGCATGTCCCCCAGATACAACTGTATATGTTGTTTCGGGCAGTCTGTGCCGTCGTACTTGTCAAAGTTTGGCACCTTGAACCTTGGGGGTACTGCATCGCCGGATGAGAAAGTTAGGTCTTCTAATGAGATACAGGGGCTGGAAGATGTCCCCTTCATCTGTTTCATCTCCTCTTTCATCTGTTTGATTTCCTTGTGCTGGTCCCTGATGGACGGAGTGGGATCTGAGGATGATGGTCGGTCCTGATTGACGTACGAGGCCTTGGACTGCTCATCATATTGATCATACTCTTCTCCTCTACCTGTTACACGTCCAGGCTTTGGAATGATGATAGGAATGGGCTGATGTGGCTCTGGATGAGGCTGTTCAGTAGTTTCTCCGGTAGGGATTCGGATAGAGGGTTCTTCGATTCGGGCACCAATGAGAATCTTCAAGGATTCCAGAACACTGTCTAACTTTGCTTGCATAGCTATAATATCTGTCTGGTGAGACTGCAAGATCTCACTTGTTTGTTGATGTTGATCGGATGGTTCTACCATCAACTTTGATTGGCTATCAGTGGAGGCTGTACTGTAGGCTTCTTCCGTGACTAGTACCTCTGTTAGGACAACATTCGCGGCAGCTGCTTCTGCAAAAATTTCAGTCATAGATCGAGTCATGTTTCGATTCATGCAACTGAAAATGATGCAACAGCTAAACATGAAAATGCTTGATGCCAGGAAGAAGATGCTAGAAAATGATTTTTCATTGATGCATGCAAAGTGAGTACAAGACTGTGTGACTCAAGAAAGCAAAGACTCGATCCTAGGAAGGTCCGTCAGGGATTGCAAAGTCAAGTGGCCGAGGCACACCGTTTAGGTCCATGATTTGTTGTTGGAGGGATGTGACCTCAACCTCTATGTTCTCAATTGCCTCAGTAGCATTAACATTCGGGATCCGAACTGTCGGATCCGGTCGGCCATCTCAACATTTGCACTATCAAGCTGCTCTTAGTAGAAGTGCAGCTTTGCCCTGATGACAGCGGTTTCTCTGGCTTCGCCTCTGCATCTCTTCTGGAGAGCTTCGACTGTATGTTCGAGCTGCTCGGCATGCCTCTGCATGGCTTGAAGTTCATGGTTCCGCTCCACTTCCTATTGTATGAATGTTTGCTGGGCCTTCTATAGCCTTCTCTCCTTCTACTAGATCTAGAGTTGTCTCTTCAAGAAGATGTCTCTCAAGGGAACTACCATTTCAACTAAAGGTATGGTTCTATGTGATGGAGCTAAGACTGGTGTGGGCAGTTCCCTTGGTATCGGTATACTGGATGGAATGTCATGATCTTCTGCCCACAGTCGGTATGTTGAATCAGTTGGTGGTCCTGATGTAACCACAAAGTCTGACCATTGATCTCGTCAGGAGCTTCGCCAATCCGACTGGAAGCGTCGAGTGAAGCTGTCAGAGTGTACTGTGAAGGTGATCCAGTCATTTCCCTATCGGTCTATCACTGGGATATGCCAAGGAGTCCAAACTAGCGAAGGACTCGGAGAGGTGCATAGATTTCAGAGCTTGTTAGACCGGCAAGGATCATGCATCGTCTTTCGGTTATGACTACGCGAAGTAGCTTTTTCAGAACAAGTCACTCGCATTGTCATATGATCTCCTCCTTTGATAGGCTTTGGAGATGCTAGTAGAGCATTCTGACGTCGATAGTCACTATCTGTCCCTGATTATGAGAAATCTTGGGTGGTAGATTGTATGCTTCATGGAGGTTGGCTAGTACCGGGATGATTATAGGCAGGTGTCCTACCAACCATAGATGTAAGAGTGGTGCACTGACATGGAAGATGTCCTTTCTGCGGTCTGCTACTAGTTGAGAGCCCTGAAAAGATCTGCTAGAATAACAGGTACAACTAATCCGGAGTTGTGCGTGTCCTCGATGATCCCTACCAGAACTGATTCGGTGAGGGTGCGGTACTTCGGGAACACCAACTGAGACATAGCTATCAGTGCAAGGGTGTTGAGACCGGGAAGTTTCGCTGTAATGGAGTCAGGGTTCCACTTGCGCTTGTACTACCTTTCTAGATACTCTACGGGTATCCGATCAAAAGAGTCATTAGGACCGTGCTGCAAAAAGGTAGACTTGATTGCAAGAACCTTGATAGGTCTGCCTGATATGTTGTCTTATAACGCGGTACTATAGCTTCACCGTTCATACCCAGAATGCGCTGAATCTCTTCCAGTGTTGGACACAATTCATTCTTACCAAAACAGAACACCAGATGTGATGGGTTATAACATTGGATAGCAGCATTCATGATGCGCGGGTCCGGTTTAACCACGGATAGGTCTAAGATGGTCCCGATTTTGTAGTATTGAGCCCAAGCAAGACGCTAATTGGGAGTGAAGGCATTGATTGATTTTCGGAGGTTTTCGTCACATGCTGTCTGAGATGTCAAATGTACGGGCCGTGACGGTTGACTGATTGACCGAATAATCCCTGAAGGACCTGTCATCTACACTGGATAAAAGACAGACTCGATATGAGTGTACTGTGTATACAAATAAAAAATGCAAAAAAAGATGATGCAATTACTTTTTTGATTTTTGATTTGATTAGGTGTGACAAGGCACATGTGATCCAATAGGGCAGATGGATGGAGGTCCGACGTGCTTTACCCGGGTTGTCTGGAACCGGGGGCCTATCAGGTCAAAGTTAGGGATAAGTCCGATGAAGACCCATTCGTCTAGGATTTGAACCTCATATGCTATATCGGGATGCGGGGTAAAATGTGTTTTATTACAAGTACATGTTTGGTTCATTACATGCCCTCAGGTGGGTACTTATCAAGGTAGAATGTGCCCCGATAGTTAACCATGATTCGGGATAGGTATAGGGTGCAAGCAGATTAGGGTTCAGAGTAACTCTCCCTGGGTAGGCTGCTTGTAGACTATACCCTATCTTAGGCTATATGTATGAATGCTGGTCTGATGTAAATGTGTTCTTAGCATGATGGGAGGATCACTTAACACCGTATATTCGACTCCTCGGTATAGAACATACCTAAAAAGAGACGATTGGTGTAAGCGAGAGTATTCAAAATCATTCCCTAAGGGTAATCACCCACCAGGCGTAATTCCGCGGACCTCTAAGACTTTTAAGCCTTTGACACTGAAGATGATCATCCACCAGCCGTAAGCGTAATAAGTCTAACTACTGGGTTTAATAGGTCATTTACACTACTATGCCAAGTATGATATGCACAGTACACAATTAAACTAAAGAGATGAAATGATTAGTATTAGGTTAAATACTTAAGCATTTGAACAAGTTGACTTTGATTGGCTTAAACCTAGGTTCCGGGTTGAACTTCATGGTTCTCCCCAACAGAGTCGCCAGAGCTAGGGATAAGTCCCCGGGTAGTGGATAACGTCTTGGTCTGTGGTAGAGGTCTAGGTAAGAGGTTCGGTTAAGTCTGATGAAGGTGTTAGGCACCCCGAGACTTCTAATTTCAATTGTCCCATACTTTCTAGGTGTAAGCCAATTAAAGATAAAGTTTGTTCAAATGCCTAAGTGCTTAAGATAATACTAATCTAAGAAAAAAAAGCTAACTAGGGTCAAACCCGGGTTGGGTTACCTACGTACTCACAAGGTGAGATCAGACCGAGCATAGTTCTGGCACATGAGCCCGTGCCAAGGCTGGGGGTGTGTGTGTGTGCACCAAGAGTGGTTAATGGACTAGTTTGGTAGACTAGGGTTTGGTTGCGAGTTTGGTCAAATGCATGGTTTAAACCCCGTAGGCTTAGGATTAGTCCAGTAAACTAAAGATTAGGCCCGGTAGGTCAAGGGTAAGTCCGGTAAACTTGATTTAGGCCTGGTAGGCCAAAATCGAAGAAAATCAAGGTTAGGGTTGAACTAACAATGGTTAAGATTACTAACCACAGTTGAGGGTAATAAGGGTGAGGCCGGTAGACTGAAATTGGGCCCAGTAGGCCAAGAGTGAGCCTGGTAGGCAAAGTGATTAGGTTTGATAGGCCAAATCAAATTTAACTAAGGTTAGGGTTGCTAACCGGAGTTAAATGAGAATAGTAACCATGGTTAGGGCTATTAACCATGGTAAATGGATCAAAGTAGAAACATTTTGGACACATGCAATGATTTCAGAATTTTTGGGAAATTTCCAGATTTTTCCAAGGGTTAAAGGTTGCTTAACTATGGTTAAAAGTTAATCGGGATTAGGTTAACCTCAGTTAAAAGGTCCAGGCAGGTTAGGATGGACCCAGAGAGTATGGCAGGGCTTAAAGTAGCCTTCTACCAAGTCTGGGTCCTGTGCAAAAGCCCAAAAGACAGAAAACAGATAATGATGGTAAAGATATTACCGCCATTATCATACATTTCAACTCGTAAACCCATAAACTTGAAGAGGAGAGTGCACCGAGTGTTTTAGGCCTTCAGTGGGCCCAGGCGAAGGTCTGGAGTGGGCCCCACAGAGGGCTGAACTCATTGTATTTGATATACTGTAATAACAGTAGATAGTCTATCGCCATTAAGCTAACTTTTGTTTTGAGGCTTGTTAACCATGGTTAAGCAATAGTGAGCAACCTGAAATGACCAGGGTAAAAAGCTAAGAGGTAGGGGGACCTAACCATGGCCCTGGAATGGACCAGGGCCCACTAATAGGAGTTCAACAATGGCTGCAAAGTAAGGGCCAGGAATGGTGGTAATTATTCTACCGACATTCCTAGATTTTTCCAGAAAAAGATTTCTCCTCTACGGGGGCTACACCAGTGGGTTCCAGGGGATCTCTCATGACTTAAGGGACCCCCCGAAGCCTTAGGGAGGTTTTGTACTATGGGGGGTCTTGTACCCGTGTTGGAAACCTCAAGGGGGTTCCCCCATACCTATAAGGAAGGTAGGGGGACCTCTATCCCAGGTTTGCAGCTACTGTGTAAGCAAAACAGGAACAAAATGGAATGAACAATACCCCTGGAAAAGGACCAGGGTTGTACATGGCTTTAACAAAGATCAAAGAGCAAAGGAGGGGCTATACCCTTCGGTTTATTCTGCAAGGTGGTGATGTAGTGGTGGCACGCACTGATGAAGCCTAGGGGAGGCCTAGGATAGCTCCTAGGGTTGCTTGGGATCTGCCTTAGTGGAGGACAAATGCTGGAGGGGAGAGGCTTAGGCTAGCCAAATTTGAACAGAGGTTTTATGTGGAAGTTTTGGAATGGTTTGAACCCAAGAGGGAGGAGGGTTTATATAGGATTAGGGAAGGCCAGGGGCACTCTAGAGATTAGAACAGAAGTGGAGAACCCCAGGGTGCGGATCTGAGGCCAGGAGGGTGCCAGTTGCACTCTGCACAGAAATTCAACAATAGCGGTAGAACATCTACCGTCATTCTCAAAATTTTGCTAAAACAGACCACACCCTGTCTCTATTGGCCTGTGGGTACTGTAGCAAAAACCATATTTAGTAATTGTGGTAAAGTTATTACCGCCATTATCAAAATTTTCAAATTTCCTACAGTGGGCCCCACTCCAACGGGTTAGAATGGCCTGTAGGCCCATGTTTGGGACCACAGAGGGTTCTGGGCTTGATTTTTGGGTTTTTTTGGCCTTAGGACTGAATTAGAGTTTACCTAGGGTTAAACTAGGGTTAGGCCTAGGGTTCATCTGGGGTTAGGCCTAGGGTTCACCTGGGGTTAGGCCTAGGGTTTGATCAGGATTTACCTATGGTTTTACCTGGGATCGCCTAGGGTTTAGGGCTTGAGTAGGGTTAGGCCTAGGGTTCACCTAGGGTTAGGCCTAGGGTTTGATCAGGATTTACCTAGGGTTAGTCTAGGGTTTTACCTGGGATTGCCTAGGGTTTAGGGCTTGAATAGGTCTCAACTGGGGATAACCATGGTTAAAAGATATTAACCATGGTTAAGGTAGGGTTTAAAATTTGGGTGCTTACAACGGACGCATCATTTCTGTTTTTTGGTGACGGAGGGTGTCCCAAAGCCTTCGAACCAAGGATTAGTCCCTTCAGGTATCCGCACCGACCCACTCAAAATTTTCCCTACGAATACAAGGGTAAGTCGAAGAGTGAGAGTTGAACACACAACCACACGAACACATCATTCTCAGTATATTTTTATGAGCAATTATTCCTTAGATTTTGCCTCAAATGAGATATGTATAGAAAATTAGGTGTCGTAGATTCCAATTCAATGGTGCTTGTTCTAACTTTACATCCTATTTTTTAGACTTGGGTATATGTCATAATGCCCTGCATACATTATTCTCTAACCAACAACTAATTAGGTGTGATAGAAGTGATCTTGTGAAACAAGCTTCCAGAAAAGCGAGTGTCCCACATACATAGCTTTAATGCAACTATGTGTTGAACCATACCATCATAATTCTAACAACAACAAAAGTTGAATAAAGACTTCAATGATACTATTGGAGTATCAAGATTTAGTCCTGGTTCATATTCCCATGACCAGTTTTTCCCTAGTCACATGTATTTTGAAAAGAAAAGTTTGTAGTTCCACACTTAAAAGAACAGAAAATACCCAGATTCCATCCTATACAAACAAATTGTTGATAAAACTAAAAAGTAGAATTCTTTTAATTCAATATTCTTTTCTTCATATCATTTAGGAGAGATTAAAAAAACTTGGTGGCAAACATTATCATAGATTCAAATCCATAGTCGTACTCACACAATTTGAGCAGTTTCACGAAGTGAGGCTCAGTGAAATTGACAATTTTTATGAATGGGCAAAAATACCTTGAGATTGTTTTTAAGTCTTTCATATGCGCATTAGAGGACAAAGAAGGTCTTTTTTCTGCTTTGGGGAGCCATAAGTGAAATACCACTTTAGAAGAACTAGAATCTTAACCTCATTCAAAACCTTTGAGGCAAGGGCCACTCTTAGGTAAATAGTTTCTATGAGACACTAACCTCCGAAAAGGTAACAGAGGCATGCAAAGTTTCTTTTCAAGATAAACAAAGATTTGTTCTCAAGTACAAGCCAAATGGAAACTTGACTGCAAGACTCACCCATTGAACAGAAACGAAAGTCTGAACCATAATGATCAAACCAGGGTTAATTACTAAGTTCGCTACATGCTATAACGAACCGCAAACCCAAACTAGTTCGTGGTTCAGATTGGTTCGTGAAATTGAGCAAACCACATAGTGGTTTCAAAACAATCTAAGTTTGTGGAAATTTTCATTTAAATTCACTGATAATTTTCTTTAGGTTCGGCAAATTTATACTTTTGAGTTCATAAACCGTTCATAAAAAAGATATTTTTTAAATTATTTTCAAATAAGTATTTGTAATATATTGCTTACATGCTTAAAAGATATATATTTTTATAAACACTAACCTCCGAAAAGGTAACAGATGCATGCAAAGTTTCTTTTCAAGATAAACAAAGATTTGTTCTCTAGTACAAGCCAAATGGAAGCTTGACTGCAAGACTCACCCATCGAACAAAAACGAAAGTCTCAACCATAATGATCAAACCAAGGTTACCAAGTTCACTACATGCAATAGCAAATCGTGAACCGAGCGAACCCAAACTGGTTCAAGGTTCGGTTTGGATTGGTTCATGAAATTGAGCAAACCACATAGTGATTTCAAAACAATTTAAGTTTGTCAAAATTTTCATTTAAATTCACTGAAATTTTTCTTTAAGTTTGACAAATTTATACTTTTAAGTTCACAAACCATTTACAAAAAGACATTTTTTTTTCAAATAAATATTTGTAATATATTACTTACATGCTTAAAAGATATGTATTTTTATAATATAATATAATATAAAATATATATTTTGTTTTACATGTTTAAATAACGAACCAAGCTAACAAACTAAACTAAAGAACTTAAATGAACCGAAAAACGAATTATCTCATTTTATCTCTAACAAATCGGGTTTACTAATGAATTACAAACCGTGAACCAAATCAAATTCGAACCGACGAATCACGTAACAGTGGATCAAACATCGTCAAATAAAAACGTTGAGCAACGGATAAAGTTACTTATTTGAAGGCTCTAACAAAATTTTGCATTTAATTTGGAAAAGCTAATCATGTACATTGGCTATGTTGATAAGAATGTAATAACTAATAACTTTAAAAAGGAGTTGGGCGATGTTTGGGCCATAAGTATGATAGTACCGAGTGTCGGAAAATGTTTCCTCTTCACCGAATATGTCCAATGAAAAGGCCTCACTCATTGCAAACAGATGGGACATCTGATTCCTTTTGGCGCCTCGGTAGCTTCTTGTCCTTTTACTAACTAAGGGTACCCACTACAGGTGGCAAAATAGAGACTTTAGGATAATTTATATATATATATATATATATATATATAATTTTTTTTTTTTATATTCGAGATATACGTTTAAGCTGCAACGCCGGTTAAGTGGTAGTATCTATTCAATTAGTGGGTGGGTGAAGAATATATACAAACTCTCATCCTCTTGGGAATGGAACCCATTACTCCTCCAAAGAAGGGGATATACTACCACGGGGACAAAGTCCCATAAATTATCAAAAAAAAAAAAAAACCCTCCCCAGCCTCTTGTGCCAATGTTGAGGTGTGACCTCTCTAAATAGTGAAGTCTCGCAATTTAATCCCGGGTGATGAATAGTAAGAACTTTGATCCTATACTAAGCACTAACCCTGTATTAATGTAGGTAAATGATATCATCTAGCAAAAACAAAAAAAAAAGTAAAGTATCTAAATACCTTATACTTCAACTAGTTGTTAAACACGATTAACCTCTTGGTTGCTCTAGGGCAAGAGTATAACTCACATTCTTTATTGGTGAATATAGCCCACCAAATTACAAATCTTAGACTTAAAAATAAAATAAAAAATATTGAAATGGGTTGGAGCAATTGAAAAGCTATCCAAAAAAAAAGAAACTGAAAAGGCTAACTGAAAATTAGGTTTATGTTTATATTTGGGGCGTATTGGGGCCGAGGTCATCTCCCTATCATATGAGTAAAATACACATTATGTGTGTGGGTGTGTGTGCGAGTGAGTGCGTATGCTTTTTCTTTGTTATTGTCTACAACTTCACTCTGTGGTGTTATTGTGTTCGACCAAAAAAGCAAGCTTGATGTTTAGTACCACATTGGATGTTTACATTCCATCACTCTTTCTCATAAAGTTCTAAATACGGTTGATACCCGTTTGAGATGTATTGTGGCGTGAAGCTTCATGAGGTGAGTGTATGCGTGTGTGCACGCGTTCGTGCATGCATGTGAGTTTTCTTTGTAATTGTCTATAGTTTTGCCTTGTGGTGTTATTGTGTTCGACCAAAAAGAAAAATCCTTAACCTTCACAACCTACTCAGCCCATTGCACCCCTTGCTTCCGGTGTAAATAATAACCTTCATTTAAATTATTTTAAAATAAAAAGGGGATGAGAGGAGATACCCTCTTTGGGAGTCTGAATCTTGTCCAATTGTGATTGAACTCTTCAAGTTCAATTGCACCCACAGAACCCCTTTTCAACCCTAGTTGAGAAGTTTTAACTCCTAAGGTTATTTTAAAAAATATATTTTTATAAAAACCAAGGATAGATTGTTAAGCACTTAGAGTCAGTGAATCTTAATCACAATTAATGAGACTTAAAAGGTACATCTGCTTAACTATGAGTGCGGGTTCAATGGGAGAGAGATCAATCACGATTGAATACGATCCCAACTCCTCTTTTGGACACATGTTGAAGGTGACTTGGGCTTAAACTTGCAATGTGAAGAAGTGATGGATACTGAACAAGTCCACTCCTTAGCTTTTCCCACCTCAGTTGCCACATGTGATAATTGTCATAACATGAGCCTACCTACATTAAGGTCGCAGAAACAGCCCGGACCATACACGGCCGGCCCAAGCCATCCGGAGGCCTAAAGCGAAAATTCTAAATGGGCTTTTTTATTTTTTAATATTATTAAATAAAATTAATTATAAATAGGGCCTTTTTAATATTCTAAATGCGGCCTTTTTAATATATATATATTTTTTTTAAATGGGGCCTAAAGCAAAGGCTTTGATGGTCTAATGGACGGGCCGGCCCTGCCATACTCTATAGTAGGGTCCAACCCATGTATGGATGGTAAGCTGTATCTTTGAAGGTGGTGATATTATGTAGATTAAGCTATGGCCCACCATCTTTATCAAAAAAATATTATATATATATATATATGGTCTACCTCAAACCATGTGTTTTTTTTTTTTCTTTCTGATAGCCTAAATACGACTAGGTCAAACCCTATCTAGTGATGGTTAGTAATGGTTAGTGGGTTACAAAGTCAACCTCCTGATTTGGAGACGGATTAAAGACAGTGAACCTATCAACTACCACACCATTACTTGAGGAAAAAGAATCCTAAATACCTCACATGAGAGATATACGCATTGCCACTGGCACATGCTAGCCAGCCCAAACTATGTGTTATACATTAGAATTCATACAACAATAGTTTACCTTAGGTTTTGAGGATGCGGTATCATTTATCCTAATTAGTAATTAGGGTTATTGATAGTGAGATTAGTAACTAGTACGGGTGTCAATGGATATTGATACTATTCGTATCTGATTTGTAATTAGGGTTATTGATAGTAAGATTAGTAACCAGTAGGGGTGTCAATAGTAGGGGTGTCAATGGATGCATATATTATCCATATCTAATTCGTATCTGAAATTATTTGTTTGGATATTTATTTGAATAAGTATCTGAAATTATTTATTTGGATATTTATTTGAATAAGTATCTGAAATTATTTATTTGGATATTTATTTGAATAGGCATCTGGTAGGGTGGAGTGAATTCAAATAGCTATAATACTATCAGGTTATAATCCGATATATATCCAATTCAATAAATATCTGACAGCTTATATAATTTAGAAGCCTAAAATATATTTATTAGCATGTATTTTTATATAATTTTTAAATATTAAATTACTATTTGATATGGAAGATGATAAAATTTTAATTTATTGTTTTTAAATAAAATTTATATATTTTTATATTTTTTATTTTTTATTTTTTTAGTTTTTTAAAATAATCAGATAATTTAAATACTACCCAATTCAAATATTTTAATCGGAGTCTAATATAAATACTCTATTTCACTTTCGGTCATATATTTAACCGAGTTTGAATAGTCCCATTTGTAGTCGGATACGATTTTGGATATACCACTATGCTATTCGTTCTATTTTTATTTATTTATTTATTTTATTTGGAACTCGGGTGTCTCCAACCCTTTGGGTCAGGACTAATCCCCAAGGGTGCGATGTGAGCCCGCACCCGGCCACACTAGGTAAGTCCAATAAAACCGTGCGGGACTGACCCCAAAGCGGGAGTGAGAAATGGAAACCAGGACTTCCCACTTGGGGAAAGGCCCAGGAACCCCCCCCCCCCATTAGGTTCCATTTAAGATCTAGTAACTCGTGAGTGTACCATCTATTTGTCATGTTTGGAGAAGCTTTCCTCTAGGACCCGCTCACTAGTCTTCCCAAGAAAATGAGCGTAGAGGGGTAGGTGAGTTGCTTTGGTTGAAACGGGTGAATTCTTCGGCATTTGTCTTCCCAAGAAAATTCCTAAGACATGTTATCCATCTATTTGAAAAGAAGTGGATAAACGCGTGGTTCCATTACCATTTGAAGCAAGCGCGTGGTAAGTATTCATTTCATTACTACTGAACAATGAAAAACGAGGACAGTATCCCCCACGAAAATGACAGAATTATAATTAATAAATATTCTTTTAAGAAAAAAAGTTGAAGTATTTACTGTAAAATCGTCACTTATTATTTCACCACTTAAACAGAATGTCGCAATATTCTTTTTAATTTCTTCCACCAATATTTACAATGTCAACAATACAAATAAGTTCAAAAACAACGTGTCTCCTAATAAAGTTGTATTATGCTAGTGAGCTAACCATGTAGAATGCTTTATTTTTCTACGCTCTTAGATTTTGGATCTTGTCCGATTGCAATTGTACTTGGGAGAATTTAATCTCACTCACAAAGTCCTTGTAATTGCTCTTTTAAGGCTATATAGCTTTCCAAAAAGCCATTAATCTAGCTCTAGGACAAGGATGGACAATTGTTGTTTTTGAGCTTGATTCATAGATATTAGTTTAAACATGCTAGCAGTCCAAGAAATGTATTTTTTTTGAGATTGCAATTGTGGGTAAATTTTTTTTATTTTGATTATAGGTGATATTAAACACTCTCTTAAGAGCATATCCCTCGTCACCAGCTTAAACACACCCCGCGACAAGGGAATGCCTTTGCCCACAAGTTAGCAAAATTTAGAACTTCCTCCCACGCAGGCTATCTCCAGCATAATGTAAGAACATTTTGGTAGTTAGACTGTTTTTAGAGCCTCCTAAGTTGTTGAGTGCTACTTCCGTTACTTTTTTTTAAAAAAAAACCTTTAGGTTTTAACTCTTAAAATTTATAATTTAAAAAAATTAAAATTAGATTGTTGAGCCCTAATAGTTAATAAATAGTAATCACCATTAATATGGATTAAAAAGAACACGCGTTGACGTATGGTGCTATTGAAGTCTCTCGTAATCCATCGTGGTTGAAAATGATCCCAACTCATGCTCTTTCGGTTGAGTCACTTCATTGACCATATTGGTCTTTATTAAACAAGATTCTTACAAGGATGGCAAGCTTAATGCCTAGCGATAAGTGATTGCATGACACGCGGCAAGACAATAAAGTATCTTTATCTGTTGTTTGACTTTTGTTTTGAGAATGCCTTGCAAAAATTCCTTTTTATCCTCTCATTCTCATTGATTTCAATTCAACTTCCAACACATGTCCCCACTAGGCTCTAGCTCAAGCTCATATTTAGGAGACCTGCACATCTTGTTAGTATGGTCCTCCGATTAAGTCTCAAGAGATAGTTTTTGCTTCTTAATGTAACAAACACAATCAATAGAGGATTAATAATGCCTTCACTAAATTAAAATAAATAAATAAATCAACTTCACATTTTTACCGTTTTGTTATAAGTTTATCATTCGTGGTTGAGGAGTGATAGCCTCTGCGTAGATTTTATTTTGTTTCTCCAAACTCTCGTTGTGGGTACAACATCTGGTATTTGCTACCCTTTCAATTAGTTAAGAAAACAAAAAATTTTAAAAATAAAGTAATAATTTTATATTGGTTCTTAAGATAATTGGAAAAAGAAAGCATCACTTACGGTCATCATAGTGAGAAATTGGAAATTGTGTTGGACTAACATTTCTCTTATTCCAATTAACATATTTCTCAAGTTATATGACAGTTTGGTCTCAATTATTTTTTTCTTTTCCTCTTTGTCGAGCCTGACATGCTTATAAGAGGTTTATGACGCCCAAATTTGGCCATTGACACACCCTAGATTTCTGCAAGGAATAATACCTAATAAGGATGGTAATCTTCCAACACAATATATCAATGGGCTTGATTAAGCAATCAGATCTTCTAGCCATATTAACTCAACTTAATATCATCAAATCCATGTAAATATTTTTGAAGATCTCATTTTATGAGAAAAAATGAATGCCAATAACTGTCCAAAAAGATATAATTAATCAACAGATGCTGAATGGATATGAATTGTTTTGCCCTTGTGGAGGCCATGCCAATCATGTAATGCATCCAAAGGAGTATCCCTCCATTCAGGGGCGGAGCCACATGGGGCTAGGGGAGCTTGAAGCCCCCTCTTAAATTTTGAAAAAAATAATAATCCTATACTATTAATATTAATAGGGGCGTAGCCTAGAAGAAAGACTCAAACAAACGCGAAGACCCATGAACTTGACCCTCAAAAAAAATTGGGGAACTACGCCCAAACCCCCATTGTTAGCCCCCGTAAGATAATCGTGACTTCGTCCCTGCCTACCTCCATTCGAACCATGGGATCTAATCTTTTCAACCGGATAATCTTAGCCACCGGATCCTTTAGATGGATATCAACTGTTTTGCGTATCCTTCTCTTGGGCACGTTACAAAGCAGTTCTGGCTGGAGTACTTCAATAGGGTCAAGGCAAAATAGTAGTGTGCGGAAATTTGGGAATATCAACTTACTAGGATGATGTTCCACGGACACATCAGGGCTTTGTCCCAGTGGTAGTATATTCCCTGCTTTGGGGGGAGATATCGGGTTCCATTCCTAAGAGGGTAGGAGTTTGTATATACTCTCCACCTACCCAACTGAACAGATACTAACACCTAACTAGCGTTGCGGCCTAAACATATATATCGAACCAAAAAAAAAGGATGATGTTCCACGGGATGGAACCTGTGTCCTTAACTACCCTTTCACAAGGTTGTTGGTGTCAACTACTCAACATATTTGCAAAATTAATACTTTATCCTCACTGACCTCATATTGCATAGCGTGTCTCTCTCACTTTCTCTGTGGACACTTTCTCTGTGGCCTGGGATCGAATCTCCGGGACGGTATAACCTGTGTTAGGAGCATGCCTTAAAAAAATATCATTTAATTATTTAATAAGACATAGTCTGGAGGTTCCTAATTTTTTAAGAAAATATTTTATAGTATACATTATATCTATTGATTTGAATCTTAATATGATGCGGAGCTATGCTTCACCAGAGCTCCCCTTTTGCATTGAACTGACTACAGTTCTGTAATTATGAGGAAACAGAAATACCAGTGTTTTCAACAATTATAGAACTACTACCGGACATTACCTTGAAATGGGAAGCTCCGCTTCACGTCTGGAACCAAAGCTCCGAGCTCTGCTCATATTCGTCTTTTGGTAAACTCAATCATACCACAAGGCAATGACTGAAGGCAAATACAAGGAAATACTCTACTCATATTCATACTACTAATTTTAAGCAATTTTTTTTCGAATCATTTCAAACATTTATATAAGGTACCCGTGAGATATGTATGAAATGTACGTATGGGATGACCTCTGAACTTAGTCCTCAAATTTGTATTTATTTTTGGATTAGGGGTTATTATGGGAAATCACAACACCCACCTGAGAGACTCGATCCCAGATTCACCCTCCTCAAACTAGGGGCGGGGAGGGGCTTTTTTTTTATATATTTTCTTAATGGTTTGGTATGAAATAGTGGCCCCTCAAATTTTTTAAATTATTTTAGTATAGTTGGGGCCCCCAAATTTCTTTGTCTTATATATGTAATGCCCCCCTCTACCCCCAAATTTCTTGTCATATATATAGTGAGCCCCCAATGGAGTCCGGTTATGCCCTTGAGGTTGCCACATGTCCCTATCCCTATTGACACCCCTTAACTAAGGTTAAAATTTACCCAGATTCACCTACTTATCCTTAGTGTTTAGAAAAAAAATACTAAATTGTTTTTAACCTTAGGTGCTAGTGAATTTTAACTAGAGTTTGAAAACAAATTAATATTTTTTTTTATAAAAAACAACCAAGTATAGGTGAGCGAATCCTAGCCACAGTGAAGGGGTATCAATAGGGACACATGGCGACCACAAGGGCACTACCGAGAAAAAAAATTTCATAAAAAAAATACCCCAAATTTTTTTCCTTGGGAGCTACGCCCTCGAACCCCCAAGTTCCGTTAGTTTTTTTTATACGTGTACTTCAGTCCCCCCCCCTCCCCCAACTCCTCCTCCTAAGGAGGGGATATACTAAGGAGGGGATATACTACCACTGGGCTAGTCTCATGGTGTGTCTCAAAACATATTTCTTACGGCCTACGCTTCTAAACTCTCCCATACTCATAGGACCCAAAATATTTCGTATCTTCCTAATCATTCGACACAAACCTATAAACAATTATTGACATTAACACTCGACCATCGCTTGTCTCCTTTACACGAAAATTCTTGTGCTAGCTAATTTAACTATTAATAGTAGATAAATAATGTCTTGTACTAAAAACAAATAAGTTTCATAATTTAATTATGTACTTTTATTCATTCTTTTTTATCTGTCCTATCTCAATTAATTTATATTGGCACAACAAATTTTATTACGTAATTTTTAATCTATTGGCCGAAGGTGACAACGGATTGACATCAACCCCCCCCTAAGGGATATGAGTTGTAAGAACTCCAATGCCGAGCTAACCTCTAACATACGGATTGTACTAATATAGTAAATGATGACTTTACCCAAAAAAGAAAACCGACAAAAAAAAATATGACATAACTTATCTGCACTAACATAGTAAATGGTGAAGTCAGACAAATTGAGTATTTGCGCTCTATTAGAAGTATATTTTAGAAATGGGAGGGGTGTGGCCTTCCAAGGGTGGAGGTACGGGGATCGAAAGAGTAAGAGTTGCAAGAGCTCCACTGCCCTAGCTAATTTTTGACCGGTTGACTGTATTAAATGATATCTCATTCCATATGGGATAAAAAGAATATATATATATATATATATATATATATATATATATATATATGAACGGAAACTGACATAAGCATTGAATCTTTTATTTTTTGTCAAGAATCTATTTTATATTTTATTTTGTTTTAAGAAAAAAAGTCGGTGTAAATAATATCACGAACCAACAACATTGATAGTGGCATTAGAGTTATTGTATCACCGACAAAAGGACATTTGCGTAACAATATCCAGTATCACGGGAACCGTTCCGCTTACCTAATAAAACTAACTTCCGTAATACAGTTGAATTAAGGCGAAAAATGTCCACCGTCACCCTGAGCTTACTAACTTGAGTTTAAATATGAAGTTTGAACCCCAGCTCTAGGGATATTTTAGGAATTACAAAAATAATATGGCATAAATGTCCTATTATTTTGTAATTCCTAAAATACTTCTCTTACAATGTAAACTTTTGAAACTTACATGCGCAACCGCATACATCTCTATGTGGGTGGAGCCAGGATTTTGTTGCAGGGGGTTTAACAATGGGGTTCGGGCGTAGCCCCCGAAATTTTAGTTCAAGGGTCATGTTCATGGGTCATTGCGTCTGTATGCATCCGTTTTTATAGAATATTCTCTTTTTCCCAAGAGTTTAGGGGGCTAGAGCCCCGTCCACCCCGGCTCCGCCCCTCCCTAGCTACACCCCTTTGAATACAATAGGAAATTTTCAATTTTTCAAAATTTTAGGGGAGTTCAGCCCCCTGGCTCCATGTGGCTCTGTCCCTATCTATGTCCATTACTCGAATCAAAGCTAGATGATTCAGAACCAATTAGTATGCATAACTTGAAGAGGAATAGTCACCTACTCAGCTCGAAGCCCCTGCAAACTATGGTTAGTTTTAATTTTCGTGATTAGATTTTTTTAAAAAAAAAACTCAGGTTACATGCTTTAATTCTAAGAATTAGTGAATCTTAATTACAATTAACGAAAGTATAAAAGGGATACTCGGTACAAAAAGGGCGAGACAGTCTCCTTAGATTGAGGTAAATATTTTCCTAACTTGAATTAGGTGTAGCAACAGCTTGTTGTGTTGGGTGTTGAATCCTACAATGAACTGAGTCCTGACGTGACCACCCTATTTTAGAATCAGGATACTAGCCTTCATCTCTCGAGAAATCAACTTTACTGGAGTCCATCATTTGTGCAATCGAATAAAGCAATATAATGAATTTTCTAAGACGCCAGTGATGCTTTAACCAGCTGTACAAATAATCTATAAAACAATACATAGTTACATTATCCTTTTTCCGACAAATTTTGTTTTGAACGATTAAGCGTAGCATTCCTTGCATAAATATCCCAATCCAAAATAATTGTAGGGGTGATATCTTAACCTATATGACTTAGTGAAAGAAGTTGCATAACTGACCAAACTTAATGGTCGATTTGCAACCATAGACTATCTTAAGTCTAATGCATGAATATGTATTGATAAGCAAAGACATGTATTGATTTTTGGTTGAGAATAGAAAATGCCGGAGCGTCCTTAATTGTCTCTGTTGCATCATTTGTTTCGATGTAAAATAAGGAAAAATAAATTAATTCCGTAGAAATTATTAATTATGTATGTTTGTTTGTACATAAAACCTTCTGCAAGTAAAATATTTCTGTAAGTAAAATGTTTTATGGAAAATGAACCACTTTTTCAGAAAATGACTTACATTTCAAAAACTCGTAAGTTATTTTTCCGTAAAATGTCAATCTCTTTATAAATATCTTAACATTTATAAAAATACATTTATTCATAATTATTTATTTATATATTTTTATTTTTCTTATTTTCCTATTTTATTAAAAAAAAAATTCACCTTATTTTCAAGAATGCAACAAAACAACAAAAACTGAATAAAAGAACTCATATTTTATCATAAAAGTTTTTCTTTCGTAAATGAAAACAAAGAAAAAGTAAGAGCAACGCCATATTTTTCCTATTTCTATACAAAAGAGTTACCATCTCAATTACTGAATCTCCTAATGTGAGACTCAACATTAAGATGCCTACCATAACTGCCAAGCCTATTGTCCGATTAGGGGGATCAAGCAAGGATGCCCCTTGTCACCCGCTTGCTGAAAAGTAGAAAAGAAAGCTCAACCGATGGTTGCAGGTGAAGCGAAAGGATTGCTTCTCACTCTAGAAATATGAGCGTTGAACCTGCAGACGACACCATTCTTCTGGGTGAAGCAAGATAGGATAGCTAATTAGAAGAGAAGAGAACATTATATATATATATGTGGGAAATGAAATATTTTAAGTAGGATTCACCTTAATTTATATATATATACTAGTAAATGTGCACGTGCTTTGCACGTATTACTTTTTTTATTAAAACATAATTATTTATTATAAAAATAATAATTATATATAAGAGTGTTAAGACTCCAAAAATTAAAACAAAAGAAAAAGAATATATATATATATATACACATACAGTTCATGCACCATATTATGCGGCCACACCAACCATGGGACTCCGGAATGTAGCTTAGTCTCTCTACTCCCAGATCAACTTGGATGTGATCTCGTCAAATTCTGGAACATAATCATGATATACAAGAGAAGAAAATACTTATATAGAATTGCTCTCACCAAAACCTGTTATCAAATCATTAAAACCAAACACATCTTTATCTTCTTCCCTTACCTCATCTTGCTTGAACTATTTGATTCCGTATTTGTATTACTGAAATTCCCAATAAGGTCGTCATACGGAACACTTTATTTTTTTCCACAAAATAGTTTTTACTGGTTCAGGAAAAAAAAATTATATGAAAATATTGACAATCAACCACATAACTCACATCACCCATTTATGACTAGGGAGAGACATGGTCACAAAATTTAGGAAGTCTAAAAAAGATCCATCTTTAACATTTTTCTGGTTTAATGATAAAAAGATGTTCTAATACACTTTCTCTAGTTTAAGGATGAATAAGATATCATAATAATTATGAAATTAGATGTACTGCCTACTAATTTATCAAGCCTCAAGAGGACACTGTTATTTGACGCTCATTAGATCAACTACACCAATAAAATGACCACAAAATAAGAAGATGAAGATAATTAAACCTTATGATAAGGACCAACCTACGGACTTCACTAAATAGTTTCCTATTCTGATCCCAATGAATGGATACCTTCACTCTATAAATTCGGATTGATCCTATGACTTTTCCATTGCAAATTTGCAAAACATGGATCAGAACCTGTAAATAGAAGGCCAAAACCCTGATAGGAAGAAGATGACTTTTACTTAAGAGTCCTTCATAGGATATAAAGATTGCCTAGCTAGTTAGGAGATGTTTGTAAACAGCAAATCTTCTAAACTCACATGTGTATATCTAAAAACTAAATCAAATGGAGTTTTCTCATCACATATGTATCGTAAATAGAATTTTAATTTAAATAGGATATTGTTAATAGAATTCTAATTTATTCATTATTTACATAGAATGTTATTAATGAAATTTCTAATAATCATAATATCTCTAAGAACCACTATAAAAATTATTCATAAACTTCTCTCTTTATTTATTAATATAATATTTACTTTATTAACAATAAAGTAAAGTGAAGGTTAATTATGCCTACATAAAGTTTAGGTTACTACTTGTACTTTAATTAATAGAATAATATATGTGGGAAATGAAATATTTTAAGTAGGATTCACCTTAAAATTATTTATCCAATAATACCCTTTTAGCGGCAGTTAAGGCCCAAAGGGTGCCGCATCCTCCTAATTTTTTTATATAGGTAATATGATACATTTGTCCAATAATGGGTGGCAATTTCTGATCTAACCCGTCGGCTAGACTTTTATTGCTCGTAATTGAGATAGTAAGTCCGTCGGTCGGTTTCCGATTAGATTTCTTCAACTCGTTGTATAATTGGGTTGGGTTGTGTTTGGTTTGGTTTGGTTTGGTTTGGTTTAGCCTCTAAGGACCATCGTAATACATTTAATAATAATTATTATAAAGGTACTATATGTTATAATTTTAGGTGCATATTATTAAGCTTTTTAATTTAGACACAAAATTATTTTTCCATATATAAAACGAGGGTTGAAGTCTCCACTACTCGTCCATAGATAGTCGGCCAGCCCGTAGGCCTGGAAAGCTCATAAACCCGACTTATAAGTGGGTCCTACAAACACAATGGAAAGCAACTGGGTTTCCGGGTCGGGTCATAAATGCTACATCTTACCAAATGAAAAATGCTAGCCATACTCTCATATGATAAAAAAAAATTAGATATTCTTATTAATAAAACAACACGTTTCAGGTTAGAACAACTTTAAAATTTTAAAAACTTTTACTATAGAAAGAAGCTTTAATTGGGGAGATAATCCGAGCTCCTAATATATGCCTTGTAACAAGGACAATCTGAAAATTATAAAAATTAGAGTAGAAATTTATATCTAATTCTTAAGGAGTACTAGTCCTATCTTCGGCTGAGGTGTAGACTATTGCTCTTTGCCTCCGCAAAACCCATTTAGTTGCCTTAAATTATGGTTAAAAAATTTTAATTCTGATGATTAATATTTTTTTCAAAAAAAATTTAAGTTCAGATGTATTTAAGCATATAAGTACTGAAAAAATATTTCATTAATCCATAAAGCTGTTGAGATAGTACTCATTAAAAACAGTGTTTTATAAAATTAAATAAATAATTTGTTACTATTTATTTTAATCATTTTTTAACATTAAATTAGGAAAAAGAAAACTAAAGGTACCCTTATTTTAACTAGTTTAAATACAAAGAGAAGTTCTGCTTCACCACGTTGAATTGAACTTCCCTTTTTACACTATCACTGTAATAATTTTGTAATTATAATGTATTACAAAATTACCTCAACCTCCGTCAGTAATTATAAATATGTCATAGCTATAGTGTGCAAAGAGATCTCTGACTCAAAAAAAATTAATCTCTATTTTAATTTAGTTGTAAGAATATCCTGTTAAAATAACTACACGTGCTGCTTTATTTGGAGAGTATGAAGCGTGACAGCATGACTTAGCATTCCTCGTGGAAAATAAAAGTCGTAGTATAATAAGAAAAATGGATCCGGAACCCGTATAAGAAATTCTCCAAAAGAAGGCCAAAAATTAATGGGCATGCATGACGAGTAATAAGGAGCTTCCATCGGCGTAGTTGCCAGCTGTGCGGCCACGGATTCCATGATTGCAACAAAGTTGAATTGTGGGGCCCACAATCAAAGATCAAAGAAGAATTCATATGAGAGAAAGAGAGAGAGTATCAAAATGCCAAATGGAGAAGTGAAACCATTTTAGTGAGAGAGAGAGAAGAGAGAAGGTGAGAAAGGAAGAGAGAAATGCAGAAACAGAGAAATCGGATTCTCCTTTGTATTCTCAGAAGAAACGGAGAATCGTTTTAAAAATTCTTTGATTTTCGATTCTTCTTCATTTTCTTCGAGATCTTCGAAGAAATGGCCAAAACGGGAATGTTGGAGACTGATCCAGCGATGGTGGCGAAGGCGACAGAACTGAAGAAGGAGTTGCAGAGACTAGTTAAAGCAATCGTTGAAGAAGACGATTCTCGGATTGATTCCTACGATCAGGCTAGAGAAACCTTGTCTGCTTTGAAGGATTTGAAGATCAAGAGATCGCTTTCTCTCAAACTCGATACCCATGATGTTCCTCCTGAGTTTCGCTGTCCTCTTTCTAGAGAACTCATGAAAGATCCTGTTATCTTGGCCAGCGGACAGGTTAGGGTTTGGATTGTTGTTTTTTCTTTCGGTTTTAAGGTTCCTGATTTTGTTTAATTCCAAGTGTGCCTGTTTTTCTACAGGAATTTTGGTCTGTTTTAGATTCTTTTCGCTTGTTCATGCAAAAATTTCCATCTTTGGGAGATTCTTTTCTTGATGCTGTCTTAGGTTTGTTCTTTGTTTTGAAAAGAAGGTTTTTTGTTATGTCGGTTTCGATTATTTTTGGAAAAAAAAAATTATTGGAATTTTTAGTTCTGGTCTGCGATTTTAGAATTCTTATGGGGTTTTGATTTTGGGCTGATGTAAAATTGAAGTATTTTTGTGAGGTAGCAATGGAGTTTTATCAAGAATCCGCAATTTCTTTGCTTTCTTTCCTAGTTTCGTTTATCTTCGCTAGTTCTAGATTTTTTATTTTTATTTTTTAATTTCAGAAGCCTCTGTTCGATTGTTTGATTTTTGCAAAAAAAATTGAGATTTTGATTTATTTTATCTTTTTACCTTCTCTGTTCTTCTACTCTGTAAGACGTAAACGTTTTATGATGGTTAATTAGCTTTCTTCAAGAATTAGGTTTCAATCTCCCTGTCATGGTTTTATTAATGAAATTGAATAAAATTCAGTTACAGATATATATCATGAAACTGTGTGGATTGATGTTCTATCTTTTTTATTTTCCTGGATTTATTTTACTATGGTAAATTATTTTAATTACCTCGATAATTCTGTTCTCATCTAAATGTTCTTGTAAAATCTTCTGAATCTATTTATCTGCTTGGTGCTTGCATTTCTCTTGCTGTTATCTCCTGAATTTATTTTAGCTTTTTAATCCTGTGTTTGGATTTGCAGACTTATGATCGACCCTTTATTCAAAAATGGCTAAAATCCGGAAACCTGACCTGCCCTCAGAGCCAACAGGTCCTCACGCATACGATACTCATTCCCAATAACTTAGTCCGGGACATGATTTTGCAATGGTGCAAGAATCAGGGGATCAAGCTACATAACTCTGAACAGGAAACCCAGGAGGAAGGGATCACTGAAGCAGACCGAGACCATTTACAGTTGCTGCTTGATAAGGTGTCATCACCATCGCTTGTCGAACAGAAAAAAGCTGCAAAGGAGCTTCGGCAGCTGACCAAACGAATGCCCTCATTTCGGGGCCTTTTCGGAAAGGATGCAATTACCCAATTGGTCAATCCACTCCCACTGGGTAGGCCTGATTTTCACACTGATCTTCAAGAAGATTTGATTACGACGGTATTGAACCTCTCAATCCACGATAACAATAAAAAGCTCGTCGGGGAGAACCATGTGGTCATTAATCTGCTTATTGATTCCTTGAAATCTGGAACCATTGAGACGAAGAGCAATTCGGCTGCAGCCCTCTTCACTTTGTCGGCCCTTGATTCCAACAAGATCCTTATCGGGAAATCGGGGGCTCTCCAAGCGCTCATCAACCTTTTAGAAGAGGGGCACCCGTTAGCAATGAAGGATGCTGCTTCGGCGATCTTTAACCTGTGTATAATCCATGGGAACAAGGAGAGGGCTGTTCATGCTGGGGCAGTCGGGGTGATCCTGAAGAAGATTATGGACCGTATGCTTGTTGATGAGTTGTTGGCTATTCTGGCGATACTGTCGGGCCATCAGAAGGCTGTCGAGGAAATGGGAGAGCTTGGGGCCGTGCCTTGCTTGCTTAGCATCCTTAGGGAGAGCACATGTGGACGGAACAAGGAGAATTCTATTGCAATTCTGTACACCATCTGTTTTAATGATCGGACCAAGTGGAGGGAGATCAAGGAAGAGGAGAATTCTAATGGAACAATCTCTCAGCTTGCTCAGAATGGGACTTTGAGGGCCAAGAGGAAGGCTAATGGCATCCTTGAGAGACTGAACAGGGCTGTTACTGTTATACACACTGCGTGATGAATTATTCCCTTGTCTGAAATTTTCAAGCACCCTCTGTAAATACTGTTTCTTCTTCCTGCACTGTGCACATTGATCCAATTCTGTCCCCTGTAAAAAGATAATATCCCCACACCCGCCCCATATTCAACCCCGGACCGTTGATCTTCCACCCACATGGGCTCGGGTCTCTGTCAGGCTATAGATAAACAATGAACACTGGAGTTTCACCTCTCATGTTAAGAGTTCTCTTCTTCATGAATAAAAAATACACAAGCTTTTGTCTTTCATTTCCTGCGTATGGCCTCTTATCTGATTTTCTGATTTGGTATAGTTGGACCTGGTATTGGAGTGATCATGGGAGTATGGAGCTCAAAATTAGCACATTTGGATTGATGAATGGTTATGAGGAGTTATACATATTGGAGGATTGGGATCATCTAATCTTGATCTGCCACTGAGATTTCTGGTGCTGTGGTCCATCAAAGAGATGGCCTAATGAATGAAACAAAGGGTCGTCCTGAGTGGGGTAGGTTCTCCATTGTCCCTTTCACCACCAACCTTTATAGTGTCGGCACCACAATACCTAATTTCCTTTTCTTTGTTTAATGCCAGTTACAGTAGTGGATTAAGGATTAAATTAGTGTCTGATAATGAAAGTTTTGTCTTGTTTAGTTGTTGCATCTAGACTCAAAATGGATTTGAGTTTAAGCTGAACAGGAGAATACAGTGCCAAAATGTGCAAGAACACTTATTGTCTAAGGTTAGAATAGAGTTTACAACAGAACTGAAACTGCATCCAGACACACCCTTTATTGATTAATCTGTTTCGGAATCTTATGAGAACACCTATGCTAATCGCTGGTTATTGTGGTGGAATTAGGAGAAGAAGAAGAAGAGAGATGTAGTATTGATTATTGTGGTGGAATTAGGAGAAGAAGAAGAAGAGAGATGTAGTATTTCTTTGGGAAGTGAAGGGAAATTGAGGAATCTGAGATATAGGAGTGAGATTAGCAGATTTTTTTTGCCACGGTGGCAGCCACGGACTTAGTTATCATATGATTAGGAGTGTACTTGTGGTTTTGGGGGGTGGGAGTTCATCCTGATCAGCCCATTGATTCAATGTATGTAATGTATGGAGAGTGAGAAAAAGAATCTAGCAAGCATCAAGGCATTTTGTGATGTGGTCCTTGAACAGTAAGATATGGGGATAAGAATCTTTCTCTAGTGAACGAAACGACCTGCAAATCAATATACACCCTGGAAAATTTATTCCTCAAAGAGTACTGGACGGTGAAAGTCAAGGAATAGCTCCAAAGGCATGTACTCTCTCTTTCCCCTTTCCACCACCCCAAAAAAAAAAAGAAAAAAAAAAACAGAATTGGCAAGAGAAGGAATGATTGCAGCAAATCAATATGCAAAGGGGTCATTTATGCTTTTATTCATACACCCATGTAAGTTTCTGATTTAAAATTTCAGAACTTTTTTTTTTTTTGAGCTAATGTTCATGGAGGACTGGAATTGTGATGAAGGATGAACTAATGGCTGCTGTTGCTAAAGGGGTGGGGTTTAGGTTTATGGAGTATAGCATGGATATATGGAGAGGGAGGGGTTTTAAAGATGGATGGTCAAGTAATCTAAAACTCATAACAAATGCTCAACACATAAGCTTCTAAGTGAAAACATAATAGATACATTTAGTTGTGTATGATAGTATCTGGTAGAGCTTGCAAAAAAACAAATGTTCCACTCCCTATCATGTTGGTTGTCTGGTATGTGCTGGCGATGTTGGCTCCATGAGATGGGGAAAGGTTTTGGATGATTCAAGAGGAACTGGCTGATTGAGGAGTAGGGTCAATCATAAGCAACTTTTGGTCAATAGGGTACTGAATTAAATGCTTTACAGGCCAACACTTGTGAATTGGATGGCCCATCTGTTATGTATGGAGCCCGATTGCACCAAGACCAGTAAGTTTGCATTACAGCCAGTAGACGCGTGTCGAGCCACGTGGTTAGCTCGCTGGAGGTGAAGGGGGACAACGCGCCCCCTGTCCAAGGGTTTGGGGATGGAGCCACTGGACAAATTTAAAACATTTAAAAAATAAAAGTTTGATGAGGATAGGTGGGCTCCTTTTATGTGAACTAGATATAGAAAGGCTTGGTATTTTGAGATTGTTGGCATGCCGTCCAATTCATGGCCTGTACTTCTTATTTCTCTCTCCTCCTTACCAGAGTCCATTCTCTTCTGAGCTGAGCCCATTATGTTGCTCCACTAGAGTTTGGAATGTGGCATAATCCAAAATCTTTCCAGTTTTTATCTCATTCTCAACACCATCTCTGATTTGGATTAGTGTGGCAAAGCTTACAATAGAGTGACTATCAAATGTAGTAAGTTTGCTGATATACATTTGCCACTTCTCTCAGTTTTATTGATATGATTGAAAGGACTTATTTTAGGAATTATCAAGTTGAAAATTTTTGCTTAAATGCTTCGAGCTCTTGATTGCTATTGCTAGACCTCAAGATCTCCTCCTAGTGTACTTCTGTAACTAGTTTTTTGTTCTGTCATTTCTATGTAATAATTGTTTGATTAAATTCTTCATATTGCTCTTATAGTTGTGTCTTTAATATGTGGATCTTTTGAATTTTGACCCTTACTATTTTAAAATGTTAAAACCTTCTTCGAGATGCAATGATTATTTATTTATTTTTGCTTTGGATATCATTTTCCTACATTAGTACAGGAGTTAGTGGATAGCTTGGGGATTGGAGCTCTTGCGACTCATCGCCCGGGGATTGGATCCCGAGATCCCTCTACTGAGAGAGGCCAACCCCACCACTGGTGCAAAAGGCGGGGTATTATCTATAATCACACAATAATTGTTTATATCATGGGGTTATGGAACATGAGTTACTTTAGTTTTGCCTCATTTCAGTGTTTAAAATATAATGAGGCAAGGGTCAATGAGGCCTTGGGCAGATATCAAATAAAAAACCCAACCTCACACCACTCGTCATCCCGAAAACGGATTCCAGTACTACAGGATGTCTTAAACTTGACTTGCTCCAAGAATCGATGAAGACCCGTCATTACTCATTGCCAATCCTACTCCATAAGGGCAAGAAACTTGTTTAGAATATTAGTTCTGATTGGCAGCTCTCTTTAGCAGACACCATCTTCATCCAAACAGATGCACCCAAACTTCTCAAGGATCCCCCCTTGTTTCCCCTTCTATTACTAAGGTGTCATTCTTCCCTTTATTTCATTTCTTCTTCCTGCCTTAGAGTCTAGGTTCACCATCAGTCATGTCAGACTGCTCTGGTCCTTCATCTAGTAGTTCGAAGTCTCTTGTTTACCTCAATGTAGACAACTCCCCTTCTTCTTCTTTTTTCTGATGGATCCAACTCAAATTCTTTAGATGTTGGGGGAGCTTTGGCCTTCTGGTGGAGATCCAGAGTGAGTTTATTATTCTGGGTGACATCGAAATTAGGCTCTAGACTATCCTGGGGGCCCTGACTTTGCTGAGGGTCCACCTTGGTATACCCCTTCCAGTTAGAGGTTGGGTTGCACATCCCTTTCGATCTTCTGGTCAGGACTTTGCTTGAATTGTTTGGGCTTGCGCCAGGGCAGGTGCACCCCAACTTTTATAAGCTAGTCACTTGGATTAGGTGCAACAACCAGGACGGGTTTCAACTCGAGCACAGGTATGTCCTACCCCGTTACTATGTCAAGCATTGTCCCAACAACGTCGATCTGTACCTCTACCTGTCCATCCGAGCCAAGATGGCTCTCTTGGTCGAGGGTCTGCCCAAGATGAACAAGGGATGGAAGCACTCCCCCATGCTGGTTTGGGGAGAGTGGAGGGGTCCGAATGACGAGGACGTCCGCTCGTCTCATAGCTCAGGTAGGATTCAGACTTAGGAAATTGAACTTCGATTTTTATCATGCGATCTGATCTATTGTTGTGTTTTCTTTTTTTGTGCAGGATCGATGAAGACTGTTGCTACACCCTGCAAGGTCAAGGAGGAAGAAATTGAATGGCTTTTGATGAACTACCGTTGGTGGAGGAGGGGACCTTTCCCAGTTCAACATCAATGGTCCCGTCTACATCTGCCCGGATAGCAAATCATCACGGCTTGGACTCCATAGCAGAGCTATTTTAGGAAGTTAATCAAGCAACGGAGGAAGACATGAGTGGAAGATCCCTCCAGGTTCCGAAGTATGTTTGTAGAAGACCAAAAACTTCATGTCTCGATGTTTGTGCACATTGAATGATAACATTGATTTTGATGTCAAAATATTGCATTTAATGACTATATAAAAAAGGGTCTAGAATAATGTATGGGGAAATCAGGCAGAGAGTGAGCAGATGGCTAGTCGATAGCCCATCAGCACTGGTCGACTGATCGACTACCCATGGGCACTAGTCGACCGCCATCCTACCGGTTGACTGCCCCATCACATTGGTAGACTGCCCACCTTTTTTTTTGCCCGGAAAGAACTTTTAAATGTAGAATTTAGAGTCATGATGAATGAAAAGGAGAAAAGTGATGATGACCATGAGACCGAGACCAGTGAAGATGTTGAAAAGAGTCAAAGTGACTCTGAAACAGATGAGAATATGGATTCAACTTATCAAAAGTTGTATTCCGAAAGCCTAAAGCTGAAGAAAGCAAAAGTCTCTTTGAATAAAAAACTGAAACTAATTCAATCTGAAAGAGATGATTGCAAGCTAGAAGCTAAAGGGAAGAGTACTCTAGTCTCTCAGCTTGAAAGAGAAAAAAACTGATTTTTTGGACAAAATAGAGTGTCTTGAAGAAGAAAATGTTGCATTGACCGAGTGGGTCAAAATTTTAGAAAAAGACACCTCTGGGAATGGAATTGAAGAGTCCAAGACTCTTATTTCAAAATTGTAGACTGAGAGAGATAAACTTATTGAGCATGTTAGATTTTTGGAAATAGAGGTTCTGAATATCCTTAAAGTGAAGGATGGGTTAGCTAAGAAAATAACCGAATTTGAGAAAGAAGCTAGACTGGTTAGCAATTCTCAAATCCTAGATGGATTGGCTAGGATACAACGTTCAGCAATCAACATGGCCGGCATAGGGCATTTTAATAAGCCACCAATTCACATGAATGTTGGTACCATGACATCTACTACTTTTGAGTCAATTCATGCTAATCCAAGCTATGATGATCTTTCTACCTCAGCCCCCCAAAGAGAGAATTCCAGAAACGCATGTTCAACCAAAAGTGAATTCATCTCGTCCTCAGTTATACCAATACTTTGTTGCTGCTGGTTGTGGTAAATATCCTGCTTCTAATACAGGGAGATCCCCTCCTCCTCCTATATTCATTCTCACTTGCTTTCAGTGTGGAGTGAAAGGTCACACAAGACTTCGATGTCCTGCTTTGAGGAGAATTCCCCGAAATGGTTCATCGAATCAACATTCAATTCAAGGGAATCACCAAAGGCAAATTCAAGCCTTGGCTGAAAAGTCTAGAAGTTTGAGCAAAAAAGTGATGAAAATAGCTCAACTGTCTAGTACTAGACTCCGTATGAACACTTCCTATTTTTATCATGAGGAAGGCAACAGGATAGACCAAAAGGCTAGGGCTCCCCAAATGAGAAGAGAGAATGGGAAGAAGAAGAAGGTCACCTTCACATCTTCTCATGAAATGGATAAAGACCAAAGGGTCAACAAAAAGCCAAAATCCATCTATGTGAGAAAGGATGACCTTAGAAGCCTTACCTCCCGCACCTCTTTGAAATTCTAAAATCCCATTAGGTGTGAGGGAGAGTGATTGTGTGTTGTTTGATAAACTAGGTTGTTCTTCATGTCTATTATGTCCTAGTGCTATCTATGTGATGTATATTAGTAGGTTTTGCACTTTCTTATTTGTTTCACTCCTTGATTTTGTTTTTGATTGATTAAAAGAAAAACTCCAAAAAGATTTTGTATTTCTTTTAGATAGGTTATTTTTCTTTCAAATATTGAAAAATCCAAACATTGAAAAAAATCAAAAATTCAAAAAGATGTTGCTTGGGCTTACTCTCGTATCAAATTGTGCATGCTTCAATTTCCTTGTATTCATGATTCTTATTTCATGTCAAGGTAAAAATATTGAATATGATTGAGTTCATGAGGATATTATACCTTTCAAAGTCTCTTGAAAAATAGACAAAGATTCTAAATCACAGTTAGAGAGTTGGTTAAACAATGTTGCTAAAGTGTCATGCACATGCACTCTAGCTTACTCTAGAAAATGGTCTAAATTCCTAACTAAAGGTAATGCTATTATTCATGATAATCTTTTTGGTTGACCAAATCTAGATTGACCGATATGTTAATATCTTATTTGTTTGTGCCCCTGCTTTAAAAATAAGACAATGGAAAGGGCTACATCTGGGATAATGTGAAAGTCACTATTGGACGCAAACAGTATAAAATGGCTACCTATGCGAACAATAGTTATCTATTTTGATTGCTAGTGTGAAAGTCCTTACTGGTAATAACTAGGGCTGCCTACCCAATCAGTGTGAAAGTCGCCATTGTAAGAAAAAAATTGAAAAAGCCAAGAAAAGAACTCCAAAATGTGGCTATGTTTGTCATGAAAAGAAAAGACAAATTGCATAAAAGATGTACAAGAGTGAAAATTAGCACATGTTCTTTAAATGCTAAAATTCAGGATTTAATAGGTTTGACTTCTAGTGCTTGAGTCACCTTGAGTCTCTGAAATGCAATAATGTCATAACCTTAACCATGGGTTGAATCCTCTAAAAGAGTCAAGTCAGAAACCTCACTATACACACTATGCTTCAAAGTGAAACTTTTCGCTAAATGTGTTTTGGTTGTTAAGTTTGCTATTGATCGCCCATGTGATTAGCTTAGCTAGACATATCCCCATTTCGTCAAAACTTAATGATATTAAATCTTGGGTGCACAATCTTTTGGCTCATTGGAAATTGGTGCATATATTTGTGATTATATTGTGGCTAATGCAAACTTGGTTTCAGGGGGAGATTCTGCTTTTGACTAATTTGAAATTAGACTTAATTGTGCTTTGCAAATAAATTATGGTTTCAAATGATCTTGAATTAAGGGGGAGTTGCATGTTTCAAATTTGTTATATCTTGTATGCTTTTAAGCTTAAAATTTCTCTCTGGAATTGGTTTTGATTTATATGGGAGATTTTATGTGTCATGAATTGAGGGGGAGAGTTATTAAAAGGTGAAAAATCAAAAATTGTAAGATTTCCTATCCAGGCGTTTGAACTGACTACCAACTATTTCTTGCCGTTCGAACGGCCTTAATGGGCGTTCGAACGCCCAGCGTGGTTTTTGTATTAAACCCTCGGTATGCCCTCATTTGTTCTCACCCATTTGAACGCACTCCAAATTGAAGCTAGGGCTCCGAAAATTTCTCTCCAATTTGTTGTAATCCACTGATCTATACTTGAAATTTCATTTCATTACTTGAAATTTCTCATTCCTCATCATGTTTACCATCATTCTCATATGGGTTTTGGTTCTCCTCATGGCAAGCTCCTCATGGAGAAAGAATGCCGACAAATCACCTTCTCCATCACTCTCTTCATTCCATTCCTCCAAATCTGACTCGGAAAATGAGAGTGACTCTTATTGGACCTCCTCTCACTCGAGGTCCGTGGATTGTGATCGAGGAACCTTCGGCTCCTCGGACTACTAGAGCTAGATCCATTGCTCCTACTGGAAAAGGGAAGGCAGCCCCTAAGCCTAAAGCTCAATCAAAGGCCGGTCCTAAGAAAAATGCAAAGAGGGCTAAAGTGAGCCAAGCATACCCCTCTTCTAAAGGTCGTAGGTTTAGATCTCTGGCTATAGCCTATAGGTCATCCTTCTCTATGTTCGAATAAAATTCTCGAATTAAGAGCAACGGACATTGCCCTGATAGAGCAAGAACTCCCTGCCACCCTCTAGACTGGATAATACGGGGAAGATCAGTGAGGTCCGTGGCATCCTTATTGAGGTTACTCCGGGCTTCATTGCCAGACTTTTATCCATTCCTATGGTTCCTGATGCCTACTTTCTATATCATTATTGGACCAATCCCCATGGCCATCATATGGATGAGATTGCTACTATGATCTGCGGCTCTCAGACTCCATGACCTGATACTCATTTGTTGCGGAGTAAGTTGACCCCTAATGCTAGGATTCTACATCTCTTATTGTGTTCTAACCTCCATCTTAGAGGTCATACCACTTACATTAGTTCTGATCAAGCTTGCTTTTACCATGCCTTGCTCACTGATGCGCCTATTGATCTTGCTTGTCATATTATTGAGTTGATGATTCATGCATCCCACCTCAGTACTGGTATTGTCGGCTTGCCATTTGGCATCTTGATCCGAGGTATACTTGCCTCTCATGGCATCCACCACTCAACTGACGACTTGGTTAGTACGTATAAAGGTCCTCTCATAGCGAAGGCCTACACCAGTAGTCTAGCTCATGCTGTTGATCGTTCTACACCCATACCCGAGGAGAGACCTACTCAGCCTCCTCCTGCTCTGCCGACTACCATGGATATGTTGGCTGCCCAGATGACCCAGCTTATTTCGAGCCAAACTGTCTTCATTGATGAGACTTGTGCATCTCAGGCTGCTTTCCATACCATGATGGAGACTCAGTTCTCTAACTTTGCAGTTGAGACTAGAGGCCACTTTTGGTATCTCACCACTATTGTGACAAACATGAGAGTAGACCTTATGCGCCTCAAAGAAGAGTGTGCACTTCAGGATGCTGTTGATGCCACTCAGAGAGATGGTGGAGATGGTGTTGATGCAACTGTTGCTCCTTAGATTATTTCTTGTGGATGTTCTATTTTTTTTTATATTGTGGGATGTATATTGGCTTGGACCATGAGTACTATTTGTTGGGATCTTATATTTTGTGATGTTTGACTGTGGATCGCTTTTTATTATTTCCTACTTTCTTATCATGTTAGATAACTCTATGTTTTATGGATATGGATTCTGGTTTCCATGAATTATTTGTAATGTTCAGCTCTTTTTGACTTATGATGAATGACTAGTTCCTTTTGTCATTTTTTTCCGGAAACTTTGTCTTAATGATATCTATCTTTGGTGATATTGTCATATCTTGTTTAATAGGATGTCTTGAATGGATGTACGCTTAAAATCTGTTGAGCGATATTGCAATTTTTCCTTGCTTATTGTTTGATTATGCGATGCTTTGGCATTCGTGTCAAAAAGGAGGAGAAATGTTGAAGTACTCCATTGGTTAGTTTGTATATATTGATTTTGTTCCACCTGATGTTTTCCCCACTTTATATTTCTCATGCTTCACTTGGTTGTGTGTTTTAGCATGTGCAGGTGTTCAGATCAAGTTGACATAAAAAGATCAAGTGGTTTGAGTTGAAAAAGGTTGTGCTAATTTTTTTTATCAAAATTGTAATTCTAAGTCATGTAATTTGATTAAACTCTTCATGTTTGGGAGTGTGTATCGAGTCATGTACTTCAATTGGTATTTTGTCACAAAATTGCCAAAGGAGGAGATTGTAAGGTCATATTATGTATTGGCTTAATTCTGATGTCAAAATGGTGTCAATGTAAGTTTAGTGTCGCTGATCCTCTGGTTGATGAAGTTCAGTGAAGATGAAGCTCCAAAGACTCATGTGAAGTACATTCCGACTTCAAGCTTCGCTCACACTCTTAGGATGGTAAATGACCTAGATACCTAGTGGTTACCATAAGTGGAATTGACTTAGAACACCTTAACCATATACCCTAAGTGATTAGAAATTGACCCATGTAATCTTAATAGCCTTTGGATGATCTTTATAAGATATTGGATGTTGAATCAGGGGTGGCAGTGCAAAATATTTGAAATTTGCATAGGCCGTTCGAATGCCCATCCTGGCTGTTCAAACGCCCAGGAACAACCAGCTGACCATTCGAACGGGCCATATAAACTCAGAAACAGTAGCTTGTCTGCCCCCTGTTTTTAACCGATTTGATCCAATTTCAAAGCCGTTCGAACGCCCCTCATTGACGTTCGAACGGACCTCGTATTTTTTGTTTCTAAAATCATCTTAACTCTGTTTTGGCAAGTACTATTGCCTTGGCTATTTATATGATGGCCCCTTAGCTCGTTCTAAGATATTAGAGAGATTTTAGAAACTACTCTAAAGATTTTAGGGTTTCTAAATCCCCACTTGGTGGACTCCCTTAGTTCTCCTCTCTCATGCTCTAGTTGATACAAGATCGAATTGTTCTATCTTGAGTTGCATCGGTTGATCTTCATTGTTGTTAGAGATCCCACTAGAGCTGTATTTCGTTCCTTCATATAAGTTTGAACTCTGTGCGAGTGTTGGTTGACGTTGCCAAAGCCGTTGAGAACGGAGATCGATCGTTGGATCGTGGATTGAAACTTTGAGAAAAGTTAGCCGGTGAGGAGTCGGAGCTACTACTGTAGAGATCGAACGAGGAGTTCGTGGTTGTTCTACAAGATAGAGAATCTATACCGAGGAACAGTGTTTGATGTCCGGTTGGGTAAGATTTGATCTTGTGTCTGATAACTTATTCTCATAGTGGATTTTGTGCTGGACTAGGTCTCGTGGTTTTTCCCGGAAGGGTTTCCACCAAAAAATCTCATGTGTGGTGGATTGTGTGTCTTCTATATCTCCCGCACTTATTTGCTTTGTTTGTCATAACTTTGATTGTTAATCGATAAATTAAAAATTGGTAGACATTACTAGGAAGACCTATTCACCCCCCCCCCCTTTAGATCAAAGGAATCATTGAACTAGGAAATTTAAGGAACATATTTTCAGCATGAAAAATTAACAAAATATAAGCAATAGTACCTTCTCCCTATTAGTATACTTGACGTCAACCCTCAAGCATATCGTAATTTATCTTAATCCAACCTTTATATGAGATGGGTGTCTCTCTAAGCTTTTGGATTTAAAGTGCATGTCTTACAATTGTAATTTTCCAATGCTCAAAATTGATGCAGTAACATGAGGTTTTAGTTCCATTGAAGCTACTGATAATTGGTTGCAAAGCCTGTCACTTGAAGCAAATTCCTACAAATTAATCATGTATTAAAAACCTCACAAGAGAAGCTAAGGAACTTCTTCATCTAATTCTAGGAAGCCTAAGGCTTGTGGTGTTGGGTCAAATCGGGTTTTGGCCCATGCCTATTCGAAATGGCTTAACATATATAGGCATGAGGCATGAGTCTCAACCTTTTTTTTAGTCGGGTTGAGGTAGACCGGACTTTATTATTAATCAGGTTGAACTGGGTTGGGCTTGGGCCGGCCCATCTCTACTTAATAAATATATAATAGTGTATATATAATATATAAGTATTGTAAGCATCCAATTTTTACACCCCTTCTTAGCCGTGGCTAAGCTCCCTAACCCTAGGTCTAACCCTAGTTAATCCTATGTCAACCCTAGGACAAACCCTAGTTAACCATAGGTCAACCCTAGTTAACCCTAGGTCAACCCTAGTCATACCATAGGACTAACCCTAGTCACCCTAGGTCAAACCATAGGTAACCCAAGGTCAACCCCTAGTGCACTATAGTCAACCTTAAGACCTAGCCCTAGCCTAGCCCTAGGCCACAGCCCTATTACATGAGCCCAAACCCTTATCCAAGGACCTAGGGCCTAAACCCTCGGTTTGGTCCCAAAGGGGCCCAAAAATTCAAATCATCCCCCCAGTACCGTGTGCATGCAGGGCCAGACCCATTTTTAGTAAAATTTGGTAATGCGGTAGAGTTTCTACCGCCATTATTTTTTAAGCCTGTTTAGGAATGACGGTAATGGTTCTACTGCCATTCCATGTGTTGCGTGTTTTGCAGCTCAGCTGCTCCCCCAAGTGCACAGGCATGCGTCTGGGAAGCCCCCTCTCCCCTTTGCAGCTTTGCCTATCCCAATACTATTACCATGGGTGTCCTTAAGCCCTTGCCCCATAAATCCAAGGCCTCCCTCCCCTTTCAAGCCCATGCCAAGACCCCCCTACAAAAATTCTGAAATCCGAGTCCCTCTTGCCATCCTGGAATACTAGCCTCCTCCAAGCAACTCCAGAAACCCTCAAGACATGTGGTAGACCCCCTAAGCACTCTCATGGGCCCAATACCTCCTGGGGTTCATCCCTGACCTTCCTACTTTGCTATAAAGCCATGGTTTCTGGAAACCAGTAATGGCGGTAGTTATCCTACCACCATTTCCATTATGTTCAAGATTGGGAATGGCGGTAGAATAATTACCGGCATTCCTAGTTTTTTTATTCACCGGCCTTGTACAGGGCCCAGACCTGGTAGGAGGCCATTCTAGGCCATGTCAAGCCATCTAGACCCACCTCTGACTTGCCTGGAATCTTAACTGGGGTTAACTCAACCCCGATTAGTTTTTAACCACGGTTAAAATCACTTAACCCTTAGAAAAATCTCAGAAAATTCCAAAAACATCTAAAAATGCAATTAAACCAAAAACATCGACTTTGGACTTCTTAACCATGGTTAGCAATCCTAACCATGGTTAACTGTTTCCCTTAACCGCGGTTAACTGATTTAACCTATGATTAAACACCTCGAGCCTATCGGGCTTACCCCTTAGCCTACCGGGCTAGATCTTGGCCTACCAAACCGAACCGTAAGCCTATCGAGCTTACCCTTAACCTACGGGGCTAGACCTTGGCCTACCAGGCCCATCCTTTAGTCTACGAGACCAGATACTTAGCCTACCAGGCTAACCCTTGGCCTACCAGGCCCAACCCTAAGCCTACCAGGCTTACCCCCTTAGCCTATTGGGCTAATCATTGGCCTTTGGGCCCAAATCAACCAAACCATGTACTTGACCAACCCAGTCAATCGAGCCTTTGCCTCTGAGCTAAACCTTTAGCCACTCCGGTGCACACACACACACCCCTTAGCTTTGGCACGGGCTCATATGCCAGAACTACGCTCGGTCTGATCTCACCCCATTTGAGTACGTAGGCAACCTAACTCTGGTTCAACCCTAGATAGCTTTCCCCTTCTTGGATTAGTATAACCTAAAAACTAAGCCACTTGAACCATAATTGACATTAATTTGGCTTGTACCAAGGAAGTAGGTAACCATTGCAAAATAAGGGTCTCAGGGTAACTAACACCTTTCCTGGGCTTAACCGAACCTCTTACCTAGAACTCTAATGCAGACCAAGACCTTATCCATAAACCCTGGTGTCGCGACCGAAAATCCCCCTACCAGTTATGAGACTTTGGCGCCGTGACTTACATTTAAACCATCCTGTTAAAAGAGCATTCAAGGTACAGTAAATAGTGATCTTGGAAATTTCTTCTTTATAGAACAGTATCCCATGTACAAGAGTCAACTAAGACTGAATACAAACTAAAACTTGTACACAAATAGAAACTAACCCTGTACACAAAATTCATTACTTAAGTTAATTACCAACTCAAGTCCGATGCAAAACCCCCAAAATGAAACCCCAAATACTTGTCACTCTCCCTCAATCACAAGGACACATGTCCAGGCTCCTATCATCCGCATAATGATCCCAAGCAAGCTCCTGCTTGACCCTCAGTTTCAGAGCACGATCATCCAACCTAAAACCTACCGAAATAACAGTTTGGCTAAGTATTGAATACTCAGCATATACAACCTACTAACAGATATTGTTATAAAACATTAATATGCCATACGTAATACAATTCATCAAAACATATGTATAATCAGAGTGCGGAAGTTTAAAACAATCTAACAATTGCATATTCTCGACAATCATACTTTGAGTTCGTACTTTCACAAACCATATTTCAATATCTTATGACCATTTTACTTATGAGTTCTTTAGTCTGGTAAGTTCCTTAATCTTGTGAGTTCCTTATGAATTTTCTTTGCTTTTCCTTATTAGATCTATATGAGTTTCTTATGAAATCCAAAACCATATGAGTCTTATGAGCATATGAGAATCAAGTCTTATGAGTTCCTTAGAGTTCTTCGAGTTCTTAGAGTTTTTATGACCCGTAGAAACTTAGATCACTTATGAGCTTTTGATCCGTAGAGATTTAAAGCACTTAGAGACTTTGAGATTCACTTATGAGCTTATGATCCGTAGAGACTTAGAGCACTTAGAGACTTTGAGATTCACTTATGAGCTTATGATCCGTAGAGACTTAGAGCACTTAGAGACTTTGAGATTCACTTATGACCTTATGAGTTTGAGAGATTCTTATGAGCATAACTTAGAACCAGATCTTAGCACCCGTAAAAAGACTTAGAGTCGGGCATATAAATACCCTTCATCGAATACATAGAAGTGGGTTGCCAAGATCCTTGACCAACTTTCCCGTTGGCTTTATCCAATTTCTTATGAAATTACTTTGAGCCGGATATGTCCTATCCTTGGATATGCCCTATCCTTGACCAACCCGATGTTTGGCTTTATCAATCCTTATGAGCTTGGTAGCTTCTGAGTTCTTAGAAAATCCTTATGAATTTTTCGATAAACTGCACTTATGAAAAATCATAGAGTCATGCGAGACATATAAGTCTTCGAGTACTTAGAAATCACAGAGTAAATAGAGTGCTTGTGAACATCATACCATACTTAAAAATCTTAGAACATAGAATCATAGTCATAAAATTTCCATTATAGTGATAGCTTACAAACCATAAGAATTCTTCATTTCAATTCATCCAAAAACACAGTAAAACATGGTTTAGCTTAAAAGATTATCACAAGGTAAATAGTAGTGTATCTACACTCTTTCCATCAAACCCCTCCCTTTATTCTTAGGGTGTGTTCGGTTGAAGGGTAAATGGGTGGGAGAAAGCAAAGTGAAGTAAAGTAAAGTGAAAGAATTGTATAAATTCTCTTGTGTGTTTGGTTTGAGAGAAAAGTTTAGGGGAAAGTATAAATTTTTCCAAAACTACCTTTTGCTCTCTTTAGAAATATAATCATAAAAAAGGGTAAATTTGGAATTGGAAGCTTTTACTTTACTTTCTTTCACACTTCCAGCTTTTTGATGGAATAAGGTTTAGGTGAAACTGAGAGAAAGTTGTACACTATTGAGAAAGTTCAAGTTTTACTTTACCTCAAAATCCCTCAAACCGAACTCCCACTTTCACCCACTTTCCCTCACATTCCCCTCAACCGAGCACACCCTGAAGGAATCCTAACAATTCCATTTAGGAGAGTTTATTTAAACTCTAGTTATCAAACTCATCCCTCTTAGCTTCCTTTTCACTAATTAATTATAACATGATTAACTAGGTTAAAATATCCACTTGTACAAGGCTATAAACCTCAATTTCATTTCTTCTTTCAAAAAATAAACACATATAAGTCTATACGCCTTAACTTTTAACAAAAACCATGTTTCACTACTTACCATACATCAATGAAGAGTAATAAAGTGTATTTACTATTTGTTTCATCAAAATCATGTTTTATATCTTACTTATAATATAGGAATTATAAATATGGCCAAAACATCTTAAGTTTCATCAAAATCATTTATTGAAACCATAGAAACCAAACTACACATCAATGAAGTATAGCAAAGCAAGTTAGTAGATTGTTCTACCTTTTGAAGAATTTTTTTTTTTTCAATTTTAGAACTTTTAGAAAGCTTGAGGAACAAAATCCAAGCTTGAAGAGCAAACTCATGCTAAGAACAACCCAAGAAGAACCAAACCTTCTCTTCTTCTTCCACTTTAAAAATCTCTCTCAAACTCTCTCTAGGGTTCTTGTAACCCTAGGCCACGAAATCTTGGGTTTATATAAGGGTTTGGGGGTTTCCAAAACCCCAAACCACCGTTAAAATATCAAAGGGAGTCGGCCACAGCACAAAAACACAGGTGACCAGTTGACCGGTCAGCTATTCGGTCAACCGGTTTGGTCCCCATTTTTCCCGTTTTTCCCGCTTTGGTATTTTGGCCATAACTTTTGACTTGCTTATTGGATTTTGAAGATTTAATTTGCGTTGGACTCTTAATTCAAAGGGAAACAATTTTGTCTCTAATAAATAAATCCTAATTCTGAGCTCTTATTAGCCTAAATGGGCTCTAAATCTTATTGGTCCAACTTGACTGTTGCATTTACAACGGACCAGCCTCCGGAAAACCCCCATTTCACCTAACGTCGACTAAAAATATGGAAAAGTGATAAACATGAACCTTGAAAAGGGTTTCAATACCTTTCTAATGGCTCAAGAATCACTCAATCCCGATCTGCGGTGACGAAACTAGAGTTCTTACAAGTTGAGGGAATGTTTAGACATCCCTCTTTTTGACACTTAGAACATTTTCTACCTTTTGTTCTTACCATTCTAAACACTTGGAGTATTTCCTATACCCTTTCTTTGCACACTAACACAACCCAATTGCTTTTAGAGAACTTTTACTCTTTACTTCATCGCCCACATACCTTGAGTAATGCATATTCTTTGTTTAAACTCCCAAGGACTTAGAGTATTTCATACTCTAAGTTTCAACACACCGACATACACCACACATATTTCTACCCAACTAAACTCAAGGTGAAAACCCTCCTTATCATTTTTCATAGCATCATAACAATATAAGAAGGCTTTTGGCCTTCAACCCAAGTGCCCTGACACTAGTCACAGCATTGTGAAATTGGTTCCCAGGGTTCTACATTCACACTTAGGGTATTTTATACCCTAGACACTTGAGTATTAGTATAGTCTTGTTTTGAGACTCAACATACACATATAAAATCATCACTTCACTTTCCCCAATATCAAGAACACATGGTAGGCCTTAGGCCTTTATATGCACTGTACACTAACACTAGTCACTTGAACAGTGCACGTGAATTCCCGGGCTCTACATCCTCCCCCTTATAGGAATTTCGTCATCAAAATTAGGATGATACACAAAAAAAATTGGCTTGGATTTATAGCCAAATGGGTTGGCCAAAGACCCCCATACCCTTAAAATATCTCAAAAGGTCGGTTCAAGGCAAAAGCCCCATGATCGGTCAACTGGTAGGGACTATCGGTCGACCGGTCAAAAATCACCTCTCTGCCTAAAATCCCCATACAAAATTTCACCTGATCGGTCGACCGGTAGGGAGTTCGGTTGATTGGTTTTGCCTATTTTCCCCTAATTTGTGTAATATCTCCATTTTCCACACTTAGAGTATTTTACATATTCTTTACTTCTACCCATAACTTACCTAGGGTATTTATACCCACGCTTTGAACACCCAACACCAATCACACCTCGGGTCATGTGAAACCCTCATTCCATAAATCAAATACCAAGGTCACATATAAGACATTGGCTAAAACAAGCTTAGTTCAAAAGCACTATTCACTAGAATAGTAATTCTTTCATTCAGCACGCATAAGTTCATATATCACAATATATTGCACATATATTTGTATAATGACATGTTCTACCATCATCCTAGAATTTCACACTGGGTTCCTACTTCTTCGATTACTGCTTCTCATGACGAGAGTCTTGAACTGCTTCTTATAACGAGAGTCCTGAGAGCAATAGCACAACATGAGTCTAATTTGAATCAAGTTCTTTAAATAATTCAAGGAGCATATCAGGCTTATATAGCATATCGTATACATCCAAGTACACACATAATAGTATAATCATACTACTAGTTTCCCTAGCGAAGCTAAGTTCTCACACTCGGTTAGGGTATTAACCGATTACATACTTAAGACAGTAACCAGCTTAAGACTAAGACTAATGATTAGTTTATACATTTGAGTTCTCTAACCAAAATCCTGACATGTATGATGCTTTTAAGATCTGCATGATGCATATGAGATGTGTATGAGCTTATGATATGTGCATGATGCTTATGTTATGTATGAAGCGTATGCTATGTATGATGTTTATGCTATGTATGATGCTTATATTTTGTATGATACTTATGAGATGTATGATGCTTATAATATGTATATAATCTTTTTGTACTTTGAGACCAAAACTATTCTTGGAGTTTATAATATAATCATCATTTTGGACTGAGCCCTAGGTCTAGAACGTGCTACAAAATTAACACGCATCTGTATCTAGAACTTTTGGATTGAGCACTGAGTCTAGAATGTGCTGCAGAATTAATGCGCATCTGTATCTAGACACGTGCATCAAACATCCATGAGCTTATCCAAAATTATATATATATCTTTATTTATTACTATTTTTTTCTTCCAATGTTCCTATTAGTCATGGGTATGCATAAACTCATATAGACTAGTGCAACTTGTGCTTGTTTGTGATAAAAGATGCATTAAGCATAATTTAACAGGTGAAATTTAACAGGATACACATAATAGCATATATATCGAAAACTAAGTCCTTAGTTCCGCAATGACTCTAAATCTACTAGACTCGTAAGACGAAAGAGAATCCTATAGTCTCACTCGGAAAACAAATCCCTATAGAAACCTAATAACACAATGCATGACACAGGACATACCAATCAATTGTCAACCAACACCTAGGCTAGACTATATCCTGAATATCACAACTCATGAGTCTAACTGGAAAACCACAATTATGTCGGAATCCTATGATTGATGAACTGGGTTCCAATAATTTATAACATATAGTACTCACACAATACCTAACGTATAGTAACACCCAACAACACTATACATATAGTATACACACAATAGGGATTTCTAGATAACTTAGCGAAGCTAGGAATCAAGTCGGTTGAAGTATCAACCGGTTTAAGATGAAGACTATTAAGTAGTCTATACTTAGAATATCATTTTCTATACGGACCTAATACCCTTGCATGATGCCCATTATGTCATTGTATCCAACCTAAAATTTAAAGTTCATTTGAGTTCTAAGTTCAACTCAAAGAACTCCTTTTACCCATACCGTTCTAATGCCTAGGTTTCATACCAATTTTGTCACGGTATCAACCTATAACGAGTTCATTTGAGTTCTAACTTCAACTCAAAGAACACCCTTCAGTCCCTTTGGTTCTAATGCCTAAGCTCTGATACCACTTCTGTCATGACTCAAAATCCCTCTAGGAGTTATGAGACTTTGGCATCATGACTTACATTCAAACCATCCTGTGAAGTGAGCATTCAAGGCATAGTAAATAGTGAACCTGAAAATTTCTTCTATATAGAACAGTGTCCCATGTACAAGAGTCAACTGAGACTGGATACAAACTAAAACTTGTACATAAATAGAAACTAACCCTATACACAAAATCCATCACTTGAGTTACCAACTCAAGTCTGATGCAAAACCCCCAAAATGAAACCCCAAATACTTGTCGCTCTCCCTCAACCATAAGGCCACATGTCCAGGCCCCTATCATCCGCATGATGATCCCAAGCAAGCTCCTGCTTGACCCTCGGTTTCAGAGCACGATTGTCCAACCTGAAACCTACCGAAATAACAGTTCGGCTAAATATTGAATACTCAGCGTATACAAACTACTAACGGACAATGTTATAAAACATTAACATACCATACAGAGTACAGTTCATCGGAACATATGTATAATCAGAATGTGGAAGTTTAAAACAATCTAATAATTGCATATTCTCGACAAGCATACTTTAAATCATACTTTCAGTTCGTACTTTCACAAACCATATTTCAATATCTTATGAGTCTTACGAGTCTCTTATGAGCCTTTAACTTATGAGTTCTTTAGTCTGGTAAGTTCCTTAATCTTGTGAGTTCCTTATGAATTTTCTTTACTTTTCCTTATTAAATCCTTATAAGTTTCTTATGAAATCCAAAACCATATGAGTCTTATGAGCATATGAGAATCAAGTCTTATGAGTTCCTTAGAGTTCTTCGAGTTCTTATGAGCCGTAGAAACTTAGAGCACTTATGAGCTTATAATCCGTAGAGACTTAGAGCACTTAGAGACTTTGAGATTCACTTATGAGCTTATGATCCGCAGAGACTTAGGGCACTTAGAGACTTTGAGATTCACTTATGAGCTTATGAGCTTGTGAGATTCTTATGAGCATAACTTAGAGCCAGATCTTAGCACCCGTAAAAATACTTAGAGCCTAACATATAAATACCCTTCATCGAATACATAGAAGTGGGCTGCCAAGATCCTTGACCAACCTTCCCGTTGGCTTTATCTAATTTCTTATGAGATTACTTTGAGTCGGATATGACATATCCTTGGATATGCCCTATCCTTAACCAACCCTATGTTTGACTTTATCAATGCTTATGAGCTTGGTAGCTTATGAGTTCTTAGAAAATCCTTATGAATGTTTCGGTAAACCGCACTTATAAGAAATCATAGAGTCATGAGACATGTAAGTCTTAGAGTACTTAGAAATCATAGAGTACATAGAGTGCTTGCGAACATCATACCATACTTAAAAATCTTAGTAACTTAGAATCATAGTCATAGAATTTCCATAATAGTGATAGCTTACAAACCATACGAATTCTTCATTTCAATTCATCCAAAAACACATAGTAAACACAAGGTAAATAGTAGAGTGTATCTACACTCTTTCCATCAAACCCCTCCCTTTATCCTTAAGGAATCCTAACAATTCCAGTTAGGAGAGTGTATTTAAACTCTAGTTATCAAACCCATCCCTCTTAGCTTCCTTTTCACTAATTAATTATAACATGATTAACTAGGTTAAAATATCCACTTGTACAAGGGTATAAACCTCAATTTCATTTCTTTTTTCCAAAATAAACACATATAAGCACCTTAGCTTTTAACAAAAACCACGTTTCACTACTTATTATACATCAATGAAGAGTAATAAAGTGTATTTACTATTTGTTTTATCAAAATCATGCTCTATATCTTACTTACATCCTAAGTTTCATCAAAACCATTTATTGAAACCATTAGAAACCAAACTACACATCAATGATGTATAGCAAAGTAAGTTAGTAGATTGTTCTACCTTTTGAAGAATTGTTTTTCTTCAATTTCAGAGCTTTTAGAAAGCTTGAGGAACAAAATCTAAACTTGAAGAGCAAGATCCAAACTCCTCCTTTAATCACAAACTCATGCTAAGAACAACCCAAGAAGAACCAAACCTTCTTTTCTTCTTCCTCTTTAAAAATCTCTCTCAAACTCTCTCTAGGGTTCTTGTAACCCTAGGCCACGAAATCTTGGGTTTATATGAGGGTTTGGGGGTTGCCAAAACCCCAAACCACCCTTAAAATATCACTAGGAGTCAGTCACAGCACAAAAACACAGGTGACCAGTCGACCGGTCAGAAATTCAGTCGACCGGTTTGGTCCCCATTTTCCCTGTTTTTTCCGCTTTGGTATTTCGACCATTACTTTTGACTCGCTTATCGGATTTTGACAATTTAACTTGCGTTGAACTCGTAATTCAATAAGAAATAATTTTGTATCTAATGAACGAATCCTAATTCTGATTTCTTATTTGCCTAAATGGGATCTAAATCTTACTGGTCCAAATTGACTGTTGCATTTACAGTAGACCAGCCTCCGGAAAACCCCCATTTCAACTAACGTCGACTAAAAATATGAAAAAGTGATAAACATGAACCTCGAAGAGGATTTCGATACCTTTCTAATGGCTCAAGAATCACTCGATTTTGATCAACGGTCACGAAACTAGAGTTCCTACAAGTTGAGGGAATGTTTAGACTTTTTGACACTTAGAACCTTTTCTACCGTTTGTTCTTATCATTCTAAACACTTGGAGTATTTCATATACCTTTTCTTTGAACACTAACACAACCCAATTCCTTTTAGAGTACTTTTACTCTTTGCTTCATGGCCCCATACCGCGAATAATACATATTCTTTGTTTAAACTCCCAAGGACTTAGAGTATTTCATACTCTTGGTTTCAACACACCGACATACACCACACATATTTCTAACCAACTAAACTCAAGGTGAAAACCTCCTTATCTTTTCATAACATCATAACAATACAAGAAGGCTTTTGGCCTTCAACCCAAGTGCCCTGACACTAGTCTCAATATTGTGAAATTGGTTCCCGAGGTTCTACATTCACACTTAGGGTATTTTATACCCTAGATACTTGAGTATTAGTTTACTCTTGTTTTGAGACTCAACATACACATATAAAATCCTCATTTCACTTTCCCCAATATCAAGAACTCATGGTAGGCCTTAGGCCTTTATAGGCACTATACATAACACTAGTCACTTGAACAATGCACGTGAAATCCGGGGCTCTACACCGGGACTTATCCCTTCCGAATTAATAAGTGGTGACTCCTAATCTCAAACCATTGTGAGTGGGTATCGAAATCCGTGCTCACAGCCTTGGCAACTCTGCTAGGGAGTATTTATTATTTAAGGTTCAATCCGGAACCTAGTTTTAAGCCAAATAAACCTTCAAATTTATTCAAATGCCTTATAATTTAGTTTAATACTAATTCTTTCATCTCTTTTGGGTGTATTTTGTACTATGCATATCATACATATCATAATAGTGTAATGACCCATGAAACCCAGTAGACAAGCTTAATACGCTTACAGCTGCTGGATGATTATCCTCAATGTCAGAGGCTTAAAAGTCTTGGAGGTCAACGGAATTATACCTATTGGGTGATTACCCTTAGAGAAGGATTTTAAATGCTCCCGCTTACACCAATCGTCCCTTTTCAGGGAGTCACATATACAGTGTTAAGTGACCCTAAACCTTTTAGTAAAACACTTGCATTACCTCAGCATCCAGCCTATATAGAGGGATACTCTAAGCCCTAACCTGCTTGCACCCTATACCTATCCCTAATCATGGTTAACTATCAAGGTAATTCTACCCTAATAAGAATCCACCCAGGAGAATGTAATGAGTGATACTTGTGCTTGTAATAAAACACATCTGATCTTGCATCCCGACATCGCATATGGGATTCAAATCCTAGGGAGACAGGTCTTCACCAAGATCTATCCCTAGCCTTGTCCTGATAGGCTCCCGGTTTCCAACAACCCAGGTAAAGCATACCGGACCTCTATCTGATTGCCCTATCGGATCACATGTGCCCTGTTACACTCGATCAAAATCAAAAATCAAGAAAATACAATCATCATCATCTTTGCATTTTACATTGAAATACACAGTACACTCACACAAAGTCCGTCTTTATCCAGGTAGATGGCAGGTCCTTCAGAGATTGTTAAGTCAATAGGTCAACCTTCACAGCCCGTACATTTGACCTCACAGGCGGTATGTGATGACAGCCTTCAGAAATCAATTGAAGCCCTCACTCCTAGTCAGCGTCTCGCTTGGGCTCAGTACTACAAATTGGGGACCATTCTAAACTTGTCCATGGTTAAACTAGACTAGCGCCTCCTAAATGCTGCTATCTAGTGTTGGAACCCATCATACATGGTGTTTTGTTTTGGTATGAATGAACTGTGTCCAATACTGGAAGAAATCCAGCACATTCTAGGTTTAACCATGGACAGCGAGGCTATAGTACCACGCTACAAGACAACATATCAAACGGACCTCTCCAGGTTTTTGCATATCAGGCCTGCCTACTTGCAGCACGGTCCTAACGGCACTTATGATCAAATACCCATGAGATATCTCAAAGATTAGTATAGCCGCAAGTGGAATCCTCACACCATAACAGCTAAACTTCCCGTCCTCAACACCTTTGCACTAACAGTCATAGCTCAAGTGGTCATACCAAAGTGCCACACCCTCGCCGAATCAGTACTGGTAAGGGTTATCGAAGACATGCGCAACTTCAGAATAGTTGTACCAGTCATCCTGGTAGAGCTTCTCAGGGCTCTCAAGCAAGTCATCGACCATAGAAAAGGCATCTTCCATGCCAACGCACCCCTTTTACACCTATGATTGGTAGCACACCTACCTACAATCATCCCGGTGCCTGCTGATCTCCGAGATGCTTATAGCCTGCCTAGGAAGATTTCTCAGAATCAGGACCAGATAGTGACTACAGACGTCAGAACTCTTTACCAGCTTCTCCAGAACCTGACAGAAGAACATATTACATGGGAATGTTAGTAATTAGTCCAAAAGTAGCTACCTCGAGTTGTCCTAACAAGAAGACGGTGCATGATCCTAGCAGGCCTAGCCGGCTCAGCAGCCTACATACCACTCCGAGTCCTTCGCCAGTTTCAACTCCCTCAACGCATCCCGATAACAGATAGACTGGGAAATGATTTCATCAACTTCAATGTGCATTCTGAATGCCTTACTCGCCCGCTTCCAGGCAGATTGGCGAAGCTCTAGAAGAGAACAGTAGCCAGACTTTGTGGTTACAACAGGATCACCAACTAAATTAGCATACCAACTTTGGGTGGAAGATCCTGACATCCATCCAGTATGCCAGCATCAAGGGAACTGCAGACACAAGTTTCATCTCTATCAAAAGGAACCATACCCATAGCTGAAATGGTGGTTCCTTGGAGTGACATCTTCCTAGAAAGACAATTGCAGATCTAGGAGAAGGAGAGAAGGTTACGGAAAGCCCAGCAAGTATTTAAGCAACCAAGAAGTAAAGCGGAACCACGAACTCCAGGCCATGTAGGGACAGATTGAACAGCTCGAGCAGACCGTCTGATCTTTACAGAAAAGTAACAAGGGCGTCGCTAGAGAGACCGCCGTCATCAAGGCCCAACTGCACTTCTACCAAGAGTAACTTGATAGTGCAAAGGTTGAGATGACCGACCAGATCCGACAGTTCGGATCCCGAATGTTCAATGCTACTGAGTTAATTGATAACATGGAGGTTGAAATCACATCCCTCCGGCAATAAATCATGGACCTCAACGGTGTGCCCCAGTCACTTGACTTTGTCATCCCTGATGGACCTGCCTAGGATCAAGTCTTTTTTCTCTTTTTTTGAGTCACACAGTCATGTACTCACCAAGCATGCACCAATGAGATATCTTTTTCAGCATCTTCTCTCATGTGAATCATGCATAATCATGTTTAGCCATTGCATTCTTTTCAGTTGCATGAGCTGACCCATGACTCACTCTATGACTGCAATTCTCGCAGAAGCAACAGCCTTGGACGCAGTTCTAACAGAGGTGCCAATCACAGAAGAAGTGCCCAGCATTGCCCTGTCAGAGAGCCAGTCAAATTCAATGGCAGAACCTGTAGATCATCATCAAGGAACCAATGAGATCCTACAGTCCCACAACAGAGACATCATAGCCATGCAAGCCAAGCTTGACAGTGTTCTGGAATCCTTGAAGATTCTCATTGGTGCCCGAACCGATGAACCCTCCATCTGAAACCCTACAGGGGAATCCTCTGAACAGCCAGAACCATATCAGCCTATACCTATTATCATCCTTAACCCAAGATCCACGCTAGGCAGAAATGATATAGAGTATGAATATTTTGATGGGGCGGAGCAGCCCAAAGCCTCTCATATCAATCAAGACATGCCATCTTCTTTAGACCCAATGTTTTCTCTTAGGGACCAGCACGAGGAAATCCAATAAATGAAAGAGGAGATGAGACGCATAAAGGGAGCATCTACTAGTTCTAGTATGTCTTTAGAGGATCTGACCTTCTCGTCCGGGGATGCTGTTCCCCCAGGGTTTAAAGTTCTAAACTTTAAAAAAGTATGACGGCACAGGCTACCCAAAACAATACTTGCAACTGTATCTGGGGGACATGCTCCAGTACAACAAGAATCAGCTTCTTCTCATCTAGTACTTCCGAAGAGTCTGAAAGGAGCAGCCCTTACTTGGTGAATGTCAATGGATTAGCAGAAAATCAAGACTTAACAAGATGCCATGGACAGCTTTGTGGAACAATACTCCTTCAACCAGGAACTCCGACCTCAAAGAAGCCAAGTGGAGCAGATGAGCCAGCGTAACAATGAATCGTTCTTAGAATATGCCACCCCCCGGAGGAAGATGGCAACAAAGATCCCTACTTTGATCCCCAAAGAGGAGTTAGCGAGCATGTTCATGGGCACCCTAAAGCAGCTCTACTCCACTCTGATGGTAACTCTACTAGTTATAAACTTCGACACTATCATCAAGACAGGTGCTCGCATCGAAACAGCCATCAAAAGTGGAGCAATCCACTCTAATCTAAGGTTTAATCCCCCCAAAATGACAGTGCCAGTCAATAGAAGCAACGGTCCCAGGGACCAAAGAAGAAAAGAAGATGTGCAGATGGTGGCTTCCATAGCACCTATCAGATTGCTGACTCCAGCCGCTTAGTCTCAGCCTGCAACCAGAAACACCCGGCCAGTCCGACCAAATCAGGGGCAAAGTCATCAATAGGACAGACCCCCCAGAAACTTCACCCCTCTTCCATATACTCTCATCTAGTTGTTGGACTTTCTGACCAAGCAGGGTCATCTCACCTTGAGAGGCTCTACTCCTCTCTTGCCCCCTAACAAACAGAACAAAAATTACTAAGCCGGTCATCATTATGCCTTTCATCAATGCCCAAACCATGCAACAGACTATTGCATTGGCCTAACGTGCGTCATACAAGATCTCTTGGATGAGGGAAAGGTTAAGCTGATCCCTGGGAACACCAGCATCAATCAGGTGTCACTACCCCCACACAACAATCAAGTAAATTTTATTGAGTGGGAAGAGCCCGAGGCAGGCCAGTCAAAACCCAGCGCACCCGTAGTGAATGATGGCGTAATCAGACCCTCTTATCGTCCACCGATCAAAATCTCATTCTCTCAATCAAGCATCAAACCATCCAGTCTCCAGTACGGATCCCAGCTCTTGAAACAGAATAAGAGCAAATTGTCTACACTGTCCCGTGTCCAGCAAATTGGCCCATAGCATCACCTTTAACTTTCATCTCTACAGGCCCAGTCAGGATCCCTTACATCCCCTCTCAACCTTTTAACCTCAATCATGTACTCGCCCCTCAATCTCTCATTCTCGAGAGTAAAAGCATAGCAAATCTCACCCAATCTGGTCAGGAGTACCAACCTCCGGTGGCTGAATCGACAAAAGAAAAAGGAAAGGAGAAAGAGAAAGCAAGGGTATCAGACCCTGAAAAAGAAGCAGTAGACTTAACAGTTCTATTAAAAATCTTGGAAAAGGCAGAAGAGTTCAACATCATGCAATAGTTGAATAAAACACCAGCCTAGATCTCCATCATGGGCCTTCTCCTGACTTCTGAGCATCACTGGAAGCAGCTATTCCGAGTATTTAACAACGCTCATGTAACACCAACCATCACGCCCGAAACTGGGGCATTTGGTGGGACAAGTGCTCAAATCAAAAATCATCTCCTTCACAAAAGAAGAAATACCAGATTACGACAAGAACCATACCAGGACTCTATATATTACAGTCCAGTGCATGGACAGGACTCTATCATCAGTACTAATCGACAATGGCTCTGGCCTAAATGTCTGCACTTTATCAACACTGCAAAGCCTAGGGTTGGACCTCAGTCAGGTGAAGAAGAGACCCGTGATAATCAGGGCTTTTGACAACTCAACAAGGCAGAAACTAGGCGACATTGACTTGACCATCAGGGTAAGACCTGCTTAGTTTACAACAAATTTCCAAGTCGTGAATGTGCCAACCTAATTCACCTTGCTCATTGGGAGGCTGTGGATCCACGCTGCCGGAGCTATTCATTCCTCTCTCTATCAAAGAATCAAGTTTATTCAGAGTCATAATCCCATCAGAGGAGCTGGCGAGTTCCTTCGGGGACATCCAGGAGCTGGGGCAAAGCACAACCTTCATGACATATCAGTTCGAGCAAGTTAGTTCTATCGCCCAGATAAAAGAGCAGAACAAGCAACAGGTGCCGTCATTTGTAATAATGATGGCTAGAATAAATTACCGGCTAGGTTTAGGCCTAGGAGTCAGAAATCAGGGCATGAAGAAGAGATATGTACCTCCTCGCTAAACTTCACCGTTTGGATTAAGGTACAAGCCCAAGTTTGAGGACTATCTCTCTAAGCTTACAAAGAAGAACAACCGGTAGGCGAAACCAAAACCCCGACCACACATCTCGGTAACCTTCCCAGTTGAAACCTTCCAAGCCTATCCCGATACCCCTCTTGCACTAGTTGCCAGTACCTCAAACCCTCAACCCGATGACGAATCTTCAGGGATTCCAGATCTAGAGGTTTTTAACATGGCCCAGATGTTTGACAAGCTGACTGTCGAAGACGCTGCAGAAGCAGAATATCCAGCAGGAGAGTAGGTCTGCACCCTCTCCAACAGCGCCAAAGCGTCATCCAGTCGCCGACCACTGATCCGTTGGTGGACCGAGGCTCTCACCATTGAGGACATTCAGGGTCGGGGCAAGCACAATGTAGGACAGGTTGGTCCGACCAGACAGTGACCAAGCAACACCCTTCTCCTCCTTCTATTTTCTCTTTGCTCCTATTGGGAAAATCCAAATATCGGCCACTGTTTACCTCTTTTTATGTGAGTTAAGCTTTTGTAAACAACAGTCATCTGTTTTTATAAATGAAAATCTGATATTTTTGACTCAAAATCATGTTTTGCATAAAACATTTCAAATTGGCTGATGACGAAATCACACGGACTCTTCTCTTGGAAGGACTAGTGTCTTGAAGCCACCAAAAACAACAACAAAAAACATGCTAAACTAAGTTAATTGATTTTTCAGGAAATCACCTCCAACAAAGCTACCCTCGAAACCCTTCTTGAACTTTCAGAAGTGGAGTATGACTCAGAGCAAGAAGATGAACCGCCTCAGGAGATACTGGACCTCTTTGAACGCAGCGAAGGGATATTACAATCTAACATCGAGGACATCGATACCATAAACCTTGGATCCGAAGAGAACCCTCAACTCGTCAAGATCAGCACGACGATGAGCCCTCAAGAGAAAATAGATATGATCAACTTCCCGAAAAGCTACAGTGATGTCTTCGCCTGGTCATATGCAGACATGCCCGACCTGGATCCAGTATTGGTAGTACACAGACTACCCTTGAACCTTGAGGTAAAATCAGTTAAGCAAAAACTGAGACTGATGAGGCTCGAATAGTCGCAGAATGTCAAGAAAGAGGTAAAAAAGCATATCAAAGCAGGCTTCCTGGCAGTAGCAACTTACCTGTAATGGTTAGCTAACATTGTACCGGTATCCAAGAAAGATGGCAAGGTCCGAATGTGTATCAACTATCGGAATCTGAACAAGGCAAGCCCTTAGGACAATTTTTCTTTCCCGCACATCGACATCCTGGTCGACAATACTACAGGGCATGAAACACTCTCGTCCATGGATGGTTTCTCCATATACAACCAAATCAGAATAATAGAAAAAGATATGGAGAAAACCTCATTCATCACACCCTGGGGCATATTCTGCTACAAAGTAATGCCTTTCGGACTCAAAAATGTAGGGACAACCTATCAGAGGGCCATGACAACACTATTCCACGACATGATCCACAAGACAGCAAAAATCTATGTGGATGACATGATCATCAAATCACCTACTGCTAGGCAGCACCCTGAAAACCTGAAGAAGCTATGTAACAAACTTAGAAAGTTTGCCCTAAGGCTGAATCCGGCTAACTGTGCCTTTGGAGCCTCATCAGGAAAGCTCCTTGTTTTCATAGTCAGCAGAAGGGGTATCAAGATCGATCCAGCTGAAGCCAAAGCTATCATCGAAATGCCAACTCCCCAAATTGAAATAAAAATCCACTGATTCCTAGACAGAATTCAGTACATCAGTTGATTCCACATACCATTGGTGCAGTTGAAGCCGCCAACAAAAACATGAAGAAAATCATAAAAAAGATGGCAATCAATTATTCTGTCTGGCATAAGATGCTCCCATATGCACTCATGACCTATAGAACATCTATTCGAACCTCAACTGGGGTAACACCATTTTCTCTACTTTATGATATGAAAGCAGTCCTCCCCATCGAAGTAGAAATTTCATCACTTCGGGTGCTAATGGAAGTAGAAATCTCATAAGCAAAATGGACATAAACTCAATATGAACAGCTGAATCTGATAGAAGAGTGACGACTAAAAGCCATCAACTACTCTCAGGCCTACCAGAGGCGCATGGATAGGACATTCAACAAGAATGTCAAGCCCTGAAGCATCAAAGTCGATGACTTGGTTCTCCAGAAAATATTACCAAACCGCCCTGACCAGAAGGGCAAGTTCACTCCTAACTACGAAGGCCCATACATCGTCCGAGAAAGATTCTTTGGTGGCGCCCTTCAACTCAGACGTATGGATGATGAAGACCTCCCAGAGCCCATCAACATGGACAAACTCAAACGATAATATGCTTAGGGTCTAGATTTGATAAGCGTTTTGCACTCGTAGATTCTCCGGGAAATGACAGGAAGCCATCTTTGGCACACTCCTCATCCCCAACAATGTAAACCATTTTCATATTAATGAAATCCTTTAGTTAGCCCCTTGAGCCTAACAACCTATCTTTCACAAAACTTTTTCATGGATACCCTCCTTTACCGCCTGAAGCATTAGCCTGACCGACGTCATGACCTTATCCTGTAAAGGGTACGTAGGCAACCTGAGAATCAGGTGCGGTCACCAAAGAGATCCAAACATCTCCTAAATCATCCCCAAGCGGAACCAAAAACCTCTCTGGAGTTTCTCCGTAGAGTCGAAAACTTTCCCCAAGCAAAGTCAAAACTCTCTCCATTTCCCTAAAGGAGTCAACACTCAAAGGTATAAAATTTCCATCAAAGGAAAACCCAAAATAGAAATCGAAACATTCTCAAAGTTAGAGACTCCCCCAGAGACAATCTCTCCAAGATCTCTCCCCCGTAAAATCAACTTCTCCCAAACATTCTTTGAGCAGAGACAACCTCTCCCGAAAGCTCTCTCTAACAGAGTCAATTTCTCCCCAAAGTCAACCTCTATCAAAGAGAAAAATTTCCCAGCAAAAAAAAAAAACTCCAAGAGAGTGAAAATCAACTGCAACAGGAGAAATCCCCAAAAGAACGCCAATCAATTGCAGTAGAAGAAATCACAGGGTATCCCAAACTTCAGTCCCCTAGGCTACATTTCGTCCCACTCTAAGTCCTCCTAGATCCCATAAAAACTACGAGTCCAAGCGCAGTATCACATCTACATCCTCAGTGGAACACAAATCGCTAGCAGAGCGTCATCCGGGCAATGAAGGGAGAAGATCCATTTCCAAAAGAGAATCGCGGGCATAAGTGAAAACCGGCAACGACTTCATTGCGCAAAAATTACACAACCCCAGACCTAGTCTTGTGACTATGGGCAAAAAATGGATAAAAATCAATTAGCTTTGCAAGCATGAGGAAGACCGGCAACGGCCTTATTGCACTAAAATTATGCGAATCCCATGACTTGGTCATTCTAATGGTAAAAAAGGAGAAAAACTGAAAATCGATTTGGCAACAAAATTCGGCAGCAATTAGTCTCTCCGGACTCCTGACTATACCCAGCAGCGACCCCTCTAGAACAAACCCCTAGCAGGCAGCTAACACAAAATCCTCGGTGATCTCTGACAGTTCTCTACTCCCCAACAGATCCCCACTAGGAGCTTCTAACTGCTTTTTACACTTCAACGAACTCTCAGCGACAGTCATCAATCTTCAACAGCGGCAAGGCATGCTCGCATATTCCCCAGCGGATCCTCAGTAGAAGGTTCCAAATACTTTCTACAGGTTTATCCCCAGCAGAGACTCCTCCGGGAACCAATCCCCAGCGGAAAGCCAATACACGACAAACTCCAACCGTTTTATATCCCCCAACGGATCCCTAGTAGAAGTTTCCAATTGATCTCTACAAAACTCTCCCCAACAAGCAGTCCTCAGTCTTCACCAGCTGCAAGACAAGCTCATCTACCCCCTGTAGAGACAAATCCTCTATTGAGTCATACTCTACTCTCCGAGAGTAAAAGACAAACCACAGATCTCCTCTAAGTCCTGGCAAATGCAATTTACTGGCTAATCTAAAAGCTGGCTAAGCATTTTTTTGTCAAAATCAAAAACCTTTGCAAAAGTCCGCAACACATTTTCTAAATGTTTTTTTCAAAACAGAATTTATACTCGACTATACCAGCTTGCACTGAAGCAGCCCCGACAAGATGAGCAGAAGAAGCCGACGCCGCACAGCTCCGCAAGTCGCAGTCAACAGAGTCATGAGAAAGCATCCTCGCCTTTATCCCCTGCATAATATCATTTTGCATAGCTTCACATCCTATGTGACAAAACTCCTCAACATCACTCAATGTGATCAAAATCTAGTACCTCTGGGTCATTTCAATATCAATCCGGCTAGTGCCTCTGTGACATACCACATCTCTTCGACACCCCGTGTGTCCCCGACATCCTGTGTGTCCCTTGACAAACTTGTCATACCGCGACATTACTTCCTACATGTCCTCCCTGTGACATCCCCGTGTGTCCTCGATATCCTGTGTATCCCTTGAAAACTCGTCATACCGCGATACCTCCTGCATATCATCCTTTGTGACACCCCCGTGTGTCCTTGACATCCTATGTGCCCTTGACAAACTCGTCATACCGTGGTATTACCTCCTGCATCTCCCCTTTGTGACACCTCCGTATGTCCTCGATATCTTGTGTATCACTTGACAAAATCGTCATACCGCGATACCTTCTGCATATCATCCTTTATGACACCCCCGTGTGTCCTCAACATCCTGTGTATCCCTTGACAAACCAGTCATATTGCGATACCTCCTGCATGTCATCTTTGTGGCACCCTGGTATGTCTCCGACATCTCATGTGTACCTTGACAAACTCGTCATACCGCTACACCACCTGCATGTCCTCCTTTGTGACACCCCTGTGTGTCATCGATATCTTGTGTATCCATTGACAAACCCGTCATACTGCGATACCTCCTACATGTCCTACTTTGTGACATCCCCGTGTGTCTACCACATCTTCTGCGTTCCTTGACAATCTCGTCATACCGCAACACTTTTTGCATGTCCTCTTTCCGACATTCCGTGTATCCTTTGATTGTTTTAGCTAAATACCTCCGGGTAACGCCATAACAACCAATCTGGCTAGTGCCTCCGGGACATGCCATCTTTTATAGCATCCATTAATCCCCAGCGTGAATGGCCCAGACTACTCTCTATTCCTCAGTGAGTGACCCTAATCACTTATTCTTCCCACAGGTCGCTTATATCCCCAGCAAGTATAGGCAGGTACAGTGCACTCACAACTACACAACATGCACGCGCATCATACTACATTCTCAAAAACCAATCTTGGTGTAAAAATAGGATGATTCCAGTCTTTGTCGTTCAATCGCCAATATTGGTGCTCTCCAACAAAGAGGGGCAGTTATAAGCACCCAATTTTTACACCCCTTCTTAGCCGTGACTAAACTCCCTAACCCTAGGTTTAACCCTAGTCAACCTAGTTAACCCTAGGTCAAACTTAGTTAACCCTAGGTCTACCCTAGTTAACCCTATGACACACCCTAGTTAATCCTAGGTCAACCCTAGTTAACCCTGGGTCTAACCCTTGGTCAAACCCTAGTGGACCATAGTCAACCTTAGGACCTAGCCTTAGCCTAGCCCTAGGACATGAGCTCAAACCCTTAAACTAAACCCTTGGTCAAGGCCCCTAGGGCCTAAACCCTAAGTTTGAGCCCAAAGGGGCCCAAAAATTCAAATCACCCCCCATACCACTTGCATGCAGGGCTAGGCCACTTTTTAGTAAAATTTGGTAATGGCGGTAGAAACTCTACCGCCATTATTTTTTCAGCCTATTTGAGAATAACGGTAATGGTTCTACTACCATTCCATGTGTTGCGTGTTTTGCAACTCAACTGCTCCCCTCAGTGCACAGGCACGCGTCTGAGCAGCCCCCTCTCCCCTCCGTAGCTCTGCCTATCCCAATACTATTACCATGGGTGTCCCCAAGCCCTTGCCCTATAAATCCAAGGCCTCCCTCCCCTTTCAAGCCCATGCTAAGACCCCCCTGCAGAAATTTTGAAATCCGAGTCCCTCTTACCATCCTGTAATACTAACCTCCACCAAGCAACTCCAGAAACCCCTAGGACCACCTGAGTCCTCCCCCATTCTGTGCAGCAGCACCACCGTGCACCACCACCATCCTGTACCACTATCACCAAAGCCACCACTCTTAGTGAGGAGCTGCGGCAGGGTAAGGCCTCCCCCTACCCCTTTTGTTTTTGTAAAAATTATCATGTGAGCCCCTAGTCCTTCCAAGGGACTTGTCCTTTCTATTTTGGTTGCATAAACCTAAAACAGGGGTACCCCTACCTTCTTCATAGGTATGGGGGACCCCTCACGGGTAAGAACCTCACCCACTTAGCCGCAGTCCCTCCCTGAAGTTTCTTGGGGACCCTTAAATCATGAGGGATTCCATGGAAGCCATAGGGTATAGCCCCGAGGGGCACATTTCAGTTTCTGGAAAATTTCCAGAATGGCGATAAACACAGTACCGCCATTCTGGTTCTCCCCATTCCAGTGGTCATACGCCTTGATTAGTCAAGCTCTGGTCCATTCCAGGGCCCTAACTTGGACCCTAGGACATCTCGGAGCATACCCTACCCCTTCCAGGCTCACCCAAGTTACTTAACTATGACTAAAACACTAAAAAATGGAAGTTGTCCAGAATGTCGGTAAACAGTCTATCGCCATTCTGGAATCTCATTTACAGTGATATCGTGGCCACTGTGGGCCCATATCAAGCCTAGTCCAGGGCCCACAATAGGCCCAGGACATGTGGTAGACCCCCTAAGCACTCTCATGGGCCCAATGCCCCCTGGGGTTCATCCCTGACCTTCCTACTTTGCTGTAAAGCCATGGTTTTTGGAAACCAGTAATAGCGGTAGTTATCTTACCACCATTTCTATTCAGTTCAAGATTGGGAATGGCGATAGAATAATTACCGTCATTCTCAGTTGTTTTATTCATGGCCTTGCATAGGGCTTAGACCTGGTAGGAGACCATTCTAGGCCCTTTCAAGCCATCTGGGTCCACCTCTGACCTGCTCAGACTCTTAACTGGGGTTGACTCAACCCCGGTTAGCATTTAACCAGGGTTAAAATCACTTAACCCTTTGAAAAATCTTAAAAAATTTCAAAAACATCTATAAAATGCAAATAAACTAAAAACATCAACTTTGGACTTCTTAACCATGGTTAGCAGCCCTAACCATGGTTAACCCTACCCCTTAACCACAGTTAACAAATTTAACCTATGGTTAAACACCCCGAGCCTACTAGGCTTACCCCTTAGCCTACCGAGTTAGATCTTGGCCTACCGGGCCCAGTCCTAAGCCTACCAGGCTTACTCTTTATCCTACCGTGCTAGACCTTGACCTACCGGACCCATCCCTTAGTCTATCGGACTAACCCTTAGCCTACCGGGCTAACCTTTGTCCTACCGGACCCAACCTTAAGCCTATCGGGCTTACCCCCTTAACTTATCGGGCTAATCCTTGGCCTCTGGGCCCAAATCACCCAAACTAGGGCTATATTCGGGTCGGGCTTCGCCAAGCCCTACTCAGTTTGAATAGATTTGATCGAGGCTCGAAGCCCGGCTCAGCCCGAAATGGTGTTTGAATGTGCAGCCCGAAGCTCGGCCCGAATTAAAAATCTTGGCTCAAAGCTCAGCTTGGCCTGAATTGATTCAAGCTCGAGCCGGGCTTGGCTTGGCTCGAGCTCGGCTTGAATCCTTTTTTTTTTTAATAATAATATTTTATATTATTTATATATATAATAATGATATATATAAATAATATTTTTATTATTTTTATTTTTTAAAATAATATTCGAATCGAGCCGAGTTCGGGCCGAACCAAACCTCAATCGAGCCGGGCTAAACCAGGCCGAGCCGAGTCGTACCAACGGGCCGATCGGGCGGGCTTTGTGCAGCCCTAACCCAACACTTGACCAACCCGGTCAACCAAGTCCTAGCCTTTGGGCTAGACCCTTAGCCACTTCGGTGCACACATACACACCCCTTAGCCTTGGCACGGGTCCATGTGCCAGAACTACGCTTGGTCTGATCTCACCCCATGTGAGTGCAACCCAACTCGAGTTCGACCCTAGATAGCTTTTCCCTTTTTGGATTAGTATAACCTAAAAACGAAGGCACTTGAACAATAATTGACATTAATTTGGATTATACCTAAGAAGTAGGTAACCATTGCAAAATGGGGGTCCCGGGTGCCTAACACCTTCCCTGAGAATTAACCGAACCTCTTACCTAAAACTCTAATGCAGACCAAGACCTTATCCATAAACCTGAGACTTATCCCTTCTGAATTAATAAGTAGCGACTCCTAATCTCAAACCATTGTGAGTGGGTATCGAAATCCGTGCTCACAAGTATTATATAATATTTTAATTTATATAATACAATAATAATATGCACTATTATATTGGAACAAATAATAATAGAATAGAGATAGAAATAATAAACAAATAAACAAGAACCCACTATAGTGTGTACATTATTATATAAGTAGGAGGCTCAAAGGTAAGAATAAGAGATTTTAATGAAATTGAATGGATGTTCCATACTTTTTTGATTGAAATGATATCACGTAACTATCATGTTCCATACTTGACTACGAGAGTATGAGTAATGTGAACTGTATTCTTGCTATTTGGGAGTATACTTAGTGGATAAAATTATTATTAGAATGAATGAGGAAAGAGATCGTGCATATATTCATTTAGAATAGTTACACACAAAAAGTAATAAGTAAAAATAGTTACACAAAAAAAAACTTATAAATAAATAATCTCGCACATACTTAGAAAAATATATGATAAGATCGTGCAACCTTCGGATCAAGGCTTTTTAATCTCACTAAAGCAAGTCATTAGTAGTGAGATTATCATATTAGTAATGCATATATTCATTACACACAATCCCTAATTGGGTTATCTATTGCGATTTTCAACAGTAGAGAGATTATTATTAGTAGTGCATATATTCATTTAGAAAGATTTATGCATGTATTACAGGTATGTCGAATAACAAGGAAAAATAGGAAAAAAAAAAAAAAAAAGCAAAATTTTAGGCCTAGTTTCATTGATTTCATGAACAGAGATAGGACCGATTCTGGTCATCCTCCTCCTTCCCCATCATCAGGTTCAAATGGGTGTTTTGTAAGCAAATCCAAATAATAATCCTCTCAAAATAATTACACACAGTAAGAGAGAGAGGAGAAAAGCTAAGGCATATATCCAACTGAACTTTATCAAAAGAGACCCTTTTTGGGCAAGCACATGATCTTAGCAATAACATATGCACATAGGGATATGGGGTTCCCTACTCCTATCTTTCAAATTTGAGAAAAAAAAGTAAAATTCCTCAAAAGAACCCAATACCCAAATAATTATTCAATCGACCAAATCTCAAAGGCTTCCAACCAAGCACAATTCAAAACAAAATTACCTAGGCTTGAGAAGCTGCATGAGGGTTGGTGGCCCTACTGGTCCAGGGGGGATAGAGAGAGAGAGAACCAGCATAGACAGAGAGAGTTAGAGAGCATAGAGAGAGAATGAGAGAGAGAGTTCGGTAGATAGAGAGAGAGAGGGCGAGAGAGACAGAGACAATAGAGAGAGAGAGAGCAGAGAGTGAGAGAGAGAGAGAGAGGGCGAGAGATACAAAGATAGGAGAGAGAGAGAAAGAGATATAAGAGAAAGAGAGACGACGAGAGAGATAGAGACATGAGGGAGAGAGAGAGAGAGAGAACCAACATAGACAGAGAAAGTTAGAGAGCATAGAGAGAGAATGAGAGAGAGAGAGCTCGGTAGAGAGAGAGAGGGCGAGAGAGACAGAGACATGAGAGAGAGAGCAGAGAGTGAGTGAGAGAGAGAGCTGGGTAGAGACAGAGAGGGTGAGAGATACAAAGACATGGGAGAGAGAAAGAGATATAAGAGAGACAGAGGACGAGAGAGACAGAGACAGGAGGGGGAGAGAGAGTGAGAGAGAGAGCGCAGGCGACTTACCGGCCGACGGGGGTGGTCGGAGGTGTCAGAGCCGAGAATGAGAGAGAGCAGTGAAGATGAGGATGACTTTTGGGGGGAAATACAATTTTCGTGGGGAAGGGATTGTATCATCTACATAACAGATTATTAGAGACAAAAACTTTTCCGTGCCTAATACTATTAAAGGTTTAGACACGGAAATAATTCCGTAAATAATACATTTATCCGTTTAAACACCGAAATAATTCCGTCTCTACTGATCTTTCACAATAGAGACGGATAATTTATGTCGCTAACATCAAGTTCTGTATAGATAAACATTAGACATAGAAACAATTCCATTACTAAAATATGTTTTATTAATCAAATGAAATAAATACTGGAATATATATTAGACACGGTATATTAGAGACGTAATGGATTTCTGTCTCCATAAGTGAGGTATTAGAGACAAAGTCTTTTCCGTCTCTGTTATTCCGTTGCTAGTCAGTAGTTTTGTTATAGTGAGGGAGTTAGAGACCTTGATAGGTTTCCTTATTACTAGGCTTTTGTTAGTGTTTTAAAATGATCGTATTAGATATTGTAAATATTTCGGATCATATGATGTTGCTTAGGTTAAATTTGATGATGAAATCACGAGGATGATTCATATGGTGGGTCTTATTATAAATGATGGTTTGTTTATATCGAAATTTAATTTTTGTCATTTTTGAAGACTCGTGTTTAGGCATTGCCTTGTATGTTATTGAATCATGCAGATTTAAGCAGTTATAGCCCAAGATCCTATTATGATCGAGGTGAGATTTTGGGGCGCGACAGTGGGTCCAGCTTGATGGTGTCAAAACATGAAGTGGGCCATCATTTAAAGCATGTGTGTTTGTGCCATCGGCTTTTCAATGCATGGTCCAGATCTCGATAGTAGCTACTACCTATGAAGAGTTTTAAATCAGTTTCCTTGATCAAATGGTTAGAATGAATTTCCATGCTAAGAAGCAACGGGTGACGTCTTCCAGAAAAGGACGAATCTCCTACCCCCGTTTAACCACCGTTCTCCCCATAATTTCTCCTGGAAAACAGAACGGGAAAAACGGTCTGAGGGTTTCACAGGTTTCAGGAAGAAGAAGAAGAAAAAGCGAACCACTCTCTGCTTAGGGTTTTGAAGGAGAAGACGAAGATCAACATCGGAATCCATGGCGTTCTCCAAGACGATTCTCCGTCTCTTTGCAGTTCTTCTTCTCTTCCTCATCATCTGTCTCTCATCCGACGGTGCCTCCCACGACGATGATTCTGCCCCGAAATCTGCTTCTTGCAATAATAAATTTCAATTGGTAAGCGAATCGGATCATTTCCTCTTCCTTTTTAATTTTTCGAAGCGGATCCAGTTTGCTTTCTCAGGTTTTGATGCATAGGGTTTCTGGTTTCGGCTTTTTAATGTAGTTTGTGATGCCATTTTTTTTAAAACTCCATTTCGTGCATTCTATTGCATAATTTGTACTCGAGATGTGTAAATTGAAGTTTTTATTAACCCTAACAGAAACATGGAAACTGAAAATTAAGAATTCATGGTAAAATGGACAATGTGGGAAAGAGAAAAGAGAAAACAAAGCGCAGCTAAACCCTATTGGTAGAGTCGTTTAAGTGTAATTTAGCCATCAAATTCGAGAATTATCAGACTGTGGGGACTAAGAAAAATAAGTGCTTTCAGGCATTAGATTAATCATATCACAATTCAGGATTGTATCTCTTTGCTGCCATGGAAGCTTGAATAATTCTCTAAACCATGAAATGTTCTATTTAGGATTGTCTCTTTCATGTCATTGGCCTTAGAGTCATCGGAAGTAGTTTACTCATTGTATGTTGCAATTTCAGCATCATTTCCCCAATGGCCATATCGTCAGCATTGATTTATTGATTAATGGACATGGTTCTTTAAAGTATGGGAACCCTCTCTTTCTCTCTTTATAACTACTAGATAGGATTGTAAACAGATCAAATTCAATTGGATCTAGATCTATCCAAATTCGATTATATGTCCAGTAAGTCCAGATTCAATGCGATACCTGAAAGACCCTGTGGAATAAACTAGGGTTTGTGATGAGAAGAAGAGACTCATGTAAAATCTTCATAGATTTTTTGCTTCTTGTTTGTTTTGCTTCTTTTCTTTTTATGCCCCGTTTGTTTGCACGTAAAACGTTTTACGGCGTAAAATCATTTATGCAGAGAATTGTTATAAGAAAACAATCGTTTTCTAGCTTGTTTGTGCTGTTTGGTTGCCATTTTGAAAATTGGGTGAAAAATGACTATTTTACTTTCTAGTGTTTGTTTGTGAAGAAAATTCATAAACGAAAATATACTTCCTAATAATTGCATAATAATTTTCTCAATTCAATAAACTCACAAACCTGTCTCAAAATCCATATTAACCTACAAATATATCTCAAATCATATAACAAATTATCAGCCATCAATTTCAATCTATATTGTTTAAAATTAACATATTCAAATGGTACCTACCGACTATATTCTCCAATAACAAAACATACCATAAAAAGTTTTTATACCATCCTAAAAGTAGAAAAACAATATTAAACATGTTCAACCTCATGCAACTATTAACATATTCAATTACAAACAATCACTACTAGAAGAACCCTCCCTCTGAGACTGAAATTTGAGCATCCACTGCTTGCGAAACTCTTTACTCTTGGCTAGAAATCCATTTCCAATCACTCGGCGCTCTAACAAGTAATCAAAGGCTAAAATAAGTAATGAAGAATCAAAGCTTTCTTGTAACGACCCAGAATTTTGATATAATAAAATTATGCGTTTATGGGTCTTTAATGGAGGTTAATTAGTTAATTATTTTTTAAATTGGTAAAAAGTGAGTTTTGTTCGGGATTGGATTGTACTAGTAAAACTTCAGTATTTTTCTTCGAAAATCGTACACAATATGCGAGTCGACTATCTGGACGATCTCCTATCGTTCCAGTTCCGTCGCGTATTGATTTTCCGAAACCGCGGGAGTCTTAAATGTAAGAAAATCGAGAAAATCAGGAAATTCCAGATTTTTCCGGAATTTAGTGGGACTCCATAATTATTGGGGATTCCAATAGAAATCTGTGCGGCTGATACCATAGCGTGCCGGTCGGTTGTGAGGACGACCGTCTGTCGTTTCAGCAGTTAATTATCTTATATGAAGAAACGACAATATGTTTTGTGTACGAAATCAGAAAATTAGTGGGTTTTGCAATTTTCTTCCGGACTAAAGTGCAGCTGTCAAAACTTAGTATTTTTCTCCGAAATTTTTACAGTAGGTGTCGGACTGCCCCAAGTTTGGTCACCTAAAGTTTCGTCAAAATCGGATGTCATTAAGTAAGACTACAGAGGCCGTATACACGAGAGAAGGCAGAAACATAGTCAAATGATCAAACCGTTGACTTGGTCAACGGGACCATTTATTATGGTCATGTGCATAACACATGACCTTATATATATAATGGAGGCCAGCCTCCCCCATTTCTCACGTTCTGTAAACAGAGGGGGAGGTTCTGCCACACAGTATTTTAGAGAGAGAAAGTGAAGAGAGAGAAAGGAAGAGAGAGAAAGAGGAGAGAGAAAGGGAAAGGGAGGTCCCCTTGGGGTTTTTTGACGTTCCCGACGCGCTGGTGACGTCAGTTTCTTTTTCCGACGTCTCGATTTACGTTTAGAAAGAGAGAGAAAAAGGTGGAGAGAGAAAGTTGCATGCGCTCTACCCTGGGGTTGATCGTCGTTGGGAACGCGTTGGCGACATCCGTTTTTGCCTCCAAGACCTCGAAACGCGTGAAACAGGTAAAACCCCTTTCTTTTCTTCTCTTTGTTCGCTTATTTTGCTATATTCTTTTATGTGAAGTATATACATGTTTGTTAGCGTAAATGAAAAAGGGTCAGAGACCCCTATGTGATGTGTGGAAGGGTTGGATGTGCGTGAAAAATGAGTAGAGGGGTGTAGCCCTTGGTCTCGGGTGTCAAAACCCCAGATTTAGGCTCACTGTGTAAATGGTGTAGATGGAAAAAGGGTCGGAGACCCCTATATGATGTTGTGATTTATGTGGACCATCAGGGAGCCTAGATCGGGCCCCGGCTAAATTGTATCATCACTTTAGGGTGACAAAAAGTTGTTTTGCAGGTTGTATAAGACTATGGAGACATCCATTAGCCTGGAAACATTCCCTAATGGGACGGTGTGTTATCGGATTTGGTTCATAGGCGCGAGACCCAAGTATTTCAGTTAATCAAACGAGACTTAGGTTTACTGGGGTTAACCTATGGTTAGAAAATCTAACCAAGGTTAAGTATAGTCCGTGGTTCCTCTTTGACTAGATCAGGAGAGATGGTGTCCAGTAAGGCCCGGGGTTCCTCCGTGACCGATAGTCGGGAGATGTCAGTTTGTTTGTCTAGGTCGTCCGTGGTGCCTCTTGGATTAGGTCAGGAATGGCGGTGTCCTGCATGGCTCGTAGTTCCTCCGTGACTGATAGTCGGGAGATGTCGGAGTCTTAGAGAGTTTAAAGTGGTTGAACATCAGATAGGGTATAGTCCGGGGTTCCTTTCTGGGTAGGTCAGAAGATGTCGGCACCGTGTCTATCGGGGTCCCTTCTTGGTGGAACATCAGGAGATGACGGCATTGGTAAAGATGTCGGGGTTCCTCCGTAGACTAGCCAGAAGATGACGGTAGGTAGGTTGGTCGAGGTTCCTTCTTGACTGATACCCAGGGCGATGGTGGCGAATACATGGTAGATGTGGCCAGTCAATTGAATGGAAAAGTATGCCCTTATTGTGTGAATGCCTATGTTGTATGTGTAAGCTCCATACGAAGTGGTTTGAGTCGGTATACTCAGGGTTGGTGTATTTGTTCGAGTTGGTGTACTCAGGGTTCGGTATGGAATCGTCGGATTCCAGGTGAGTTGGGTTGGTACACCCAAGGTTTGGTCGTGTTTGGGTGAAAGCCGGAACAGTGTGTGTGAGTTTAAATGGCTCCAGGTATGATTATGATTTAGAGACTATAAGATAAATTTTTTGGTTGTGGCCAAATAATAGAGTCTCAGGACTCGAAATGAAACATGATTGATGATTGAAATGATAACTTGGTAATATGAATACATTCATAACTGAACCCCATAATTGGAAAGTAATGTGAGGTTGTGAACCTCTGTTAGGGTGACGTAATCCTAATTGACCTTGGGTCACAGTTTATTGTATATTATTCTATTTTACTGTAACATGCAAATTGAACTGTTTATTATATCATTATTGATGCGTGTTATTATGTGGAAAATAGTTAAGAAGGATTGTGGTTTTATTGGGCTTCATAGCTCACTGACTTTTTATGTCAGCAGATCTCGGAGCTGCTGACCAGTAAGTGAAAAGTCCAACTGGACATTTGGAAGCTTGTACAAGCTGTACCCGGCGTGATAGAGGTCCTATTTTTGTAAAACAAACTTGATGTAAATAATATAGGTATATGGTTTGTATGATGGCTATTGTGATGACAGATGTTATTTGCTTTTTTGGAAGCATCTGATAAATGTTTAAATTTCCCGTATTTTTCGCGGGTAAAGTTTTCCGCTTGCGTGATTTGACGAACGGACACGCGTCTCGGAACTTGATTCCCCAGGCGCGGGTTCGGGGCGTCACATTTCTGTTTTCATTACTTCCTTAAAGAGTTCCTGAGGAAAATTATTTTGATTCATTTCCTTAATTGCTGCAGCCATCTCTCCAATTTGTTGCGCCCTCATATCTTTTTTATTTTCCATCTCTTCACTTCGACGAAGCCTTTTTCCATGTCGTCGTACATTGGATGATGTACTATTCGATGAAACTTGTTGCTTTTCGGTATGTGTCCGCTCTTCCATCTCTTCAAGACCAATATAATCGTCCATAACTTCAACCCTATAAAAAGGAGGTACATACGATTTTGTATCTACATCAGCATAGGATTTGGCAAAATCCCTTCGCATGATCCTCACCGACTACAAGAGCTATTTCCTTGTACATTTCAATTCTCTTGTTTAGGTATTGATCATTGTTAGGATTTGCCTGATTTACAATCACAAAGTGTTGTTCATATTATAATATTTAAAAAATAAAATTTGGAAATATTATAACATGCCTTAATGTAGTCATTGTACACCGTAGAACTAGCTGTGATCTCCTTAAGATTATCATCCCATCCAAATCCACTACCTTTACGAATCTCTTGAATAATCCGCCATGTGTTTCGAGTAGATCTAAGGTAATTTTTTACATGTCCGATGCCACAAGACACATTGAAATTATCACTAACTTCTTTCGCTACTCGGGTGAAAGAACTCTTCTTGAATGTTTTGTGAATCTTATTCCCTATTTTTGCCTCTTCTGCTAGAATTTCAAGGCATAAACGATCTATAGTTTTTGTCCACCTAAATTGTTTTTTTGTTGCCTCTTTTCTTTTGCCATCAACTTGATTTTTTGATGATTCCATTTCTGTAAGAAATAAAATCAAATGAGGTAAAATATATCCTAAATAAAATCATTGAATCAAATATCCAGCTGATCAACGAAGTCAAGAAACCAATTTTTTTGTAGGCATAAAAGATCAGGTAGAAGGCAGTCAAAAATATAAGGGTGCATAATAGAACAACACAAAGATATCAAACAGTTACCCTGAGTAACAATAACAATATGAGAGTGCAATTCTATATTTCTATTACATATTAAACCATCCAGGGAGTCCCAGCAAAAGTTCCCAACTTAAGTCCATACAATAAGGGGGAAACCAAGTAGAATGCAACTCATTTTTTATAGTACGAACCAAAAAAAAAGAAAAGAGGAAATCCCTAGCCCTAAACCCTCAATTTTTCCTCTTATCTTTTCTTTCTACAAGTAAAACCAACAACAGCCATGAAGATACACCTTTCTACAAACACACCCATTGGTCCCATTTGAAGAAAACCCTAATATCAACTAGCATATGAGAGTTTAAAGCAAAACACGTCTATATGATAAAATGACATCTAGGACTCGAAAACGCTTTCTTAGTTTTCCAAACGCCCGTTCAACAGTAGTTCGCAAAGAAGAGTGCCGAAGGTTGAATAACTCCTCATTTTCCGGTGATTGGTTACTATACTCTTTCAAATGGTACCGAACTCCTCGATAAGGAAGGATAAATCCATTGCAAAGTCCATACCCGGCATCACCCAATAAATATTTACCTTCATTTTATTATGGAAACATTAATATTCATTACTAATACCTCATCATATACAATACACTTACAAAATTATAGTTATTACTATTTCAATATACATATAATACCTTCAGGGACTCGAAGTTCGTTGGGTCTCGACAATGCATCATCCAATATACGAGAATTATGTGCTGAGCCTTCCCACTCGGCAAGCATATACATGAACTTAAGGTCGAATGAAACAACGGCTAAGACATTTTGTTTGGTTCCCTCTTTTCTACCATAAAACCTAGCTTGCAAAGTAATTGGAACTGATGCACGAACATGTTTTCCATCAATTGCTCCCATGCAATCTTATTAATGTCTACAAGAATTAGCTAAAAGTAAGATGATTGAAGAAATGCATTCATATAAGAGTTGGTATGTACACAATGTTTAGCTCGAACCACAGCCAGTATTTTCGGTTATGTTGTATTTCTAGAGAAGTGCAACATATGGGGGGGGGGGTCTAATGAGGTCCTTATGTAGCTTCATAATCGCTTGTAACACAACGTTGAAATACCGGTGAATAGTCTCACACGACCTATGAAAATGTGAGCCGATAGCTCGCAATCTCACGTTGTGACCAATTAGATGCAGAAAGGTTATCATTTGTTCCTCGATAGACACATTGATTGTTGGACGTAGTAAAATTTTATTCCTGAGGACCTCATAGAGCCTATAAAAGCTAGTGGGCTCATACGTATTTGATCAATGCAATGACAATCACTGCCATGTATTATACTGTTTATATAATCCTCTTTTTCCTCTTCTCTATTGATACGAGGCTTCTTAGGTATGTTATACATAGAGTCCACCACTAATATAACTGTAACACCTGCTGCAATAACTGTAGAAGCAACACGTGTAATGATTTGAGAGATAACTCTCGTATCGAGGTTGTTATCTTTGTCCATCTACAATTATTTCAAAAATGTGACGCCCCGAACCCGCGCCTAAAGAATCAATTTCTGAGAAACGCGCCCGTTTGTCATAAACATGCAAGCGGAAGACTTTACCCGCGAAAATGCGAAAAATTTAAAACATTTATCAGATGCTTCCAAAAAAGCAATAAACACCTATCATCACAATAGCTATCATACAAACCAAATACCTGTATTATGTACATCAAGTCTGTATTACAAAAGTAGGCGCCTTTATCATGCCGGGTACAGTCTGTACAATCTTCTAAAATGTCCAGTTAGACCTTTCACTTACTGGTTGGCAGCTCCGAAATCTGCTGACATAAAACGTCAGTGAGCTATGAAGCCCAATAAAATCATAGTCCATCTAAAATATTTTCCACATAATAACACGCATCAATAATGATATAATAAACAGTTCAATTTGCATGTTACAGTTAAATAAAACATTATATAAGAAACTGTGACCTAAGGTCACTTACGGTTACGTCACCCTAACCGAGGTTCCCGACCTCATTATTCTCCAATTATGAAGTTCATTTATGAAATGGTGTTCACATTACCCAGTTATCATTTCAATCATCAATCATGTTTCATTTCGAGTCCTTAGACTCTATTAACTAGCGACAGCCCATAAAAGCTATCTTATAGTTTCTAAATCATAACCATAATTGGAGTCATTTAGACTCACACACATTGTTCCGGCTTTCATCCTGAACACGACCAAACCTTGGGTGTACCACCCCAAACATCCTGAAATCCGACGATTCCATACTGAACCTTGAGTACACCAACTCAGATAAATACACCAACCCTGAGTACACCGACTCAAATAACTTCGTATCCGAAGATTACGCACACAACCTGGGCATTCACCAAATAATGACATACTTCTCCATTCAATTGATTGACAACATCTACCGTGTATCCGCCGCCATCGTCCTGGGTATCAGTTACGAAGGAACCATGACCAACCCGCCTACCGTTATCTTCTAGCTAGTGTACGGAGGAACCCCGATATCTTTACCAATGCCGCCATCTCCTGACGTCCCATCAAGAAGGGACCTTGATAGACACGGTGCCGACATCTTCTGACCCACCCAGAAAGGAACCTCGGACTATACACTATCTGATGTTCAGCCACTTTAAACTCCATAGGACTTCGACATCTCCCTACTATCAGTCATGGAGGAACCATGGGTCATGCAGGACACCACTACTCCTGATTTAGTCCAAGAGGCAACACGGACGACCTAGACAAACAAACCGACATCTTCCGACTATCAGTCACGGAGGAACCACGAGCCTTACAGGACACCGCCACTCCTGACCTAGTCAAAGAGGAACCACGGACTATACTTAACCCTGGTTAGGTTTTCAAACCACAGGACTAACCCCAGTTAACTCAAACCTTGCTTGATTAATTGCAATAGTTGGGCCTCACGCCCGTGAACCAAGTTCAATAACATACCGTCCCATTTAGGGAACATTTTCAGGCCAATGGATGTCTCCATCGTCTTACATGACACCTAGACAAACTTTTCGACACCCTGACGATACAATTTACCCGGGATCCGATCTGGGCTCCTTGAAGGTGTACATAAAATCACAACATCACCACAACCCAAACAGGGTTTTTTGGTCACTGGCGGTTGATTGCCAGTGTTGGGCGATCGATCGCCCAAGCATTTGCATGCTCCAACATCCTCCCATACACCATCATGGGGTCTCCGACCCTTTTTCATCCATGCCAAAAGACATGCATCCATTCAACATAAAAGAATATAGGCAAATATAAGGAAAAAAGAAAAAAGAAAGGGGTTTTTACCTCTTTCACGCTTTTCAAAACGTCTAGCGTTGAAACGGGCACCACCAACGCGTTCGGGAGGACGATCAACCCCAAGGTAAAGCTCCTCTTTCTAACTTTCACTTTCTCTCTCCACCTTTTTTTTCTCTCTACAAGCCAAACGAGATGTTGGGGAGAAAGTCAGACGCTGTCAACGCGTCGGGAGCGACTATTAACCCCTAGGTAGACCTCCTTCTCTCTCTTCTTGTCTCTCTCTACTTTCTCTCTCTAGAAAACACTATAGCAGATTTTCTTCTCTGTGAAGGAACGTGAGAAATGAGAGGGCTGGTCCCTCTATTTACAGGCTGAGGTGGTGGGTTGAGATCGTGCGCAATGCACATATTAATAATGGTGTGGAGTTGACCGGTTTACTATTTTTCGATTTTTCCGCACTTATGGCCTCCGAAAACCTTATCACATGAAGTCCGATTTTGACGAAACTTTAGATGATTGAACTTGGGGTAGTTCGACACCTGCTGTAAAAATTTCGGGGAAAAATTCAGAGTTTTGACTATAAAAAGTAAGTCCGGAAGAAAATTGCTAAGCCTTTAGACGAAAGTGAAAGCCTTTGGAGGAAAGTGATTGTGTTTACTTATGGAATGAAGTCTTGCTGGGAATCGAGAGAGGTGAAAGGTCCTTATGGGTTAGGGTTGTTAAAAGGAACAATGAGATGGTATTTGGTGTTTTTGAAAAATAAAAGGTTCTTAGTGGGGAGCGATGAGGAGGTTATGTTATGGGAGGACCTGGTGTGGCCAATTTCGGTTGAAAGATGACTTTAGGAACCTCTTTTTATTAGCTATGAATCGTTTGGCTAGGGTTGCTGACTAAATTGATAGAGTAGTGAGGGAAAGAGTGTGGTGCCCAAAGTTTAGGAGAGGGTTAAACGATTAGGAGTTTGATGATATGCCTAGGTTAATGGGTTGTCTCAATGTCTCATTACCGAGTAACATGAGTATGGATTTTAAGGTTTGAACTAGGGTCAACAGTGGTCAATTTTTAGTGACTTAGGAACATCTTTCTGATTGTTTAGGAACCTTTTTTGTTGGCTATGGGTCATTTTTCTTTTGGACTGCGATGCTGGATAAGATTCTCACAATCGATTGTTTCAAAAGGAGAGATTATAGGATGGCAAATCGATGTTTTCTATGCCTCCTAGCGGATGAATTGGTAGTCGATTTGTCGTTGCACTGTTCTTTGCAGTTAGGATTTGGGGATTGTTCCTTTCTTGACTAGGGGTTCATTGGGTTTTTCCCTCTTTCTTCAGGGAATTTTTATCATATTGGCCCTCAGTGAGTTTGGACAAGTGTTTTAAAAAGCGTGTGAAGCTTACGCCTTGAGGCTCGGCTCGGGGCGAGACTTAAGGAAAACTCCTTGAGGCTCAACCATAAGGTTTAAACCCTATGAGGCACACACCTCATGCCTTGAAGCTCACTTTATGTCTATGGTGTACATGTCATACATTAACTAAAATTAGGTTTTTGGCCACAACTGAGACTTACATGTTTTTTTAATTTGTTATTGTTTAAACTAATATATATAGTATTTCCTATGTGAATGCGTGCGCCTACATTTTTTTTTAAGGGCCCCACAGGAACTAGATATCATTGACCTACGTCAGTAGGGCGCATGCGATGATACAAATATATATATATATATATATATATATGCATATCTCTGTCCCTTTGTGTTTATATAATATAATTTTTCATTAACTTCTTGAATCTTTTTGTAATTTTTTATATTTTATTTGTTTCTTAAAATGAGAGAGCATGAAACATTTTTGTGAGACTTATGTCTCACACATCTTGAGATCCAAACGCCTCGCCTCATGCCTTCATGTTTTAAAACATTGGTTTGGACATCCTGATCAAGGTGATTTGGTTATTTTAGTCGGGTGCCATAGCATGAGGTATTTGAAGAAGAGAAACTTGATAGCACTAAACAAAAACTCAGCGAGTTGACTTGAAACTTGGCCGAGTCGACTTGACTTGCCTACGTTTCGGGTTGACTCTGCTAAAAAACCCATTCTCTCTCTTTTACCCGAGTAACTGAAGTGACTCGGTCGAGTTGAGTGACTCGACTTGAAAGACTCGGCCGAGTTACTTGAGGACATAAATGTTTTTTTTTTAAAATCCCATTCAACCCATAGGCCATATCGAGGCCCTAAACCGAGGAGAAAGAGAAGGAGGTAAGAAGGATTTGTTTTTGTGAAACTGTGACAACATCCTTGTGAGTTGTGACCTACTTGCCACCTTCAACTAGGTTAGCATTTAAACCCTACAACAGTGAATTGCATTGAAATTAGATTTGATTTTAGCATCACAACTTACAACCATATCTACTTCAAATTTCTGAAACAATAGCATTATAATTTCTGAAATTAAGATTTATTTTTGGCTTTTAGCATTACAATTACTTTAAGATTGTTTTTAATTTGTAAGTTTTATCATGTTGGCCCTCAGTGAGTTTGGACATCTCGAGCAAGGTGATTTGATCATTTCTGTCGGGTACCATAGCATAGGGTATTTGGAAGAAGAGAAATTTGATAGCACTGAACAAAAACTCAGCGAGTCGACTTGAAACTTGGCCGAGTCGACTTGACTCGCCTGAGTTTCTGGTCGACTCCACTAAAAAACCTTTTTTTTCTCTTTTACTCGAATAATTCAAGTGACTCGGCTGAGTCAGGCCGAGTGACTCGACTTGAAAGACTCGGCTGAGTCACTTGAGGGCATAGATGTTTAAACAAAAAATCAAATTCAACCCATAGGCCATATTGAGGTCCGTAAACCGAGGAGAAAGAGGAGGTAAGCAGGACTGTTTTTGTGAAACTGTGGCAGTGTCCTTGTGAGCTACTTACCAGCTTCAACTAGGTAAGCATTTAAACCCTACAAAAGTGCATTGAAATTAGATTTGATTTTAGTATCACAATTTATAGCCATATCTATATCAAAATTTTGAAATTAATAATAGCATTATAATTTCTGAAATTAATATTTATTTTTGGTTTTTAGCATTACAATTACTTTAGGGCTGTTTTTAATTTGTAAGTTTGCAGTAGATTTTTAAAAAAAAATCTATGATGGATAATATAAATATTTCCAAGTCGGTTGAGTCAAGTTTTTTTTTCCTCGAGTTTTCCGAGGTACTCGACCAGGCTAACTTTCGAGTCGAGTTTTCAAGTTTTTGAACTTTGCTTGAGAGTGTTTGATGATCTCTCCACCTCGTGCTCTCTTCTTTGTATGAGTATCAGACACCTAATCTTGTTTTGGTGTTCATCCCATAAAGAGATTGTGGATGTAGGGGACCTACCATTGTAGCTAAAGTCTAACATCTTTGGATGCCTATGGCATGTACTTATGTTTTTGGTACCTAGTTTGCTTTATGTTTTCGAGTTTATTTCCCTGTGAAGTCTTGATATATATGTTCTTCTATTGGTCTATAATGGAATCTCTATTTACTGATTAAAATAAGAATAATTAAGATTTAATTAATTAATTTGCTTCACATCAAGCTTCATTAAGCCACACTTGAGAAAGTGAAACATGTGATTTTAAACTTCTATTCCATGTTAACACACTTGACTTAATATATTAACTATAGGGAAAAATTATTTTTAAAGACACAATGGGCTAAGTTTTCTGTTGTGACCAGGGGTTTGCTACCATGCGGACGGCTAATGTGTCACGCCCCTAAAATCATATAGACAGTATACCTTATATTTGTATAGATTCCGAGGCGTGAACTTAGAACATATCCCAACAGTAAATGGAATTTATCTCAATTAAAATCCATTCCAGATGTGTATAACGAGCAATACTAAATGTTTAACAAATAAAAGAAACATCTCTAGTTCTTTCAAAGTTCTCACCACATAACTCTAACTCAAGCAAATGACAAAAGGGAAATTGTTCTTCTAGCTAACTCAAGCTTCCAGAGAATCCCTAAATCCTCCAGGTACCTCCTGAAAATGTCAACATAGCAAGGGTGAGCACAGAGCAAGAAGCCCAACAAGATAAACGCATCGCGCACATACATCAATAAGTTATAATCACATTTATTCAATATGCAATTAATAATAATTCTAGTAATAACACAAATTCTTCATTATGAATTACTTGGTCCAAATACTTTGTCCTTAGGGATCACCTAGCTTGCCCTAATGACAATTAAGTAGAAAACCTGGGTTTATACATAACGCCACCCAGATAATCATTCCCTGGGTTTGTACAAAATGTCACCTAGAAAATGTTCTTTGTGATCTTACACAATTCACCCGCTCTGGGGTTTGAGCTCGTACATTATGCTTACTGGATCCAATTTCCCAATCTTGGGGTCGTACATAACTGTCCCCAATTCACCAATCCTGAGGTCATACATAACTGTCCCCAATAAGCCAATATCATCATTTCAATTTAATAATTTCCTTACTATGATGTCCCATACCACCATAGTAAAGAAGTTTAGGTTATACAATTTATAAAATGATCCAGAGCAATTAATGTAGACATGCATCACCATTATTCATCATGCAAACATACAAGGCATTAAACGACATTAACATGCTTGCAATTATCATAAGACAGGTGTCACAAGTTATAAATATGGAAAACAGAAACATACATGAAGAGATCCTACAACATGCATTGATTTCTAAGTTCTGGTTTTAAAAACAGACAGGATCGTTCGAACGAACCCATGATCGGTCAAACGGTCATCCAATCGTGCGAATGGCTACCCGATCGTTCGAACGGTTGACAGTTTGGGATATTTTTAAAATACAGAAAGTAAAAATAGTAGCCACCATCGTTCGAATAGTTCCTAGACTGTTTGAAACTGTTCGAACAATTTGCGATAAAATATGGGGTAAAACCCTGTTTTCACCCAAAAACTCCGAAACCACTCTGATTTCAACCTAGAATCCTAAATCGTTTCTGAACGTTTATAAAACTTCATAGAATCATTAAACACAGTACTAACATGAATTTAAAGATCAAATGAGTGTTTACTTGCCTTTTCCCTAGAAATTTAGGGTTTACACAAAGAGAATCCAACCCAATGAAGTTTGCCTCGAAGGATCGATCCCCTACAATGAGAAGCTCAAGCCTCGAGCCTTAGATCTTGCTCTTCAAGCTTGGACAAAACTCCAAAAACCCTAAAGCCTCCTCTCCTTCCTCCAAAAGCTCTCTTAGGTTAGGTTTTGCAAAAAGTGTGCAAATTAGGTTTCTCTTTCTATTTATACTATCTCCTTTAAAGTGCTTTAACTTAATACCCTTACTATTTAGGCTCCAAGCCTTAGTTAAATCCTTAGTATATTATTCTCTTTTTTTGTTATTCAACCCTAAGTTAGACCTTTTCTCATGATCAAACATTCATCAGTGATATTACCAAAATACCCCTAGCATAGTTGTCAAGGCGACTTGAGGCGATAGACCCCTTGGATGCCTGAGGCGTTGCCTGATGAACTTTTTGTTGCAGAAATTCTCCCTAATATGAGATCTATGTATGATGCATTTTCTTTTATAAGAGACCATCCATTCATATAAATTACACCATTGTCAAGATACAGTTTGATAGAATCATCATTAGAGAGTTCTAAGAATAATAAAATGAGATTTCAAGTGTTGAAAAAAATTGTAATAAAAATAAAGTCTACAATGACTGCTAAAAGAGGGGAGAGAGAGGGATAAAAAATAGACAACCCAAAAGGAACGAGAGAGAGGAAGGAGAGGGGAGATGAGGGAGAATATAAGACTGAATAAAAAGTAGAAATATAGCCCGACAGTTGAATGTGACGTTAAACAGGGGAGAATATACTCAAGATAAGTAATAAAAATAATATTGATAAGTAAAATATATAACTATAGGGCTTGCACTTATTTAAATTATAAAAGACACTTTTAAATATGAGTTTATGAGAGTTTTGGGGGTCATAGAAGGAATTTGGGACATTAAAAGGCTCTTAATTTGTTATTGGGCCACTTGAGCTAGCTGTAATTTAGCAACCATGAAAAAAAAAAATGAGGACTCCAAGGTCCACCCATACAGAGGGGGAGAGACCAATTGGCCCACCCATTGAGAGAGAGAACAAGTTAACATGAGGGAAACATACTACTTGACACCGTTTGTCTCTTATTTCTTTTTCTATCTGCAAACCTTTTTTATTGGATATACAAATCTTAACATATTATATTGTAAAAGACATGAGAAGTATATAAAATAGTATATTTTTTTGTTTACTGAACAATCAAATTCAAATAAATAAAATTTTATATCTTTAAACAATAATAATATTACATATAACAGATTTTTAATAATGACCGTCTGAGGCAGCCGGTCGCATGAGCCCAGCAGAGCGCCTGGTCGCCTAGGCGACTACCTGAGGCGATGCCTTTAACAACTATGATCCCTAGACTAGGAAATTTCAAAAAGACTCTTAATAGTAAAATTAGAAATTTAGAATCACTACATAATGTGGCCAATCTAGATGGTCCACTTGATAAATGATATTTTGAATAGGGCTTTGGACATTGCATCTGTCCATATCAGTCCCATATCTTACTATGTATTGGACTTTTCTCATTTGAATGGTAGCTGCTGAGTTATTTAAAATTCTTAAGTAAATAGGAGCAAGAAAGAAGTATCTTTTTGACACATGGTGGAGGTCCCATCAGCTGAAATTTTCCATGTGGAGGGGTGGATGTAGTGGAACAGGTGGACCTCTGCTCCTGCACCCCAGCTGCCACATGTAAAAACAGTCTCATGATAGGAATGTGTAACTATTGTGTACTAACATGCTAATCGGTCTCTTAAGTTTTAGTGTTACATACATCCCCTTATTCAAGAAATGTCGATTAGGGCTTTATTACAATCGAAGCAATAATAAAGAAGGTAGGACCAATTGATGTTCTTAATTTCTAAATTTTGGCGATATTTCTTAAAGAGTGGATTTAAACCTATCATATGGTTGTGTACATGGACTATATGATTAGGTTTACATTCAAGAGATGTTCTTTGGTGTATTTAGTTAAATTGGTAACTCATAATAGCTTTATAGTTTTTTTCAAATATTCATGGGCAGTGGCTAAAACATGAAATGTACATACCAATGAAAGAAGCGTGCAACCTACTTCTTATTGGGTGACTCCTGGAGTAGAACAATTTTGTGAAGCAAAAAGTCTAGGTGGAAATATTTTCTAGCTTTAGTACTCACTAGTGCTATTAATGCATATCGATAGTTTGATACTTAGCTAGAAAGGTTCTTGATTCTTAGAAATTTTCTTAGGGTTCGTCTGGTAGATCTTCTCAAATCTTGTCTATTTCGGACAAATCTAGCCAAAATAGATCTGTAGTGAAAAGATCTCTTAGAAATAGATCTATAGACAATTAAACTATTTGGCAACACACAATAATAGACAAGGTTTTTTTTTTGTAAAACTGTGTTTGGTTACTCATCTTGCATGGGCAATTGATGCCATTTTTAAAATTCAGGTTTTCATTGGGTAGCCAATTCAATATATGAAACACATAAATTCAACTACTTCAACACAAGAAAATCATGAATATTACAATATGTTATTTGAATGTCAACATCAATGAAACAAATAAAAAACATCTTCAATACGTTGAAGGTTCGCTCAATCACATTTCTCGGAGATGAGTGAAGATAATTAAAATGTTCTTCCCCTATTACGAGTCAATACCGAATATTGCAATATGGCTTAAGAAAGCCTTGCATGTTCATATTATCTGCACCACTCAAACAATAATTCCCTAAAAATTACAACAAAAAACAATATCTCTTTGGCTTTAAAAAAAAGCTGGAATTTGGTCAGTCGGTTTCCACCAAGGGAAGATCTGATAGAGTTTGGATCCTGTTTACCACCATATGTGAAACCAAGTGGCATCTTTGTTGGCCACTTTTGTCATATGCAGATACACATACAGTCAAGTTAAAGCTTTAGAAAGGCAAACATAAACCTAGATCAGATACCCATAGATGTATATTCATATACATATGAACTGTGAACATACACTATGTTGGGCAGCTTGCAGCGTTGTTGCTTGAGCACAACAAGAAGCCCAACATCACACCCATTAAGCTCAAGGTCGTTGCTGTAATCTTACAAACTATATTCTAATCTGCACCTATCTCAGTTTTATGCTCTTGTCTAAATGCTTATCATCAACTTCTGCTAATCAGTTTAAAGTCAAAGGGAAGCATGGAGAGACACACACGACGTTAAGCATTCCGAGTTTCTTGTTCAAGTCTTTTATTTATATCATCACTTTTAATCCAATTTGTTTTAATTAGAAAGATACATTTATAGAATTTTATCAAAACCATTTCTAATAGTGAGAGTGTCCTTGTTGATTATGCACAGCTTGCTGGGAGGAGAATCAGTAGTGATCCCTGTCTTATAGATAGGATTTTTTCATATCTTAACAAGCCTCAAGTTCAAAAAGCACTTCATGCCAACACAACCCACTTCCCATTCCATTGGGACTTCTGTTTAGGGTCTTTCTCTCCCTCTTTTGTCTCTCAATGAATGTGTGTGTCCATTTGAAAAACTGTGTATGATCCAATCTCATCACTGTAAATCCAAACCCTTATGTCCCTCCTAAACGAAATCTTAGAGGAGGGGACGAAGAAGAAAGAAGAAGAAAAGGAAGAAGAAGAGGGGTTTACCAGTGGGAGCAGACGGCAGCCGGAACAGGCAGCTACAGTGAAGGAGGATCGTTGGGGAAGAAGAAAATAGAGGCAGTAGTCGAAGCTTTTTTTTTTTCTTTCGTTCGTGTTGGATTTGGAATAAAATAAAGCAATATACAAGGTGGAAAAATAGTAAATAAAAAAAATTAAAAGTTGGTTCCGTCATCTACCTGCAAAAGAAGAGATCTTTCCCCGAAATCCTCATTATTTTGAATTTATATTTTAGACATTTTATGTCTTTTTTTCTTTTTTTTTCTATATTAAGTAGACGCGCTACCAAATGGTCTAAAACGGGAAAATGTCTACCCACAATAGACGTATAGACAAATAGACATGAAATTTAGATATTCCAAACGGGGTCTTAGTCTTCTCTAAATATATTACCATCAGCTTCCTTCTGTTTTTGTGCAGGAAGATGTATTATGCAGTTTATTTATCTCCTAAGTTTTATCAATGGTGTTAAGATTTTCTTTACATGTTACTTGTCAGGACAAAGAAATAAAGATTTTCTTTACATGTTTCTTGACAGGACAAAGAAATAAAGATTTGCCTTTTAGCTTTACGATTTCAAGTACACTGATATAGAGTACTGCCTGAATTCATTTTTCAGGTTAAGGTAAAGAACTGGGTTGATGGCATTGAAGGTGAAAGCATAGTTGGATTAAGTGCAAGTTTTGGTGCTTCCTTGCCTAGTCATGCCGACAAAGCTCTCAGATTGCCTGCTGTTTTTGCTAATCCCTTAAATTGCTGTGCCAGTTCCTCCTCAAAGGTCCTTTTTACATTTGTTTGATTGAGCTCTTTCCATCTATTTATTACATTGTCCTGGAACTTGTTTTGATCGCTTTAATACATCGTCATTGAATAATTAATTAAAGTTTTAAGTGAATATTAGTAATTTTGCCTTAGAAGCTGTTTATTCCTTTGGACTGTTGAATTTTTGCTGAAAATCATGGCTCATTAAGTTGATGAAATTTAGCTGCTGCATGAGGCTCGCTAAACATCACTTTTGTTTCATCATATACATTTGCATCGTCTGTCCAATAGTTAGGTTGTCTTCCATGGTTTGGTGTTCTCTTTCTTGCTGCTTCCTTATTTCTGGAGGCTATTATGGAGATCCTTGTCTTCTTTTTTTTTGTTATAGCAAATGGTTAATGATATAATTTTCATGCTTGAAGAGCTGGTAGTTAGTTCCTCATGAGGGGCAAACAGGGAGTCGTATGCAATCTTAATATCTAGTTCTCCATCCATATAGATCTCTTTCTCTCTCTCTCTCTCTCTCTATATATATATATATATATATATAGCGATCCAAGAAGTTAAATATAGAGAATATACATGAGAGACATGCTGACTATATATCACGTGAATCATGCAGTGGGTTAAACAATTCTAAAGTGCAAGTGACAACCTAGGCCTAGAGTTTTAGCTTTTCGTTAAAGAGTCGGTGATCTCTTTCACCTCTCTATGATGTGTCAAATAATATTTCAAGAACAAAACATGGACAGTGAAATCCTCAACCGTAGTTTTTGAAAGTCTCATGGTGTTGGGCCATCAGGAAAGACTTTAGGAATCCTAAAGCATAAGAGACAACCTAGACCTAAAGAGTTTGGCTTTTATTAAGAGGTCCGTTATCTATTTTACTTCCTCTTGGATGTGTCAAATAATATATTAAGAGGACAACAAAGATAGCGAACCCCATGGCAATAGGTTGCGAAGGTGGGAGTCACCTTGATGTTTTTTTTGGTAATGGAGGGTGTCCCAAAGCCTTTGAGACAAGGACTAGTCCCTTTGGGTATCCGCACCGATGCACTCGGAATTTTCCCTATGGATACGAGGGTAATTCGAGGAGTGGGAGTTGAACACACGACCACAGGGAGCAAACCTGGGATGCTAGCCAATTGCACCAACCCCCCGGTGGGCAAAAAGTTTTTGGTATTTCTACCAGATAAGCCCATTGTTTTTCAAAGGGTTGGTAACCTACTTGCCAAGTCCTACAATTATGGGCACATTGGGGATCAACCTCGGCACACAGTGCTTTTGAGAAAATTGGTGAGGGCGGGACTTGAACCCAGACCTAGAGTATGAACACCTCTCGGCTTTACCACTTGATTTTGAAGACCTATCTACAACATTTAAGTGTCTCCATCAATTATCCAAGGACCAATGAGAGAGTTCATGAATATTGAACTCCTTTAAAGAATCTTTTCCTCTCAACTTTATTATATTCTAATTGTATAAATGCTACAAACCTGATCTCATAACAATAAGTTTCCATTACCAATGAATTTGGAATGTCACATCAGTTTCAACCTAAGTTAGAGAAAAATTATCTTATCATCACTGTCATCATATTCTTATTAGTCTTGTTTTTGTTGTCTTCAACATCAACATGCTTGTTTCCATTGACTTCCTATCGTTAATCACATTTGATGCACTTGAATAAGAAATATTATATTTTTGGTGCGGGTGGCAAGTTAACGACCTGAGCACATGTTTTCTACAATTAGTGATTTTGTTTGGTTATCACAACAGTCAGCAAGGCTGAGATGGTAGCTTGTCCCGAATTTCAATATATTGCACGTGCATGAATTTGTTGTGCTATGAGGTTTTTCAACTCCATTTTCATTTTTCATTATTCGTTTATTTGAAGAAATAGTATTTGAAAATGAATAATTTCTTCATCAGTGTCTTTTCTCAGTTATTTGGGGTTTTGACAACACAAATCCTAATTTTCAATTCTAGTTTATCAAGAGACATCTGGCTAAAGCGTGATTTGTTTCTCACTAACTCCATCCACATCCTTTTCGGCCTGTGCTCTGTAGAGCCTTCAACATGTATCAACTCACTCCACCTCAATACCGTCAGCAGACTTTGTTGAACTTGTCTAAACCATCTCAATCAACTCTCTAAATTTATCGGTTATTAGAGCTACTCCCAGATTATCTCAAATGTGCTCATTTCTAAAAATATCTTTATATCTTTCCATCAATCATCATTCTTAACATTCTCATCTCAACTACACTCATTCTGTGAATATATTGATTCTTGGGTTTCCCACCTTCAGCTCCATGAAGCATAGCTTGTATAAAATGTTACTTTTCGTTTGATTGAAATGCATTTGTTAGGTGACATTCTCGAAGCACATCTTCACTTTAGTGACCTAGCTCTACTCTATGAGCTAGTTCCTTCTCAAGCATACACATATTCTCTCCCTCGAAGTATACTATTGTTCTAATTCCGCCTATATATGTGCCACAATTGTTTTCTGATCATTCATCTAGTACTTTATTTTTTCGTTTCTTCTCCTTCACTTGTTTATATGCATTATTAGCTAGTAATTCCATTTTTTAATGAGCTTCTTTTTGCAGTTATCCAATTCTATTGCTTTGTCTATGCGTGGTGATTGTGCCTTCACAGCTAAGGCACAAGTTGCAAATTCAGGAGGTGCAGCGGGCTTACTGGTGATAAATGACAAAGAAGGTTGTAGTTTTCAATGTTTTACCAGCCGTTTTGGAGAGTTGATTCTTGCATTATGGTGCTATTTATTAGAATATTAGTGCATTATGTGGGTACTAAATCTCTGACCTGCTTTACGTTTTTCCTTGTCTTGCAGATCTTTACAAAATGATTTGTTCTGAAAATGATACTTCTCTAGACATTACAATTCCTGTGGTGATGATCCCGAAGTCAGGAGGAGAGGCTATTAATGAATCAATGGCAGCTGGAGGGAATGGTGAGCTCTTGATCTCACTTACTTGGTTTTAATTTCATACATGCATTGCTTGTGTTCCACAACCTTTGCTAAACCAATGGGACTTCTCACCCAGAAACAAATAACTGAAAAACAGATAAGAATAAGTGGTCTTTGAGTTTCTATTCAATTCAACAAAAAATGTGAATTGGGAGGATAAACTTAACTCCTTATCCAAAAGGTCTGTGCTTTTAATGAGAAGAAGATATTTGGATTTTAGAGAGATTGGGGAGTTGAGAAAGTAATTGGTGGTTAAGGAAGGTGATTAATTGAAACATGATAAGGGGAGAAGAAGACATGGAAAGAAAATGAGATGCCTGGCTCTCTTTTTCCCATTGTTTAAAGTATCCCATGGTTTAAAATGTCTGTATGGGTGCGCTTGATAAGCCAATTTTTAGAAACATAGTGTGGATAGACATGGCAATGATGGAAAAGCACATAGAAACTATAAACTTTACTTTTTTTAAAATGCAAAATGAGGTAAAAATAAAATAATCCTACAAGTACTACTACAACCATTCATATATGAGATATAATAAAAAAAAATAGAATCATTGAAGATATTAACCATATAATAAATACAATAGATTACTTACAAGAAAAAAGGAATAACTTAGTGACCGACATTTGTTGGAATGTAACCGACATTCAGTAGTGGTTGGCACTGGCACTGGCACTGGCACTGGCAGGTGCTTGGCATCTGGCAATTGAAAGTTCAAAAACCTGAATGCAGAGAACTGAGATTAGAGAATAGAGAGTTTAAGAATGATGAATGGTCTTCATATTAGGGCTGGATGCTTTGAGTACCCAAATTATTTTTCAAATGACATTTCAACCCCTCAAAACTAGAGAAAACCAGAAACCTCGGCTGTCTTTGAATGACACCGTGACACAGTCACACTCGAGCAGAGTTGGGGCATTTTTTAAAAGCCTGCTGCCTGCCCAGGTTGCCCGCCCTTTTGAACCAGCTAGGTAAAACATTGATTTGCATGGGCGACTTGTTCGATTGAAATACCGAATATGTCTATTCAAACAATGATGAAAGTGTGAGTTGAAAGGTATGGTTTTTAATCCGCTCTTCCAACGAAGTTTTGATGGGGTTTCTTGTGCCTTAGTATCCTCATAGTTGGCCACCTCGTTAATATAAAGCAATCCAGCCCTTACGATGTGTATTGACCATAGGAAAAATGTTAGGACATGTAGTTATTTCTTATACAAACTCGGTGTTTTCAAAAGTTTCTGGATGTTTATATCATAGTTGCCGGGAAGCTATGTACAAGGTGGGAAGCTCGCTTCTCAGGAAGCTCGTTTCCCAGACTCGCTTCCCCTCGTTTCTCATTTAGTGGTCAAGGGGGTTATGAATTTCCTATTTAGGAGGTAATGGAATAGACCTGAGTCTAAAGCCTACGATATATATCCTAGGCAAGTATTGTTGAATTGAAACCTAAGACTTTAAGGCACCTACTTCTCCACAAATATCTCATATAAAATAAAATTGAAGGTATAATTGGTCATCCTAACATAATGAGAATGATGCACCTATATCTATTTCTCGCTTCCCGTTTCCTAAGGATTTTTTGAGCTTCGTTTCCCACTTCTCGCTTTCGCTTCGCTTCTCGTTTTCGCTTCACGACTTGGTAACTATGGTTTATATATCATTTGGTTAAGTGGGGTATTGGCAGTGGAGGAAGAATTCTTTGGAAGGTCCTTTATTGTGTTCTGTGTTGTGGACTATGGAAGGAATGAGAGAAGAATATTTGAAATAAATATTCCTCCCCAAAAATTTGCAATGTTACTGGGGATGATTGTGGATTGGGATCATGTCTTTAACGAATTTCTGGAAGGAAGGCTTTTGAATGTGATGCAATTGGCAAGATATCATCTACAGTGATAGTGTCGGAAGAGATTAAGTCATTGTGGAGGTGTCAGGGCCTTTTTTTTGTTGTTGTTGTAGTGAAAATTGAAGATGATTTAAGCACTATATTTTTATGGTTGTTGTGCTCTTTGTTCTCCAAGACCAGCTAGAATTGGAGGCATTTTCGCGAATGATTGTAGGGAGATCCTCTTGGTCTTCTCATTCCTATATGTAAGGTGGATTCAGTGTTTTAAAAGGCGTGTGAGGCTTACACCTCGAGGCTCGCCTCGGGGCGAGGTTTAAGGAAAACGCCTTGAGGCTCAACCATGAGGCTTAAATCTCATGAAGCTCATGTCTCAAAGTGTGGCTCACATGAGGCACACACCTCATACCTCGAGCTCGCTTTATGTCATTGGCATATGCCTCATACATTAAATAAATTAGGGTTCTAGCCACAACTGAGACTTAAATGTCGTTTAAAAAAAATTGTTACTTGTTTCAATTAAAACAAATAATATTTTATTTATTTTAGATAAAACATTGAAAGTGATGATATTGGTTTCAACTAACGCTTAATTTATTTTGTTTAATGTATTTTGTCTTTTAAAACCCTATGAATCTAATTCATACTATTTCCCAAATATGCATTGCAAAAATTTGGAGCCATTGGCCAACAATGTAATTCATGACTTCGTAATTTTTTACGAAAATTTTAAATCCACCACATGAATTGATGATTGAACATCAAAAAAATAAGTATAAGAAGGGCAAAGGGGTTGTTACAATAAATCAAACATGGGAAAAATAACCCCAAACTTCGTCCAAACTACACCTAGCAGGGTTAGTACAATACAGAAGTATCCACACAAAATAGATGCAAACAGTCAATATCTATATATCAAAAAGAAAGAGTTTTGCATCATCGGGTACATAAGTGTGTAGACAAGTAACTGACTGACTCAAACAACTAAAAGACTGGAGCAGAACTTTGTACATCTGACTCAAGAAAATATAAAAAAACAACTAAAATATTTGAGCTGAACTCCGTACATCTGACACAAGAAAATATAAAATCCTAACTAAGGACTAGAAGAGCCTATTGAGGAGGAGGAGGAAACTAGGCATCGAATATAGCCCGCATCATCTAATGCATATCAAAACTGCTCTGGATCTGCTGGGCACGAAATGCATCATCCTGGGCCCACCTCTCAATTGCATGATCCCAGCCTGATGCTGCTGCATGATCTGCTTGGACTCAAACTGGTACTGTTGCTGGGGCCTCCCTCCACTGATCTTGAACAGCCTGGTAGGCGATAAACTCCTGACGAGTCATATAAACTGGGGCCTTTGGCGGATCACTAAACGGAGGAGGTGGGGGAGACTGGTACCGAGGAGAGTGATTATACGCAAGAGGAGGAGACTGATGCAGAGGAGACTGGTGCGGAGGAGATTGGTGGTACTCAGGTGAGCAGGGAGGGGACATATCGGTGTCATCCTCATCGTCTGAAATTGCCTCACTAGGATGGTCGGTTGTAGGAATCCTCTTCTTAGTCGCCTTCTTCAGGGCTGTGTAGCTCTTCTCCCACTGCTGCTCCCCAAACCGAATTGTCTCAGCTACAGTCTCAGTCTCACTAATCCTATGGCCCTGACGCTCTAAAAGCTGGGTAATCACGTCCCTGAACAAGAAGTGCCAACTCTTACTAGGTTGCGTAGGGGTCTCAATGGCCTCACTGTAAATCCTCTCCATCGTCCTGTATACATGCTCTGCGGCATACACCCAATGCTCCTTCCAGATGTCGTAGAGGGTATTTAGTAATGCACCTCTCCTCTCAGTCCTGTGACCTAGCGAGTATAGATTATGCCTAAAAATTGAATCAAAAAGCTATAGGGAGGGGGGAAGGTAGGATCGGCACGTGCAATTGCGCCTAGCATTGTCATACTTCCCTTGGCACATCTCACGGATAATCTCATGAAGGTTAGCCCATTCCCTTGAGCTTGGGGCTGTCATGAACAATTAGGATGGTTCCTCCATCCTGGGTTATAGGTATTTGAGAATGGATCATTACCCGGTCGGATATAGGCATCATTTGCATACTCTTGGACAAGTTCTGGGAATTGGGCAACTGGACACTCATGCACATAATGTGTAGGGCTAGAATAGATAGGTTACACCTCTCTCGGATTAGGAGTTGGTTGAGGGGGTGTGTAAGAAGATGGCCCTGCAGTCATGAGTTGGTACAATTTTTGAGATAATTCATCCACTTTAGATGAGACATCAATAGAAGGACCCACTTCATAGATGCCTCTCTTGGGATTCGAGGTAGATGATTGGCTCTCAGAATGGCTATTTGAGGCATGATGGAGAGAGTTTCACTCAGATTTTCAAACAACTCCAATGCCTGAGCTTTATTTTTCATCATAAATGTCCAACCACATGAGACATCAACCAGTTGATGGCTGCATTGAGGCAGTCCATCATAGAAAGATTGGACTAGTTACCACTTGAGAATTTGGTGGTGGGGGCACTTACGGAGAAGATCTTTGAATCTTTCCCAAGTGTCATGAAATAGCTCCCCATCAATTAGAGCAAAACTTGTGATGGTTCGCCTAATCAGGTTGGTTTTTCCTATGGGAAAAAATCTCTTCAGAAATTCTTGTTGAAGTTGAGCCCAAGAATCAGTAGAATTTGCCTCTAGAGAATTAAGTCAATATTTGGCTTTATCTTTTAGAGAGAAGGAGAAGAGGCGCAATCTAAGGGCATCATCTGAAAATCCTTGCAACTTGAATGTTGTACATATTTCATTCAATTCGTCAAGATGCTTGTATGGATCTTCATTAAATCCATGGTAGGATGATATCATCTGAATGATATTGGACTTAATTTCATAGTGGGTTGCAGATGTTTCTGGCAGCCGTATGCAGGAGGGGGATAAATATGTAGGAGTAAAATACTCCTTCAACGATTTGATTGGATCACATTCTTCCCCCATGTTAGGGAAAGAAATAGCTTCTAGGTTCTCTCGGAGTATGTAAGGAGCCTTAGCTTCTGAATGAGAATTGGATAAGGCCGAAGCCTTGAGGAACCTAGCAGTACACTCTAACTCTGAATTAAGGGGAAATAGATCAGGATTACATGACCTCCTACCGTGCATACACCATATAGAAATACTCTATGTTTGACATATACCAAATTGAAATAAATATCTACTTAAAGAAGTAAATACTTACAAAGCTCTCCTGCTTTTTAGATCTTGAGCACGCTTTTGTAGATTTATAGTGTGAGTTAGTTGGTACCTAAAAAACACAAGTATTCAAGATTAAATAAATAAAATAAAAGAAAAAATATTTTTGGATTTTTATATGATTAATTTAAACTTAATCTTTCAAATCAAATAACTAAACCGTTTCAGCAATCCCTGGCAACGGTGCTAAAAATTGGTCATTACGCAATTTAATTATACCTTGTAGTAATAATTCCGTAGAATAATTACTAGTAAGAGTGTCGAACCACTGAGGACTGCGTTGGTTTCGTTGCCTTTTGTTGAGATTAATTCTAAACCAATGGGTGAGAAAAGTTGATTTAAATCTAATTAAACTAAGACATGAATTGAATGATGACTTTTAATTAATTTATCAACTAAAGGTTTTTGAAATCTTTCAGAGAGAAGATCTTGGGCGTTTGAATCCACCACTAGTTTTATAACTAATCCCACTTTGATTTTATTCAGACCTTTCGACTTGAAAACATTACCGTGAGAGTGACGACACGACCCCTCTCAATAGACCAAGAAAAATAAAAGGGATTAAATTGTAGGCATATCTTATCTTCGGTTGACACGAGTGATACAAATTAAACTAGGGTAGTGAAATCACTCGTCTTTCCTTAGCATAAAATATCTTAGGATCTAATCTCTTGAACTATTAAAACCATTGTATAAAACTCATATTAATATTCACCGAAAATTAACACAAGTGAGTTCAATCTCAATTTCCTAACACCTAAGACAAGGGCAGAAATTCCATTGAAATCGAATATAATAATTAAATCCGGTTGATAAAATAACTCTCTCATTATGCAATCAATGTTTTACAACTAAGAAATCTAAATAAAAACAAAAGAACAACATAGTTACTTGGCTACGGTTTCATTTAGTTCATTGCGAGGGAGGAGCACGCTATCTTTATAGACAAACACGAAGAACTCATCTTTTTTACTTTCTTGATCTCCAGAGCTTCTTCTCTTCTTAAAATCCAAAATTCTCAATTCTTTTTATGGCTAATGGCCTCCCTATTTATAGAAAGAGGGTTTCCACTCGAATTAGGGTGTTTGGAATCCCAATAGGACACACATTCCTCTTTCTCGTACACAAATTTCAAGGCCAAAACGCTGATCTGTGATCAATCACAAAGCACTTGCGATCGATCGCACTTAGGGAAATTTTCTAGAAATCCTCTGCCTCACTTGCGACCAGTCGCAGGTTTCTTTATTGGTAGTAGAGTTCAGACCTGCGACCGATCGCACATAGGTCATGATCGGTCGCAGGGCTCTGACTTTTCCGGATTTCTTCCTTCTTTGGTCTTCCACATGGTTGAAGGTCTTCTACATTTTGGAAGTCTTTAAATCTTCCATTTTATCTTCTTTTCATCGCATGAACCTGAAATCAACAAAGACAATCAAGCACCATAAAACAGTCTAAAAGATTACTCTAAGGAGCTAACAAGTTTAGTTTGAGGTGCTTACATGTATTACAATTAGCACCGATCAGATTCCTTAGCCGAAGTTGATCTAAATAATGAGTTGCACGGACAAAGCTCTCTTCTGCAATAAGTGTATTCCTTTCAGCATATATTCCTTTCTTACTTGTTGATCATAGGCGGTTTTCAATTTTTAAGTTATATCGTTTACCTCGTGCACATATTCTTTGCATCTACCTTGACCTTTCTTGTTTGATATGATAAATCTCACTTAGATATATTTTCATTGTAGTGGAGCTTCTATTGTATTCGCCAAAACATCCAGTTGTGGACTTCTCAGAAATTTTCTTGTGGTTGATGGCCGTTGGGACCATTGTCTGTGCTTCTCTTTGGTCGGAGTTTATTGCATGTGAGCAAAATGACGAGCGCTATGATGAACTGACACCAAAGGTTCAGTCTATACATAACCATCCATCCATCCTTTAACTTGAAGTCAACATATAGATTTTGTTGAACCTTTATTTTACCGATATGCCTTCATATGTCATGATCATCATCACATAGATGTTTTATTATGCAGATATATCTTGTTCAATGCAATATCACTTGTTTAATGTAACTGTATCCTTGAAAACAGAGCATTAAATTCTTGTGCCCTTGTCTCTGAATCCGAGTTGTTTTTCGTTTAATTTTCCAGCCGCTGTTAATGAGTAATTTCTAACAAATAGGCCTGATAGACATTATATTATTTCGGAACATTTTTTTTGTTGCCTTTCTTAGAGAACTTGCTCATGGACAGTAATAATCAATTTAAGTGGTGGATAACTCACAATTTTCAGGGTCACCAAATTGATGACAAACACCCCTATGGTGTTTTTTTGTTGATTATATGCTGGCACATGCTACTTTTGAAATGAGATGTGAATGTTTCCGTATCTTTTGTTTGGAGGTTTTCGTCTACAATTATTTTGATCCATGGATTAAAATAACACATGTTTCTTTCTTTCAGGACCCATGTATTATATTAGTAGAACGTGTAACTAAGAAGATGCGTTCTTCTGTAATCCTGGCTTGGGATTTTCAAATCATAGTAGCTTTATTACGTATTGTGATCTGTAAATTGCTGTGAATTTGAATGTCCAGCGAATAGGACAAGGCTAAAACCAATATTCGTATCGAGACAGTCCATGAACTATAAAAGAAACTGGTCACCCCCATACCGGGATAATTAAAGTCCCAAAATAATTACCATTCACCTTGTAGATTCATGCACCGGTTGATAATAATAGTCCCGCCAAGAATATTTTTTACAATCCTTATTTCTAATTGCTATTTTTATCATTCTGAATCAGCTTCTTATGGAACCTATAAAAAGCTCTAGCCATCTGGGTTTAAAATCTTTCAGAATTACATAAACCACAATTGGAAACTAGGCTCCCTACTACAAGAATTGCATTTGAGCTTGCAGGCTCAACCTTTTTGTGTGCCCTATTGTGCTGCTGTGAGGATTCACAAGCTTTTATTAACCCTTCCTTCTACTTCTCTTTCGAAATTATGTTGCACAGAAATGGGCATAGGTGTTGGAATCCGACACGAATGCAATGTTTCGGATTAGGCAACCGTCAACTTATGATTCGAGGAATTAGGGGATATTCCAAATTTTTTGGTGCATTGTTAACTCGAATTTCTCGTGATATGTATCATACACTTATACATAAGGGCGTAAATGAATGTAATAGTTTTGTATTCACCACCTATAAACCTTGTAAAGGATAAATTATAACATCTATGGTGCGTGCCATTTCATGTTGTGTAAGTAATGGATTGAAGAAAGAAAGTACCATAGTATCCAACCAGAATCCGATACTTGTTGGAATCAGACATGTGTCTGACCCAGACGTGTCACCCATTTAGAAGAGTCTGCACAACATAGATCATCCCATTTGTAAAAGGCTATCAAGGAAACTTTTGGCATTCTTGTTCTTAGTTTTTTTAAATTCTTTTTCACATTCCTATTTTCTGAGATTTCCGGAAGAAAGAGAAAAAAAACACTGAAAAATAATATTCACCTTGTGCTTCTTCACTCTTGACAGGGAAGCGGCTCCAAGGTGAAAACTCACACTGAGCTGTACTTGTATAAGATCTTATCAAGCTTTAATTCCCCGCCTTACACCCTTCAAGTTGGTTGGTTCCTTTTCCCTAGATGGGGATGGTAGGGTACACCTCTATGCAAATGTTGTGACAATGGGACTTCTATCCTAATTCAAAAGTTGGGGGTCAAACCAATCTTTTCATCTTTTCCATCAGAAGTAGTTGCAAATACTGTCATCTTTACTGTTGTTGCACTTTAAGCGAAAATTGATCATCCTCTTATCATGTTCGAAGTCAATTGAGCACTACATTTTGGTTACTAAGTTAACTCTTATATTTAAGGAAAATAAACTCTTTTAAGGTCTAGAATCATACTAAAATGTGGTATAACATAGTCATTTAGACGTAATTATCTCTGTCTCATTATCAGTGGCCCCAGTCCCATCATAATAAATTCGTATACCCAATGACCATCGTACTAAATTCAGAATACCTAATCCTTATGATAATCAACTCAAAGAAGATCTAAGTCGGTCAAGAAACATGGTGAATCTCCATGACATTCATCTTTGTCATCCTCAAGAGTCAAGACTGAATGTTGCCCACTTTGTTTTTCCTTTGAGTTTTCTGATGAAGAAACATATTATTTCTTCATCTTGCATGAGTGTGTGTGTGCATGGTATCTGTGTTGTTGGCATCTTTATACACCTTGGTTACCCTTTATTTCCCTTGTCTATAAAATAATTGTATCAAGTCCTTGCTTTTCCCTTCGCTTCGCAGAACTTTTTTTTGAAGTTAGAGTTGTATTTGACATGGATGACAGCATGCAGCCTTTTTTTTTTGGAGTTGATTCATCCTTCTTGAACGTATCTATACTTGCAGTTAAGTTTTTAAGATGAATCACAAATTATGCTTCTATGCTTAATGTACTATCAGTTAATATAGAATGCAAGTGCAAAGTAAATAGAAACTTTACTTATTCGAATGTGCTCCCATTTTAGCTCTCAACCGGTAACTTTGGATGTGGGACTCAACATATGGAATACAACATCTTTAGCTCGTGCCAACCATGTCCATAGTTCTATTCTCCAACTTTTCCTGCCCTATGGATTAAAGAGCCTAAAAGATTTTTTCCCATCCTTTGATGTGTCTTATCGATTTTAAAATATCATTCCATTTGGATTATTTGCTAAAAAGTTCACAATATACCAGCTTTCCCTATTGATCCATTCATCAGATATGATTGTACACTCGGTCTTCTATAGTGTTTTTCTTTTGTTCTTCAATCATTGCATCCACTTTCTCTACTTAAGTTAATGGGAAAAGTATATATCATATCAGGCAGCATGGTATCTTATGTCTTGGCTGAAAAGTACTAAATTTGTTAATCATGGTGGCCAATGACTGACTATTCATGTGCTTAAATGCCAAAGCACTAAAATAGTGACTCTCGGTTCTTTTCATTTGCTTGATGATCGGAAAGAGGTGCTATATTTGGGGTTTTCCCTTTATTATATATATATATATATTCTCGATAAAAGACAGATTTTTCTCCAAGACACATCGACATTCAACACTTTAGAAGTTAATGCCTATTTGATCCCCATCGGATATGAAAGGGCTATAATGTAGACTGTTTGAATTTTGATTAAAGCTAGAGAAGACATGGGGACTTCTATGTAGGGTTTTGGGTATTCAAAACCTCATTTCCTTATAAGAAGGATTTAAAAGACCTCAAATGTCACTTTATTTTGTAAAGAAAAAGAAAGAAAGAAATAATAATAATAAATAATAAAATAAAAGATCACTTTTTAATGGGATGGTTCTGTATGAAATCTTGACTAGTCATAGAGAGAATAAAACGGTGTAATTTCAATGGATTATACAATTCATGATTCGACTTGTACGATTTAATTCCATATTGTGCTCAAAGTTCAGATTTAGATTCTAATGTGCAACTCGTATTCAAAACCATACAATCTAATTTAAATAATTAGACCTGAGTCATGATTGTTCGATTTCACAACATTGCTTGTGTCGATAGTTCATTTTTTGTTGTTTGACAATTATGTTAAATAATGGTACAAATTTATTTTTGGGTATGTAAGCTGGGAGCTGCGATGATAAAATTAATCTGAATGTAGTTAACAACCTTTGGACAAATGAGTAGGCTTCATTATTTCATTTTATTTCTATCTTTTTGTTCTTTTAATTGCTTATATTTCGTTGAACATGACCCTCTTCCATATGGGATATGCCAGCACCTAAGAAACATGGGATGAAGAAATCGAGGAAAGTAAAGGCCTTTTTAGTAGATGAGAAGTTCTGATAGAATATGGAAAGAGCAATGGGGTGAGAAATACATTGTCTTTGCCCCTTTCAGAGAATAATACAAAAATTCAAGTAGAAAAAATTATCCTGGAATCCACAGGAATGTTATCAGTGGGTCAATATCAACATAAAAAACTAAAAAAGAGATGTCAGATTGCGTGGACTTGGAGCAAAGTTGGTCTTTCGGTGGAGGTACAAGGTAGTGTATGCGCTTGTGGACACCTTAGCATAGAGACTCTGAATATTGATAGTTTTCTTAGCTAACCTTGTAAATTCACTTCATTATTAATACATTTTCGAACTCAAGGGGAAAAGTCGGAAGATTAATTTTTCGTTTATGGAAGGGTGAGGGTGAGAGGATGAGCCTTCTACAATAACACTACTCAAAGTCCATAATTTTTATTTGTTTTCTCTCATACATGGGAACCTCTTTTTTATATTACTCAACCAGACCCCATGAATCCACAAATGATCCAACCATTACTACCACTAAGGGTGTTACAATTTTGCTAACTAGAAATTAGGGCCCAACAACAACTAAAGCCGGAGATATAACTACTGATAGAAGGCTCATATCAAATGGTTCCGATAAATAAGAAAATAAAACAATTCTGTTCTATAAAACAATAATGAGCATTTTGGAACCTCACTATATGTGTTAGACTATGTCTCTTTAGTACATCTGATGCTTGCTGCTTCTTTCATGCTTTCTTTTCTTTTCTTTTAAGTTTTTTCTTAAACATAACAATTTTTTGTTTCTTAATTCAAATTCTTTGATCTGTTTACTCTTCGAATATCAAATAATGAGATGCAATATGTGAATTACAGTTTGTCTCTTCTTTTATTGATTAGGAATCTTCAAATGCTGGAACATCCAGAGACGATTTTGAGAAGGAAATCCTAGATATTAGTGCAAAGGGTGCTATAATTTTTGTCATAACAGCATCTACTTTTCTAGTGCTACTATACTTTTTTATGTCATCTTGGTTCGTTTGGCTGCTGATCGTACTCTTTTGCATTGGTGGTATCCAGGTATACAATTCTTTCAGATTCATCATAATTTTTTTGTTGTTGCTGAAATAAGATAATGATTGCATACAACTAGGAATGAATAAACATTTAGGGCGTGTTGGCTGCAAGGATTGATCTATCCCCATCCAGGATAAGAGTTTGTTTGATTATCTTCCTTCAGGGGAATAAGGGATTTGGAACATGATCAGCAACTGCAAAACTGTACATTCCAGAAAAGAAATGAAAAGAAAAGAAAAGCAATTCTCGTTATTTGTTATCCTTGCAGATAAACATGCCTATTATTTTGCAGTTTGTTTCATAGTTCCACTCCTCCCCCTCTAGATTCCTTGAACAGTCCTATGCATTACATATCAGAGAAAAAAAAAAAGAGATCAGTACTTGCTTTCATAGTTACACAAAGTTGGGGTTCGAGAATAACTCGGCAAGGTCAAGTTCAGAAAAATTCAAGAAAATAAATAATTATAAAAAGATATTCAACAATTTGATTAGATAATATACAAAATAAGCTCTTTACTTTGTTGAACTAAACAAATTATTGCAAAAATTCGGGAATAATTCGCAAAATCTGTGAATGATTCGGCAAACCTAAAATTCACAAATAATTCGGCACACCCCTAAAATTCGTGAATTATTCATGGAATTTTCAAAAATTCGGAGTTTTTTGTTACTATGCTTGCTTTAACCAATTCTCAGAAGAACAAGCGTATTAACAATGAAAAAGTCAACAACTAAAATGAAAAGCGGTAGAAAAGCAGAAATTATCACATCCTTGTATCACCCTAAATGCATTCTAATGATTTAGTTAGGTAATTATTCACTGAATGGCAAGCTATCATAGGATCCATAGAAAATGAAAAGAAAAGTGAAAGAAAAATAAGAGAGAGAGAAGACAGGAAAGATATAAATAAAAAATTGAAAAGGCCAATTATGTCATGTGTTGCCTTGTGATCCAATGCAGATGGTCCTGTCTCAAATGGAGAGGCAAGGCATGGCTTTGGTTCCATAGTGGCAGAAACTATGCCTTGGATGAACCTGAGGTTAAATTAGCATAGTCAAGTGATTCATCTAATAATTAATAAAGAATCCTTAGGGCTATCCCTATACCAGATGCTGGGTAGCAAGATAAATTAAAGTAGACTAACGACTTTGCTGAAGATCTTAGGTTAAAAAATTTACAAGTTGAGGTTAACCTTGTTCTTCGAGGTGTATCATGAGCGACAAACATAAGGGAACATATAATAAATCCAGTAGTCAGCCTGTAGTAACGTATTTTCCAACCACGTAGAAGAGGATATGATAGTGGACCATTTGGCTCAACAACACACTAAGTTGCTTTGACTTTTATGTGAAGGTTACTTCCCTTACTCAACGTGTAAGATTATAGTTGTAGGATTTCTTTTCCAAGAATGATAACTGCTATACAAATATACACACACATGCACATAATACATCGGTACTTCAGGTGAATAATATAAAGAACTTGTCAAATATAATATATTGCAAACAACATATTGACCCTTTACTTCCAAAAAAAAACATATTGACCCTTTTTTGTCTGTTTAGAAATGAGGGATTAGGGAATTTCTTCCTAGACAAAAGATTATATTACTCTTTAAACATTTTACAGCTTACCAATTGAACTTCTGCCATTGGACCAGAGAAGCATAGCTCAAATATCGTCATAGGAAAAACAAATGATTTCATGAAATAGAATGCTTATGGGATAATTCATACTTTATTGTGGTCTCCAGTGACTTTAGCATAAAGTTGATCCTTGATCTTTAAAATGTTGGTTTTAGGCAGTTTCATTCTTGATACAATAGCAAATGCATTGGAAAGTTCACAAATGTTTTTTGTTTTGAAGGGTGAGAAAATTTCATAAATGTGAAGGGGAAAAAACTATGATAACAAGCATGGAAATGTACAATTGAAGTCATATAAACAAGTCAAGAAGTCACATGTAGTGTTTTAAAACCCGAAAACTCGGGCAAAACTCGCTCGAGTAATGACACCTAAAACTCGAACATATATAATATTTTTGTAATACTATATAAATGGTATAAATTCAAAATTAATGATAAAACATGCCTAAAAAGATATATATATATATATATATATATATATATATATATAAATATAATATAATTCATAAATTACCATCCATAAAAAAGACAATAACCATCCATCATTCATAATTTCATATAACTAGTCAAATGGAATCATGGATTAATGGAGCATAGAGCATCAAATCATATCTACTTAAATTGTCACCATCTATTCAATATCAAAAACCATTATCACTAATTCACTATAGTCAAAGCCAAAATAGTTTGTAATGTAATTTGTATATTGTGGGCGTGTTAAAAGAAAAACATTATTTGGTCCACTTGGGCTCGTCATTGGGTCGGGTCACCTCTCCCGTGTATGCCGAGTTAGTCGGTTTTTGGTTACAACTTAAACAATACATTCACCCAGGCGAGTCGGGGTGAGTTGAGGCGAGTTGGGGTGAGTCACTCGCTTTTGAGTGTCATGTCCGAGTTTTACCTTCGAGTCGCCTCGAAACCTGGTCGAGTCGACCGAGTTTCTAGTTGACTCTTCGAGTTTTAATACAAAGGTCACATGTATGCATTGAACGCAACTGAGAGTTTGTGATTCAGAATTGTACATACCAGTAGCCATGTACCATTATAGCCTATAGGTCAACAATGTAAAAAGCACTTGAACTATTAAGTATTTTTTAAGTGTCCCTTTATATCAACATGAATACGTATTTGCAGATATGAGGATGGGCACAAACAGTTCTAGTCCTTTTTACATTGTTATTATGTATGTGGTTACATGAAATTTGTATGTGTAAATTCTGACTATGTCAAATATTATATCTGTCAGTAGATGTTCATAGCTATTTGACTTTCTTTAAAATGGTAGTAAGATTTTAGTTTACACCTTCATTCTTGTCTTAACAAATTTATTTAAACTATTAATGAAAGATAGAGTACGTTTTATTTTTTCTATTGATTTCTGACCCGATGATGTTCATTGTGCTGAACTATATTGATTGATACTCTAAAAAATGCAGGAAATTCAAACAATTAGCGGATATAGTAGCATTCCCTCTTATGATTTTGCATTTAAAACTACTGATAAGAAACAACCAGGATGGTATTGGACCACATTGGTCAAAATTTCGAACAATGTTCTTTATAAAAATTCAGAAGTCCAGAGATAATAGGCATAGTTGGATTAATTAAAGACATCAATTCACTAACATAGACAATATTATCGAAGGACCGTGACAATAACTTTTCAGTAGTAAATGAAGATCTTAGTGTGTTAATCAGGATAAAATTACTGTATAATTGTAGGAGGCTTTTTCATAGCCATGTGTTCGAAGTAATTGTATTCTCTCATGCTGGTGTCCCACTTGAATTACTCATCTCATGTTGATCCTTAGTAGCTCTAACTGCTTTCCTGTTATTTTTTTTTCTATATTTTGTATTTTTGTTTCCACACTGTAAATATGTTCCCTTATTTTTAAGTGTCCAATTTGGCTATGGAACTTTTATGGTTGATCAACACAAGGATGCTGCAAACGTTATGCACTTCTATAACTCAACTTTCGGGGTCTGTCTAGGCTTCTTAAATTCGAGACGTCAAGGGTTCAACCCTGTTTTCTTATTTTTTTTAAAATTGTGCCTTTGTTGGCAGTTATCTGGGCCAACGTTTATTTTAAAAAAAGATGTTTCCTATGGGTGTAGACCACCCTGGCCCAAATCTTGGGATTCACACAAAAGATATCAAAATTTAGTAGTTTCCAATGATTTTATTGGTGTATGTATCCTTGAATATGTTACTACTTTGGTTCTTGATTCTAGAAAAGGCTCTTTGGTCGAAACTTCGGTAACATGAATCCTGTTTTCCATTTCACCATTGGTCAAATCGCGTGCTATCAACCTATCAAATCATTCTGCACTATCTCCATCAATGTCATTTTTGGCCTTCACTCACCCTTTTTAGAGTCATCAACCTGCACTAGTTCATTCCTTCTCATTGGTGCCGTCATTGTTCTTCGCTGAACGTTTCCAAAAAATCTTAGTTGACCCACCCTTATATTTATCACCTATTGGAGTTACTCCCAAATTCCTTCAAATGCATTTATTTCTAATCCTATCTTTGATTCTTTTCTACCCAGCCTTGATTCTGTGGTAACGTCCTCCATAATCTCTCCATCCTTATGAATAATTGAGCTGAGAGATGCCGTTACTTGTCCTTTTGGGGTAACTTCTTGGTCAACAATCTTACTGCAACCTCAACCCTATTTGTGTTCTTGCTAAAATGGCATTCCCTGGTCTAACTTATTTTAAACCCCTTAGATTCTAAGGTACATCCCTCTGCAATTCTAATTTTGCATTTAGCCTCTCTTTAGTTTATCAAGTAGTACCACGTCAGATCCAAATAACATACACCATGGAACCTCCTCTTGAATGATTTGGCAATTTATCAATAACTAATGTAAAAGACACGAGCTCATAGCTGACCCCTGATTTAAACTTATTGTCACAGAGAACTCATTTGTCTCACCACTGATAGGGGTTGAGGAAGGAGTTCATATATTAATATCATTAAGTTTGTGCACTTAACTACTTTGTTAGAAATTATAGGGTCAACATAAATTCTGATCAAGTTTACTGTATGGAGTAAGATACACTTATTTTCGTATGAGTTATGACAGAGAAAGAAATCCAATGAATACACTTCACAACTTTACTGTTTTGCTCATACATGAAAACATTTCATATTTTGAATAGTTTAGATCTTAAAATAAATCTTGCCTACATATGTGCTTGTGATGCTCATTTGAAGTTGTTTCCATTTTCAGGGAATGCATGCTTGCATAGTAACTCTGATTTTAAGGTACACACATAAATTTGTCTCTAAACCTATCAACATGCCATTGTATTATCCTTAGTTTCTTCCTTTTCTTGTTTTCCTTTTCTTTATTACTTTTATTTTTCTCTCCGACCAGGATATGCAGAAACTGTGGGCAGAAGACATTGAATCTTCCATTTCTTGGGGAGGTTTCTATTCTGTCTATTGGGGTGTTATTATCATGTGTTGCATTTGCCGTTTTCTGGGCTGCAAATCAGCATGCATCATATGCCTGGATTGGTCAAGATGTTCTTGTAAGTTTTATCTGTTTTCACTTGTCATCTGTGCTGGTCTTGTTCATGCTGCTCTATGAAAACATTTGCAGCTGGAAATTTATGATCTTTCTCTAAATGACTCTTTCTTGCTCCAAGCATGCTTATTGTTGTTGGAGAAACTATTGTATGTCTAGAGTCTCTAGACTACAAGCACCTGTCGAACCTCTAATTTCTATCAATCATACGATAGTTATGCTCTTTTCTTTTTTACATATTTACCTTGTTAATGTCTTTTCGCTTCCTTGATTATTGCACCTTTATGTAATATATTTATCTCCTGATGCAGTTTCCGTCTTTATGTAAAGCTATTTATTCTCTCTCTCTCTCTCTCTATATATATATATATATATATATGTATATTATTTATGTCTGTGAATGTATATATGCTCGATGGTCATGATTAATGCACACTTATAATATCTCTGTTCTTGAAGTCTTTCATGAACAACTTAGGTTGGAAGGTGAGTCTTGAGAAAGATATTCAAATTAGTCTCTTTGAAGATATCATTAAGCTATGTCATTGCCTTTAGAAAATTTGATATTTTACCATTCTACTTTAGAGTTTAGACATTTGGACAAGTGGAATATTTGCCAGTGGTATCAATTGTGCTCCTTGTTTATCAGATTATATATGTTGAAATAATCAAGAATATCCATGGTTCGAAATGTTGATACATATCATGCATATTGGTACAATCCGTATTGGTATTCTGAAATACTAATACAGATAAGCATAGGAAATGGAAATTTCAGGGGCACGATAAGTACTGATACAGGATTGATACCACTTCACTCTGGATGATACATGCAATTTTGTTTTCTTTGTATCTTGTTACATATCGTAATAATACTGCACAATATGTTATATGTGTTACCTATTAAAAAAAAATGTTATATGCGTTCCTTTAAAATTTCCCTAGAATCACCCCCCCCCCAAAAAAAAAAGCAATGTTTTCTTCAACAAATCCCCTTTAACTTCTTTCTAAGCAAAAGTTGACCAACTCCTTTTTCGATTTGTGCTTAAAAAAAAATTGGGTCCATTGATTTCGGATTGAAAAAGGTTTTCTCATTTTTTCAAAGGTATGTTTTTTTTTCATTTTTTTAACTTATATCTTGTTTAAGTAATTTAAACTCATCTAAGTCACCTCATTTCAACTATAATAGTGTAGATTTATGGATTTCGTTCCGAGTCCATGGATGTAAAACCGTTTTTGGTTGAATTTTAGCGATTGTTGATATCATTTTGCCTATGTTGCATGAACTCTTCTTAGGTGACAAGTCTATGTCAGACACAAGTCCGACACGTATCGGGTTCTTGTTGGCCATTTCTGGATTTTCTTTTATTTTATTCGTTAGTTATAGAACATAAATTGGCACACGTTGTTTATAAGTGTTCTGTTTTATCCTTTAGAAGGTTTATAGAACATAAATTGACACTCACTGAGTCCTTGAATCCTATTCTTTGGGGGATTTGATACCTCACATCTGTGTTGGACTCCAACATTTGGGTCTATGCAACTTAGCATTTTGAGGAAAAATCGTAAATCTATAGTTACCAGAGAGCAAGAAGCGAAAATGAGAAGTAAAGTGAAAACGAGGCTAAAAAAAAGCTTAGGAAACGGGAAGTGAAAAATGAGATATATTCTCCTCATCCCCACTATGTTATCATGGATAGCTATATCTTTGATTTTATCTTACATGAGATTTTTGTGGAAAACTAAGTGCCTTAGGTTCCAAACCAACGATATTTGCTTAGAGTCTAAAATCCTAGGCTATATAGACTGTGGTTTACCCCATCACTTCACACATACAACTCCCTTTGACTACTAAATGTGACGTGATGGAAACGAGCTTCCTAGAAAGCGAGTCTATCTAAGGAAGCGAGTCTGGGAAATGAGCTTCCCACCCTGTACATAGCTTCCCTGCAACTATGGAAAATACTATGAATCTAGGCCTAAGTTAAATATATAGGATTAGTCTACATATGATTTTCCCAATCCATCAACTACTCTTAATATTGATTAATATTTTTTTAGTTTCGAAATAAAGAAAAAATCATTTTTCCTAAAATAATATTATTTGCTTTTTTTAACAAAAAATTACTGTCCACTTAAATACTAGAAAATTATATCAGTCTATGGAAGATCTATGAGATATGTAGGCTCATCGTAATTTTATGATTGAATATTTTTTTTTATTTTGTTTTAATTTAATAGAAATCAAACCCTGGATGTAGAAAAATGGAAAAGAGGAAGGAGAAGGAGGAGGAGAAAAGAGAATACATAATGTTCATGTGAAAAGAATGAGTGTTTGACACTAGTGAGGTGTACACTCCTGTTTTAATTATTGAAATAGTGTAAGGAAAAACCGTCCCTACTAGAAGTATAAATACAATAATCATATACTATGGGCTTATAGATTTACGTCATTACAACCATCACAACACTCCCCCTCAAGCGGGACGTAGATGTTCAACATGCCTAGCTCGCTAATGATTTCAGGATGTTGATTGAATGCCACTGCATTTGTGAGAATGTCCTTCTATTGATCTTCTGTCTTTATGAATGAGAGACTAATTATTTCTTTTGCTAGTTTTTCTTGAATAGATGTTTGGCAACCTTGATATGTTTTGTCCTATCATGTTGAACTAGACTACGCGTCATACCAATGGCTACCTTGTTATCACAATACAACTTCATCTCTGATTGAGTTGGAAATCCCAAATTTTCCATTAGAATCTTGAGCTATAGTAATTCACATACTCCATGTGTTATTGCACTGTATTCTGCTTCTTCACTAGACCTTGCTACAACTATTTGTTTCTTGCTTCTCCATGCGATTAGATCATAGTTAGCAGAGCGAGAATCGAAAACGAGAAGCAAAGCGAAAGCGAGAAGCTGGAAGTGAGACTTAAAAAAACCTTAGGAAACGGAAAGCGAGAAATGAGATATAGACTCCTCATTCCCATTATGTTATTAATGGGTAGCTATATCTTTAATTTTATCTTACATGAAAATTTTGTGGAAAAGTAGGTGCCTTAGGTTTCAAATCGACGATACTTTGTTAGAGTCGACACCCTAGGCTATAGACTGTGGCCTACCACATCACTTCACACATACAGTTCCCTTTGACTAATAGATGAGACATGATGGAAGCGAGTCTGTTCAATGAAGCGAGTTTGAGAAATGAGCTTCTTGGGAGACGAGTTTCCCACCCTGTACATAGCTTCTTGGCAACTATGGATTAGATTCCTACTAACAAGAGTATGATAACTTGATGTGGACTTTCTGTCAGTAACTGAACTTGCCTAGTCTACATATACGTACCTTCAACTTATATGTGTCCATCCTTATAGTAGAGCAAACCTTTTCTAGGAGAAGATTTAAGATATCTTAGAACCCTTTTACGTGCTTTTAAATGAATAGTTTGTGACATGCATAAACTAACTGATTACACTAACTGTATAAGCAATGTCTGGGTGCATCAAGGATAAGTATATCAACCTCCTAACCAATCTCCGGAACATCCTAACATCCTCTAGGGTGTAGAGGTTCACCTTCATGATCATGTCTGAGATTGGCTTCCATAGTCGTATTAACTAGTTTTGTACCAAATTTTCTTATTTCCCATAACAAGTCTACAAGATATAGATGCCTTTCTTGGACTTGGTAACCTCAATTCCAAGAAAATACCTTAAGAGCTTTGGATCCATAATCTCAAATTCTTTAACTAAAAATACCTTGAGTCTCTAAATCTCCTAAGGATTGTCACCTGTTACCACAATGTCATCTACATATATAATTAAGGGTGTAGTAGTGCTATCTAAGTGTTTCTCAAATAGAGTGTGATCAACATAACTTTGAATATACCTAAATTATTTCACGGCTTCTCTAAATCTTTCAAACAAAGATCTTGGAGACTGTTTAAGCCCATAGATTGTCTTCTTTAACCGACATACTTTGCCTTTTTAAAAAAAAATTCAGATCTCAGAATTTTGGAGGGAGTGCCATATAGACTTCTTCCTGTAAATATCTGTGAAGAAACACACTCTTCACACCCAACACATTCTTCACTCTCCCCCTGATGAGAGGTCCTTGAAAGAAAAGAAAAGAAATAAATTTGAAGAAAGTGACATCTAACACATTCTTCACTCTCCCCCTAAAAAGATGCCCCTAAAGAAGAAAAAAACAAATTCAAATAAAATGACATCCATAGATATAAATTTATTCCTTGTCTCAAGATGATAACACTTGTTGCTTTTTTGAGTTGGTGGATATCTTATGAAGATGCACTTAATGTCCTTTTGATTAAGTTTAGTCCTTCCGATCAATGGATGTGAACAAAACATACAAAACCAAAAACTTAGGGAGGAATAGGGAAAAGAGATTGATTAGGACAAAGTATTTCAATAGAAGTTTTGAAGTTACTCTAGAAGGCATCTCATTGATGAGGTAGTATGCCGTAAGAACTGCTTCAGGCTAGAAGGTCTTTGGAACTTTCATACCAAAGAGAAGAGCACGAGAAATTTTAAAAAGGTGATTTTTCCTATCAGCAAACCTACATAGGTACTTTGGTGTTCTATACCATGATCAGTCAAGTACTCCATTAACCTATGAAACAAATATTCCCCACCATTGTCTGAACGAAGAATTTCTGTAGATTTTTCAAAATGAGTGTAAACCATTTTATGAAACACTTTTAACTTAGAATACACCTCATCTTTTGACTTCATGAGATATACCCAAGTACTTTTATAACAATCATCAACAAATGAAACAAAATAATAATAACCAAATAAGGATGTAATGGGAGCGTGGCCCTATACATCAGAATGAACAATGATGAAAGGAACATCACTTTTATTACTACTTAGAGCAAAACTACAACAATATTTAACAAATTCCAGTGTAGTCAAGGCGATGCTTAGGCGATTAGGCCTGGCTAGGCGAGGCGTTGCCTAGGCAACGCCCAGGCGATGACTAGGCGATAACAAACGTTTATTAGGCAATGTAGTTAAAAAGTCCAAGCAGCGCCTAGACGATATTCTCTAGGAGAGGTGATGTCTAGGCGACCAAACTTTACTTTTTCCCGCTTAGATAATAGTCTAGGCAATAGTGGTCTTGGCTAAGCGAGGCGGTGGTCACCACCGATATAGGTATATTGGTCACCATCAATATCGACATATTGCATTGATATCGACAATATATCATCGACATTTTGAACCATGATTCAAGGGGCCATCACAAGATTTAAGCAGCACCTAGCACATTAAGTCAGGAGATGTTAAGAAATGTGTACACGTCCCCAAGGAGGTGACTCAATTAATGATGACCCACCTACTACCCTAACTTATTAGCTATTCTTTTATAATAATGGATATTCATTTAATTAAATTTGTAAATTAAGTAAAACTACTACAGTTTTTTAAACAAAACCTTGATTTTTTTTTTAAAATTCACTAAACTTTTAAAAAGTTTAAAATTCAATTAAAAAAGACTGCAGAAATTCTAAAATTTCAAAATTTCAGCGAAATTATGCAGCCCCAGATACGAGGGGACCTTGACTCACCGAAATTAAAAAACCATGGACCAAGTCCTTAGAACAGAAAAAAACCAGGGTACTAAAAACCTCTTAGATTTCTCCTGGTCTTAATAGTAGAGCCATAAGACATTAATTAATATATATATATATATATACATATATATATGTAATATTAATATTTACATATATTATATAAATAATAGATATATAATTAGTTTGAGGTTTTCTAACTTTTAAGGTGGTTTTGAGTCTTGACTTTGGATGTTTTTAAACTTAAAATGCACCACCTATAAGCCTATATCCTAACATAGTGCTTTTAGAGTTTAAAAGAGGGTTTACAATTGTAAATGATGGTTTAAGAATAGGATTTAAAAGAGGGTTTTAAAATGAGAAATTTTTAACTTACCGTCACATTCCACTATGTCGTGGAATGTGCGGTCCTCATTGGTCCATGTCCCCCTTTTTAACACCCATCAATTGTGGTTAAGATTCACTCATCCCTAGGGTTATGCAATTTAACCTTAGTTTTTAAAAGAAAAAAAATATTAACCTTAATTTTCTTAAGCTTCACCATAGTTAAAGGAGTATTAAAAGGGACATGTGGACACGATGTTTGACTACATAGTACATAGTCAAATGCGTGGTGGGCTAATCACTGCCCTTTTAAAGTAGGGGTTTAAAGGAGATTTTTTAAATAGGATTTTAAAGGAGGGTTTAAACTTTAAAGATAATTTAAAAGAGGGTTTTAAAATACGATTTTAGAAGAGGTTTTGTATAGACCGCATAGGCGACCACCTAGCACCTAGATGCTTAGGCGTCGCCTAGGTAGTCGCCCAATGACTTTCACCCGCCTAGAGGGGCGCCTAGGCAATTGAGCCCCAAAACGCCAAGGTGACGCCTTGACTACATTGACAAATTCACAAACCCCACGCTGAGGAAGTGAGTGATGTGAAACAAATAAACTGGGAAACAAGCGTTTCATAGAAAAAAAAGATAAATAGCCAAACGATAATGCTAGCGCATTAATTTGTCCTTATTAACATTGCTAATACTACTAGTGGTGTGCGCAACAGAGATGGCTGTTGGAGCATCCTCAAGAAGGTATAACTCTCCAGCCACACGACCACTGGCGATCATTGGGAACCAGTGTAGTCAAAGCGTCTAGGCGACGCCTAGGCGATATGGGGTTCCCTAGGCGAGGCGATGCCTAGGCGACCAAAATTAATTTATTTTGTTCATATTATATAATATTATAGAAGAATTAATGAGTGGCCTCCTAGATCATGATCTAGGCGATAGGGGTCCTGGCTAGGCGAGGCGGTGGTCTAGGCGTTGCCTAGGTGACATTTTGACTACACTATTGGGAACAAAGGGATGCTGCAATTCAAATTTTTTATGATGACTAATAGATGAAAAATTAGTTGAAAGCTTTAAAGCATGAAAAATTGGGGAAAGGAGACAGTTACAAAGGGCATTAATAAATCATTTAGTAGAGATATAGAAAGAGACCCGTCAGCAATCCTAACATCCTCTCTACCAGAACAAACATTATACGAGGAGAACAGAGATGCCATACTCGTCATGTGGTCTGAAGTATCAGAATCATTGATCCATGATGGGTAAAAGTACTAGTAGTGGCATGGAAGACAGATGCAAGTGTTCCACCATCTTCTTGGAGAAAGAGAACCGATATGGGTTTATCATGGTTCTGCGGTAGATGAGATTGAGTAGTATCTCTGTCTCTGCGTTGTGTGGTATTGGTAGATAAACAGTATGTTCCACTAACTTTCTTGGCTGAATAAACCTTGTTGGACGACCAACGAAATCCCAATACGTTTCCTTTGTATGCCTGGATCTCCAACAGTGAGTACACTTGAACTTGTCTTTATCTTTGTCTTTAGATACATTTTTGTAAAACTTCTTTCCTCCCCCCTCCTTTACCTCTTTGAGTAGCAATGGATGATGCAGATACAGATTGATAAGAAGGTGGAATATGATATTGTGGAGTAGCATTTCGCCTACTCTCCTCACTCTGCACATAAGTTTAAACTTGACTCAAAGATGGTTACACATCCCTAGTAAGAACTTGAAACCTGACTAGTTGGAATTGCTTATTCAAATCAAACCAGCCACCCGTGTTCTCTCAACGTTCTTCTTATACTCAACTACATCAGCTTGACAGACATGCTTAAAAGTGTTATAATGATCCAATTCTTTCCACATACTCTCTAGAAGCAAATAGTATCTCAAAGTCTTCTCCCCATGGCAATGGTGGGCAATATCCCGACTCAGTTGATAAACCCTCACTAAATTTTGAATTTGGGAATATATTTGAGCAATAGTGTCCCAAATTTTATTAGCTGTTGTCAGGAAAAGAATTCCCCTACTAATATTAGGCTGCATATAATGTATGAGCCAGGACATCACTGTCAGATTATCAGACTCCCACTTCTCATGTGTAGGATTTGATATTTCTGGTTCTATTCTACCATTGATATACCCAATTTTACCTCTATCTCTAATGAACATACTTTCTGATTGAGACCACTCTAAATAATTAGATCCATCCAATTTTACTATTTTAATTTTGTAAGTTTGGATTATCACCTTGTGAGTTCATGACTCCTATTGCTCCAAGATGCCCAAAATTGGAAGAACTCACATTAGATCTACTGCTGGCTGCCATTTTTGATCTTCCACACTTCCACAACTTACTCAAACTGTGAATTTGTGGCTGATAAACATAAATCAACCAAGATCTATTACTAGGGTCACTCAAAAACCTTCAACAATGGATTTTCACTAGTTACTGCACAAAACAGGTCTACACAGACCAAATAGCAAAAAAAAAAAAAAAAAACTGCACTTCCGGGAGAAAAAAAATCATTAGTTTCTTTCATTTAGTTAATTCGTAGAGATACCGTGCAAAACCTTTCGAAAATTTCCCATTTACACTGTTTAAAGCTTAATTTTCTTATTGGCAGGGTATCTGTTTGATGATAACAGTATTGCAAATGGCCCGATTACCGAATATAAAGGTAGGTAAATCAATAGTCTGTTATTTTTATATTACCAATGTTTCACACTTGTTAATTATTATCTTATTCAGGTTGCTTCGACACTTCTTTGTTGTGCATTTGTCTACGACATCTTTTGGGTCTTCATATCGCCACTTATATTCCATGAAAGTGTTATGATTGCGGTAAGTCTTATACCTGCTATTTGCATCTTATTGCTGGTATTTTAATGATGTAATGTATTTTATTCTATGTTATGCACTGGAAATGTGATTATGAGACTATTTGGTATGTAAATCCAGAACTAAACCTACTATATACTTGGGAACATCAATATGAATTATGCATTGTAATGAAGAAAAGTGTTTATTTAGCCATCATCAATTTTCAGCGATTCAGGACAAGTATATTATTCTTTTTCATGGTGGTTAAAAAACTGGACTTGAATGTGCTGCACAAAGGCTACTATGCAGTACTGGTTGTGATGCAGTAGGTCAAGCAATTGAGCTACAGATCCGAGTCTATGCCATTGTTCTTTGCTACTTATCTTAATTTCCTGGCACCTTCTGCTGATCTATCATGAAACTTTGCTTTCTTAACTTTTCATTTCCTCGTGTCCATTTATTGTTCTTTTCCATTCATCTTGAAACTTAATTGTGGCCCTTGAGTGCCACTTGTTTTCCGTAGTATCTCATTTATGGATGCTTTATGTAGATACATAATTTTATTTCATTTCTGTATCTTGGGTGTTGATCCATGCATACAATTTACATATGGGTCTCTGCTCATCGTGGCCTCCAGAAGTTAGGAGCGCAGGGAGACAACATCTCAGTTAGTGTCGGCGTTCACGTCCACACATGGAAGATGAATAGGATTGAGTTGAGTGCTCTAGTAGTCTAGTTATAATGATAAACAATTTCTGAAGTCCTTGAGTTTTTTTTTTCCTTCTAAGTGCGTATTTATATTTGATTTATAATTTCCTGATGTATTAACGAAATATTCCGTGTTTTCATAATTTTTCTCCAATTTTGTCATCTTTCAAAGTTTAAATGCCAAAAATTTCAAACTTCTTGCGAAGTTTGAGGAAAATCTGATGAAATTTCCATTTTCAGAAGTGCCAAACTATTTGCAAAATCAAAGTTTAAAACCATTCCGGCGAATATTTGTGATTTTGTTTTATTTGGGTTTATATATATATATTCCTATGTGTTTATTTATGTTTGATTTAATATTACGTGTTTTTCCTAAATGTTTCCCATTATTGTGATATTCAAAGTTTGAAACTAAAAAATTCTTAACTTATGAGTTTCTGAAAAATCTGACAAAATTTCCCATTTCAGAAGTGCCAAATTTCCTGCGAAATCGAAGTTGAAAACCATTCCTGCGAAATTTCCCATTCATAAGTGTGAAACTTCCCGCGAAATCGATGTTTGAAACCTTACACATATCATGTCGGCAGCTGGTCCATCTGGCAGTCAACATCTTTGTTTAGAAACATACCTGAAGCTGAAGGCAATGAAATCCTTATATAACCAAGCCTTCAAAGGGTGATAAACTTGGAAATGAATTTTATGATAATTATTAAGTGTTTCTAGATGAAAAATGATGTTATTTACCATTTAAATCATTTTTTTTTGTGGGCAAAATAATGTTTCTAAATTCCTGGAGAGTCACCCTGTTCTTTTGTATCTTATATAAACGTTCTGAAAAAATGCATGTCTTCTTTTTGAAAGGAACCATGTTTCACATCGTAAAGTTTTAACATGAATAACTGTTATGCGAGTTTGTGTACCCTCACTTCACCAATTGTTCAAACAGAATCTCTCTTTTTACATGAATAACTGTTACGCGGTCCTCTGACGCTTAGATTTCCATTTTGAGGGTTTTCATGGCACTTTTTCAGTTCCAGTGGCATTTACATTATTTTTGCCTCCATTATCGATGTGTATCGATACATATATCAATACATATCGATACACCACGTGGTTGATACACCCTCTATCGATAGAGATTGTCTTCAACATTTAAACACATAGAACTAGTATCAACCCGACTTGTTAAGTATCGACCGCACACTGTAAACCATAAAAAAATGTAAAGAAAACACATTTAAGGTTATCAAACATGAGATTTAAGGTTTAAAATCATAAATGCAATTATTATAATTTGTTTTCTTTAGGTTAAACAAATTCATTTTTAATAAAATACAAGAAACCCAAAAAATGGGTGTTTTTATTCGGTTAATGGCGTTCTCGCGCAGTCATGGTTACTAGTTTAGCAAAATAAAGCTTTCTTGTGGAAATCTCAGTCAAAACGATAGGTAATGTAATGTTTGGGGACTCTTCTTGATCAACAAAGGGGCTGCATTGTTGATAAGGAACGGAGGGAGCTCTCCATGGTTGATAAGGAATGGAGGGGACACAAATGTCTTTCCTTCAAATGGTTTGGATGTGCGAACTCTTTCACATGTTTGCGGTGCAAAACAAGTGCCAGATGGTTAAGACATTCATCAAATGATGATCCAAAGACAGAAATCGTCCATAAAACCTCTAGGAATCTCTCCACCATGTCTGAGAAGATACTCAACATGCATCGTTGGAAGGGGCATTCAGAGAAGGGTTTTTAAAACTTGGTTATTTGGGGAACAAACCCAAACTTGAGGGGTAATCAGGGAAAAACCCCTTGGATGTTAAGGTGGATCCTATGGGAGACGCGTGGCAAAAAGTAGGCCGATCAAATGTTTCTACACTGTCCGATTAGACCCTAGAGGTTAAACCAGTGTTCAAAAACTCGACTCGACTCGGAAGTCAATCGGGTTGAGTAACTCGGAAGACTCGAAAAAAACTCGACTCGGCCGACTCGGAAATATATATATATGTACGTGTATTTATAAAATTGTAAATAAAAAAATTTTAAAATTTAACAAGAGTATCATCAAAATTCAAATAACTAGCATTCATGATAAATATTAAACAACCCCAAAGTACTAAAAATCATATTCTCAAAAAATACTTCCAAGATCCAAGTCCAAAACAAAAAAACATTCTTCCAAGTTTCAACATCAAGAATTCAAGATATCATCAAATACAAAAATATCATAAAATGATCAAATATCATCTTCATTGTCTTGATCCATGTCTTCCTCCACTTCATTAGACTCCTCTCTAATTGTTGTAAGGCTTGCATCCGCAACACCATCTAACCAACTCAAGTCATCTCCATCAAAGTCCCCATCATGCTCATGAATCCACTCGTCAATTTCATTATTAATTAAGACATTGTCAATATTTGTAGGATCATAAGTTGAGGCATGTCTTCCCAGTTGGCTTTCCCTCAATCTCAGGTTATAGTGAATGTACACCAAGTTATTCAACTTTTCTTGCTTCAAGCGGTTCCTTTTCTTTGTATAGATCTGGTCAAAGGTACTCCAGTTTCTTTCACAACCTGAAGAAGAGCAACCTTGACTCAAGATACGGATGGCAAAGCGCTAGAGTTCTGGAGTGTCATAACCAAAGGATTGCCACCAAGAAACTGCAAAATATAATATAATTATAATTGTATAATATCAAAGATCAATATGGAAACCATATTGTATAAATTAACTGAATATTAAATCAAATTATAACTCACTAGGAGACAACTTAGTTCTACTACGAATCGCTTGCTCACTTCCAAATGCCTTTTGTGCAGAAGCAAATATAGCAACCTAAAAAATAATTAAAATATGATATAAGTTATAGTGACCTTGGAATTGACACATAGTAATTTTAAGTTTGATCATTAAAAACTATAATCTTGTAAATAATATACCTCATCCATCGCTATGATCTGAATATCTATATCATTTTCAAGTCGTGCTATTGCTTCATGCAATCCACGGCGAACCTTGGGATGTGTTGAGAAATTCGGACGATATTGAATTGCTGGATTCAGAAAGTAACCCGCAGCATGAAGGGGAGAGTGGAGAGTCGAATCCCATCTTGCATCAATGATGTCCCAATACTTTTTATAAGATTTCTCATCATTTTTATGAGCTTCTGCAATCTCAATCTTTGCTTGATCCATTCTATCATATATATCCCCCATCGCTGGCTTGTCACCATAGTTGTTACGGGCGGCGCCTGAGGCGGTCGCCTAGGCGTCCAGGCGGCCCAAAAGGCCCAGGCGGTCCAGCGCCCAGGCGGCCCAGTTACAGGAAAGTGTATATATAGTCTGTTTTTTCAGTTTTATACCCTAAAGCAAAATAATTGCTTATAAATCCTTTTTTGAGGGCTTTCTTGTAATTATTTAAACTTATTAAACAAATAACTCTAAAGTTCGTTTTTGTTTGTTTCTAGGGTTCTTTTAACTTTAAACATTATATATACTTTAGTTTTGTTTTGCTCTTGCCTGTCCACTACCATAACGAATACGAAGGGAAGGGAAGAAGTAAGAACACGAGGATCAGCCCCTATTACTTGCATGCAACCTGTTCGTCCTCCCACATCCCTCAGTCCTTGCTTGCAACCAGTCAGATAAAGGAAGACGCCAGCCCCTGTTTGGATACGAAGACGCCAGCCCCTGTTCAGATACGAAGAGGACCAGCCCCTCCATCCCCTGTTCGTCGAACCAGGTAGGTCTCTCTCTCTCTCCTCTCTTATCTCTCCTCTCTTTTCTCTCCTCTCTCTCCTTCTCCCTGTTCATAGCGAAGTGGCTGTTAACGCCAGCCCCTGTTCGTAACGAAGGGGCTGTTAACGCCAGCCCCTGTTCTCTCTGTTAACGCCAGCCCCTGTTCTATCTCAATCTCGTCTCTTCTTCTCTCTCGTACCACTTCCCTTGGCTGTTTGGATACACAAAGCCCCTGTTCGTAACGAAGGGGCTGTTAACGCCAGCCCCTGTTCTCTTTGTTAACGCTAGCCCTATTCTATCTCTATCTCAATCTCTTGTCTCTTCTTCTCTCTCGTACCACTTCCCTGTAGCTGTTCGGATACATAAAGCCCCTGTTCTGATACACAAAGCCATCACCAATTCTCCCTGGTTTTCATAAATTTAGCTTTCTGTCCAGCCCCTGTTCTAATTACAAATTCTGTTGTAATTTACACAACATGTATGAGAGATAGGAGGGAAAGAGTTGGAATTAACACAACACGGAGATTTACACAACATGCAATGGCTGTTGCAACTTGCCACAATGAGAGAAATAATTTGTGTATTTACAGTATATATACAATCACCATAAGAATACGCTGGAGAGTTTGAAGCCCCAAAAAAAAAGTGACAGTGGGCAGTGGCTGTTGCAACTTGCCACAATGATCACCCCTTCAAACTCCTGCAAACAAAATCATTTGAAATAATGTTAGATAATTGTACAAATAGTCAAATTATCAACACGCTTAACGACAATAATTTAGATAATTGCTCAGAATCTATTTTTTCATGTTCTGAATGCTTAATTTTTTTTTTATTGTGCTCTCTTGCGTAGATGTCGTTTGAAGCTAGCATCGAAAAGTGTCGAGCAAGGTCTAATGATCCTGCTTGGAAGTATTCATTTTGGCCAAACCAAAATGATAAGAATTGTGTTGAGTGTGAATTGTGTGGCAAACGAACTAAGGGGGGAATAAGGCGTCAAAAAGAGCATTTGGTTGGTGGGTATGGGAATGCAAAGAAATGTACAAAAGTAACGGCTGCGATTATGAGTGAAATTCGAGATTTTATGAATGATACCAAAACAGAGAAGGTAAATAGAGAGGAAGAAGAAAGTATCATTAGAGATCCATGGGAACAGCTCAATCGAGAAAGAGAAATGGAGGACGAGGGCGAGGTGGTGGTAACAGGATCATTGAAAAAGAAGAGCTCTGCAACACAAGGTGAATCAAGCAAAAAACCTCGTACTAGAGGTCCTTTGGATGCCTATATGAGACCGGACCCGAAAGATGTAGTTGCATCTAGATCAAAAGGAGGAAAACAACAGACTACAATAGAAAACCGTTATAAGAAAGATCGGAAACGGGTGATTCAGAATGTTGCTAGGGTGTTCTATCAAGCTGGTATTGCCTTTAATACTGATAAGTTGAGAAGTTTTCAAGTAGCAGTGGAATCAATTGGGCAGTTTGGGCCTGGATTAAAACCGCCATCATACCATGAGCTAAGAGAGCCTTGTCTGAAAGCTGAAGTTAAAACCACGAAGAAGCTTTGTGAATTCTACAAAGTAGTATGGTAGAAGTATGGATGCACCATCATGTCCGATGGTTGGACAGATAAAAGAGGAAGAAGTTTGATAAATTTTTTGGTGAATTGTCCTGAAGGGACTTACTTTCTCAAGTCCATCGATGCATCTAGTATGATACATGATGCACAATACCTCTTTGAGCAGACTGATAGTGTGATTGAAGAAATTGGAGAAGAGCATGTCACTCAGGTAGTCACTGATAACCATGCAGCTTATGTCTCAGCAGGGAGAAAGTTGATGATTAGAAGACCACATCTGTTTTGGACTCCGTGTGCTGCCCATTGTTTGGATCTTATGTTAGAGGATATTGGTAAGCTTGCAGGGCCAAAGTGAACACTTACTAAAGGGAGAGCAGTCACAACATTTATTTACAAGCATCCCCGCCTACTCAATCAGATGCGGACTAAAACTGGTGGAAGGGATTTAGTTAGAAGTGCAGTGACACGATTTGCCACAGCCTTCTTAACTCTTCAGAGCCTTCATACTCACAAGAAGGGCCTTAGAGCATTGTTTGTGTCTTCAAGCTGGACTGAGAGTAAATGGGTAAAAAAGCAGGAGAGAAAAAATGTTGAAAATACCATATTGTCTATCACATTTTGGAGAGGGGTTCTTTATTGTCTTAGGGCTGCTGCACCTCTAGTTGAAGTATTGCGGTTGGTTGATGGAGATGAGAAACCCGCTATGGGTTACATTTATGAAGCAATACTACAAGCCAAAGAAAAGATCAAGATATTCTTTGCCAACAAAGAGAATGATTATACACCAATTATTGACATAGTGGATAAGAGATGGATTGCCCAACTTGGACAACCATTGCATGCCGCAGCATTCTTTCTTAACCCAGCTCTTTACTTTGAGCGGAAAATGATTCCTGGACAAGATGTTGGTGAATTTGAAGTGGCTTTTATTGAATGTGTTGAGAGGATGGTTAGTGACTCAACAATCCAAGATAAAATATCCTCTCAAATGGATACATATAAATATAGTCGGCTTCTCTTTAGCAAAGACATGGCTATTAGACAACGAAAAACAAAGCAACCAAGTAAGTTAATATAATACATTGATTTCATATTACTATGTCTTTTTAAAATTTTTAAATTTAATATTAATATTTTATGTTACAGTTGAATGGTGGGACTTATTTGGGGCTCAAACTCCAGAACTTCAAAAGATTGCACTTCACATTCTCGGGCTTACATGTACTTCTTCCGGTTGTGAGCGTAATTGGAGCACTTTTGAGCATGTGAGTAGTAATTAGTAAGTTCATATAATTTTTCTTTTTCTATCAAAATAACTGATTTTTTGTCTTTGATTTTTTTGTGTACATCAAGGTTCATACAAAAAAGAGAAATAGGCTTGAACAAAAGAGGTTGAACGATCTCGTGTTCGTTCAATACAACCAACGCCTTCGAGAGAGGTTCTTGACAAGGAAGGAAAATCTACAAGCCTATGATCCAATTTGTTTTGATGAAATAGATGAGACTAGTGAGTGGGTGACAGGGAAAGACCCCTCCGAAGAAGTAGTATATGAAGGGGATAACCTTAGATGGCTTGATGTTGATGCAGCATTAGATGCATCAGGTGGTTCTCAAAGGCCAAGAAGGAATACCTCACGTTCACAAAGCAAAAGCAGTACCTCTAAGGGTAAGAGCATAGCCATTGTGAGGGATGATGATGAAACCCAACCACCTGAAGAACCACTCGAAACACTATGGGAAGACTTTGGTGAGTTAGAGTCAGAGGAAGAAGTTTGTGTTGAAGATGATGATGAGGATGATGAGGATTTTGATGGTGACTATGCAGTTGGCGATGGACTTGCAGGACCTTTACTATTAGACACAGATGTAGACTTTACACCGATGGAGGATTGATGACTTGTAGTCTTATACTTTATAGTTTTTTTTACAATTGTTTTGGTCATGTTTATGTTACTAATTTCAAAACTTCACGTTTATATAGTGAAAAATGAAGCTAAATTTCATTTGTCAGATGACTTTTTAGTTATTTATTAATTATATGCATATTTATTAGTTCTTTTGAGGTTTATATAACAATTATAAAGCATAACAACGTTAAATTAGAGAGGATACAAAATTAGAGTTCATATTGGGAGAGGGGGAAATGTTTGCAACAAATTGTTCCTCAAGCGACGCCTCAGGCTATCGCCTCAGGCACTTCGGGGGTCTACCGCCTCAGGTCGCCTGGTCGCCTTGACAACTATGCTTGTCACCATCCACTAACTTCAAGACCCGAATAATGGGAACTACCGTCTTATTGATTTTCTCCATCTTTCGCCAAAAAGAAGAGTCTGTTATTATCTTCTCAATACATTTCCCCTCTTCAAGATTAGCAAATTTTGATTTCGCCCAATCCTCTGAAAGAAACATCTTTTTCAAGGAGCCCTTCTAAAATAAATTTGGAATAACAACAAAACAAAGAAGTAAATATTAAAATTTGAAAAGAAAATACTTCCAAATTAAAAGAGTTTAAAACTTTAAAAATTACCTGCCTAATAAGACTTTCAATAAGAATGAAATTTGTGGCAAAGCGAGTAGCTCCCGGTCTCAGAATCTCTCTATTATCAGTAAAGGTTCTCATCATGTGTAAAACTTGACTTTTATTGTAAATAAACTTAGTTATACTTCTGCACTTCTCAACTATTGTTTCGATTGGAGGCAACTTTCCAATTTTCTCAAGAATGAGGTCAATACAATGTGCTGCACAAGAGCTCCAAAACAAATTCTTTCTTTTCGCCATCAGAAACTTCCCAGCAGCAACATAATTTGCTGCATTATCTGTTATCAATTGCACCACATTCTTTTCCCCCACTATCTCAACAATTTCATCAAGTAAGTTGAACAAATTATTTGCATCTTTTACAATGTGTGACGCATCAACTGACTTGATGAACATAATGCCTCGTGGGCAAGACACTAGAAAGTTAATAAGTGTCCTGCCCTTTTGATCCCTCCAACCATCAGACATTATGGACCATCCAGTTTCATTCCAAGACTCCTTGAACTCCCGAAGATAAAGATTTATGGACTCCACCTCTGCTTTTAAAAAGGGTCCCGCCAACTCATAAGGTGTTGGAGGCTTCAACCCTTTACCAAACATGCCAATTGCTTCGCATGCCGTTGGAAAGAATATCGAGTCCGCAACATTAAATGGGATACCAGCATGATAAAACCACCTAGCTATGATCTCACATGCCCTCTTTCTTGAGTTCTTATCGAAACTTGTGTCTACCCTAAGTTGTGCCGTGCCAACTTTTGGAAATTCCTTAGCTTTTTTAGTTAGGCACGTGACCTCATCTTCATTTTCTTTTTCAGCAGCTGAACTTGAACCAAAAACCCCCACATTTCTTTTGTGATCTTTCCTCTTCTTGCTTTCTTGAGTCTTGTCTTCCAAATTCTGTTTTATCTCTTTAGAAATTTTTTCAGGTATCTTCTCACACTTCTTTATATCACCAGGCAGTCTAGCTAGATGATGTTTCAATCGATGAATCCCCCCCCATGCATCTCCTTCCCGCAATAATTGCACCTCACTTTCTTTTTATCAATAGTGACTGGGGTGCCATGATGCCAACCTATGTCAGTTAAGCGGGAAGTGTCTACTTCCACAGCTAGAGGAATTGCCGGTGAAGTTGCTGATGCCATGCTGCTAGAAGTGGCCATTTCTACTTTGAATTAAAGCAAACAAAACTTTAATAATAGATTAGAGATTAGAAAGTAAAAACAGTAGACTAATTTCTAATTTTCTACTTTCTAGTTCTACAATTCTACTGCAAACATACAAAATTATAGATTTTTTGTAGGCTACAAAACCATTACTAACTAATATTGTATTTTACTGTTACAGATTTTTTAACAAAGGAAAAAAGGATTGAAGGAGAACAAAAGCTTGGCAAGTTGAATGAGGCTGCATTCAACATTCAAAAAAAAAAAAATAGCATGATCAGGAAAAAAAAAAAAATGTATATGGAAGATTGAAAAAAAATAGCATGCATATGGAATTAAGGATTGAAAGAAAAACAACATGTATATGGGCAAGTGAATGAGGGTTGTAGGTTTTTTTAACAAAGAAAGATGGGCTACATTCCAGATTTACCATGGAATGTAAATGGATTGAAGATTCTTCAAAAAAAATCCTTCTCCTTCTCTTTCTCGTCTTCCTTCCTTTGTTGAAACTTTTTAGTTCTTTCCTCTCAAATTTCGAAACCCTAGAGCCCTAAAAAAAAAGAGGTGTTGCAGAGGAGGCTTAAATTTTTAAAGATTTTCAAAAGAAAAAAAAAAGGTTAAAAAAAGAGGAGTTACAGAGGAGAACTTACAGATTTTCAAAAAAAAAAAAGGGTTGGAGAAGAAAAGTTGCAGAGAAGATGCCGCAGATGCCGCACAGGTGTGCCTTCTTCTCCCTTCTTCTTCTGCTGCTGCTGCTGCTGCTGCTGCTGCTGCTGCTGCTGCTGCTGCTGCTCAAGCTCTCGTTTGAAAAAAAAAAATCCTATTCCCCAGAGCAAACCATCGAGTTATAAGAGGTTTTTTTTTATAAAAAAAATACTGGTTATATCCCAATAAGAGTCGGGTCGGGTCACGAAATCGGTAAAACTCGTTTTTACTCGTCCGAGTTTTTCGGGTTTTTTCACTACCGAGTAATACCGGCGAGTTGGATCGAAACCCAGCCGAGTCGAGTTGACTCGGCCGAGTTCCGAGTCAACTCGCCGAGTTTTTGTACTATGGGTTAAACCGTCAGATTAGGATTTCGACCCTAAGTTGTTAATATTAACCCCCTAGGGTTCACTATACCCTATCTAGACTATAGAAATCGCTGATTTTTTGACCTTCGATCGGACGATCTAGCCTCTAAGCATATGTGATTAGGCTGATCTTGTGCCATGTGTTCCACGGGGCCCACCCACCTTGACATCCAACAATCGGATTTGAAAACAATCTGCCATGTATCAAATTTTTAGGGGCTTCCCACTAGAGGTTCTAGTGAGCAAACTGCCCACTGGAATGCCTTCCTATATATATATATATATATGTATGTATGTATGTATGTATATTCTAAAATGTTTGCTTTATGATTACAGATGTTCTGAAATACAAAATGGTTTTTTTATTATGGAGGATATATGTGCTTACTACAACCTCAAAAACATTTTGGACGACTCAATTACTTGATAATATGTGCTTAATCCTAAAACATTTTTCAGTTTCTCAACATATTTCCTCTCTTTCTCTCTCTCCTTCTTTCTTTGTTCATTGTGATTTGATCAACGCCCAAGAAATGCAGAATTCAAAATAATATCTGTAGATATATAATAATCAAACTAGGAATCCCATGTACATGATTTCTTTTTTGATTTATAGGTTGCTCGTGGTGACAATAGTGGCGGAGAGGCCATACCTATGCTTTTGAGAATCCCTCGGTTTTTTGATCCTTGGGGTGGGTATGATATGATTGGCTTTGGGGACATTCTCTTTCCTGGTTTGCTCGTTTCATTCGCTTTCAGGTATTGTTATTACTTGTGCTACATGAAAAATTATTTGCTTACTATTTAAAGCGGTTTCATACGCATGTTATTTATGTTTCATAGTTCCTGTTGCAAAAAAAAAAAAGTTCCTATTGCAAATCCATGAACCAAGTTGATTTTGATAAGATTTGACCTCGTCATGGTTTCATAAAATGCACGTGACATGATATTATACAATCATCAGAGCCTAACTTCAACTATTATGGGTCGAATGCACAAGGAGAAATTTAAATGCATAGGTTATGGAATCATACAAAAGTATTAAATTAACAATTCAAATTAGTCTGTTTAATCAATATGTATTTGTCATATTGATCAGGGGCTAGCCTATCATTGTGTTTGGTTAAGAGAATCAAGCTTTACATCTATAACCTGCTGTTGATGCTGTATGTCACTTATTAATAGCTTTGAGGCTCATCAAAGTAGGGTTTGAAGGAAAGGCATGGAGAAAGAAATCCAAACTGATCCGGCGCTATTTGTATCAAAAAATTTATTTACTTGTAGGAGTTGACGATGAATTTTTGGGACATATGATGGAGCGGCATCAGAACTGAGTGGATACTAGTCCAGTCTTATTCCATCTTGAGCATGGGTGCGGCATATTTGGACATGATGGTTAGGTAGGACGTAGGACAGATTCCTACAATTGTTAAGATCGGACATAAGGACATAATCAAATAGAAAAGAAAAAACAAAGAGAAAAATACAGTTTGCTGACTACAAGCCTCAAGAGAAACTGTTGGTTGTCCAATCCAATGGATCATATTCAAGGGAACTTTCATAGGACTCTTCTAAATCTCTCTAATTACACCGTAAAAAGACAAAACGTTAATGGACTTTCATAACCTATAATCCAGTCTTTTCCACCTCCTTCTAAATATATAATAAATGTGTCATGCCCAAATTCCGGATTTCCTGAATCTCGAGGTGCAACTGTCTTAGCAAATCAAATATAGTCAAAATCGAGAGTTAAATGGCATCCTCCTTTTTTCCCCACTAATACTCAAACCATGTGACCTTAGATAGCAAAACTAAAAGATGATATCCATATCTTAAAGTATGTACAATCAAAATATAAAGTTCATAAACATTGTGCATCCTACAACCATAACACTGAGACTGGTATACGGTATACCTCCAAAATCCAAAAGGCTCACCTTTTCGTATACTATGTACCAAAAAGCTACCACAGCTATACAGCATTTAAAAACAAATCATATGATCTTGTAGGGGTGTATTCGAGCCGAGCTAAGCCAAGCTCAAGCTCAGCTTGAAAATGTTTAGGCTAGGCTTGGCTCGGGCTTGGATCAAACTCGAATATCCTGGTTCGAAGCTCAGCTCAGCTCGAACAAGTTTTATCAAGCTTAAGCTTGGTTCTTCCAATTGATTAGTTCGAGCCAAGCTCAGCTTGATACATAAAAAAATCAAATCTCTGTTGTTTTACTGTTTTGAGTTTTGAAGATGGTCTTTCCCTTATTTGAGGACCATTGTGCATCCATCGTGGCCATCCAAATAATGTACTATCCCTAGGATAACATCCATCGTGGCCATCAAAACCCTGTAAAACACCCACAGAAACCAATAAAACGCAACTCCAGGTCAAGAAACTTATAATTATACTAAGAAAATACTATACTTGAAGGTGATTCCCACCCACCTCTTCCTCCATTCCTACATACACCTTTCTTCAATAATCATGCATGGAACGAAACCATCCCACAACTGTGAAAAAGGACAAATGCTTAGTTACTTACTATTGATACATGGTTATCATTTTGTATGTAGAAAGAAAAAGGCAAGACATTGCAAGAAGCTTCAGATCCAAGCCTTTCCTTACTGTTTGAAAGAGGGGAGAGGCAGAGCCGCAGAGGGCTACAGAGGCAAATACAGGGCTTTGTTGTTTGAGAATGAGAAGTTAAGGTTTATTTAAGTATATATACGTAATAAATTATATATTGTATTTATTATTAATATTATATTATATATCAAGCCGAGCCGAATCAAATAGGACTTGGCTTGAGCTCGACTTGAGTAAAACTTCGAGCTCAATAGCAGGCTCGGCTCGATCGAGCTGAGCCAAGCCTTCTAGCTTGTTCGACTCGATCGAGACAAGCTGAGCCTGCCCGGCTTGGGTGCAGCCCTATGATTCTGTATGACATCAGAAATACGGGAAAACTGCATGCATAAAATTAGCCTTTTCAGAGCTTGTTCTAAATTCATTATAATGCAATTGGAACTTACCTCATAACGGAATACAAATGTTAGAAATCCACGGTTTCCATTTTAAATTATGATTAGTAAAGATGTCCAAATTGATGAAAATAGTTGAACACACATATAGATGCCAAGGTTACCATATAGCTAACAGCGACACTGAATATCGAGTGCCATCTCAAAATGATAACCTATTCTATGCTCGCGGCTCGATCAGTAGAGATCTAGAAGTTTCAGATAACTTCCTGACCAATAATAGGTCTTACTTTAAGGTCTTTCAGCCGAGGGATTTCACACACCCTTCTTAGCCCGTAGGCATTCCTTCCAGATGTTCAGAGAAAATCATAAAAAAAATTGAAACCAAATACCATATGTATATCATATCAAATCCCTTTGCAAATCGCTATTGGCACCAGACAATTCATACATCAAATCAGTTCAGATCAGATCTTATCAACTCAATTGGAGGGCTTCCATATATGATCAAAAGTCATTCCAAACCATATGCATAGTCAGATCTGAACACAACAAATTTATCGAAACACGACAAGCTAGAGATAATCGATTCATTGATAAGTAAAAGATAAAATCAAGTATTAATTCCTTAATTTCAAATATCAAATCAAGTAAATTAGATTTGGATGTATTTTAAACCTTGTTTACTAACTCATTAACCCAAATCAAATTCAAATGCTTTTAAAGGTAAGACAGAACCTTGACATATATGACCACGTAGTTATCAAAATTAAAATCTCCAATTAACTGATTTTACTATCCAATCCGTACTCCAACTCGACAATGAAATTTCATTTAAAATCTTATAAAACAACTAAACTCTAAATTAACTAACTAATTACGTACCTGTTTTGTAGATTTTCTAGCAAATTGGCAATATTTGTGGTCTCCTTTTATTTTTCTTCCTTTTCTTCTTCTCTTGTCTCCTTTTCTTCCTCTCTTGTCTCCCTTTCTTCCTCTTCCATTCAGGTTTCTATTGTAACATGAGTTTTAAAACGTACTTAAGTTGATTACCTTATAACATTCTTGTTACTTTTTTTACCTTAGCTATAATCTTATTTCCATTAAATATCATTTACTCAAGATACTTATTGGAAATAAGGTTACCCCTCTTTAAATTCAATAAAAACACCAAATTCAAATACCAAAAGAATAAAAATTCAAATTTCTAGTTCAAGGACAAAAATTTTTTTAGCGATTCGGTCAAATTTTCAACTTTCAAATGCCTAGGCTTTTCCTAAGTCCTAGAAGCTCGGAAATTTTATTATGTAAAAACATTATTTAAACACAAAAGACCAATAAAATTTTCACATCTTGGATTTTAAGAAGGATAACATTACTTTTTTTGTCTTCTTGCTCTGATCTGGCTTCTAAAGCAGAATCTCTTTAGAACTAGGTCTTGACTTCTACAAGTTACTAGACAAGCATTAAATGCAACTACAAGTTGGATGATGTAATTTCCTAGGATCAACTTCCAAGATAGCTCGTTACTCCAAAGGTGGCCATGTGGACTTGGGCTCTTCTAGAAAGAACTCTCTTTATGGGCTTGGGCCCCCCTCATGATCTTGGACCAAATTTTGGTCTTACCCATTAATAGAAAACCGGATGCTCCTGTATCAAGTACCTCCCCTTGGAGGAAGTTCGCCCTCGAACTTAATTCTTTCTTCTTGAAATTTTCCAAGGTATGTGCATTAATAGCTTTCAAATCATCTCCCGAAATCCACGTAGCTTATGCTTTCGGTTTTCCTTTCCATTGAACAAGATATTGAGTGCAAGACTGATTTTGGGTGGTGGTGTTTCGCCAATCATGGATTTCAAGAATCTCCCCTTGCTCTTTTGAAATTTGAAAAGTATCAGGATTGGGCTAATCATTTCCATGGTAAGCAAAGAGATCTGATATATTGAAGATCGAAGAGATGTTGAGGGCACTTGGGAGATCAATGTCTTAGGAATTATTTCCAATGCACTTCAAAACCCGGCATGACCCAATTTTCTTGTGTTTCGCCATAACCAAGTCACCTTATTTAAATTCAACATGTCATCGATGCGAATCCGCATTTTCTTTGTACTTGATATAAGTTTACTCAATTTTTTTCAAAACATCCTCACAAATTTCCTTTGAAGTGATCTGCAAATGATCCTGCATCACAACTTACTCTATTGGGATCCAGTAATGGATCTAAATCAAGAGGCTGAATTTCTTTAGGGACGGTGTCATTTGAGTCCACATTAGTGGTTGGTGAAATTCCCTTAGAAATTAGCGCATACATGGTAGATTATTCATCACCCGTTTCTTCAATAAATTGCCTTAAAAAGAGAATGGTCTCAACATTCTTACCATGTTCAACCTTAGGTGAAGGTTTCAAGGACCATAAAGTGATATGAATTCCTTCTTTAACAAAGGAATAACAATTTTTAAACCCATCATGCATGGCTTTTCGATCATATTCCCAAGGTCATCCAAGTAAGATATGACATGCATCCATTGACAACACATTACACCATACCGCATCCTTTTAATTTTTCTCAATGGAAAATTAATCAAGTACTTCTTTGTTATTGGTGTTTCATTACCTTTCTTAAACCAAGAAATGTGTTAAGGTTGGTGATGATTTTCACATGGAAGGTTGAGCTTTTGCACCATCTTTTCTAACACTATGTTACTACAACTTCCAGAATCGATGATAATGGTACATACATTCCCTTTAAAAGTGCAACGAGTTTGAAATTATTAGATCTAAGCCATGGTTTCAAATCTGATTTTCCAACTCCCAACATTCTTTGCATTACTAAAAATTCACCATCATCGGGTTCCACATCTTCCACATGTCCCAGCACATTATCGGCAAGTTCTGGTTCACCCAACAAGACTTCTTCCTCATTGTTCTTTTCAAAGTCATCTCTGGTCGTGTCCATCAAATTACTTTCTTTCTTAGGACATTCAAAGGATCTATGTCCACTTCGACATCAAAAACATTTAGAAGTGGTTGGACTTTGGATGGATCGGCCCGTGCTAGTAAAACGCACAGTAGGACAAACCGATTTTCCAAAATTTTGGGCTGGTCGATTTTTTTTCACATTTGAAGCACTGGGAGCTTTAGAAGGGCTTGCAATTGTAGCTCATTTGGTTGTACTAATGGTGCTTCTTCTTCCCATAATTCTACTCAGTTTAATTTCTACTTTGTGAATATTGGACAGCCTTGTCCAATGTTTTTAGTTCCAACATCATGATCTCATCTTGGATTGGTATTCTTAACCCAAAAATAAATCGAGATACCAATTGTTTCTCAGTTTCTCTCAATTTATTTTGACTTACTAAAACATAAAAATTATCCGCATAATCCGAAACTAACTCCATACCTTGCTTTAAGTGATGAAGTCATTGGTACAAGGTTTGAGCATAATCGGTAGGTAAAAACTTGACTTCAAGGGCAGCCTTCATGCGTCTCCATGTAGAAATTCGTCGTCTTCCTTTAATTTTACGATTCTCTTGCAAGGTTTTTCACCATATTAATGCAAGACCCCTCAAACGGATTTGCACAAAATTGATTTTTTTTTAAGTCCAGCATGTTCTTCCATTCAAAGAAAGACTCCATATTTTCTAGCCAATCGATAAAGTCATCGGATTGTAGATGTCCCAAAAATTTCAGAATATCTACTCAAATTCTCTTTGGCTTCTTTCCAATGCTCGAATAATTCTTTCAGGTAAAATTAATTCATCATTATCACCATTATCAATAACTTGAATGATATCTTCTTCATTGGATTCAGCATTTTCATTTTTTTCGGTGATAGTTTTCCAATTGAACAAGTCTCAATCGGATTTCCTTAATTTTCGGGTTGTTGTTGGTCTAATATCCTCTTCCCCGCCACCACGGGCACCATGGCCTCTTCCTAGAGCAATCCTCATGCTTACAAGAACGTATTTTGGCACTAATTTAGAAAGAAAAGTATTGAACAAGTTACACAAACCTACTCTGATACCAAATGATGCAGTCCAAAGAAGAAAACTGCAGCAATCAATCAAACACCCACAAATATTGAAGGAAAATACTAGACTTCAAGGTTTTCTATATTGATAGTGCTTCAAAAACTGATTTTCCAAGGACAACCCCTTTGGTTAAATAGGCAACAAGAGGCTCTCATTGAATAAGCCTTGGTAATGACTAAAGATTACTACTAGTTACTAGGTAAGAAATAAAAGCTTCAACAAGTAACTAGGTCTTGATTTCTACAAGTTACTAGAAAAACATTAAATGCAACTACAAGTAACTAGGATGATGTGATTTCCTAAGATCAACTTCCAAGATTGCTCATTACTCCAAAGGTGGCCATATGGACTTGAGCTTTTCTAGAAAGAACTCTCTTTATGGGCTTGGGCCCCCCTCATGAACTTGGGCCAAACTTTGGTCTTATCCATCAATAGAAAACTGGATGTTCCTACATCAAAGTAGGAAGGGGAGAGGAGAAACAAAAGGGATCTCAACTAAAAGGTGTGTAAAACACTAGGGCAACACAAATCTCAACTCTCTCAAATAAAACCCTTAATACGTTTTGGGGAACAGTTAGTATATATAGGTAACCCAAAAGACAGTTCTTAGAAGTTACTAAATAACTGTTTCTGCAATACTAGCTTGAGCCAACATGAACTCGCTCGAGTAAGTTGGTTATTGGAATTGTTCTAGAATTGCTCAGACACAACCCAAGAGTATTTCGCTTGAGCCAGCCTTAATTCGCTCGAGCAAAAAGGGTATTGGATTTATATCAATTGCACAAGTAATACAGGCACTGAAACCCAAGATCAATCTGCTCGAGCCAATCAAATTCGCTCGAGCCAGATAGGGCTCACTCGAGCTAACTTGTCTGCAAAACACACACATTGTGTACTTTGTCTGTAATTCCTTGAACAATGTCAAAGCTACTAGTCACCTAGACTTGGGGTAAAAAATATTTTCTAAGTCCAATCACCTAAGGTATGAAGTAGGTATCTAGGTCACTTACCATCCTAAGTGGTAAGAGCGAAACTTCAAGCATCTTGATCTTCAGTTGTAAACTGGGTGTACAAGACTCAAGATTACAATTTTTTTTTTTTTTGGTAATGGAGGGTGTACCAAAGCCTTCTAGCCAAGGACTAGTCCCTTCGGGTATCCGCGCCTACCCACTCCGAATTTTCCTTACAGATACTAGGGTAAGTCGAGGAGTGGGAGTTGAACACACGATCACAGGGAGCAAACTCGGGACGCTAACCAACTGCACTTTGACTCAATTTTTTCAATGGAATTAGCCAATGACACATTTGAACCTTACAAGTGTTATCAACATGAAGGGGAATCAGTGAGGAAAAGATGCTCATGATTATGCTAGAAGCCTCTGTAGCTAAACAATCTCAAAGCAAGCCAATGACATGGTTATATTAATCCCATGAGAAGAATTGGAGACCTTATCGTGCATTCTCCTTTCCCCAATATAAGGGAGTCACTAAGGAATACGCACCACAGTAAGAGTGTCCAGAGCATAGTTACCAGAGCGATAATCGAAAATGAGAAGCAAAGAGAAAGCGAGAAGCGGGAAGAGAGGCTCAAAAAAACCGTAGTAAGGAGAAGCGAGAAATGAAATATAGGCTCCCCATTCCCATTATATTATTATGGGTAGCTATATTTTTTATTTTATCTTACATGAGATTTTTGTGGAAAAGTAGATGTCTTAAGTTCCAAACCGACGGTACTTGCTTAGAGTCTACATCCTAGGCTATAGATTGTGGTCTATCCCATCACTTCACATATACAGCTCATTTTGACTTCTAAATAGGACGTGATAGAAGTGAGCTTCCTAGGAAGCGAGCTTCCTACCCTGGACATAGCTTTAACTATGGTCCAGAGTCCAAACACATGGCATGATCTACATAGGCCCATAACTATGATGTTCATGATGGAAAAAACACTTATGCGACCCAAGGTGCCATGGAGATAGCCTCTGATACAATGTATGGGTGTCATCTAATGAGGATCATAGACATACATATTGACAATATTAGTGGTATGTGAAATGTTCGTTCGTGTCTGGTCAAATAAATAAACTCAGTTAGGCTTTGATAAAGAGTGGTTATAAATTGGTTTCAGTAGAAAGATAAAGAAAAAGAAAAATAATAGAAAAATGAATAAGAGAAAAGAGGGAAAGAGGGATTGTGATGCACTTCGCTCTTCTCCTTCATATATCATTACTTAAGTCTTAATTGGAGAATTACATATTTACCTTTATGTGTAATATGTGTACTAGTCACGGTACGCGTAATACACATTGTATAGCTAATAACATGAAATACCATAAATACTCCTGTTAACATTCCCTCTCAAGATGGTGCATAGATATCTATCATACCCATGTTGCCTAACATTTCAAGTAGCCAAGCATTACTAATTGCCTTGGTAAGAGCACCAGCTAGTTGATTGTTAGTCAATTATATACAGAGTATACACTTCACCTCAGATGATCCGTTCCCTGATAAAGTGACGATTTATCTCAATTTGTTTCGTTCTATCATGTAATTCTAGGTTATGAGCTATACTGAATGTTGTCTTGTTGTCACCGTATAAACTTATAGGTCCTTCAACTGGAAATCGACTCCTGAATGAGGATCTTTAGCCATAGTAACTCACATATATCATGTGTCATCAATCAAAACTCTGCTTCTACACTCGAGCAAGCAACCATCATTTGTTTTTTGCTCCACTATGCGACCAAATTTCTTCCAACAAATGTATAGTAACTGGATGTAGATTTTCTATCATTTTTAGCACTTGCCTAGTCGACATTTGTATAGGCCTCAACTCACATATGCCCATGTCATCTGAATAAGAGTCCTCTACCTAGAGATGACTTGAGATACCTCAAAATTCACTGCTTCCAAGTGTGTGGACTTGAGTGCATGCCTAAATCGGCTCACTATAGTCACAATATAGGTAATATCAGGCCTCGTGAGAGATAGATTAGCCACCCCACTAATTGCTGAAAACTACTAACATCTTCCAGAAACCCCATCCATCTCATCTACTTTGTGATTTTGTTCAACCGGGGTGTCAGCCTGTTTGGCCCAACCTTTCTAGTTTCCTATAAGAGATCTAGGATGTACTTTCTTTGGGATATAAAAATGTCATCACAAGATCTAGTAACCTCTATTCCCATGCTATTTTCAAGAAGTACTTAAGAAGACCCAGATCCTTGATCTTAAACTCACTTGCTAGATACTTCTTTAGTTGTTCAACCTCTTTTATGTTGCTCCTGTGACAACTATATTATCTACATACACGTTAAGGACTGTAGTGTCATCTTTGGTGTGCTTGACAAATAAGGTATGATCAGCCTGACTTTGTGAGTATCTCATTCTCTTTACAACAGTACTAAACCTTTCAAATCAGGCTCTAGGAGTTGCTTTAAGCCATATAACGCCTTCTTCAGCTTGCACACCTTCTTCTCAACCCATTCAAGATGAAATCCTAGAGGAGTCGACATATAAACTTCTTCCTTCAAAGTATCATGAGAAAACATTTTTGACATCGAGTTGGTAAGTGGCCACAACTAATTCACTGCCAATGATAAAATTACACGAATTGAATTCATCTTTGCTACCGGGACAAATGTCTCCTATTAGTCAATTCCATAAGTTTCAATGTATCCCTTGGCTACCAACCTTACTTTATACCTCTAAATTGATACATCTGCTTTGCATTTAACTGGGAATACTCATTTACACCCCACAAGAATTTTTCCTCGAGGAAGATCTACTATCTCCCAAGTATTAATTTTGTCTAGCACATTTATCTCTTCTACTATTGCTTCCCTCAACATTGATTGCTTTAGAGTATCAATGACAGAAGATGAAATGAAAATGGATGATAGTGAAGACGCAAACGATCTGTATGATGTAGACAATGCTTTGTAGGATACGAAATTAGCAATAGGATGTTGAGTACACGACCTCTTACCCTTCCTGAGAGCAATAAGAATTTTAGATTTATCAACCGACACTGGAGATACCAAGTAGAAAGGGGAAGAAGAAGAAGATAATAAAAAGAGGTATAAGAGAAAAGAAGGAAAAGAGATTAGAGAGATTGTGATTCACTTCTCTCTTCTCCTTTATATATTACTAGTAAAGACCCATGCCATGCATGGATAATAATTTAAGAATATTTAAAATTAAATAATATTAAAGTAATATATTTTAAGAATATCTAATAAATTTTATTTTTATTTGATAGACATTATTATTTGTATTAATTAACTGATTTTATAATAATAATTTATTATTATGTTAATAGAAAATCGTAAGTCTCTTACTATTAAATTTAAATTAATACACCCAAGAATTCTTGGAGATAAGAGAGGGCTCTACAACAGTGGAGATAAAGAGGGCTCTAGAATGAGATAGTGGGTCCTAAACCTACTTGCAAGAGTTGGAGATAAGAGATGACTCTACAATAGTAGTGGAGATAGAGAGGGCTCTAGGATGAGAGAGTGGGTCCTAGAGAAAAGACATGAGTCATCTCTAAAATAGTTTTTATAGGATTGAATAGATGGGATTTTGGAAAGCAAAGAAAGAAAGTCTTATTTCTTTATAGTATAAGTAGTATTACTTAACTGGGGAATTACATATTTACCCTTATGTGTATTACGTGTACTAGACACGGTACGCGTAATACACATGGTATAGGCATAGTATAACTAATAACATGAAATACCCCTATCAACAGTTTCCTCTCCGAGTTACCATAGTTTGTATCTGCATATATGAAAGTTGAGCCAAACAAATATGGTCTTGTGTATAATTCGTCTAACTTAAGGATATGCTTTTAGCTGAGGAAACCCCTTCGAGATTAATGAAATAAGTAACGTTTCCCATATCCTTCATATGGCACGAGGATTTTAAAAATCACACATATACTCAATCCACCATGTTAAAGACATACTCTTACTCTAAAATTTTCAATTTGCTTGATGATCAGTGGTGACATATATGCATTTTTGACTTTTAATCTGTGTTGATGTTACAATTTGTGTAACCAAAAAATATTTTAAATTGTTGTTTCGATATTATGTTTCATTTTCCTGTGCTTGTTTGTATTTTTTTATGGGCTTCCTTGTTGATGCAGATATGACAGATCAAATAAGAAAGGTGTATTAAATGGCTATTTTCTTTGGTTGACAATTGGCTATGGATTCGGTGGGTCTTTCACCTCATATTTACCTTTTTGTGTGCTCTCTCATAATGATGACATAGAATTCTTTTCCAATTTGCACCTTGTTATAATTATGATGCTCGTTTATAAATAGAGGTGAAGTTTGAGGAGTGGTTTAGGTTGAATGAGGTAGGATGTCTTTATCTAGCATGGATTGGGTCATTTCCTGTCCAGCTAACCTGGCGTATTTTACTAAGTTACTCAAAAGTCATCGACTCAAATACAAGTTAAAAGAGCTCATATGTTGAGAAGGCTATTGAAGTATTCAACTTATGTAAATGGTAGTCCTAGTCGGAGGGAAGGATGACATAAACTATAATATGCTACTATTTTTTCAAGTGATCAAGTACGTTTTCACTTTTTTTATATTTATGTTTTACATCATCCTAATAGATAGTTATCCGAGAGACAGTGACAATGGTTGTGCACCAGTGCGCTTGAAATGCTCAGGGTGTTTCTACCAAGGATTAGTAATTTTGTGTGATGTTTCAAATTCAATTCATCCAAACCAAAAGCTCAGTTAACTCGTTTAGTACAATACATCTTGGATGAGTTTATGTGTTCTTGTTATTGGGAAAATAGATTAGAGATTTTAGTCTTTGGGGCAATTTAAACTAAATACATGTTCGATAAGATTTTTACTTTCATTTATTTGGTTAGTTTTATGTTGAATTCTCAAGGCTTTTAGCACTGCTAAATTAGCAGTGTTGTACAAGAACATGGGAGTCGGAATCCGGCATGTGTTAGGGAGCAAGACTTGTCAAGTTAAAAAGATTCTCAACTTCTGAATTAGCATATATATATATATACTAGAAAAGTGCACATGCGTTGCATGTAATAATTTATTTATTGAATATTTCTTTACTTATAAAAAGGTCTAATAATAACGGGAAAAAAGGAGAAATAATAGTGAACCATTAATAATGCCTATATGTTGTTGAAGTCCTGCTGTTGTGCTCAAGATATATATCAGATCAATCACTTATACCTATCTTTATTCCTGTTATTTTCCTTCTTGATGCTCCATGGTCGGAAAAGGGAGGTCAACATGTGAAGTAATAGTTCTCCCCCCCGGCAGCATTGCATATAAACAGGAGGTCAATAAAATCATAGTTAACAAGTGTTTAAAAAGGATACATGTTGACCTGTGATTACGATCGATATGGAACTCATCCAATCGTGATCCCAACTCATGGTAGATTGTATGGTAGTAGCTGAAATTTAGATGACGCCGAATGGAAATCTCGTGTATTAATTAGACCAGAAGATCTCGATTCTGATTTCCCATGCATAGGAAAACATAGGGAAATGTTGAATTACAATGATATCCTTTTGAAAACAGTTTTCTTGTGAAAAAATTGTCTTCTCGCATAAAAATAAATTCATGGTAATTGTTTGGTTTCATCTTTCTGCTTTATATCTTTCTTCAGTTAAACAATACGCTAAATCTGAAGGCAAAATCAAATCAATTGACGAATGCTACGCATACTCCAAATTTCAAAACATTTCAATACACTCCCCTCCTTTAATAATGAAACAATGTTTTCGTGCCTGTCTATCTAAAGGATTGGATTTGACAATGTGGGTGTGCTTGGCATTGGTATAAAGGAAAATTTTAAAATAAGCAAAACTAAGCAATAAATCCCCAAAAGGAAAAGATGGTATGGTCTGTATCTGCTCAACTAATATAGGTCGTTCTAGAACAGATTTTCACCCCTAAAAGTATGAACAGATCTGAAAAATGGAGAACCCAAAAAGAAAATTACATTTTAAAAAATAGATGGCTTACCTTCTTTTTAACCTGAAGACCTCTAGACTTACCTTCTTTACAGAGCTAACAGGGCACGAATGAGAAAAGCCCCACAAGGCTTTCATGAACAGAGATGCATGCAAGGGAGGGAAAGAACGAACAAGCTTCGATAATTATAAGTTTTAATGAAGAAATTATTATAATTTTTTGTGAGTCCTATTTATTTAAAAAACTAAATTTTGTTAGAATAGAATTTTAATATAAAGAGTCCTTACCAACAAATCAGATAAGATAAGGTTTTCTAATAGAGTCCTTTAAAGTCTCTACTAATAAAGAGTCCTTACCATTAATAACAACAAAGAGAGACACGTTTATTATTAATTTTTGTAGTGGGTCCTACATATTAAAAGCATTAAATTTCTAAGCAATACCATAGGTTAATAAGTTAATATTTTTAATTAAAGGATATTTTAGTCCAAATAAAGTTTAGTATGCTCCTTGTACTTTTATTAGTATATATATATATATATAAATTAATGACTCGATGAGAATATGCATAAAAGAATATATGTATATACATTCTATCAGTTTGTATTATATGAATCAATGATCTAATGACTTTTAGCGTATATGGCTGGCACAATATGATTTGTATTTGCAGTATACGTATGCACACGTAGCTGTCATTAATAGTGTCTGTTATACAATTTACCTTTGTTAATGATATATGTAGATGTGAAATAATATGCATACGCTGATAATGACTTTTAAGTATATGTGACAGCAATATTATTTAGATTTACAATATTATATCTGCAAAAGTAGTTCTAATAGTAACTATTATACAAGCTCTTATATGATACGTGTTAAACATACATGTAGATGTGAAATAATATACATGTAGGTTCTTCAATGAAGTTCTTAGCTACTCCAAGTTAGGAATGTGTTATATATACACATTTCCAGGGATAGAATGTTTTACAGAATTTTCCATTTCTGAGACTCAGGGTGTAGAAGTTTCATCCCTATTTTCTTTTTAGGGTGCGTTTGCCGAGAAAGTGAGGTAAATTAAAAGAAAAGTGAGTTTTCTTTCACTTTTCTTGCATTTGGTGTGCTAGAAACACACTTTCATTTTCTCAATAGTTACAAACTTTCTCCAAAATTTTCTCCATCTTTTGATAGTAGTTTCTTTTCTTTTCTTTCACCCACTTTCTCGCCAAACAAACACACCCTAAGGGACTAATCCACTTTCTTTTTAAAGTCACTTTCTTCAAGGGGATGTTGTGTTAGTACAAAACACGGGTCTTTCTCTTAGTAGAAGAGAATAACACATGTCATCCCCCTTGAAGAAAGTAACATTAAAAGAAAGTGGAACTAGCATTACTCTTCCTTTAATATTTTCTTAGGTCTAACCTTGGTTAAGATTCACTAACTCATAGGGTTCAACAATCTAACCTTGGTGTTTTTGAAAGAAATAAGGGTTAAAACTTGTTAACCAGAGTTAAAAGGACAGTTAATAGGGCTCTGTGAGTGTGATAGAATTCTCCCGGAGTTCAATCGCAATTGGACAGGATCCAGACTATGAGTTGCAGAATGTGATAATAAACTTATGTGAAAATAAATGTGCACAGTATATCACTATTGGTAAAGACTTGCCACCAAATGTTGGTCCTTACCTGTGGAAAAAAAATCATTATTTCTCAAATGTCATTTAACTTGTTGTTAGCCAATCAATCCTAGAATGTGTGCCTAATGAGTAAGGGCCTATCTTAGCATTTCAAAAGGTCAAAAATAATAAAAAAAATTGTCCCTAAAGGAGCTGGACTATTACTTTCAACTAGTTCTGAAGTTCTATATGCTTTTACACCTATTGACTCATATCCAATGTCTATACTTCATCTATGGTATCTAGTCTAAACTCTAAACCATAAATGTGCATAATCCGTGGGGTTTCTCTCTTGCTAACAAGAAATGAGTCTTTTTTCCCTGCAGGCCTCTTACTTACTTATCTAGCTTTATATCTAATGGACGGGCACGGTCAACCTGCACTTCTATACCTTGTTCCGTGTACACTAGGTAATGAAATGCATGATGCCATTTCATACAAAATCTGCATCTTGTGGTCTGCTGTGAGGAATGAGTATTCTTGTTTGCTGACTTATAATTTTTCTTGAATTTGTTATTTAGGGCTTATTGTTGTATTGGGATGGGTGAGAGGTGAGCTGAAGCACCTATGGACCTATGGGACAGATGCATTATCGTCTAGTGAACAAACTGGAGAAGCTTGAAGCATAAAATCAGTTGCTTCTGGTGAAGCAAGTTGAGCAGGAGCTCCTTGGAGCTGTTGAAGCTGCTCGCATAAAGGAGATTGACTTTGTACTCCTCCATTCTCCTTCCTAACAGGAATCAGATCCATTTGATATACCGACTACATATATAGCAACGAAAGGAGAGCAGAACTGTAAAGTTGAGGTAAGCAGCTGCTCACCCTTGGGATCTATTTTGGTTTGTAATTTTGTATCATGACCCCTTTGCATCTTCTTATCTATCAATCAATTCTTGCCTCTTAATTATTTGGGGCTGTATTATTTCTACAAAAACAGATAATTATTGTAAGATCTTTGCTATTGTTTAGTGTTATAGTGTGAAAAAATTGCAAGGGAACTCGAATCAGTACCACCTAAACTTGAATGCATGCTGTATTGATCAGCTCAGGATGTGGAAATCTGATTCCTATGCCTACAATATACCATTATGAACTGTGTTTCATAGGTACCGTCTTCCTTCTTTGGGTGTAAAAGCAGGAATCTATCAATATCACCTAACATTAGCTAACGTTCTTGTGGGTATAACTCGTCATTAGGTCGTCAATGAAAGCTTTAGCTATCTCAATCGTCATCAGGTCATCAATAAAAGTTTTAGCTATCTCAATCGTCATCAGGTCGTCATGAAACCTGGTCTCTTTCCACTTTATCGACTTAGCCAAATTGTCAGCAGTGGCATTTACTTGGGTATATGGATGGTCAACTAAAAAATATCAATTATGTTGAGAGAATCACCCTTCCCATGTCTGTCTTCTGATTCCAAAGTTCAGGATTGTTATTTGTTTGGCTTATGAGTTCAATAAATCTTTGAGAATGGCAACTGAAAAATTATCGATTGTGTTGAGACTTAGAGAATCACTCTTCACGCAGTCATCTGATTCCGAAGTTCAGCATTCTTATTGGTTGACCTAAAGTTCAATAAATCTGTTTCATAACTGCCCTTCTTTATTTCGGAGAACATACCCAGTTCCTGCAAATTTGTGTTTTAGATGGAGCAATTCATTTGTGTTTTGAGTTTGAACCCCCAGATAGACTTGGTGACCATCCAATGTAACTTCTTTTTTTTCCTCCCAATACTAAACCGTTTATCAGTTCTGAATATGATATGAGCCATTTAATTTAAACTAGATTAGCATGGCCCTTTCCCTTTGAGGAACTGATTTCTTGCCTTCCAAAATCAGAAATACAAATAGGGGTGGATAACGAACCACACTGTTCGCGAACTACTCTAGCTCGGCTCGTTAAAGACTCGAGCTCGTTCGTTTATTTAGTAAACAAGTCAAGCTGGAACATGATTTTCGAGCTTATTTAGTTAACGAGCCAACCGTGAACACACCCCTACTTTGCTTGTTAAAAGCTTGGCTCGATTATATATACATATTAACCTACTAAAACATTTGAAGTATATTTATTTCATTTAAATATTAAAATTAAGTATATTTATTATATACTAGTAAAGATTAATAGTATATAATGTATTTTATATGATAAGAATATCGTTTATATAATTATGATCTTATACAAAAATTTTAGTTAACACCATGATTTCTTTGCCTAAGATAATAAAGTGAAATTTTTACCTAAAATAAATAGCTATATCCACTAAACCAAGCTGCTCGTGAGCTACTCGAGCTCGGCTTGAGTTCGGCTGGTATAGCTTGAGCTCGTTTATTTAATAAATGAGTCAAGGTTGAACATGATTATCATGCTCGATTAATAAACAAACAAGTTTAAACATACCACGACTCGGCTCGATATCACCCCTAAATACGAATCAAAAGGGGTTGGTGTACTGGCAAAGACCACGCCTCAAGAAGCAGAGGTTTTGAGTTTGATTTTGGATTTGATTTCCTTCCCCTTGTTGGCCACCCTCAGGGATTTATTCCTACTTGCCTAGTGCGTATGGATGGAGGGGTCTCCACATGCCTAGGGAATTAGTTGGGTGCTCTAAGAGGCCCGTACAACAAAGAAATAAAAATTAAAAATTAGAAATGTGGTATGGCCCACTATTTTTTTTTCTGGAGTTATTAGTTGAGATCTTTTGGTTTATCACTGTAAAAATTGGGAGGATTTAAGTTCGATGACGATCCTCCTTTCGGTTATTTCGATTGGAAAGAGAATTTTCCTCTGTCGAAATGATATAGTGTAGAACGTTAAAAATTTGTCTTTACAAAAGGATCATTACGCAGTACACACTCGATAAGCTGTAAAATGGTTCTTAGACACCTTGAAAATTTACAAAAACACTCCCTAAAGCACATGAAAAAAAAAGGCACTACACATCTTAATTGGCCCAATGGTAAGGATTGAGCCTGCTACGGCCCGAGTTTAAGCCTCAAAAGATAAAGCCCACACCTAAAACGTGTCGAAGTAATAAAGCCATATTCACCCACTAATGAGTTGGTTCATAAATAGATAACACTTACCAAATGGGTCGGTCCAAAAATTACAATAGATCCATCAATGGATCGGCCCACAAACACAAGCATGAATGACTCGGGAGGAATAGATGCGACCACTAAAATATTCGAAGTTTCTAAAGCTAATTAAACGGAGGCAAGAGGGGTGGTTATTTATCAAACAAAGGTGCTTGCGAACAGCTTGGGCACTGGTTTATTTAGTAAACAAGTCAAGCTTAAGCTTGATTTTTGAGCTCGTTTAGTTAACGAGCCAAGCTTGAGCTCACCCCTACTCGGCTCGTTAAAAGCTTGGCTCGATTATATACATAATTAACCTACTAAAATATCTAAATACACTTCATTTAAATTTAAAAATTAAGTATATTTATTATTTACTAGTAACGATTAATAATGCATAGTGTATTTTACATAATAAGAATATCCTTCATACAATTATAAGATTTTTCTATAATTTTAGGTAATACTAATTTTTTTTACCTATACGAGGATAATAAAGTAAAAGTTAAACCTAATAAATAATTATATATAATGAATCAAACTGCTCGAGAACTACTCAAGCTCGAGCTCGTTTAAACAAGCTCAAGCTTGATCTTCAAGCTCGTTTACTTAATAAAAAAGCTTGAACATCTCACTACTCGGCTCGATAACACCTGTAGGCAAGACCCACAATCATATTTCGTATTTCAAGATAGACTCCAAAGCTAAAGGGGGAAGAACACGCACGCACGCAACAATAACACAAATCAAATCAAAATAATCACTACACATTTGGATTCCAGAATTCTCAAGAGAAGCAAAGCAGAGTAGCAAGAATTTCTCCAAAGAAAGCTTTCCATAAAAGACAGTAAGAAAAGCTAGACCTCCACCGCTTAACCGATCAAGCGTGAAGCCTGGAAGGAAAAGAAGGCAACACACATCTTTCTTCAGCTGGTGAAGCCCGGAAGGGAAAGAAGACGAACACATATCTTTCTTTAGATGATCATGCCCGGAAGGGAAAGAAGACCACATATCTTTCTTTAGATGATCATGTGAAAGAAAAACTCATTAACGCATGCACTACCATCAAAATATCGACTGTTACTGTTAATCAAATGGCCTTCGTGAGAGTTGTTCAATTTGCATTCAAAGTTATCAAAAACTGTAATTTGATCCTCTTTCGTGATTGATTTGTTTAGAATCACAAAATTTGTATTGACAAATAATTTCAAAAATCCCAATGAAGATGGGATATACCTCCCTCAACAGAGGTTCGAGCTACACAAATGTCAAAAGCCTGTCTATGATTATGGTTATTCAAAAAGCTAGAGCAGCGCTATTGTAGCTAATGGATGTGTCATCTGATTGGCCCCGCTTTGCATAATTGAGAAGTTGACATCTTCAAACAAACCAGTCCGTTTATATATATATTCTAAGTATATGATTGTCAATGGGCCAGACTTGGGCTTGCTTTTTTGATTTTTGAATGGGGCATGGTCGGGGCCATAGTTTTTGGCCTGAATTCGGGGGATTTTCAAGTGTTTGGCTCCCAAGAAACCAAATTAAACCAAAGTATGCCCTAAATTTAATCTCAAGCGCATCATTTGAAAAGGGTAAAAAAATAACAAGTCTTTTCCTCTCCTTAACCTTCTTCCACTGCTGTCTCCAATACATAACATTTAAACTATTGAAGCAAGAAATAAAGGTTTTAGTTTAGCGGGCAATATAACCCCAAACAAAAATCCCTGAAACATTGATTGATCTAAAGTGTTCCTCCTAAATACACTAACAAAATACTAATACCAAAAGGAACAAGCAAATTACGGTGCTGCTCACTCATCCTCCTGGCTGCGCAACCTGGCCAATTTGTTGGTGACGACAATGTCCAGCTGTGCCGCACGCTCAACAATCGACTTTCTTTTCTGGGTGGAAACATTGTGCGCAATTTCAGCACAGTAAGTCCTGTAATGACATTAATCATTCAAAAGATAGGTGATCAATTCTGGATGACAACCTTACTGGACACTGAAGTTTCAAGAGTGTCTACATAATAATAAATAAAATGAAAGGACTGCACCTATACCTGTTATGCATCATCAACACTTCCAGCTCTTTGACGTTGTGCACCACAAATTTCTTAAAACCATTGGGGAGATAATGGCGGGTCTTCTTGTCCGAGCCATAACCAATGTTGGGCATCAGAGTGCATCCTTTAAACTTCCTCCTCACACGAGAATCAATACCCTTAGGCCTACGCCAGCTAGGCTGTCACAAATACATGCATTTAACACAACCATATATTAATAGTATCAGTGTTTCCAGTATCAATCAAAAGAATACCAAGAAACCAAAATACTCTTTGAATAATTGAAACCAAATGTTGTACAAAATCACAGAAGATATCAAGAAGAAAATCTAGAGCAGCAATCAGGAGTTTGAAACAAAAAAAGTAGACTTTAATGCCAAAGAAACAATATTGGAGAACAAATTTTCTATGCATGTTTATTAGCAACAAACTGGCTAACTCACTGGAATAAGAGATGTATCCTTACACGTAGAAACCGTGTCAATATATTACCAGTGTGAACAAGCCTCCAAAGTGTTTAAAAAACAATCCATATCCATTCAATTATCCAACAAGAATGATGACACGGTTAAACCAAGTCTTAAGCCACTCACATACTGAAAAGGTTGGTGGACAACTGGCGTCCAAAAAATTGTACCAAATGTGCATAAAAAATACAGGAAATGAGGGCTGCACTTTGCAAGTCAAGTGCTCTCATGTTGTCCAAACATATTGACATTCTAACTTAAATTCAGGTAAGCAGCAATAACTAAAACTCAACCATATCAATCAAGAGGGTTGGACCATACACCAAGGCAGATGTAGTCAACTAGTTGTCCTAATCCAAATAGCCAAGTTATTTTGGGCTCAGGAAAATACATTAAGATATCTCATTGGAATTGTAACCAACACTTAGACAGAGACACGTTGCATGATCCACACAACAGTGGAGTACTAACTACTAAGGACTTACTATCACAAAGACTCACTTCTGTGGCTCTGCCACCATAATCATTAGAAGTTTTTTTCATGTTTTAATAACCTAAATTTCCAGTTCCTGATTTCAGCCAAATGGTTTATCAATTTACAAATGGTCTTGTCATATCAAAAAGATAATTCTATCTAGGACCTTCTATGATGAAGTTAAAGTTAAGTATATGACCTACCTATGGGATACTACAATATATATATATAGTTGGCCATTGTTACTGTTGTAATCACCCTAATCCACCAACGATGTAAGTTACAATGTTACATTGACATTTTATTTACATTTAGTAGTAAATTATCCTTAACATAGAGTCATAGACCATGATTTGGTAATGCAATTGACTACTAGTTTTAACTTTGAAAGATCATCAACAAACAATTGACTACTCATTTTAATTTTGAGTCTTGAAATAACCAAGAGAAATAGAAAAAGAGCATTTCTGCAGAGTACGCATTTTAACCATTTGGAATAATCCTTGTACTAGTAGTACGTAGGAATCAGTGTAGTCAAAGCATCCAAGAATCGCCTAGGCAAAGCGTTGCCTAGGTGACTAAAATTTATTTTTTCTTGTTTATGATTTAGATTATATGATACTAATTAATCTTTAGTAAATGCCTACCTAGATCATGATCTAAGAATAGGGGTCCTATCAAGGCAAGGCAATGGCCTAGACGTTGCCAAGTGATATTTTGACCAAACTGATACGAATACTCATACAAGTATGAAAATAGAGTTCCGTGGGGTGATAGGAGAAAAATGTTCCCAAAAAAATGGACAGATGAAGAAGCAACCGGAGAAAATATCAGAATAACTCATGCAGCTTAGTGGGAGGGCAGATACTTATATATGATGGGCATCATCTCTCCGGCAATATGAAATTAAACATATATCAGAATTGAGCACATATAACAAATACAAATAACAAGTCAATAACAAATTCAATGCCAATGCAAATTGAGCCTTCTTATTCTCTGACACATCATAACTCGCAGACCGTTGGAATGTGAACCACATAACTGTAACCGCACCTCGCTTAGGGTTTCACTTCATATACTAAGGAATACAACTAATCTGCTTTAACCCATTTCCTAATATATCTCCCAATAAATAAAAGAAAATTTTACAAAATTAATCATACCCTGTCGGATTACATACCAACAAAAAAGAACAATACATTGAAAATTAGAGACTTACTGGTAACATTTTTCAGAAAAAAATCAAAATATAATTATTAAAAATCACAGTGATTCTCGCCAAAGCTAAGAGCAAAGGAGGAGGAGGAGTGAAACATACCTTCACAGAGATCTTTCGGTCGCACTGGGGCCTCTTGAACCTCTTCACACGCTTCTTCACTATCTTCTTGGTGAGGAGAGGTACAGCCATCGCTTCTGCCAAAAAAAAAGCAAGCATTAAACACGAAATATGTTAGAAATGTTTCGAATCTGAAAGCAAACAAAGGATGAAGAAAAAAACCCTAATTGTCTATGCAAAAGAGATCGAATCACACATTCAGGATCAACCCTAGATTACTGGATTGGGATCGGACTAAAGGCACAGAAGAAATTGCAAAACCCTGGCAATAAAAGAGGATTGAGCAGGGAAAATCAAGATTGAACAAATCTCAAACGTATCAATAACTAAAATCAAAATTAAGATGAAAAGAAGATAGCTTTAAATCTCAGGAAACCAGAAGAACTGCAAGTGAGAAAGGAAAAAATAGGGAGAAATACTCACCGAGGTTAGGGTTTCGGCAGAAACTCCTAACGATTCCTTTCTCCTTACTCTCCAAACCCTAATCTCGAAAGGAAGATTTATCTGTTAAGAGGTCCGATTTGGTATCTCGCGAGCGACCATATTAAATGGGCTTCAAAAGGTGATCCGACTTTTATGTGGTTTTTGTCCAAGTGATTTGGTGTTTTTCCCTGATTACCCTCAAAAATGGGTTTGTTCTCAAACTACCTGCGTTTTAAAAGACATCGAATCACAGCCAATCGCGATTGAATACTGGGAGAGTTCAATCGCACCCATAAATCAACCTGTGTCCTTTTTAATCCATATTAACCACAATTAAGATTCACTAACCCTTATGGGGCGTTTGGAGGATTTTTTTGGCCAAAAATCAATTCTAGTAAAATTGATTGTGTAGTAATTAATGGTCAAATAATCATTTTTTCAAATAATAGTGTTGAATAAGTTGGTGAGCCTCTCAACTTTGTATTCTCCGAACACTATTAATTAAAAAAATGATTATTTGATCATGAATTTCTACACAATCAATTTTATCAGAATTGATTTTTGGCCAAAAAAATCCAATCCAAACGCCACCTTAGGGTACGACATTCTAACCTTGTTTCTAAGAAATTCTTTTTTTATAAAAAAATTAACCCTAGAGTTAAAATTTCTTAACCCTAAGGTTAATGTTTTTAAAATATTTTTTCTAAAAGCCAATATTAGATTGTTGTACCCTAAAGGTTAGGGAATCTTAACCACGGTTAATAGGAGTTAAAAAGGACACATGTTGACTTGGGGGTGTGATTGAACTCTCCCTGAGTTCAATCGTGATTGGATCTCGTTTTCAAAACCTTTCCTACAATAGGCTAATGAGTATTTTCTTACAATGCCTTATTTATGAAAAGTCTAAAACACTCCCTCCACTACCACCAACAATTTAAAGAATGGTTTTGAAAGAAGAAGGGAAAAAGATGGATTTATATATGTACGTATAAGATTGGAGAAGCTTCTCACTCTCCTCATCTTCCCATTTCATGAAGCTCCTCACTTCTTTATCTTTTAATGGATGTTTTTGTACAATTCTTTTTTGAAAAATATGAAAAATTCATAAAAAATAAATATATTGATTTAACGAAGTTTTTGCTCGTAGAATCGATACTAGTCGATACACGTGGTTGATATACCCTGTATCAATAATATCGATACTCATATTGATCTGTACCGATGATATCTATACTCATATTGGCCCATATTGATACTCATTTGACCTGTATTGATAATATCGATACTCATATTGACCTATACCAATAATATCGATACTCATATATATTGACATGTGTCAATAATATCGATACACAATGATACATATCGATACAAGTCGTCTTCAACCTTGGACCACAACCAGTATCGATACGAAGTATCGACCCGGCCTATTGAGTATCGATCGCACACTTTAAATCATTAAAAATGTGAAGAGAATATATGTAAACTCGTCTACCATTGGATTTAAGATTTGAAATCATAAATACAATTATTATAAATTTTTTTTAGGTTAAACTATTTATTTAAAAAAAAATGCAAGAAACTCGAAAAATAGGTGTTTTCTTCCATTAATAGTGTTCTCTCACAATCATGGTTAGTATGGTTTAGCGGAACGACGCTTTCTTGTGGAAATCTCAGTCAAAACAATAAGTAAAGAAATATTTGGCAAACTCTTTCCTCTAATGGTGTTCTCTCACTGTAAACCATTATTGATAAGGAACGAAGGGATCTCTCCATGGTTGATACGGAATGGAGGGGACACAAATATCTTTCCTTCAAATAGTTTGGATAAAATAGTCAAAATTAGAAAAAGTTTGCATGTCGAAATTCCTTCATATGTGTATGGAGACATTCAGAGAAGAGTTTTTAAAATGTGGGTATTTTGAGAACAAACCTAAACTACAGGGGAAATTAGGAAAAAAACCCTAAGTACTTTGGATGCAGGAATGAGATTAGGGATGGCAATTTGACCCACCCCCATTGGGGCCCCACTCCGCCCTGCCCCGTCCTGCCCCATCCCCATAGGGGCGGTTTTTTTTCAAAAAATTCGGGGGCGGGGACGGTATACAAAATCAAGCCCCGACTCGGTTTCGGGGAGGGGACGGTTTTAGTATACCCGCCCCGCCCCACCCCGGAACCACTTTAATATATATATATATATATATAAAAGGCAGTAGGGGTGGGGCGAGGCGGGGCCGGGGTGGGGATCTTATAAGCGGGGCGGGGATGGTTTACCATATATAAGCTCTGGGGCGGGGCGGGGTGATTTTATAATCGGGGCAGGGCTGGGGAGGTAGAAAACCGCCCCTGCCCCGCTCCATTGCCATTCCTAAATGAGATGGAAAATCGAAAATGGAGAGAGTGAAGATTTGGGAGGATCACACGCTACCAACGCTCACTTCTTTCACATTGATGTCTCCAAATAAACTTTTGCCCTAGGATGCAAAACTTACTTTGCTTATTGCTAGACTTAAAGACTTGGAACCACGCTTTTCTCAACGAAGTTTTTATGTCAAATGAAACTGAATTGATAAGTAGCATTCCATTGAGTGATAGATTGTTACCTGATAGAAGAGTTTGTCATTTTACATCAGAAGGCATGTTCTTAGTTCGGAGTGCCTACCATATTGCATGTAATCTGTGAGATAGAGAATCTGCTACTTCTTCCACATCTTCTCTCCATTCGAATGTTAGGCCGACTGACATTAAGTGGTCTAAGGTTTGGCAACTAGATATTCCTCCAAAATATTTTTATTTGGAAAGTACCACTTAATATCTTACCTCTACGAGAAAATATATGCAAGAGGAAAGTGTCAGTAGATAATGTATGTGGTGTTTGTGGTGAGGAAGAGGAAACAACTTTACATGTTCTTAAGCAATGCCACTATGCGAGACAAGTTTGGTTGCTATCTCAATTTGGAATTCGATCTGATGCCATTAATGCGGATTCATTGTCTAATTGGGCTGAGGAAATTATGAAGACAATAGGCGAAGATGGGCTTTCAGCTTTCTTCATGATAGCTTGGTCGATTTGGACGAATAGAAATGAATGTGTTTTCGCAAGAAGTAAGATGACTCCATATGATATGTTCCAAGGGCTAATAAGTCACTCGCTGATTTTCAAAATGCAAATGATCAGGCTGTTATAGCAACTGTTTCTGAGGCGTGGACAGCTCCACCCGACAACTTATTTAAAGTGAATGTAGATGGTGCTCTTCACTTGGAGGAAGGAACAATAGGGGTTGGAGTGGTTGTTAGAGATCATAATGGGGATCTAATTGCAGCAATGCCTAAAGAATTCCACTCGTACTCTAACAGTTGGATTAATAGAGGCTATAGCGGCAAGAAAATGCCTGAAGTTTGTACTTGATTTGGGCATCCATGAGATTATTTTGAGGGTGACTCTGTTAATACCATTCATGCTCTTAATTCTCAAGAGGAGAATTCTTCTTTCGAAAGTGTGGTTCTAGATGATGCGAAAACATTAAGCTCTTATTTCCGTCATTGCAGCTTTTCTCATGTTCGTAGGGAAGGAAATTCAGTTGTGCATTGCCTGGCAAGAAAAGCTCTCCATTGCTGATTTTATTGATGGAGGATGTTCCTCCTTTCTAGTTGATGTCTGCTTAAGGATGTATTATTTTCAGCTTCCTATTAATATCAAATCTCATCTTCCCATAAAAAAAACTCTTATTTGTTAAGGATTTGTGCACATGCGAAGGTGTTCGTAAATGCGATTTTTTTGGACCATTTTATTTTAAACAAAACGTTCAACTGGTCTTTCCACCGGATCATTTTGACCTTGTTAATTTGTGCGACAAGAGAGTTGCCTTCCGGCAAAAGAGCTACCTTTCGACTGGGATTGTCGAGCTTCTTGGCAAGAGAACTTCTAAAGGCGTTATTAACCTAGAATTATTCTTGGTTTTCTTGCATTTAAAGCTTTCCTTTTAAATAAATGAATTAAAATCATTTTATGTATGATTAATCGAAGGAAAAAGACTTAGAATCAATGGAATTTTTTTATATTTTAAAACCTTGAATAAATTTTTTCCTAGTTTTTCTCTTCATTTGTAATCGTTTATTGTCTATACTTACAATGTAGAGTCGAAATTGGTTAATAAGGTATATCGATACAGGTCGAAATTGGGCGTTTTCAAAGGTTGAAGATGATAAGTCGATACACACGTATCGACAATGTATCGCCCTGTATCGACATATACCTTATGTATCAACCCATAAAAACATGTAGATATCGATCTGTATCGACTGCCTAACCCTAGACTGAAATTGGTATCGACCATGGGTCATTGACCTCTATCGATCTATATTGAGATACAATAGCGTTCTATATCAAGATGCAGTATCGATTTGTATCGACATGATCGACCAATTTTGATTTCTAATATCTTTATTCAAAAAAATTATTATATTTTCTCCTTTTGCCTTTTTAAGATGAAGAAGACAGTTTCACATAGGAAGATGGAGATAAACCTTGTCTTCGCAATAATAGAGAAGAAGCTTGACAAGAGGAAAGCCCCAAACACCCCAATCAGTCCAACTAAGGGAGGGAGACATGGAAATTTGAAATATGACCTTTCTACTCCTCTGGTACAAAGAGAATTGTAGCATTCATCAAAATGCACTCAAAAGTACATTTGAGTGCATATGAAGAAAAACTTCCTCAAAGTGCCAAATAGAACGATTTTATAGAACAACCAGTGCTTCAACCACTTGCCTGACTAGAAGACAATCGTATTTTGTGCTCAAGTTCATACTACTTCCTCTAGTGCCACTGAGGAGGCATGGAGTTTGAGATGAGGGATATGTTAATGAAATTTAGGGAGTTAGATTTTGCCTCGCCATGGGCCTCAAATCCATCCATTCTACCATTCCTTATATCGAAATGGATTATGTGACCTTTATACAAAGGATATTCCCCTACAAAAAGCCCGGCAATATAACTAAGAAGGATTTAATTGATAAGATTAAGATTCCTGGGACATAAAGTAATGAGGAAGCCATCAAGCTAGGTTTGGATTTTTTTATATAGTACTTCTTAGATGCGAACGTCTCCACAGCCTTCGGAGATACTTGATGGTGGGCATTAGTGGATGACCTTCCTGTCTTTAATAGGTATCCATGGGGAGTGTTTGGATATCAAAGACAGAAAGCATTGATCTTTGGAGACAACACTCTCCATTTGCAGCTACAAGTATAACCTATATGGCTACAATTTTACATTCCAGGTAAATATTTTCAGTTCCTTTCATATTCCAGGGTAGTTTTCATATTATGTGACGATACTCTTAATTAACTATAAGTTGTCTGTTGTATCATGTTTGTGCCCTGAAAAATGTATCTCCATTGGGGAGATAGACTTGTGGTTCTTGGGCATTGTTGGAGCCTGATTTGGTGAGGTCAGATACATTTCCCTGGTTTCTACACTGGAAGACTAGGACGTATATTAACTAAGAGGAAGTTGGGATTGAGTTATTCACGGTCGATGCAAGTATTAATTACATTAATTTCATTGTCTTCTGTATATTGACATGTAAAGACTTGTATTGACATGATCTGGATTATATTTTGGGGCAGGTTCACATTTTACTATCTCTTGTGCCCACTGAGTGGGAGATGGATGAGGAAGCAGTGAATGACATCCTCGTGAAGCTTGGAGGGTTGAACTCACTTGTAGAAATGGAGTGAACTCTTTCCTTTTGCATTGAGTTAAGTAATTATTAATCATAATCATTGGATAATTATTAGATTGAATGTAATACTACCAAATCCAATTCGTTGAATAGGTAAACAAATAAATATCCAACTAATCCGATACAGATATTAATCAAATTCATATATTATTTGACCCTGTTGACAACCCTAATCATATATGTTTTGGGTATCATGAGATTTAATAGAGAGTTGTCACCTATTTTTAAGTTGAGGAGATGATAAAAATCCTAGATCTAACAAAAGATAAGGCAAACACTCTATAATAGAGATATGTGTAAGAGATCCGATTTAGCAAAGGAAAGGTGTTACGGATTTTATGTCTTTTTTATTTATTTTAAAATGGCCTTAATAATTCAACATGTAGGGTTGAAGCATTAGAACAAGCTTAGACTAACCTAAAGCCTAACTAAAGTGTTATAAAGGCTAAAAGTAATATTTGAAAATTTGGAACAATGGGGAAATACCAAAGGTCTGTACTCAAAATCCGAGGCAGCAACAACTAGAAAAGCAAAACAAAATGTCGGTGGTAGATATAGTATTGCCAGCTTCACAATTGCTAAAAATAGGGTTTGACACTCAGCACTAGAGAAGGAAATAGTTGAAAGGTCTCCATTTAAAACGGTGACAGTGTGATATCAAACATAAAATTAAATATGCATTGTTTGAAGTGGCGAGAAGATACTGGCTTTATCAAGAAGCTTGTTCTGGCCATAATTTTCTATCCAGACTTCAACTCAATCCCAATTTTTTTCACTTACTCTAAATTTTTTTAAAAAATTACCATGCAAATCTAAGAATTTTTTTCTTTAGTACCCTAACTAAGGGGTCCATTTTAATAATCAGACTATAGCTAGAGGTACCCTATAGCAACCTTAAAAATAAGATAAATGCCTATTGATAATTTTGGTATGCCAAAAAATATCTAGATATCAAATTGCATAAGCTAAATCATTCATTCGGGGTTCGATCACACCATATCAAATCAGAATGCAAATTTGGCTCAATCAATGGTGAAAACTAGCCCGATAAAGAATCGCCATGATTGGATCTAATCCCTGACTAAAATCAGGTTCAGAGATAAAATATGAGGCGATTCCAATCTAGTTTGATTACCATATCAAATTTTTAAAGGAAACAACAAAAATTTTAACCTATGACACAAAATCATACCATAGCATAACAAAACAAACAATTCAAATTAATTAGTATATATGCATTATTCCTTCATCACAAAATCTCTAAACTTCTCATGCATAGTCATGAAAATAAAAGCAAAGGAGAGAAAACAACAGAGGATATTCACTAACATTGAGGTTGCTACAAAAATAATATATGGCCATGGTGGCGGGACAAAATATTATCCAAAAAAATATAATATAGCTCCTCATTTGTAAGTTGATCTTGAGAAGAAGAAGAAGAATAATAAGAGAGAAAATGAGAGGATTATCTTTTTAGAATCCTAAAACAATATCAAAATTCCTTAGAGTTGTCTTGTCGCGTCCCAAAATCTCATTGTTGGTCAAATGAGACCTTGGACCCGTAACATTGCATATCCATCTTATCTTAGCAATATACAAGGCATATACAATATGGGTCTGAAAATTTATTTAATAATAAACCTCGAAATAGAATAGCATAAAAATCTGATGATATAATGACCAAGTAACAAAACTAATTTGATCACCCATTGTGATCTCATGTACAAAATTAAAGCCTAAGCAACATCTTTAATTATCTTATTATATACTTTTCAACTAAAATAAAATGAAACTAACTAAATACTGGATCAATATTATGGATAATGATCCAAATCCACTTTTGTCTCCTGGTAGTCACTTTATGGTTCCTCTGGATATTCCTCCTCAATCCAAGGTTTGGGAGCACAGATGTCGAACCCTTCTGAAACTACCGACAATAACAAATCGGCTGAACATTTACAAGATCAATGCATATAAAACACAGTTAACAATATACCATATCTTATCATGCAATTCCATACATATAATACTTTATATAATCAGAGTGTGGAAAACATGTGAGTAATATCTATATCATCATTCAGTGTAGACTTGTGATGCATGTGTATGCATGTGAAATCATAACAGTAACATGTTAGTCCATATTAGTTTCCCATGTCCATACTAGGGTTCCAAGGTCCATGTCAATCTAAGTTTCATATTAGAGTTCTATACCCAAGTCCATGCCAAGGTCCATCCTAGATTTCCAATAATGAGGTCCGTATTAGATTTCAATGTCCATACTAGAGTTATGTTAGTTTCCATATCCACGTATTACCATTTTAGACTTGTGTACTTAAAAACTTACAATGCCATGAACAATGTGTATGAGTGTCATGATTAACTTTCGATTAGATTATCCCTTAGATTCTGAAATCTCATCTTTGAAAATCCACTAAAGCTACCCATATAATGATAGTTAGAGAATTCTAGGTTAGTAATACTCTTTTCTAAGTATTTTGAAAGTATGCCTTTTTTTAATTTTAGAAAAACAGTTCTTGAGGGGCATACATCGAATCCCAAGATCTGACTATAGTTCAAATTGATTTTTTTCAATGAATAATAAATAACAATACCCTTGCGACTTTGAAATTGATAAGTCTATTCCACAGTTTGAAAGGATAGAATGCTACCCGCAAAACTTCACAAGTGAAAAGTCTCCTTCATGATTCACACGAGCCTTCTTTTTCCTCTAAAGCTTTTCCCTAATAGAAGTTAATGGCCCTTCCAATTCAAGCTCGATGATCTTTTGTTCTTTTCTTGAACGCAAGATCCCTTCTTGATTAATAAGATTGGTTATGATTTTGTTCAAGATCCAAACTAAAAACAAGAGTGAAGAATGGGAGAGATGACCTTACAACTACCAAAGGAGGGAGAGGGGGGTGTGAACTATTGGAGAGCGAGAGAGAAAATCATTGGAGAGAGAATGTTCCAAAGGGGTGGACGTCCCACCCTATTTATAGATTCCTTGGATTGCTTGCTTGCAATCCAAGACTCTTCTCCCTTATCCTAATCCAATTAGAATTCCCTCAAAAAGATTCCTTAATGATGATTCTCAATTAATTAGGATTTATCTTAATAAGAAACCAACCTTATCCATTCCTATTTATTAGGAGAAGTAATTAGTAACTCACTAATATAATCCCTACTTAATAGGGAATCATTAGTAACAAACTAATCCAATCCCTATTTAATAGGGAATCATTAGTAACAAACTAATGCAATCCCTATTTAATAGAGAATCTTTAATTAGCAACCAAGCAATCTAATCCCTAACTATTAGGAGATAAGATCACCTAACTAACTAATAAATAAATATCCATCATGAAGTTGGCGTCCCACCCTAGGTGGGCTTTGTAAGCACCCAATTTTTACACTCAGCCTTTAACCATGATTAACATTTTTAACCATGGTTACCTCCAGCTAAACCCTAGGAACCCTAGTCAAGCCCTAGATAATACCTTAAACCCTAGTCAAACCCTAGGTAAAACCCTAAACCCTAGTCAAACCCTAGGTAAAACCCTAAACCAGCCCTAAGTAATACCCTAAACCCTAGTCAAGCCCTAGGTAATACCCTAAACCCTAGTCAAACCCTAGGCAAAACCCTAAACCCTAGTCAAGCTCTAGGTAATACTCTAAACCCTAGTCAAGCCCTAGGTAATACCCTAAACCCTAGTCAAACCCTAGGCAAAACCCTAAGCCTAGATCAAACCCTACGGGCTCAAAGCCCATTAGCAAGCCCATAATCTCTAAAACCCTTCCAAACAGTCCTATGGGCCCAAACAGGGGCCACAAACCCTAGGGACCATTAGGGTGGGGCCCACATGCCCTAAAATTCAAAAAATCTTGAATGGCGGTAATGTATTTATCGCCATTGTCAAATATGGTAAGGTGCACAGTGTTTTCGGCTCAAGCATGTGGGGGTTGGGCCCAATTTGGCAAAACCCATAAATGGCGGTAATCGGATTACCACCATTCTGATTTAGCCTAGTTCAGGAATGGCGGTAATCCAATTACTGCCATTACCTGATCTTCTGCAAATTCGTATCAAGACCCCTCCTGGACTACCTGGCTCCTCTCCCTTGTGTCCCCCACACATGAGATAATGCCTAGAGTGTCCCTAAGGCCTTCCCCTCATCCTATAAATCCCCCATCACCCCATGGGTTCAAGCCACTTCAATAATTCTATACCAAACCTCTGCCTCACTTCAGCCAGCCCTATTCCACCCTCCTCAGGAGGTGATCCCCTGACCTCCCAGGAGCTCCCCAAGGCCTGCCCTAGGCTCCACCAGCCTTCGCACCACTGCTGCATAGCCTCCACCTCCGCCTGTAGTCATTGTACAACGATAGCAACCCTACCCTCTTGCTTTTCTTTTTGTTTATCATTGTAAGGGAGCTCTAGTCCTATTATAGGGGTCCCATATTCATTTCTTTCATTGTTATCCACTGCACAGACCAATGATAGGGTCCCCTTACCTTCCTCATAGGTATAGGGGAACCCCTTGAGGTTTCGAGCACGACCCACACCATCATAGAGCTCTCCCTAAGTTCTGGGAGTCCCTCATGTCATGAGGGAACCTCTGTAACTCCACTGGTGCAGCCCCCAGTAGGGAAAAATGCATTTCTGGGCAAAACCAGGAATGACGGTAGAATAATTACAGCCATTCCTGACACTTCTCTTTGCAGCCTCTGTAAACATGATTAGGTTAGGCCTTGGTTCAATCCAGGGCCATAGTTAGGACCCCCAGGCCTCCCTCTGCCTTGGTTGGTCATTCCAAGCCCAACCCTTGACTTTAACCACGGTTAAGATAGCCTTAAACCCAGACTAACAGAATGACAGTAATCCATCTATTGCCATTTTAGACAACCAAACACAGCCCATTTGGCCCACTGTAGGGCCCACACCTGACCTCCCCCTAGGCCCACCAAAGGCCCAGGGTCTTTCCTAGAGTTCACACTTCACTCCTGTGGGTTCAGAACCCCTGGGGGTTGATCCCTAACCCCAGTTACAGACCCGCAAATTAGGGTCAAAAGTGCTATTGTAATGGCGGTAATCCTATTACCGCCATTTTTGACATTTTGAATTTTTAGGCTTTGCATAGGAGCCAGACTAGGTAGGAGGCTAGTCTAGGCCCTGCCATGCTTCCTGCGCCTAATTCTAACCAGACCAGACCCTTAACCATGGTTAAACAACCCTTAACCATGAAAATTCTGGAAAAATACTCAAAAATTCAGAAATATTCTGAGATACCCAAAAATGGTCTGCTTCAACCATTTATCCATAGTTAGCAATCTTAACCATAGTGACCTACCCCTTTTAACCATGGTTAAGCACTTTAATCTATGAAAAATCTGAAAAAATCTCAAAAACATTCAAAAAATCTAAAAAGACCAAAATACTGTTTCTAGACCTGGACCTGTTTACCATGGTTAGCACCCCTAACCATGGTTAACACCCTTTTAACCTTAGTTAGTAACCCTAACATTGGTTAAATCCATCTTTGGCCTACCAGGCCTATCTTGCAGCCTACCGGGCCCAATTCCAGCCTACCGGGTTTGACCATATCTCTTTAACTGTGGTTAACAATCCTAACCATGGTTAGTTTGACCTAACCCTGGTTAGCAACCCTAACCTTGGTCAAACTTTACCATGGCCTACCAGACTCAAACCCTAGTCTACCGGACTACCCTTGGCCTACAGGGCCCAATACCTTATACTTGACCAACCCCGGTCAACTTAACCCTAGTCTACCGAACTAGTCTATTAGCCACCCTTAGTGCACGCACACACACACACACCCTTGCCTTGGCACGGGCTCATGTGCTAGAACTACGCTCGGTCTGATCTCACCCCAGTGTGAGTACGTAGGCAACTCAACCTGGGTTCGACCCTAGTTAGCTTTACTTTCTTAGATTAGTCTTATCTTAAACACTTAGGCATTTTAACAAACTTTGACTTTAATTGACTTAAACCTAGGGAGTAGGGAACCATTGCAAAATAGAAGCCTCGGGGTGCCTAACACCTTCCCCGGACTTAACCGAACCTCTTACCCTAATCTTGAATCGTAGACCATATTTTTTCTTGACAGAAAGATAATGAGATGACTCTATATGCTATGATTCATTATTTTGATTCTGATCCAGAACAATACCAAAGTTTTTCAAAGAAGGGTTAGCTTGACGTAGGTCTGCCTTCGGCCTAGATCGAGACAGCTGATGAACCAAACTCCGAGTGATATATATCTCATTTATCCTAATTCCGACTATACTGACTATACCTACCGGACTGACCGGAATGACTGGAATGACTAAACCTGTCCTTTACGTCTATAGGGGGCGTAACGTCGACGGCTTGTGTAGCGAACTAATCCAACATCCTGGGGACTTATCCCTTCTTAATGAATAAGTGGCGAATCTAAACTCTCCATGAGATTTTCAATCAGAGTTCCGAAACCTGTGCTCATAGGCCCCACTTCCACACGCCCCATATAGGGTTCTAAACCCTTGTTGGTTAAGTTTTTGATCTTCATCAAAATCTCCTATGGGTCCTACCCATATGGTTAATCACATCTTATGTGATTTTACCTATTAGAGCTTCACTATACCATACAGTGATATTCTTAGAAAAATTAATTAATTTAATTAATAATTAAATTAAAAGCTTTAAGAAGGTCGTAGTGTGTGGAATCTAAAGGGATCTCCTATTTCCGGTTGTAGGACTAAGTGCTTAACCTTTTTGGTTAAAGCCTTGATACTAGGAAACACTTTCCTATAATACCATTAGGATCATACAATTTTATCTATGACCATGGACTTCTACTAATTACAATAATGTCCATTAACATAATGTGACTAACCTCCAGAAATTAGAGAATTACTTGTAGGTATTTCTATTACAAGATTTGTTTGCGTTCCTCTACTTCAAATATTATTATAAGCTTATGGGACAGTATCTTATACTGTCTTTAATCCCTAGCTTATATTGAAAACCCTTTCTCTTTGATACTTTTAGTCAAACTTGGACTTTCAAAACAATTTTAGAAATTCTTTAAAAGAAATAATAATATTAATTATATTCCTTTTATATAGAAAATAAACTTCTCGATAAGACCATTTCATCGATAAATACCAGTGCTAGTTTTTCCAAGTCTGGTTTGACAAGTATCTACTAAATATAAATTACTCTAGAAGAGTAGTGGAATCCTTGTTGAGCATACACACACTTCTTCTAGTATAGCGTACATAACCCAACGAGCCCGTATTTAGTCCGGTGTGTTGGACATTAACGATTGGCTACATCAAAGCTATATAGGCAAATACTAGAGAAGATGTCGACCTCTCAGGTTAAGGATAATCTGTCAAATGGATTACCTTAAACATATAGACAGTATATTTCTGAGGGTATCCATTGAGCAATCCAGTTGCAATATAAGTACTTCTTACTTATATCAACATCTTAGTCAAGAGACCCTTTTCTTAGTGATTGAGATTCATCACTCTATCATATGGAACTAACAATGTGTAAGTTAGTAGGAATACATTGTCCAGATGTATCCTAAATAACTTAGAACAATTCTAGGTCTACATGGAACCGGAAAACCATATCTCCTTAGCAATTAGTTAAAAACTAATTGGATGGTTTTCCTACAATGTTACCCAAGGGACAAAGTATTTTCATCTAATGAGATACTTTTAATATGTTATCCAATGTAGAAGACAATGTGTGAATGTATAATATGTTTTTATTGATTAAGTAGACTAATACAATTCTGGAATAGCTTTTATGGGCATATATGTCTAACATATTTACCCTTCTGAAATTTAACCATCATACATGCATAATTATTCATAATTTAGCATATGAGAATCATACCAATAAGACTTACATTCATAGAGATTATCACATTCAAATAATATAAATAGGGTTAATTATCAACCTCAAGTAGAATAATTCGATAATCACAATCCAATAACCCTAATTCCATTATCGTAACTCATAATCTCAATTTCCATTATGATCATCCCATCAACATATAATAATTTCCATAATCATTATTAATTCATAATTGTAAAATGTCATCACATCATAATATTTTGCCATGATCCATTCCAAATCGTGAATCTCATATCCTTTTCCAACATATAAGATCATAGCATTCATATAATGTTGATTAAACTTTAATACAACACATTCAAATCTTATTTAATACTTTTCCTTATCATAATATCCTTATCAGTACAATAAATAGTACCTTTCGGATCGCTTCCCTACGATTTATCGCTTGAAAATGCTCTTGGTGGTGATCTCCAAGCTTTTCCTTCTTCTCCTTGTAAAAAACTCTCTCTCTCTGGGATTTCTAAAACTTTTAGGATGTTTGTAACCCTAAAACCCATGAATTAAAGGTCTTTATATAGGCCTAGGTTTAATTAGAAACCACTAATTCTCGGAATTCTGAAAATAGAAAGAATTTTGGGCTAATTCTTAAGTGGGAGGTCGAACGGTAGTTGGGTGGTCGAATGGCTTGGTCGAGCGGTTGACCGGTAGTCTGCATTCTCTCTCCCCAAAAGCCCCATACATTATTTTCTACTTGAGTTTTCCTAAGGGGTCGACCCGTATCCCCTGTTTTTCTTTGTTTTGACATTTTTCTTCATTCTAACACTTAACCATTTATCATACAACAAGTTTAAACATAGTTAAACATCAATTAACATTGATTGTAATGTTTTGAACAAAATTTTAGATTTTCATTTAGTTTGCACAAGTTTCAAGACAACCAAGTTTTGGGTCTCTACAAAAGTCTCAAATTCAGAGCTAAAGAGGGGTTTATATATATGTTCGAAGGTACCAAAGAGGGAGTTGATAAATTGACTTAAAAAAGTTTTAAAAATGGGAAAGTTGTAGGTGGTAGTATAATAATACTGTCAACTTGCAACTGTGCAAAAATAGGTGTGGGTAGAAACTTCACCAATAGACTGCAATATAGTTGAAATGCATAAATGAGGTAGAATACTACTACGCCTATCAAAATAGCCCGAGTTGAAGGGTACCCGGCCCGTCCAAACCTGGCCAAGCCCTACCCTACCCTTCCCTTACCCTACCCTTGGGTTGGGCAAGGCCCGAAATCAACAAGCCCTTCCCCTGTAGGGTCGAGCTAGGTCACTCCCCTACCCGACCCATCCTAACCCGGCCCGACCCTTCTCATCAAACATGTTAGTTATATTTTTGGAATTACGAATATAGCCCCTATTAACATATTAATATGGAGTTATATGCGTAATTTCCCCCTTTATATATCGATTGTATCAAACTCAAAACCCTAACCCTACGCTTCTTCTCTCTCTCTCTCTCTCTCTTGCTCAGCCCTCACTTTCTTTCTCTCTTAATGACTCATGCGACTACTTGTCACGTGTTTAGGGTTTATAAGCTCTCTCGATATTGAAGCAGTTTCTTTTTTTGCTAAAGCTTGGTTGCAGGCAAAAGCCCTAGTATAGGGTTTTCTTCTTGAGTATGTTCGCTTTCTCTTCTCTTACCTTCTGCCTCTGGTCTCCTGTTGATCTATCTAAAGTGAGATTTCATTGGATTTCAGATTAAGATATGTTTCCAAGTTCAATAGATCGATCATTCTGTTTTTTTTTTCTTCTTTAGAAACCCTAATTTTCACATCGAAATCATTTCTAGCTCAATTTCTGGTCTTTGCTTATGTTTAATCAATACAATAAGTATATAAAATTTCTTATCTAATCTGTTGTAGCTGTTTATTTTAAGTTTTTAACCATAATGTAGTCATATTCATGTTATTGATGCTTTTGGTGTATTCGATTTTTGTGGCAGGAGAGTATTCTGCAGAGGAACTATAGAAGGGATAAATGGTAATCATGAGGTTCTCTATCTCATATTTCATTCTCTTTTGATTTACTAATCTATGTTGTTATTGTAAATGATAACTAGAAGAAAGCTTATTTGCATTATATGCACTCCTTCACCTTTGATAACCAATGTGAAATTTGTGATTGTTAATTCATTGTGTGAATGAAGTTTTGACATCATACTCTTTAGTCTTTATATCATTATATCTATTTTTCTTAATTTTGCATTTGTTTTTATTACTCTTGATTGTCATTGACAAGGGGAATTTTTTTTAACCTGGCCCTTTGCCTATTAGGGTAATATGTGGCAGTTGGTGTAGAAAAAAAAAATTGTATCTTAGATGATAAAAAAAATTTGCTCTCTTCCTTCTGGCCCTGGTCCTTGAGGGCAGGGCTAGGGGCCAATAAACTTCGGGCCTTGAAGGGCTAGGGCCCTACTCTTATCGGGAAGGGGTAGGGACCTCAGCCCAACCCTTTGACAGCCCTAATTACTACCGCTAGATTTGAGTAGCACTTTTTAAGAATGATTTTCATAATACTTTATTTCTTTGGTTTTGATTTTTTGTCTTTTAGCAATTTCTTTGGGAAGATTTTGATCGGTGCTAATTGTTACACATTTATGTACCTCAAATTACACTTGTTAATCCCTTAGAGTTCACTTTGAAACTGGTTTATGGTACTCGGTTGTTTTTGTCATTTTCAGGTTCATGTGAGGAAAAGAAGACAAAACTGAAGATTTACAAGCTTTAAAGACTTAGAAGAACCTCAACCATGATAAGAACAAAAGGTAGAAGAAAGAAAGATCAAACCAAGAGAAATTGCAAGCTATGATCGATCGCTGGTTCAAGGACGATTGATCGCCCATCAAAATAGAATCCAGAAAAGCCAGAAAAGTTAAGCACAGGAAAATCCATCTAGGAACGATCGTAAGCACATGACAATCGATCGCCTGAAAATAGTAGTTGTACATGGAATTCAAGATAGCTGGGATCGATTGCAGATCGGTGTTTTTGCCTTGAGATGCATGTGAAACAAGGTTTTTCGGTCGTTGAAACGAATCACCCTATTTCAGCACTTAAATTAATCCGAGACCTACAAACATATGAGAAATGTATAGGGCTTGTGTCGGATGTCGAATCCTCACTCGGGGTTAGTTAGGTTAGTGCAATAAAGAAAATAAAATAAAGAAAAGATTAAAATGGTGGAGAGATGAGAAGGGTAGATTGATTTTTAAAACAAATTTTTTTTTAAGAGATTATCAAGATCTACTAATGAAATAAATAACATAAATTAAAAGGCATGATATGTAAGCACAAACTAACCAACATTAAATTTTTTTATTAATTAAACCACAAGTCACTACAAACCTTTAATTAAAATTAATGCAAGAACAACCTTAAAAAAAAAATGCCCAATGTGACAATGTATTGCTCCCACCGGTGTAGGTGATTGCCGGAGATGTGTCCGCCTTGATGAGGTTGAGAAGCCGTGAGATGAGAGGGGACTTGAGAGATGAGAGAAAGATGAGAGAGGTAGTGGGGTCTTGGAAGATAGACTAGATGAGGAGAGAATGGAAGTGTACGACCAACACCAAGACAATGAAGTGAAGAGAAAGGGGGTTAATTGAAGATAGCTTGGATGAGTTTTTTTTTTTTGTGGAACCGTGGGATATGTATATATAGGGAGAGGGGTGGCTACTAAAGTTTTGGAATTTAGAAAAATAGAAAGTTTTTGAATTAATCAAGAAGAATGGAAAGTGGGAAAGTAGGAAAGTGTGGCCACTAATCTCTTAGATATTAGGGTTTTAGGGTTAGTGAAATGGGTGGCTAGGATTTATGTGAAGGGAATTGGATGGCTAGGATTTGGGAATGAGATAACAAAGGTTTACTAGATTAGGGTTTTGATTAGGGGGTAACTAGGAGTGGACGGTTTTGATTTAAAGCCCTAGGGATGGATGGTATTGGAATTAGTAACTAGGAAAATATTTATGAAAATGGGAAGTTTTTGAATTAGTCAAGGGAAGGTTTTGGAAATTAGCAAGGATTTCTAATGGCTAGAATAGAAGGTTGGATACAAGGAAAGTGGGGAAAGTAGGAAATAGGAAAGTGAGGTGTAGGGATGATATGGACGATCATGGCTAAGAGTAGATTAGGGTTTTGCAAATGGAGGGTGGCCATTAGGGTTAGGATAAACTGGGTGGCTAGGATTTAATTAGGATTTTGACAAGAAAAGGTGGCTAGGGTTAGGAGAGGATTAGGGTTTAAGAGAGGTGGACAGCTAGGATTAGGAGAGAGAGATTAGGTTTTAGAGAAAATAAAAAAAGAAAAGAAAATGATGGCAAAGGGTTTTGAACCCTGGTCTCTAACACAGTCTCCCATAGATTTCACCAACTAACCAAGCTTTTCTCCTTTGTCTTGTATAGTGATCTTTATTACTCAAGTCCTCTTTCTTGGAAATCGAATCTTCAGCTCCTTAGGCTTCATTCTGTAATTGTGATCTCTTGGCTTAGCCCACACTTGGCCTGCATCTACTTGGTATAGCCTGTTGGCTCTCTAGTCTTCGGTAATGGGCTTTGATGCTTAACTACGGTCTCTGGTCCTTGAGAATTGTCCAGTTAGAGTTCCTGAGATAGTTAAAACACATAATGAGATTTCATCGAAATGGTTCAGTATCTAGACTTTTAAAAATGTGTTTAAACTATGCAAATATACCATTTTGATCAGAGAAGTGTGTTCTATGCAATGGAGAAAACTCTTACGTAGAAAATTTTTAAAAATAAAAGTTTTACGTAGGAGAGTGCGATAATGCTCAAAGGATAATCGTGAAAAATAAACACTTTTAAGCAAATATCAGCATGCATGGAAGTTGGGAATTTAGAGCCTTTTGGGGGGGGGGGGGGTTTCTAAAACCCTAATTAGCAACGAGAGGTATCTCTATAAATAGGATAGCAACAAGCCCTAAAAAGGGTTCTGAATTTTGGGAAACTGAAGAAAGAAGACTCTGGAGATCTGTGAAGGTTTGAAGATGATGTGTTTTTCATTGAAGATGGTGTTCTCCTCCCTCGTTATAAAATTGTAGCACCCCGGACTTTTTCATCTTTAATGAATGGCACTCTCGTAGCTAATTGGCCGTTTCGTAGTGTAATTAATAAATAAGGGAGAAATCGGAAATTCTGAAATGACAAAAATGTGCGTTTTCGAGAGACGAATCCAACGCAAGTTGAATCGTCGAAATCGGACGAGCGAGTCAAAAGATATGGCCAAAACAGTCGGGACCAGCAGAACACCGATCGCTCGGTCCATAGAGCGATCGATCGGTCCAAAACCGATCGATCGGTAGCTATCGCACGGTCAGAAATTTTGTATGGGGAAATTTTCCAGAGAGTGAGTTTTTGACCGGTCGATCGGTCAATAACACCGATCGATCGGTAGGCAACCGATCGATCGGTCATAACCACCGATCGCTCGGTCTTCGTGTTTTCAGAATTTTCATTAAGGGCTTTTTCGTCTTTTGGGGGTTAAACCCTTTCTCCTTAAGGCTTGCCCGAGCCTTAGGGCATCATTCACTATACTTAGAGAGATTTGGGAGATAAGAGAGAAGAGAAAAGGGTTTCCTAAACCTAGGTTGCTTTTGGAGAAGAAATCAATGGGGTGAAGACCCTAGATCGTCCACAAGCACGTTTTCTTCAAGATTTCAACTCAAGCTCGGGTGGGGTGCATTCTCAAAGCTAGGGCAGCCCTCACTCACGTTTTGAAAGGGATTTCTTCCCCAACTCAAGCTTCTTTCAACCAAAGGCTTCATCTTTCAAGTTGGAGCTTCAATCAAGGTCCCTACCAAGGATTCAAGCCTTGATTCAAGGTTAGTACACCCTACTAACTTCCCCTAACAATAACCTAGTTTTTCTATGAACTATATGATTTTGCTACTATGTATTTCTCCCTTATGAAATGTATCATATTCACTAAACATAAACAAGGTGAGGAAAATGGTGTGGATGCATGGATGAGAGGTTGATTGAGGCGATGGGATGCCGAATGTATGGTGTATGAATGTGTGGTGTGAAGAATGGAAAATGGAGGACGGGCATTTTACCAATAATGAACATACCTTGATTTTTGGATGGAAAGTAGGCACTAAAAAGAAGAAGATGAACCATTAAGGAACCTTGCATGTTATGTGTTTGACAAAATGCCTAAACTAGGAATAAATGACATAAATGAAGAAAATGAAAGTAGGCCTTATGCATGTGTTCTTATGAATGATGAACTATTCAAATACCACGTAGATTACTCAAATTCCTATATGGTTATACTGGGGATTGAATTGCTATACACTACTCTTCATGTCATATTGTCATCATGATATTACAAGTGCTACACACACCACACATGCATGCATGAAACCGGGTTTTCCAAGATTGTATTTGTATATGATGAATCAGGAACATGACAAGGAGGTTGGTAGCCCAAGGAAGGGTGTTAGCCTCTGGCTCACAAGAGAAATGGAACAAGAACATGACAAGGAGGTTGGTAGCCCAAGGAAGGGTGCTAGCCTCTGGCTCACAAGAGAAATGGAACAAGGACATGACAAGGAGGTTGGTAGCCCAAGGAAGGGTGCTAGCCTCTGGCTCACAAGTATACAAGTCAAGAACAAATCAAGACATGAAATACAAGACGAGACACGAAACACATACATGATTTGACCGAGACACGAAAACGGTTTCCGAGACATGAGTTTTACCGAGGTTTTTGCATTCATACACGCATGTCAAGATATGGCTATGTATCTTATGCTTTCACTATTGCTTTAAATTAATATCTTGTATTACTCACTGTTGTTATGCTTTCGCTATTGTTATGGTTAGCTAGTAGTTTGTACTCGCTGAGTATTCCATGCTCAGCCGTACTTTTATGTCGGCAGGTACTGTGGATGTCCTCGACCCCGAGCCTTGGGTCGAGGAGGAGTATGTAGAGGAGAGGGAGCCACCTATCCCATGACAGTCTCAGGAGGATGGGGACTTGGATGTGTGGCCATACCTCGACTACTGTTGAGAGGAGAGGGTTAGAGAGTTCCTTTTTGTATTTTGATAGGTGGGCATGTCCACCTTTACTTTGATTGTAATTGGTATATGTTAACTTAGAATACTATTTGGAGTTATAGAAGAAAAGAAAAAGTTGGCTTATGCTTCTACACTTATGTTTAGTTTCCGCGCTCTGATTATCATTGTATTATATTATGTTTAGCCTCTTGCATTACAGGATGGTTTGACAGGTACACGTAGTCACCTCTAAAGTATCCCTTAACTCCTAGGGGGTATTTTGGGGCGCGACAGAAGTGGTATCAGAGCTCTAGGCATTAGAGTCCCTAGGGTCACATAGGAATGATACCATGATTGAACTGGGTATTAGAATTACCTTAAAGAGTTGTATTCCAAGATAGACTAACCAGTTAGTCTTAGTCAAAATGGGTTGAACTTCAACCGAACTTAGCGTCCTACGCTAGGAACACGGATTGTATGTTATGCTATTGTGTTATATACCATGTGTACATTATTTGTGTTGTACTTGTTAAATATGCTTGATGAATATGTATTGAGTGAATTGCGAAATTTGTACTTAATGCGTATCCAAGTTAGACTCATGTTGTATTGTCGTTCTCAGGAGAAATCATGAGACGCAATACCCGGGGTCGCGGGTACAACACGAGGGGCAATGGAGGTGATGCTCCATCGGGTGATGATTAACCCGACTTTGCCCAAGCATTCGCATCCATAGCCGAGACTTTGGCTATGTTGGCGGCAAGGCAACCGGCCACTCCGCCTAATGCGGCACTTATACCGGCTCCTCCTAACCGAGCCCAAGCCGGGATAGAAGCTTTCCGGAGGATGAGGCCTCCAACTTTTTGTGGAAGCATTGATCCACTTGTCGCCGAGGGTTGGATTCGGCAACTTGAGAAGATATTCTCGGTATTGGCACCTACGGAAGTAGAGAGGGTCACATGGGCTGCCTTTATGCTTGAAGGCGAGGCCGACCATTGGTGGAAGTCTGCACTTCGGACCCGAGAGTTGACCCGGCAAGGCCAAGAATGGACATGGGGAGAATTCTTGGACGTTTTCTACAAGAAGTACTTTCCGGTTGGGATGAAAGAAAAGAAAGAAATTGAATTTATTACCTTGGAGCAAGGTAATATGTCTGTAGCGGCTTACGAAGCCAAGTTCTCAGAGCTATCTCGATTTGCTCCACACATGATAGCTACCGAGGCTATGAAGGCCCGGAAATTCGAGAGGGGGTTGAAGGCCTACCTCAAGGATCGTGTCTCAATGTTCCGACATGAGACATATTCAGAAGTTGTGGACAAGGCATTGTTGGCCGAGTCGAATTCCGAAGAGTTCTTTAAGAGAAGAGGAATAGAAAAGGGACAGTCTAGTAGTTCAGGGGAGAAGAGAGCTAGGACTATGTCTTATCAGTCCGCAGGGCCGGCTCAGTCACAGAGGAGGTATTCGGCACCACAGGCTCCCAGCCCTTGTGCTCCACCGGCTTTTCGCCCGGCTACCTCGTATGCTCCTCGCCCCGCAGTGACTCAGGCTACGGGTTATACTCCTCCCACTTATTCACATGTAGTCTGCACCCTTTGTGGAAGGAGGCATCCAGCAGGGGAATGTCGGAAGGCTACAGGAGGCTGTTTTCATTGTGGCGACCAGGGCCACATGATTCGGGATTGTCCCCGACGTCGATTGCCAGCTCAGTCTTCGGGGAGCAGGCCCCCGATTAGGCAGACATCTCAGCCTAGCTCTTCTCAGGCTTCGAGGGCCTCACAGTCTACCCGGCCTCCTCGCCCAGCTACTCAGGGCCGAGTCTTCGCCCTATCGGAGAGAGACGCACGTGCATCCGACGATGTCGTGCAAGGTACGCAAAAAAATTCTAGAGTCTAAGTTGTGTAAATTCTATGGTTTATTATGTGATTATTTATACTAAGGGTTACCTATGTATGATGCTTGTTGTTGTTTGAAATCTACTAATAGTAGCTACTTAATCGCACAGGCGCTTTATTAGTGAACGAGTGTCTCGCCCGTGTGTTGATCGACACAGGATCCACTCACTCCTTTGTGTCACCTAGTTTCGCGAAGGGATTTTTGACTGAGGCTACTCCGTTAAAGCAGGAGTTGACCATTGCAACTCCACTCGGCAAGTCAGTTGATACGGACAAGATATTTAGGGATAGTGTGGTTCAAGTGGGGGAGAATGAACTGTTAGCCGATCTCATCGTCCTAGATTTTCAAGACTTGGATTGTGATGTCATCTTAGGGATGGATTGGTTGTCAAACCATCACGGGCATGTTGCGTGTTTTGAAAAGATGGTGAATTTCAAGCCGGAAGGGGGTAAGCCTTTTCACTTTCGAGGATTAAGAGAGAGGGACATTGCTCGCCTCGCAGCCTTGAGTATAGCACACCCAGAAGCACAAAACTCATCGGCTATTCCAGTTGTGAGTGAGTTCTTAGATGTGTTCCCGGAAGAACTTCCCGGATTACCTCCTGATAGAGAGATCGAGTTCGCTATAGAGCTTGCTCCGAGTACCGCTCCGATTTCAAGGGCACCATATAGAATGGCCCCTATAGAGCTTGAAGAATTAAAGAAACAGATTGAGGAGTTACAACAACTTGGTTTCATCCAACCAAGTGTCTCACCGTGGGGAGCTCCGGTCCTCTTTGTGAAGAAGAAGGACGGGTCTATGAGGATGTGTATAGACTACCGTCAGTTGAACAAGGTAACTATCAAGAATCGTTATCCCTTGCCAAGGATAGATGACTTGTTTGACCAACTGAAGGGAGCGAGATTCTTCTCCAAAATTGATCTTAGATCGGGGTATCACCAATTAAGGATCAAGGCGGAAGATGTTCAGAAGACGGCTTTCAGGACTCGGTATGGGCATTACGAGTTCCTTGTCATGCCTTTTGGGCTGACGAATGCACCGGCGGCATTCATGGATTTGATGAACCGGGTGTTCCGATCTTACTTGGATTGATGCGTGATTGCATTCATTGATGACATTTTGGTGTATTCCCAGACACGGGAAGATCACGCACGAGACCTCCGCCTTGCTCTGGAGATGTTGAGAGAGCATAGGCTATATGCCAAATTGAGTAAGTGCGAGTTCTGGCTAGAGAAGGTCGCATTTCTTGGACACGTGGTGTCGGCCGAGGGTATTTCTGTAGATCCAGCCAAGGTTGAGGCAGTCATGAGTGGGAGAGGCCCAAGAGCGTCACGGAGATACGTAGTTTCCTCGGATTGGCAGGCTACTACCGGAGATTTGTGGAGGGATTCTCCAGTTTGGCTGCACCTCTCACCTACTTGACAAGAAAAAGTGCAAAGTTCAGTTGGAGTGACCGATGTGAAGCAAGTTTCCAAGAGTTGAAGAAACGCCTCACCACAGCCCTTGTCCTTACTGTGCCATCTGGACCTTTTGGGTATGAGGTGTATAGTGATGCCTCGCACGTCGGACTCGGGTGTGTCCTAATGCAACACAAGAAAGTCATTGCCTATGCATCAAGGCAGTTGAAAGAGCATGAAAAGAACTACCCCACTCACGACTTGGAACTTGCGGCGGTCGTGTTTGCACTCAAAATTTGGCGACATTATCTGTACGGGGTGGAGTTCTATGTGTACACGGACCACAAGAGCCTCAAATATCTCTTTTCCCAAAAAGAGCTCAATTTGCGACAACGGCGTTGGATTGAGTTCTTAAAAGACTATGAGTGCACGATCCAATATCACCCGAGAAAAGCAAATGTGGTGGCAGACGCTTTGAGTAGGAAACCATCGGGGTTGTTGGCTCACATGTTGGTGCGGGAATGGAGATTGTTAGACGATTTGGCGAATCTGGACACCAGTGTGAATGATTCTGTCCGCAGTCCTGTTTTGGCAAATGTTACGGTTCGACCGTACCTTATAGATTTGATCCAGGAGTACCAAGCCACGGATGCTGACTTGTTGGCTTTTCGGGACAAGGAAATTGCCAAGGGTAGTACGGACTTCTCTCTCAATAGCCGGGGTGCTATTACATTCAAGGGAAGACTTTGTGTCCCAGCCAATGCAGACCTTCGGAGAGAGATCATGGATGAAGCTCACCGTTCAAAGTACACAGTGCATCCTGGGGGTACGAAGATGTACCGGAACCTCAAGAGTCACTTTTGGTGGCGAAACATGAAGAGGGAGGTTGCGGAGTATGTGGCACGGTGTTTGGTGTGCCAACAGGTGAAAGCGGAGCATTTGAGACCGGCGGGTCTTTTGCAGTCTCTCCCTATTCCCGAGTGGAAATGGGAACATATCTCTATGGACTTTATCATGGGATTGCCGAAGACGGTCAAGAAGACCGATGCTATATGGGTAGTTATTGATAGACTCACGAAGTCCACTCATTTCTTACCGTACCGGACTACATTCAACTCCAATCAGTTAGCGGCGCTATACATCAAGGAAATAGTCCGATTGCATGGGGTGCCAGTGAGTATTGTGTCGGATAGAGACCCAAGATTCACATCCAGGTTCTGGAAAAGCTTTCAGGATGCTATGGGTTCCCGACTAGAATTTAGCACGGCTTTCCACCCACAGACCGACGGGCAAACAGAGAGGGTGAATCAAGTGATAGAAGACATGCTCCGAGCTTGTATGTTGGATTTTAAAGGAAGTTGGGAGGATCACCTACCTTTGGTGGAATTCGCCTACAATAACAGTTATCAAGCAAGCATACAAATGGCACCTTTTGAAGCCTTATATGGAAGAAGTTGTAGATCCCCCTTGTACTGGGATGAGGTTGGAGAAAGAAAGATTTTGGGCCCCGAGTTGATTGAACGAACCGCGGATAGGGTCAAGCTTATACGGGAGAGGTTGAAGACCGCACAGGAGAGACAGAAAAGCTATGCCGACAACCGAAGGAGGGATCTTGAATTCCGAGTCGGTGACTTTGTGTTTATCAAGATTTCACCGACCAAGGGTGTTATGCGATTCGGGAAAAGAGGCAAGCTTAGCCCGAGATATGTGGGTCCGTTCGAGATCATTACTCGAGTCGGTGAAGTTGCTTACCGTGTTGCTTTGCCCGCTCACATGGCGGCGGTCCACAACGTGTTTCATATCTCCCAGCTTCGGAAGTACATCCCGGATCCTTCTCACGTCATCGAGCTTGATCCGGTTGAGATTCGAGAGGATCTCACTTTGGTTGAGAAGCCGGTCCATATTTTGGATCGAAGAGACCAAGTACTTCGCAACAAGACTATTCCGCTAGTTCTCGTGCAATGGCAGCATCACGCTCGAGAAGAGGCTACATGGGAACGTGAGGCCGAAGTCAAGGCGAAGTACCCCGAGTTGTTTGAATGATTTTGTGTATGACTTGTAATTTTGTTTCGAATTGTTATGCTAAGTTGTTTAAATTGTAAAGCACGCATTTTCCACATTTCGAGGATGAAATTTTTGTAAGGGAGGGAGAATGTAGCACCCCGGACTTTTTCATCTTTAATGAATGGCACTCTCGTAGCTAATTGGCCGTTTCGTAGTGTAATTAATAAATAAGGGAGAAATCGGAAATTCTGAAACGTCAGAAATGTGCGTTTTCGAGAGACGAATCCAACGCAAGTTGAATCGTCGAAATCGGACGAGCGAGTCAAAAGATATGGCCAAAACAGTCGGGACCAGCAGAACACCGATCGTTCGGTCCATAGAGCGATCGATCGGTCCAAAACCGATCGATCGGTAGCTATCGCACGGTCAGAAATTTTGTATGGGGAAATTTTTCAGAGAGTGAGTTTTTGACCGGTCGATCGGTCAATAACACCGATCGATCGGTAGGCAACCGATCGATCGGTCATAACCACCGATCGCTCGGTCTTCGTGTTTTCAGAATTTTCATTAAGGGCTTTTTCGTCTTTTGGGGGTTAAACCCTTTCTCCTTAAGGCTTGCCCGAGCCTTAGGGCATCATTCACTATACTTAGAGAGATTTGGGAGATAAGAGAGAAGAGAAAAGGGTTTCCTAAACCTAGGTTGCTTTTGGAGAAGAAATCAATGGGGTGAAGACCCTAGATCGTCCACAATCACGTTTTCTTCAAGATTTCAACTCAAGCTCGGGTGGGGTGCATTCTCAAAGCTAGGGCAGCCCTCACTCACGTTTTGAAAGGGATTTCTTCCCCAACTCAAGCTTCTTTCAACCAAAGGCTTCATCTTTCAAGTTGGAGCTTCAATCAAGGTCCCTACCAAGGATTCAAGCCTTGATTCAAGGTTAGTACACCCTACTAACTTCCCCTAACAATAACCTAGTTTTTCTATGAACTATATGATTTTGCTACTATGTATTTCTCCCTTATGAAATGTATCATATTCACTAAACATAAACAAGGTGAGGAAAATGGTGTGGATGCATGGATGAGAGGTTGATTGAGGCGATGGGATGCCGAATGTATGGTGTATGAATGTGTGGTGTGAAGAATGGAAAATGGAGGACGGGCATTTTACCAATAATGAACATACCTTGATTTTTGGATGGAAAGTAGGCACTAAAAAGAAGAAGATGAACCATTAAGGAACCTTGCATGTTATGTGTTTGACAAAATGCCTAAACTAGGAATAAATGACATAAATGAAGAAAATGAAAGTAGGCCTTATGCATGTGTTCTTATGAATGATGAACTATTCAAATACCACGTAGATTACTCAAATTCCTATATGGTTATACTGGGGATTGAATTGCTATACACTACTCTTCATGTCATATTGTCATCATGATATTACAAGTGCTACACACACCACACATGCATGCATGAAACCGGGTTTTCCAAGATTGTATTTGTATATGATGAATCAGGAACATGACAAGGAGGTTGGTAGCCCAAGGAAGGGTGTTAGCCTCTGGCTCACAAGAGAAATGGAACAAGAACATGACAAGGAGGTTGGTAGCCCAAGGAAGGGTGCTAGCCTCTGGCTCACAAGAGAAATGGAACAAGGACATGACAAGGAGGTTGGTAGCCCAAGGAAGGGTGCTAGCCTCTGGCTCACAAGAGAAATGGAACAAGGACATGACAAGGAGGTTGGTAGCCCAAGGAAGGGTGCTAGCCTCTGGCTCACAAGTATACAAGTCAAGAACAAATCAAGACATGAAATACAAGACAAGACACGACACACATACATGATTTGACCGAGACACGAAAAAGGTTTCCGAGACATGAGTTTTACCGAGGTTTTTGCATTCATACACGCATGTCAAGATATAGCTATGTCTCTTATGCTTTCACTATTGCTTTAAATTAATATCTTGTATTGCCACTGTTGTTATGCTTTCGCTATTGTTATGGTTAGCTAGTAGTTTGTACTCGCTGAGTATTCAATGCTCAGCCGTACTTTTATGTCGGCAGGTACTGTGGATGTCCTCGACCCCGAGCCTTGGGTCGAGGAGGAGTATGTAGAGGAGAGGGAGCCACCTATCCCATGGCAGTCTCAGGAGGATGGGGACTTGGATGTGTGGCCATACCTCGACTACTGTTGAGAGGAGAGGGTTAGAGAGTTCCTTTTTGTATTTTGATAGGTGGGCATGTCCACCTTTACTTTGATTGTAATTGGTATATGTTAACTTGGAATACTATTTGGAGTTATAGAAGAAAAGAAAAAGTTGGCTTATGCTTCTGCACTTATGTTTAGTTTCCGCGCTCTGATTATCATTGTATTATATTATGTTTAGCCTCTTGCATTACAGGATGGTTTGACAGGTACACGTAGTCACCTCTAAAGTATCCCTTAACTCCTAGGGGGTATTTTGGGGCGCGACAAAAATAATCCTCCTTTCTAGGGTTTAGATGAAACCTTAACCAAGTAACTGTATCTCTAATATGCTTTATTTAAGTTTTTTACTGTAAACAATGATTGCATAATGAGAGGGTTGTTCAACAACCAAGTTTTATTGATTATATTTGATTTCAATAGATTTCTATCATTGTCTTAGGTTTTATGAAATTGAAAGCATTTGCATTAGTTTTCTGTGATTATTAATATGAATTTCATGGAATGGTATTTATTGTTCAAGAGATTGAATACCGGGATGTTCTATGCTTAGGGAAGACGGATAATTCCACAACCCTAGTTTAGTGTGGATCATTCATACTAACCACATATAGGGCATACCTAAGATTTGATCCCTTGCGTCATTCTCGATTTGTTGAGTTAGGACTTGTAGTCACACTCACTTTAATTGTTTACATTGTGAACGACCTGAATAAATACATTACAGTTCAGTTACGAGGTTAGTGGTGGATTCAAACACACTAGATCTTCTTTCTCAATTATCACCAAAAATTCCTTAGTTGATTCCATTAATTAGAAGTCATTAGTTTAAATTTTGCTTTAGTTTAAAACAAATCAAAAATTAAACTTAGTTATCCATTGACTTAGAAATAATCTTAAGAAAAAGGCAACGAAACCAGCGCAATCTTTTATGGTTCGACACCTATACTAGTCACTATTCTATGAAATTCGTGCTATTATGAGATTTAATAAATTGACAATTAGATTTCTTTCCAAATTTGAAGAGATTTATCGCTTGGAAAGTTTTCCTAACCTTTGGGCTAAAAACCCTAATTTTCACGGTGAATGCCCTAAGGTGACATCCTATGATTAGCTGTAAGTTAATTTTCCCCTTTAAAGCTATTTAAGTCTTGAAAAGGTTCAGCTTTATTGAGATAAATATTTTTAGAAAAGATGGAATGAAAATTTTCATTTTGAAATGAATAGATGGATTTTGGTAAAATATTTTTCAAGGGTATTTTTGTCACCCTTTAGAGATTTAAGGAGAATTCTTTGGTAGGTCATTAGAGGTCTTGTAGTCCGATGGGGACTGCAAAATTGGGTGCACACACTCACACAAATTGGGTGCACATACACACAGAGGCTTGGGCCAAGCCATCAGGCATCTCAACTAGATGGAAACCCTAAAAATTCTTTCACGTATCATGCGGGGTGTCTAACACGCTAAATGAGTGTGCCGCTAACATTCCTATTTCAGCTTCCCTCTTTCTACAACTCCAAAATTGATTGTAATAAATCTTCTAGGAGGAATTGTATATAATTTTTTGTATCAAACTCAAAAACACCAATAAAAGTGACACATGTCTCCTCAGTTTCTTAAAATCTTTGAATCGTCTCCGATTGGAACAAGTCCAATTATTCTAGACTCTTATCCCAAACACCATAAAACTTGCAGCCTTTTTGTTATTATTATTATTTTTTCCAAAAGGGTTAAAATTAATGCTTACAAACTGAAATTAATGAGATCAATAGATCTTGCTTCTATGTTATAATTGGACAATATCTTGTGCATTTTCTAAAAGGTAACCTAGGCTAATATTAACCGAAATAGGTATTTAAAGAAAGAAAATTCATTTAAAAAATGGTCTCATGTCATGTTTTAATCAGATTATGTGGGTTCAGATCTTTTATAGCCAAGGCTACAAAGGACCAATACGCTCTCCACATATAAAAATGTCAATATATAATATTTTCAAAAAAAAAAAATGTCACATCATTTTTACGGGAAAAGTAAAAAAATAGGCCTCAAGAATTGAAAACCACCCTAAACAGGCTTACCTTTTCAATACTTATTTCTGTAGGCTTACACACCTACGACTCAGTTGCACGTGTGTGAGTTGATGATGTTCGGACAAAAATGCCCCTCTCACTGTGTCGCTATGCACTTGTTTCCTTTTTTTTCGACTATCGTTTGAAACGTAATTGAAGAACAGGAGAGAAGACACTACAAAAATATAGGCATTTAGCGGCAATATTTTAACGGCGTTTGATTAAAAATGCCTCGAAAGACATTAAAACGCGGCGTTTCCATAGAAACGCTGTCGATTAGATGGCGGGAACACTCTATTACGGCGTTTATGAAAAAATGCCATAGTTGGGGGACTCTATCACGGCATTTTTTCAAAAAGTGCCGTAGTTGAGGGATTCTATAATGGCGTTTTTCTAAAAAGTGACGCGGAAGACATGAGCCTTTGATGGCGTTTTTTAAGTATACTTTACTTGTAAGCTATCAACTGTTAATCGCCTATTGAAGAAAAAAAGAAGAAACCAGTAGATTTGTATTAGTGACATAAATCTGACACTGTCCATCTCATTCAAGAACACGCTGAAGAAGTGAGTTGAACTTGATTTTGTGAAGATTTTGAGATTCAATTAGTACATGGGAGTTGAAAAAAGTTTTGGAGATTGATTGATGCAACAAAATAAGGTTCGAAGTAAGGGAGATGTATATTGCACGAAAAAAGAAAAAGAAAAAGAAAACATAAAATTGGGTGTAGGGAAATAGATCTTAGATCATGCGGACTGGTTATTTGCATGGTGTTCGATACTAGCTAAAGGTTTTTTTTTCCTTGCTTTTTTTGGCTTTTTTTTTTCCACATGTTCATCTTTGGTCATTTTGCCTGGTTCACCCATCAGTGAACTCTTGTATGTTTCTTTTTCATATATGCATTGATCATCTTTACCAATCTAAAAACGAAAGGGGAAAAAAAAGACATCTTAGATTTGAGATTTGCTGTGACAATATAGAATTGTTCAAGTAGTAAATGAGAAAGGTGATATACCGATAAAAAAAAAAAAAAAAAAAAAAAAAAAAAAGGAGAAAGGTGATATGACTTATGAGGAAACAGGGACTGCTAACTATTTCCCCTTTTTTTAGGCATAGTGGGATATTCAATAGTGGAATATCCTTGTCCCCAAAAAAATTTCTGGAGGAAGACACACACCGAGCTCACCACCGAACCCCTTTTAGGCATAGGTTCCTTCACCCTCTCTCTCTCCATTCTATCACTTTATTTTTTTGTTTTTTCCTTGGCATAGTGACAGAGCCCCTCTCTCATCTCCATTTGGTGGTGGAAAGGAAGAGAGGGATATCCTCTCTTTACCCTCCCTCTCCGTTCGTGGCCATCTCTAGCAGCAACCACGGCCACCACACTGTGCATCTCCATCGCCCTCTTCAGCTCGCCAACAACGGCCACCACCTGTCCACGCCATAAAACAGCGGCGTGTACGCTTGTATCAGCCCCAGAACAATCCCTGTAACGGCCATCCTGCTGCCTCCTTGACACCTCGAGTGGCCAAGTCCCATCCTTCTCCTTTTCTCCACAGCAGTAGCAGGTGAGTCCTCTTTTCATGTTCTTTAAATTAGATAGAATTAGATTAGTTAGAAATTATGTTAAGTTTGTTTTGTTAGCTTTGGATTAGTCTTAACTTATGCTAAATCTACTTGTGGTTAGTTCTTAGGTTAGTTTTAAACTAGGATAAATCAGTTTGTTTTTTGATTAGCTTTTATGTAGCTTTAAATTAGATTCAATCAATTTCTGGATCAGTTTTTTTTAGATTGGATTAAATGTATTTTGATTAGTTTCTACTAAATCTGGTTTTAGATTAGACCCTAGGGTCAATCTTAAATTAGCTTGTTAAAAAAAATAATAATCTGTTTTATGATAGTTCAAAATTTCATTCTTAGTCTTGTGAAGTTATTAGCATGTCAATTCCATTAGCTAGGTTAGCATTAAGGCTGTAATAGGTTAGTCCTAGTTTAGTCGTTAGAAAGTTTAACATATGATTTTCTCCTAGGTGAGAAATCTACTAAGAGGTAAGCCTTTACTTTTTGAGATTTTCATATTTCAAAATAAACGCCGTAATATCTGCTGTAGATTGTAAATGGGAGTAGAAATCCTGTAAGGCATTAGATCCCTCGACCTTCCTCATAAGAGGGAGCACACCATACCATTGGAGTAGAGTAGGGCTAGCTGGACCAAAATATCACGAATTTTGTATTGATTCCATATTTAAATTTCGATGAAAATTGCGACTGCAATATATGCGTATTGCATGTGCATATGCATATACGTATAGATCCATACATATGTATTAAGTACATATCATCCAACATAGGGTTGGTTGGTAAATAGAGATACATGAATTTTCCAAGGACAATTTAATTCTTAGACAACATTATTTTTTGATCGGTAAATACTATACAACATTCTTATGTCTCAAAGCAGAGGCCCTTATGAATCCATATACAACAAAGGGTTGGTGTTAGTGAGGCACTATCTGCATTTTCTAGGGGTCCCAAAGGGTGAAACCTAGTGAGAGGAAGACAAAGACAATGGACCCCAAACGAAGGTGTCACGCCATTTACGACGGACAAAGAGAGAAAAAGACATTATAAATAAAGTTGAGAGGCCCCTAATCAAGGAGCAGATCTGCTGTGCTTCATAGCCCAAAAATATCACTAACTGAACTTTCCTAATTGTCCAAGGTTTTTATTCCTGGTTATTACACCACTCTATTCATTGCCAGAATATACAAGACAAGTATACAAATATCAATGTACTGAAATTTTGGATGCTAGTAGAATTCTCTGAGATTTATTCTCTTTAAAAAGACCCTTCAATCTTAGAGCTGCAGTAGTATATTCTTGGATCAAGCTTCAAGACCGGAGTCAAAAGGTCGCTGGGCTTGTTGGGCTCTAAAGCTTCATCAAGAACTCTGGCTTAATCTAAATGGGGCATGCACCTATGATCACACCATGTAGTATTTTGATCTTTCCAAAATGTGTCTTCCTACAGCATGAAATTTTACCCAACACCATATATATAATGTATGAAATACCTATGACAGGAGGAATAAACATAATTTTCTACCCAGTTTGAATTTGCATGGTCGTTGGTATTGCAGACACTGATAGGGTCTTTTGGGCCATCCCCTACTGATTGAACAAGAATTTTTTTTTTTGAGATGCTAGTTCTGCTTTATGCTTCATTCATGGCTTTCAAGTAAAGCCCTCAATATGGCGTGAAATTGCTTAGATTTGGTGTGGTGTGCTGTTACTGATGTTTGCATGCATGTTAGTGATTGAATCTTTTTTGCATATTAATTATGAAATCTGTAAATTTTATCATTTCAATATTCTAATAAATAATTTTATTTAATTGTGTTGTAGGAGGGAGCAGGGAGCACACACTTGTCGAGTTTTAGAGGTGCAGGAGGGAACCAGCAAGATGAAGATAGTTAGACTTACGATTTATTGACACTTTTTTATGGACATGTGTATTGTATTATTACATTATGATGGGCACCTGTGATTGGATGTATTTATTTTATACTGATTTTCATGTTGAAATTTTTTTTTATATATAATGTCATTATGGACAAGATTTTGTTTATTTAATAATGTTGACAGGTACAACACACAGGTAAAAGAAATATTTATATTGTTGACAGGTAAAAAAATATTTATATTATTGATAGGTACAAAACAGGTTAAAAAAAAATTGAAAAAAATATTTTCATTTCTTTTTTGTCATGACTATTCGCGGCATTTGAGAAATGCCATAATTGATATTGGTAACTATAATGGCGTTTATGAAACGCCGTCATAGACTCACCTTTCACGGCGTTTAGATAAACGCCGTGAAAGGTGAGTCTATGACGGCATTTATCTAAACGCCGTGAAAGGTGAGTCTTTGACGGCATTTATATAAATGCCGTGAAAGGGGAGTCTATGACGGCGTTTCTCAAAACGCCATCATAGAGTGTCATATAACGGCGTTTTTAAAGTGCCGTCAAGATAAATGCCGCGTTTGCCTTCCCCGACGCGAGCAATAACAGCGTTTTATTTGAAACGCCGTTATTGACTATAACGGCGTTTTTTGGGTTTTTCACGGCGATTTGAAAACGCCGTTAAAAGTCTGAAATTTTGTAGTGAGAAGAAGAAAATGAAGAAGGAAAAGGGAAAAAGAAGAACAAGAAAAGGGTTCAAGAACAGTTAAACAGGGAATAAGAATTATTCAAGGGCATTTTCAGTCCTCGTTTTCTTCATAAGTAATATTTGGATGAAATTTCAATTTTTCTTAGTTTAGTTCAAAAGGAATGTTCCTAAATGAACGAATTCGATTAACTACTCTGTAGAGACCCAAAACTTCATGTCTCAATGTTTGTGCACATTGAATGATAAGCTTGATATTCATGTCATGCATTTAATGCATCGACACTTAATGATCCTAAGTTAGAATTAAAACGACTAAGTACAGAAATTGTAGGAAGGGTGTGGTTTTAGGAAAAACATAAATGGTCGAATTTTGAAATGATTTTTCCCATAAATGAGTTTTTATAGGTTAAATAAATATATGTGATTTCATGAGATTTTATTAATAAGTTTAGAATTGTCTAATGGACTATCGAAAATTTTACGTTTGACAGAATTGATCACTTTTAGCCTAAAACTGGAAAATGAGATTTTGAAATAGATTTTCTAATATTTTTTTATTTAATCCAAATGGGGGTACTTCCTTATTTTCATTTAAAAATTTTAATTAAATGAAATGAAAAATGAAAAACATTTACTTAAATGCTTTAAAGGAAAATAAGTGTGTTGTTGACTAGTGTTGAAAAGAAAAGAGTGTTGTTGTGTGTTGTTGAAGAAACAAAGTTCGATTTCCAATCCGTTCGAATGAAGCTAGTTTTTATTGTGTTTCCCTGACCCGCAACTACTTCTGTTTGAAAGGGGACCTCCAAGCTTCAAACATTTATATCAATTTGAACGAGAGTTGCAATTTTTGTTTTTTTAAAAAACTTGTGTAAATGCGGATTTTTGGGGATTCCAACCCTAGGACTATAAATAGACCACCTAATTCGAGGGTTTAGACTACCATAAGACTTTTTACCCAATTTGGCAAGAGAGAAGAGAAAATCCTAGGTTTTCTAAGGGAAGCTCCTTGGGAAGCAAGAAGATCCAAGTTCTAGCCTTCTCAAGCCCCACTCAAGCTTTAGACTGCTGAATTTCAATCTTGAGAGGTCGATATACTTTCTAATCTAACTCTAGTTTGTTTTATTACTATGATTTGACAAGATTAAGGTAAGATTATTGAATGTTTAATATAAATATGGGTAGATTAAGAGATTTCAGCTTGGAATGAACTATTGTTCATGTTTAAGAAATTTTGCTAAACATGATAAGGGAAATAATTGCTGTAGGATAATCAATGATATTGTTTATGTTGATTTGGAAGGTATGAATAGTCAATATCTAGCCTAACCTAACTCTATCATGGTGTTTGCATGTCTAAAGAAAATTGGATATGGATTATGGGCTATTATACAAGATTATACATGAATTATTATCTATTGAGCATAAATTGGGGGTTTACATGTGTTATAAATTCTATTGAGTATGAATGAGAGATTCTATACATGACATGAGGGCTTTACATGTGTTATAAATTCTATTGAGCATGAATGAGAAATTCTATACATATGACATAAACATGTATTATAAATTCTATTAAACATGATCCTACTATTATGATGTTTTAATGATGTTCAACGCTATTGATTCATGAAATTGATAATGAGAAATGATGAAGGCAGGGTGGATGAATTTATATAGTTTTTAATATGGATATTAATGAAAGAGTGAAATGATAAGAATTGAATTGTGATATTACTATTATTGTTCATGCCATGGAAATGTGAATTTACAATAATATGTTAACTGTGATTACCATGATAAATTATGCCTTACTATATTGTATGGTGATTGATATTCGGGCGGGCCAAAACTTAAAGGAAGGATTCTAGGTTGGGAATTCTCTAACCAGGTAGATGCACCTTAGTGGAGTTTCTTGGCGGAAGATCGATATCTAATGGATTATTGAGTTCGAATATTAATCACGAATGTTAAATTATGCCTATTTATCTTGTATGGTGATTGACATTCGGGTAGGCCAAATCTTAGAAGAAGACTTCCAGGTTGAGGATTCATTAACCAGGGAGATGTAACCTGATGGAGGATTTGAATTTAAGGGATGACAAATTTAAATGTTAATTATGACATTATTGCACAAATTCGCTTGTGTGTTAAGTAAGAAGTCTCACAAGGGCACACATTGGTAAAGTTTGGAGTTAAGCTGGGAAAGAACTGTTAAGCTGAGAAATAACTGTTAAGCTGGTAAAGAACTGATAAGTTGGTAAAGATCATCATACTTGGGTAGGAATGCATGAGTATTGTTTCGCTGCTGCATATGAGCAAATGATTTGGTAAGACTGCAAGGGTATTATTAAGCTGTTTAAAAGCATATGTATGTCTATAAGTATATGATTTCATGATTCCAATTGCATAAGTTGGTAGGACTGCTCAAAAGCATATGTATGCTCATAAGTGTATGATTTCTTGATTCCAATTACATAAGCTGGTAGGACTACTCAAAAGCATATGTATGCTTATAAGTGTATGATTTTAATTGCATAAGTTGGTAAAGCTACTCAAAAGCATATATGTGTGCATAAATGTGTGATCTCATGATCTCAATCGTATAAGTTGGTGAACTTATTATGCATTGATGAACTTATCATGTGTTGTCGGAACTTATCATGCATTTTCAGAACTTATCATGCGTTGACAAACTTATCATGCGTTCTCGGAACTTATCATGCATTGTAGGAAGTTATCATGCGTTGACAAACTTATCTTGCATTGTTGGAAGTTATCATGTGTTGTCAAACATGAATGCTAAATTACAAGTACTGAATCATGATATGCTCATATGTTTTCCACACTCTGATTATGTAAATGCCATATGAACCTGTTATTGATTATGTAAACGTTATATGAACCTGTTATTGATTATGTAAGTGTCATGTGAATCTGTTATTGATTATGTATTAGTCACATGAATTTGATATTGGTTATGTACTTGAGTTATTGCTCTTGTTAGTTAGATCAGATATCCGTAGAATGTTTTCAATGCTCATTCGACCTGTTATTGTTAGCAGGTTTGGAGCCCCAATGAGCCGTAGGTTAAAGAAGTGTACGAGAAGGAGAGAGTAGGTGATCTCCGAAAGGAGTAGTGGACTTAGATAGTTTCTTTTGCATATTGTCAGATTTCTATTTCATTAAAGGGATTGTAATAGGTACTTGATACTTTTGGGGCTATAATGTTGCTTAAGTTTTAACCTTATTGTGGGGATTATTACTGATGATCTAATTGTGGGTAATGTTGGAATTGGTCATAGGTTATACAGGATGGTTACTTCATTTAATATATGATTGATCGGTTATTACTATTATTAAGAAATTTTTGTAGACTCGCATTTTAGCATTGCCTTGTATGAAAAATTAAGTAGGTTTAAGCAGTGTCACGGCCCAATGTCCCATTATGAACAAGGTGAGATTTTAGGGCGTCACACTTTCGATTAACATTTCAAACTTAAAAAAAAAAATTGTAAGATTATCGAGATTGTAACCAGATTTTGTAATTTTATGCCTATTATCGAGATTTTAATACTTTTCGAGATTTTTTTTCAAAAATCAACCTACTCTAGTTGGTTATCAATATTTTTGTTTGACTATCGATATACTTATTAGATAATCAAGATTGTTTTTTCGATTATCGAGTTGTTATTTTTTTATCGAAAGGACGAATTTTTATTGTTATAGATTATCAAGATACTTAGTAGATTATCAAAGTTTTTCTTAGATTATCTGTAATTTTTACAAGATACAGTCCAACTTTGTAAACTTAGAGTTGTCATTAAGGCTCATCATCAACGTAAAGTCTAACTCCATGAACTTTGTAGTCTTCGCACAAACTTTGAAATATAGTTCTCCCTTATGCCTTTGGAAAAGATGGTGGATTCCTTGCCTAAATTACGGTATCCTAGGCATGTCACTAAGATGCCCAAAGCAACTCTCCATCCACATTCTCTTTCTTTTTGGATGCGCCTCCAACATAAGTTTTATCTCATCAGACCATGTCATCAAGGAGCATTTAATTGTAGGTTGACAAGCAATTGGAGAATCTTTTCCCTTCCCCTTCCCCTTCCCCTTTATCTTTATCTTTCCCTTCTCCTTCCCTTTTGCTTGACAACTATTTTTCCCTTATCATTTACCTTTGTTGGATTGGGAGATACACTCTTCTTTATAGGCATCTTAAAATTGTAAATTATAATTAAATAAACAAATAATCAAAGTTATTGTCGAACACAAAAATAAACAATTGACTATAATCTATGAAAAATCTCGAAAATCTATGTATAAAAAATCTTGGTAATCAATGAAATTATATCGAAAATCTTTGAAAAATCTCGATTATCTATATAAAATTCTTGATAATCTAATTGTAAACACCCCAACTTTTCACCCCTATTTTCTCTTTCCACGCCTTTAAAAATCCTTTTCAAAAACCCTCTTTTCCTGTGCTTCGATTTTCAGAAACGCTCCTGAGGTAAAAAATGATCAAAATACCCCTAAAAAGTTATGAAAAAGTGACATTTTATCTAAAATATTTTTTGAGATTTTATTAGGTCAATTTCGGCTGTTTCCGAGCTCAAATCGGACTTATAACGCAAAATCAAACTTTCGGTGCACCAAAAAAAGATACGTGGCGAAGCAAAAAAGGGGGTTTACCAAACCTTTTGGGCAGATTTTGCTTAGTCTTTTTTTGTATAAACGACAAGATTTTTATAGGATTTTTCATATGGTCATTTATACCATAAACGACCACAGTAAACTGGGTTTTTTGGTCTTTTTCCTGTATAAACCATCCTACTTTCCGTCATTGTTGACTTTTTTGTCATGGTCGTTTTTCACATAAATGACCAAAGCAATTTTTTAAAACAAACATAGTTCCACATCAGAAAAGAGGAGGTTTCTCCTCTCTTCCCTTCCCTATAAAAGCCAAAGCCCTCTTTTCAAAATCCTCACCAATTCACACCACTTTTCCTTGGTTTTTTTGATTCATAGGACTTAGAAAACCCTTAGGGTGTGTTCGGTTGAGGGGTAAATGGGTGGGAGAAAGTAAAGTGAAGTAAAGCAAAGTGAAGTAAAGTGAAGTGAAAGAATTGTATAAATTCTCTTGTGTGTTTGGTTTGAGAGAAAAGTTGAGGAGAAAGCATAAATTTTTCCAAAATTACCCTTTGCTCTCTTTAGGAATAGTATTCAACAAAAGGGTAGATTTGGAATTGAAAGTTTGTACTTTACTTTTTTTCACAATTCTAGCTTTTTGGTGGAATAAGGTATGAGTGAAAGTGAGAGAAAGTTGTACACTATTGAGAAAGTTTAAGTTTTACTTTACCTCAAAATTCCTCAAACCGAACAGGGTGAAAGTGGGAGAAACTCCCACTTTCACCCACTTTCCTTCACATTCCCTTCAACCGAACACACCCTTAGAGATTTATTTCTCAGGAGTTCGAAGTTTGGGAATTTTGTTTTCTCTAGAAAGCTCTTTTTTTCTGAAAGTCTACCGGATTTTCGGGTAGGTAACCTTTTATCTCTATCTTGCTTTCAATTTTTACTAGTTTTATTAACTGTTTAAATTCTTGTTTTTTTAGTCTTTACATTCTAGCTTAGATTGCTTGCTTAACCTACCCTGTCAAACCTCTGTCCGAACTTCAGTTCAAACTTAGCCTATCCTGTCGAATCTCTGTCCGAACCTCGGTTCAAACCCTGGTTCAAACCCTACTTACCTAGTCAAACCTTTATCCGAACCTCGATTCAAACCCTATCAACCTAGTCGAACCTTTGCTCGAACTTTGGTTCAAATCTAACCTACCCTGCCGAACCTCTGTCCGAACCTCGGTTCAAACCCTGGTTCAAACCCTACTTACCTTAGCCGAACCTCTGTCCGAACCTCGGTTCAAACACTGGTTCAAACCCTACCCACTTAGTCGAACCTCGGTTCAAACCCTACTTGCCTTAGCCGAACCTCTGTCCGAACCTCGATTCAAACCCTGGTTCAAACCCTACCCACTTAGTCGAACCTCTGTCCGAACCTCGTTTCAAACCCTCGTTCAAATCCTATATATCAGATCCTAACCAAATCCAATGCTCTTTAACATGAGCTAAAACTGTCCAAATGCTCCCCGCAAGAGCTTAAAAGGCCCAAACGCTCTTGGATATGAGTTTAAACCATTCAAAAACACCCTAGCATCCAAAGATAAATCTCAGCTTATCAAACACCCACAATTCAAACAATCAAATCAAACCATCAACTACCCTCTGGAACTACGTGTGGCTTGATTCCACCAATAGTGGATACGTAGGCAACCCTGATTGGGTTCAGCTCACCTAGGATAGAGCCTTTGTCATATCCCTTCTTATTTCAACATGTACATTATTCTTTATATAACATCTGTCAGCATATATATGAAATACAAGCTTCTCTTATGATTTTTCCCACTTTAATTCAGACTTAGGGAGTAGGTAACCATTTCCGGATGAGAGTTTAGGGGTGCCTAACACATTCCCCTAACTTAAATGAATTTTTACCTTGAACTCTATTTGCAAACTAAAGCCTTATCCAACCTTTTCAGGGATCCTATTTTCTCTCACAATCTAAATAGGTGGCGACTCTCTCTTTTCTGTATTTTTAGCATTATTTCTCCTCAGGTTCAATCCTGATCGGGAGTGAGGTTGAAATCTCAGGTCTACACTAACTAAATAACTCGATAATCATCAATCTCGACAGTCTATTTAAAGTTTTGACATTCTAAGCAAAAATCTCGACAATCTAACAAACTATCTTGATAAACATTGAAAAGTCTCGAAAATTTGTATAAAATATCCAAACATTAATCTAAGAAAATATTTAGATATTCTACGAAAACCATCTCTAAAAAATCTAAGAAAACATGAGGTCCATTTGATATAGAAAATCTTGATAATCTAAGGGTATGTTTGGTTGTCGAGTAAATAGGTGAAAACATGGAAATGGAAAGAAAATTTCGGATTTCTAATACAATTCTTAGTTGTTTTTTATCCAATTTTCTTTTCTTTTCTCTATTTTCACTCATTTTCTCGGCAACCAAACGTAGGGGAAGGGAAAAGGTCGATAATCCCATAAACTATATTGATAATAGAGTAAACTATCTCGATAATCTACACAAATGTCGATAATCGAGTAAATTGTGTTGGCAATCTTATAAAGCAAATCATAATTGAGATATTATGGTTGCTAATCTTAAAATAGTGATTATAATCTATAAAAAAAAATGCATCTAATCGAAATGTTCGTTAACTAAGAGCTCATTTTTCAACTAACTTTTAATATATGAATTTAAAATAAGAAATAACTTACTCCTCAAGTTGAATACATGGCTGAAACTGGAAAACAATTCTTCTTCTTCTTATTCATAAGCATGAGAAAATGGGTTTCGAATAGTGAGTTTAACGTTCTGTAGCTTCTTATTGTTCTTCTTCTTCTTATCTCCTTCTTTGTTTTCTTCAATGGGGGCTTAATTTAATCTTGGTTGCAGTAGGCACTATTGATCTTGGTTGCAGTAGACGCTATCGAATAGTGGGTTGCAGGTTGAAGGAGGGGGTTTTCGTCTTCTTCATAGTAGTTGGGAACTGAGTTGAACAATGGGTTTCAAACGAGAGTTAGAGCAATAGGGGCAAGGGCATTTTCGATTGAAATTAAACAACTCACACATGCAAATTAGTCACACGTGTGTGAGCCTACATAAATATGTTTTCAAAAAGGAGCTCATAACGGTGTTTTTTTGATTAGTGGGGCTCATTTTTGGAAAACCCCCAGTTTTATTAGGGTGCTGTTATGAGCACACCAATATTTTCTGATTAAACATCAATTGTATCACTTACTCACTACACACTATTAAAAGATGCTTAAATTCTATGAGCACACCAAAAAGAATAAAATATCCACAAGTTTTCTATTGTACACCAATTAAAGTGGGCAACCTACTTATGTACATGTACAAATGTTTACATGCAATTGAACTTATTAGTTGGGTCTGACTGTGTGTGTTTAGAGAGTGTGTGTTAGTTACATGATATCATATTTTTTTTTGGTGAGAGATACACGGTTAGGCGGCAACCCTGGTTAGTAGGTTAGTATATGTTCTAAGTCATGGGCGGGTGGAAATGACAACACTCACACCCTCTCAGGAGTGAAACCCGGATCAATTGAGTGGTGACTAGCACACACTACTGATAGGGCAAGAGATGCTTCCCCACATGATATCATTTCAACAAAAAAAAAACACATATATATCAGAAACGCCATTACATATCCTAACATTCTTGGCTTCATAAGTCCACTCAAATCCCTTACCAACCCTTCTACACTACATTCTCTCGTCGTGTGTCCACCATAGCTTCCTTGACAGCCCAAACAAACCGGAAACCACTGCGTTCCAAATCGCCTACCAGTTCATCCGTTTGATTATTTGTCAACACAACTTACTCTCAAAACCTGTGTAAACCACAGGGTCATTATTATACGTGTTAAGCCACAACATCATATTAGCGGCTACAATCGAACTGGATGGGCATTGATGGATCATCAGCGGGAGGAAGAAATTGCCCCACAGTTGGTTGTGCCCCATTTTTTTTTTTTTTTTGTATGATAAATGTGGATATCCAGAGCCTTAAAAGACTCAAACTAGTCTCACTTGCTACGTAGGAAATACCCCACCCCATATAACAATATTGAGAGAATACATGAATCGAGCAAGTTTATGGTTCATCCTTTGGCCACTGGGCTACACCCCGGGGTTATTTTAGTGCTCTTAGCATTACCCTTTTATTATTTAAGATAGAGTGGTGCTACTCGCACCCCAACATTTACTCTTATACACCAATTTTAATAAGGGTGATGCTACGTGCACCCCATAATTTACTGAAATACACCAATCTAATGAAATCTCTAGTGAAACACCGGAAAACAATGTGTAAAGACCAAAATACCCTCTTCTCTTTAAAACGAATTAGATGTTCTTCTTCGTTAGGAGCCTTCTCCCTTTCTCTTTTGGTCGAATGGAAAAATGAGTTGTAGGATTCTTTTCGGTTAGGAAGAAAGATTAAGAAGAAGAGGCTTTTTAAGTCTTTTAACATATAATGGTGTATATCAGTAATTGTGTGTGTGTGTGTGTGTGTGTGTGTGTGTGTGTGGGGGGGGGGGGACCTAGCACCACCCTTAAAATATTACATTTTATATTTTTCGCCTTTTTGATAGCTGAATATGGTGAGGCCACATCCCCACCCAATTTAGTGGGTTAGAGAGAGAGAGTCGGACTTACAAGTGTGCTATGGTGTTAATATAGGTCACATCCCCAATTTAGTAGGTTAAAGAGAGCGCCTGACTTAAAAGTAGGGTTGTCAAAGGGCCGGGTAAGGGCAAGGCTGGGGTCAGCCCTAGCCCTAACCTTCCCTTCCCTATAAGAATAGGGCCCTAGCCCTTCAATAATCAATACTGGAAGGATAGGAGGAAATAAATTACTTTCTTTCTAACTGAACTCCGATTTCTCATATTATTTGGTTGTGTAAATTAAATATATTAAATCAAATTTTCATACGAAATGCAAGAAAGAGCTTGAGCTTAAGATCAAGAAATAGATTTTAAGATTATGGTTAGTGCTAGGGTTGGTTTTATAGAAATGATTGTTGGAAATTACTAATATAACCCAACTATAAAACCCTTTGATGGGGTTACATTAGTAATTATAATAATATACTATATATAATATATAAAACTTATCCTAAACTATATATTGTAATTTAAGTGTAGTGTAATAAAAGTAGGGCCGGACTTACAAGGGCCGGGCAGGGAGAGCCCTAGCTTGGCCCAACAGAGGAAGTGCTTGGGGATTTTGTGCCTACCCGGCCCGAGGGCCAGGAAGGGTAGGACTTTGACAGGCTGGGTACCCTTCAACAAGGGCTGTTTTGACACTCCTACTTAGAAGTGTACTAAACATGGTGATAAGAAGCTATAAATTGCCAATTTAGTAGGTTAGAGAGAGAAAAAGAGCCCCCTATTTAGCAGGTTAGAGAGAGAAAGAGAGCCCCCAACTTAGATGCGTGCTAAACATGGTGGTCTTCAACCACCACAACGTCATTCGAGCAAATAGAACCTGAAGACCCCAGACTTAGAAATATACACGCTGCACAAGCCAGCCGGTTACAAAGACCCACCTTCAAAAATAGCGGGAAAATACCCCCACGCTCTGCTCTAAAATTAGCAACACAGAGTCTAAAATCAGCACTTTCCGGAACCGAAAAACTGTATCTTTATATATATATTCGCTTCCTTCCTATAATCTTCCTGCCCCCAAAAGCTTTCTCTGCAAAAGCTCCAACCCATCAATGGCGGTCTCTATATTCTCTCTTCTCTCTCTAGGCTTTTCACTTCTGCTTCTTCTAATCCCTCCTTCTCATTCTCTCACCTGTTCGTCCCAGACCTTCACTAACAACAAGCTCTTCGACCACTGCGACGATCTTCCCCAGCTCAGCTCTTACCTCCATTGGACCTTCGATTCCTCCAACTCTTCTCTCAATATAGCATTTATTGCTCCTCCCGCTAAACCCAGCGGATGGATTTCGTGGGCCATAAACCCTACAGGGACTGGAATGGTTGGGTCGCAGTCCTTGATTGCGTTCAGGGACGCGAACGGATCTATGGTGGTGAATACGTTTGATGTGGTCTCGTACAAGTCGATTGTGCAGTCGAAGATCGCGTTCGAGGTGTCGGACATGGAAGCGGAGTTCTCGGACGGGGTGATGAGGATCTTCGCGACGGTGGCGTTGCCGGAGAAAATGACGACGTTGAATCAGGTCTGGCAGGTCGGGGGGTCCGTTACCGACGGGATGCCGGGGGTGCATGAATTTCAAGCGCCGAATTTGAATTCGAAAGGGACGCTTGATCTGTTGAAAGGAGAGAGCACTTCTCAGATTGGAGGGGATTCTAAGCTTAAAAAGAAGAACGTGAGTAGAATTTCAGTTTTTCTTTTTATTGTTCTGTTTCCTAATTTTTGTTTGGAATTTGGACAAGTTTCATGAATTTTTTTTTTTTGGTGGTGTAATGGTTTGAAATTGGAAAAGTGGAGTATTTAGAAGTGGGATTTGTGTAAATTTCGGTGTTTCTGATTTTGTGTTTCATATTTTTAAGTTATGTCTTTGAAAGGGGATTTTGGGGTCTAGAAGTTAAAATTTTGAGTGGGTTCTGATTTTTTTAATTAATTTTATCTTATATTTTGGTGTAACTGTTTGAAGATGCAAAAGGGTATTTAATAGTAGAAGTGGTAATTTGAAATAATTTTTTTATTTTTTCAGATGAATTTGAGCGTCACAATTGAATATTTCCTTTTTCCTTCTTTTTTTTAAAAACAAAAATCTTCCTTCTTTTAGTTTTTTATGTCTTTGAAAGGGGATTTTGGGGTCTAGAAGTTAAAATTTTGACTGGGTTCTGATTTATTTATTTTATCTTATATTTTGGTTTACTTTTTAAAGATGCAAAAGGAATTTAATAGTTAGAAGTGGTAATTTGAAGTAAATTTTGAATGTTTTTCAGAGGAATTTGAGCTTCAGAATTGAATATTTCCTTTTTCTTTTCTTCTTCTTCTTCTTCTTCTTCTTCTTCTTTTTGTAGTTGTTGTTGAGATCTGAAAGTGCTATTAAGGGATTAAGAAGGTGATTAGAATTGATGAAGTGTAGAATGAAAAATGGATAGTGAAATTTTGAATTAGAAGAGGAAATTTGTGTAATTTATTGCTTGGTGGCATAAGTTTCTGTTTTTCAAGGTTTTTTTTTTCATTCAATTATTGTTTTGTTTTATATTTTTTTGTGAAGGTTATAGCTAATGATTTCTATAATTGTCTTCTTCTTGAATAGGATTTTAAAGAAAAAAGAAAAGAATGATTAATTTTATAACTACAGATTAATTAAAGAATCTTCAAATAGATCTTGACAAATTTTGTTCCTGTATTTTCTTGGAGAATTCATTTCGTCTTCAACTGTCAGATGCTTTTTATGTGATCTTAACAAATTTCTTGATCTTTACTATCAGATTCATGGAATACTCAATGCTGTGAGTTGGGGAATTTTGTTTCCGGTTGGAGCCATGATTGCAAGGTATCTGAAAACATTCAAGTTTGCAGACCCAGCCTGGTTTTATCTTCATGTTTCCTGCCAGTTCTCTGCTTATGTTATTGGAGTTGCTGGCTGGGCAACGGGTCTTCAGCTCGGGAGCCAATCAAAGGGGGTCGAATACACAGGTCATCGGAATATCGGGATTGCCCTCTTCTCTCTTGCAACCTTGCAGGTAACAATCCCTTTCATCATTGTCTTTCACCCTCTACTTTTCTTTAATCTTGAGCACATTTTCTAGTTCATACTTCATACATAACAGAGAATACTAATAAGGAAAAGATGGGATCTTCTACAAGTAGGGATTGCATAACTGTAGTTTAGGTGTTATAATCTAATCTTATTTTCTTATTTGATGGGTTACACTTCTCACTTAGGGTCTGTTTTTTTTTGCGGAGACTTATAAATTTCAGCACTTTGCAAGTTTTGTCATTGGACAATATGCAGTTTCTTTTGAGAACTAGATGTATTATGCTTTTCATCCCGTGGGTGGGTTGCAATTCCTAAAAGACTTCAAAGAATCAAAGTGAATGATTTCAAATCTCATAAAAAAGATAGGACTTGAAATCTCATGATGATAAGAATTAATGTTGTTAGAAACCTTGACAAAGTGACTCAAAAGTCCTAACAACAACTACCATGACAAAGTGCCAAGCTTTATAAGTCTGAGCAAAAGAACGGACCCTTTGTGGTTGCGAAGCTATTGTTTATTATAAATTTCTCAATATTTCTTGTTCTTTGTTCGCAAGACGGACAGGGTCAAACCCATCCATGCATAATGGAATATACAGAATTTTCTCCTTTCACGTGTTAGTCTTGTTGTGCTTCAGTTGCAAATACTGTGTCAATGTTAGCAAGTACATTGTTGGGCTACTTAGGTCGGGACATTTCTGATGGGGCTACCTGTGTTTGGGTTTTGTAGATTTTTGCATTGTTCCTACGACCCAAGAAGGATCACAAGTACCGCATCTACTGGAATGTCTACCACCATGGAGTTGGATATGTCGTCCTCATCCTTGGCATCATCAATGTGTTTAAAGGTCTAGAAATCTTGGATCCTGCTAAAAACTGGAAAAAAGCTTACATTGCGTTGCTTGCCGTGTTGGCTGCGATCTCTGTTTTGTTGGAAGTCATTACTTGGATTGTTGTTTTAAAGAGGAAGTCCGATAAGTCCACCAAGCCGAATAATGGATTCAATGGTGCAGACAGTAGGCAACAGTCACTCTCCAGTTAAATTCTTACCGACGGGGTTTCCATGACGTAATTGCCTCTTTCTCATTTAGTTGAGATAATTGGAGGTTATCTTATTAAGGAGAGGCTCTCCATTTCTTTCTTTCTTTTTCCTTTTTAATCTTGTATATGCTGGCTTCGTTCCACGTCTATCTGTTTAGAATATATAGATGGGTTCAGAGTTCAGTCCCCTTGTGCTTTTGCCTACTGTGTTTCTGTATGGGGGATTGAGGGTCAGGGGTTTTACAGTGTCTAGATGTCTCTGAATTTCTCTACTATAAGTGAATGACAGACTATGAGAATTTCTCAGGCATTTGAAATGAAATATAAGTTCTTTTTTTTTTCTATTACTAAATTCACATCATCAATTTTACTGATTTTCTGTTTGCTCATTCTTTGTTTACTATTTATGTTTGGATGGTGATTAAGATTGCTGCTCTTTGGACTGTTCTTAATAGCCAACATTGGTGATAATAGCAACATATCTCCAGTTTGTGTTTATAAACATGAACAGGACTCCGGGTGGGTTGACGATATGTAGCATATTGTGAAGATGATAGTTCGGGGTTTGTGGTAGGATCTTGTTATGGATTTCTAACATTCTTCACAGAACTTCTAATATCAATCCTTCTCTGAGTTCATTTAGCAGACCGAGGAGGAGGTCGCAACAACAAGAGTTACTATGTGACTCCAAAGCTTTCCATTTTTTTTTTTTCTGGCAAGATCTCTGATCTATCTCAGTTCTCTTTTGTTACCGATCTGATAATACAAGAGGTTGAAGGTGGATCCTCAGTTTGTTTTATAGAGAATGGATATCAATTCTGTAACTCCCACACAACGAATGGGTCACTGTATGCGGCAGCTCATGAGATCAATCAATCTATAATGGTGTGTGTTGAATTCATGGTTCAAAATATTGGTATCATTATATGTATCAATAAGTCAAAATTACGAACCTTATCATAAAATATGTTATCGATACACATGGAAATGCTGTAAAAAATTTAAGAAACATTAGAAATGCATGGAAACTTAAAGCTAAAATTTATTATAACATAAAGATCAGCTATTAATATGATGGAGTCTAATAATTATTATTTTAACTATCTTTTATGAGTTATTGCAGCACAGATACACTACGCATATATGTATAAATATACATTATATTTATGACATTTAGATAAAATGAAGTCCAATTCATTAGTAAAACAAGCAATATTTGGCAAACACAAACAAAATGTAATTTTACTACAAGGGTAGGCACAAGTGGAGGCACAATAAAGTCATTCAGTATATAGTATATACACATGTATAAACTAGAAGTTTAATACTATATTTAATTTTAATAAAAAAGTTGAAAAATGTAAGATCAAATCTCCATGATTATTGAACAAAGTTAAAAATCTATAGATCAAAAGATAAACAAGCCCTTTTAAGCCCATGTTAAGGGATTTAACACCTTAAAAATTTTAAAATAAAAGAATATGGAGTATACCAAAATGAATAGTGAATATCACCATTTGGGTCGATCTCAACGAAATTCTAATAAGTATTTCGAATATACAGATTTTTTCAAGGATAAAATACAAGATCTGAGGAGTCCAACAAATGAAGAAAAATGGGGTTTAGAAAGCTGGGGGATGCATGAGCATGGGAAATGGAAAACGGAAAACAGACCTGGGGTCAGCTTCTAAGCTGACCCCACCAAGGTTTTTAATTTCGAAATTCTCAACAATTTCGGCCAACCAACCCATAGTGAAATGCTGAAATATTGCGGGATTTTGGCGAAATTTCGAATTTCGAAATATTAATATTTTATTAATTATATATATACATATACATATACATATATATATATATATATATATATATATATTAAAAATAATATTTTATTAAAATTTTATGTATTTATATAAATATTATTATTTTATTTTTAAAATTAATATATAAAAATTTGAAATTTCAATAAAAATTTCAAAATATTTCGGAATATTTCAGAATTTTAATAAAAACAATAAAAAAAACTATTTAAAAATATAAAAAATCAGATTTCGGCCGAAATTCCAAAATCTTCGAAATCCGAAATTTCATCCGAAATTTTAGAAATTTCGGCCGAAATCTAATTTTCGAAATAAACCGAGTTTCGATGTCGTTGGGGTTGTCCAAAACCGAAATTTCACGAAATTTTAAACCTTGGACCCCCAGTAATCTAACCATGGTCTTTAAAAAAAATAAGAAAAAAAATACTTATTTTAATTTAAATAAGCTTAACCATGGTTAAACATGGGTTAAAAGGGACATCAAACACTGCAGTCAGCTTAGAAGAGGACCCCAAGGTCCTCTTCTCAATCCTCAGTTAGTTTCCATGCGTACAGGGACACATTATAATGTATGGGAAAAGATTAGGTCTAGTGGCTGCCTGAGCTAGGCGTTCAAACATCCACAAAACAATGGGCACCTGGCGATAATTTAAGGAAGAAGTCATTTCATTGTCTTCCTAAGATTTTGACTTCTCCTCATTTGATATCTTTCCCATTTAAAACGCCACCTGCCCACTGGTTTGTGGATGCCCAAGCATCCAACTCAGGCAGCCACCAGAACTACTCTTTTTCCATAATGTATAGCTACACATATGACCAAAACAGTATGATACATACCGATATGTTTTAGGGAAATGGAAAACGAACCCAAGGTGAGCTGACCCCAGGATCTCATTGGTCCACGCCCACTTTTATCATCTATCAACTTTGGTTATGATTCACTTACCCTTAGGATTAAGCAATCTAATCATGATTTTTAAAAAAACAAAAAAGAATGATTAATTTTTTAATTAAGCTTAACCATTATTAAAGAAGTGTTAAAAGAGATACGGGACACTTTTGGAATTACATGAGAGCTTGGTTTTGAAAACCTCAAACATTGTTACATCGATACGTGTAAATATGTGAAAAATTTGAACCATAGTGTTGATTAGACTTCGTCAATGCCCAGTCAAATTTTCGATTGGGATAGACCAGAGAGATTCGTGTTACGCACGAAATGCCAATTCACTAGTTAGCATAACTTCTCGAAGACGTCGGAAACTTATGACATATTAATGGATTAATGATTTTTTTTTAAGCCCCCCTCTAGGGTTCCGTTGGCGTAAAAATGGGGAAAAATCATTTTATTTTCTCTCCATAATTTTGACTTCTCCTCATTTGATATCTTGTCCTCTTATTCTCATACACTTATGGCCACATGTCTTATTATGTGTGGGGAAGTCAAAATCATGAACCCCATGATTTTGACTTCTCCACCACTTGTCTCCTATTCTATGGAACCCCAGACAAGCTCTTTCTTGCTTCACCCGAGACAATCCAAAGCCTTTTTTTTAATGGAATATATGAACTTTTTTTTTGTTAGGATGGAATATATGAAATATATGAGCTTACTCAGCACTAAAATGACATATTAACTGAATTATTTGTTCACAGGAATCTATTCTCAGTCATTTTCAACTTTTATTAGTGAAAAGCTTTTCCTTTACCAACCATTTGAAAGAAAGAGACCCCTCCATGTTCCCGCACTCTTCCTTTAACTTTCATTCACTACAATCCACTAAATTATTATATTTGTTGAAGATAAACAGATTTTTTGGGGGGAAAAAACACAAGATCTGAGGAGTCACACAAATGAAGAAGAAAATTTGGGGTTTAGAAATTTGGAGGATGAGTGTGTTTACTCTTAGTTTTGATGCGTACAGAGACATTATAACATTATAATGTAAAGCTACCGATATGTTTTACTTTTGAAATTACATTAGAGTTTCGTTTTGAAAACCTCAAAAACTGATACATCAACACTTGTAAGTATGTGAAAATTTTGAAACATAGTGTTGATTAGACTTCGTCAATGACCAGTCAATTTTTCGATTGGGATAGACTAAAGAGATTCGTGTTACGTACGAAATGTCAATTCACTAGTTAGCATAACTTCTCGAAGATGTCGGAAAGTGATGAAGTGGTTACGCATTAATGGACTAATGATTTTTTTTTTGGAATATATGAGCTTACTCAGAATTAAAATGACATATTAACTGAACTATTTGTTCACAGAACATATTTCAGTCATTTTCAACTTTTATTAGTGAAGAACTTTTCCTTTACCAACCATTTGAAAGAAAGAAATCCCTCCATGTCCCCTCTCTTCCTTTTACTTCCATTCATCACTAATGTCCACTAAATTATTACTGGCTTATTGCTTTTTTCCAATTCATTTGCTACATAGGGGATTCCTTTCAGATGTATTGATTTTTCCCACATTACCTATAAAAAGACCCTCTGTTTTTTGCAAGGACAGTTAGTAGAGGTTTTGTTCACAAGGAAGCAAAGTCTATAAAAAGGTAAAGGAAATGTCTTTACCTTTGGGGCTTGTCTTAGATGGTTGGATAGGGTAGGGCTAGGAGGATAAATTACATACAAAAAAACACCTCATGTGCTTGAGTAAAGATAGGTGATTATGACCTTTAACTCAAAATATTGCTTTTTCTTTGCTCTCTTTTGAGATAGGTATGGGCAACTCCAATTTGAAGTCTCTCATCAGAACAAGATATTGATCAGGTCTTTTTTTTTTAGCTATAGGGGTTTGACAATCCAGATTGATGGGCATGTGCACTAGTACTATTAGAGTGAAAATGGTTTGTGACATCATACCTCTATCATCCATATCTCACATACTTTCATTAATTAAGAGAATCAAATCTATGAACTCAGCATTATACACAACCGGGGTGGGTTTATTACCATATCCCTTGGAGAAATGGTTCAACCCCAGGTCTATATTTGTGGGTACACAACTCGGGTGGGTTCATGACCATGACCTCTTGAGAAATGCTTCAACCCCAAGTCTATATCTGTGGGCTTTTTCTACTGAAAACATGTCTCGATCATGACCCCATGTCAAGCTCTTTATATTGAAAAAGAATACATATGTTCACACATGCACATAACCATATAATCGGGAGATTCAACGGCCACCATTATCCTATGCACCCTTTTATGTGTGGAAGAGCATTATGAAAATTTAATTTTTTTAATGTGGTGTAATTGTGGCTGTTGGATCTCTAAATCGTATGGTTCTTTGCATGTGTGAACATATATGTTCTTTTTCATAAGTCTCCCGATCTCTTTCTATTATTTATATATATTATCTCACCTAGAATGGTTCTTTTGGGTGACCACAATATCCATTAGATCTTCTCTTTCGTGTGAATGAGATTTACGGCGTCTTTGGGAGATTCTGCTTTGCAACGTAAAGGTGGATGAATATGCTTTAATCTATTGCTAGAAGTTTAAAGAATCCAAAGAAAGGTCGTTAGAGATCCTCTTTATTAAAGCTAAAAGCTTCAAATGATAAGACCAGCGTGGGGATGAACATATGGTGATATAGAGAACATGAGAAGAGGAGTATTCAAAATTCAAATTCTACGCATCATTATATCCAAAAGACATGGCTAAAAAGCAACCAGATGTTACTAGACTTCGCATGGGTGTATAAGGGTCCAACAATCCTCCATTAGTTAGGTTCTTTGGAATGATTGAGTGTGTTTGCCCTTTATAGCACATTAGTAGTAACCTTAGTTCTGATTTTGTGTATGTTTAGGTGTTACTTTACCTCAACCAAAAAAACACCATGCATTTTTAAAGCAAGACATTAGGAGAAGGTTCCCAACTTTGTGATCTAAAGTTTTACATTTGTTTTTGCTTTGGATATCATTTACCTACGCTATATAGCATGGGTTAGTGGTAATTAGCAGTGGGGAGTTGAGCTCTTGCAAGTCTTTATCGGGTGGGAATGGATCCCAAGATCTCTCTCATAAAAGAGGCCACACCTTACCACTGAAACAAGCGGCAAGGTGGAAGATTTTACATTTGTTAGATAGTTACTGTAGTTGATCTCTTCGAAGGAATATTCACCTACACCCTTTACCTATACTAAACACTGATATGCCTGAGATGGGGCATTGCCATAGGGCTATATGATGCAATTTTCATGTCATTTGACAATATTCAATTTTTTTGGTGGAAATTTTATCATGTAATACACACACTCCAAACTCACACACAGCCAAGCCTAAGATAGCCGTTATGGTGCCATAAGGATAAGTCTAAGTAACCACTCCAAAAGGGCCTGTCTTAAAGAGGGTGAATGGCCCCTTATACACCCCTTCGAAGTCTACTTCCAAACCGATGTGGGACTAAATCCAGGAACACCCTAATGCATGTGGTAAGAAAGTCAAATTGGTTTTTTTAGAACTAGATGAATTGAGTTTTCATCTCTTGGGTTGCAATTCCCGTAAGACTTTGTAAGACTTCAAATGTAGCAAAACGAATGATTTGTTTTTGTAAAAACCTTGACAAAGTGACTTAAATTTCTTATCAACTGCCATGACAAAGTGCCAAATGCTAAGCTTTACAAGTCTTAGCAAAAGAACGAATCCTTAGAGTTATTCCTAATAAGATCTCATTTTGAAGGATTAAAGCGAGGCTACGGTTGTTCTTTAACAAATTAATAGATTTTAGCAAGCCTAAAAATGCCCGGGCTATTTTCAATGGATTTTCTTTGAACAAATGTGAGATATTGTATCATTTGATTCATTTTTTATGTTGAAGATTTATTTGTAATTACAGGTTCAAGGGACATCTTTGTCATTGTATTCACCTATTCTAAGTTTTGAATTTTTTATTTAATGTCCATTGGAATCAAAGATCCGGTTGCTCCTAACTTTTGTCATGAAATTTTATTTTTCAGTTTTAGTAATCTGATAGAGATACCACCTAAACCTCATCCTTAATGGTTTTCTTTGAAAGGATGTTTTATAAGTGACTTAAATAAAGCGGTCACCACCCTTTGATATGTTGTTATGGAATTTTTAATTCAAAAGGGGAGAATAAAATAATTAAACATTTAATGGTAACTAAACTAGGAGTGATTAAACACCCACCTGCTGGGTCAGTTGCCTGAGCACCACGCCTCATGAAGCGGGGGTCTCGGTTTCGACTCCCAGTAGGTTCTATCTGCTCCCTCCATGGTGTGGGTGTCTGGGATGGGGCTGACGAGGAATAGTCTGGCCAAAGGTTTGGATAGCTATTCGTGAGAAAAAAAAAATACAAAAATACAAAAAAAACGAAAAACAAAAAAGCTAGGAGGGTTTTATATGGATTATGGAGTAGGTGTGCAACTTCGGCAGGCATAGCCTGTCTCAACATGAACCCAACCCAACTAATCTATGGGCTTGGGCCCAATTTTTTAAATTTAGATTGGGCTGAATTTTTTTTTAATATGAATTGGGCTTGGGTTGAAAAATCTTAATCCGGCATATTATAGGTTTGGTCTTGGTTAAAGACTAGGGTACGGGTTTATAAAGGGAGTAGGTGTGCAACTTGGGCAGGCAAGGGCGCATGGCCCGACTCAACCAAACCCAACCCAAATGAGGATGGGCTTGGGCTGAACTTCTTAAATTTAGATTGGGCTTGGGTTGAAAATATTACCTGGACATAATATAGGTTTAGTCTTGGTTGAAGCCTAGGGAAACTGAGCCAACCATATATACTAATATTTACCCCTGGGGGTGTAGCCCAGTGGCAGTGGGATGAACCGTAGACCTGGAGGTCCTACGATCGACTCCTGGATGCACTTTCATAACTTGTTGCCTAAGGTGAGGGTCTCGTTGGGCGACTCGTGGGATTAGTCGGAATCTTGAGCTGTGGACACCCCACGATTGCCAAATATATATTTATACACACTAATATTCTGATGCACATATTCATGGCTATTCAAGAAACATTAACCTTTAACATTTGAGGGGAAAATAATAATCAGAGCCCATCAAATAACTCACAAAAGGTTTAATCAATAGCTTAGATAGATTAAAAAAAAAAAATCGAAGAATCATATATATAGCGGTGCTCATTAGAACCTTTAGTGAGCACCCCTTAAAACCTCAACATGTGGCAAGTTGTTTTCAAATTCAACCGTTGGATGTCAAGATGGGTTCCTTGGGAGATACTTGGCAAACATTATAGATATTTACCGGGGCAGTGACGGAATGATGTCGGTCACTAATAGTCGGTTTTCCATCACTAAAAGTATTAGTGACGGAAAATCATCCGTCAATAATCTGTTACTATTGCTTCCGTGACTAAAGGTATGTAGAGACGGAAATTCATTTCTGTCACTAATTAGTGACAGAAATATATCCGTGACTATTACGTCATGCATATTAGCGATGTGAATATTTCTGTCACTAATAATTTTAACCAATTGTGACGGAAAGATGTTCTATCAGTAATAACCTCAATCTAAATAGTGACGGGAAAATGTCCGTCACCATTACTCACTTTAGTTACTAATATTATTAGAGACGGAATATTCCCGTCACTAATATGTAAATCATATTAGTGACGGAAATAATTCCGTTACTAATACTCAGTTTAATCAGATTAAATTAAATACTCTAGTAGAGACGGACTACTAGTGACGGCTTAATTTTCCGTTACTATAAGTCATGTATTAGTGACAAAATATTCCGTCACTACTATTCCATTACTGTCCAGTAATTTCCTTGTAGTGAAAATATCCGGCCTACCATATTTGATTGAAGGTTGGAAAATCAGAAATTTCTATTACTTAATGTCTACTAAACCCTAGGGAGTTAATGCTTATTTCTCTTGGAATTATAATTTTTATCTAATAAAGGCTTGAAATAGTTCTAGACTGTTTCATTTGGTATCAAAGTGCTGATTCTAGTAGTAGATGTCACTAAGAGAAAAGCAAAAGAAGGTTGCAACAATCATGGATCTAGCGGATTTGAGTGCAAAGTTAGAAGAGACTAAAGAAATTAGAGGATCTCGATGCAGTATAGGAGATATTTTCTCGACTCCAATAAGATCGAGCTTCTAAGGAGGTACACGCCAAATATATAACCGGATCAGCCATGAATCAAGCTCCAATTGTGGACCATTAGGATGCTCACAAATTCATGTGTTAGCGTGATATTTCTTGAATAATAGTCTGAATATTATAGTATTCTTGCCAAAGAAAACTCCATTTGAGCTTTCCAAATATGCCAGACTGACAGTAACTGCCTTAGTATATCAATGTAGATAAATCCATATTTGACAAAATGGCTCCTCATCTGACCTTAAATTACTTTGGATCTTTCCAAAGATGCCCTCATGTGACCTTAAATTACTTTGGATCTTTCCAAAGATGCCAGACAATAAATGCCCAGTATATCAATGTAGATGAATCCATATTTGACAGAATTGGCTCCTCATGTGACCTTAAGTTATTTTGGATCCGAGTAAACACTACAAGAAAAAGGTTCATCTCTCACGGTTTATATCCGTAATCGTAAGACATTGATCACGGTTACTGCGCGTAGACTGAAGCGCGACCTTTCAACATGTGATCGTATGTATTTAAATATTACCTATTATAGATCACAGTTTATTTTTATAAACCGCGATTGTTTTTATTCAAAAATCACAATTACAAAGGATACTGTGATGGTTTATCTCACAATTTCTTACGGTTTTATTGTTAACCGTGATTATTGTTGAAACCCACAAATATTATGCAGCCCTGCAACGTTTAACTCCTCACACCCACTACTAATTCGTAAACACGCCCACTTGCAATTATAATTCACTATACATCCATGAATTAAATAATAGAAATGTATTTACAGTATGAGCAGTATATATATGGAAATGTTATTCTAAACAGTATAACTTCTCAAGTATTGAGCTAGTTCATTCTTAAGTCATTTTAGTGCTTCATCACTATACATTTCTTGACCCTTAGATACAAAATAATCCTTAATCTTGTTAAATATATTTGTTTTCTTGTTGGTGATGATGTCCCTCAGGTACATGGTGGTTTAAGCCACATTCTCAACTACCTTTTTTGTTTCTGGCACTACAAAAAATAAAATGAATGGAACTATGTCCGTAATCATGTTTAAGCCATACAATTTTAAATATTACAACATTAGAAAGATTAATTAATATCGGTCTTAATTTACCTTAACATCAGTAAATGTCCACTCTTTGGTTCTCCTCTTCTTGCCTTTTAAAATTTCTTCATTAAATGCACTTGATCTAGCTCTGGAGGTGCAAGTTAGCTAATAAAGTTTTTTTGGTGCATGTAAGCAAGAACATTGAGAGCGTTTTTGCTAGGGTTCCATGGACAACCCTAGGGTTGTCGGAGGTAGGGAAGGAGATCCCTCCTCCAGGCCGCCGGATCCTCCTCCCTCTTATGCTGCAATGGTAAGAAGAAACTCTTCTTCTTCTTTGGTTACTTCTCATTCTTCTATCCCAATAAAAAAAACCAGGTTCTTTCTGGGGAGAACTAGCAATTTTCTTCTTTGAAGAAGAATCCTCTCTACTAGCTGCCCCCCCATCGATTATCTCTAGTTGCTAAGTGCTCTTATGGTCGGCCGTCGCTAGATTTTATTAAGGTTCATATAAAAAAACTGAAGGTATAAGGTTGGCTTTCACAGTTGGGATTTTTGAATCGAGACATCTTCTATTCAGATTTTCATTCGTAGAAGACTTCCTCATGGCTTGGATTAAAGAAGTTAGATACATAAATGGTTATCTATTTCAATTATTCAAATGGATCCTTCATTCTTATCGGGAGTGGAACCATCAATAGTTCCAATTTGGGTGAGTTTTCCAAACCTTCCCCTTCATCTGTTTAATGACTTAGCCCTTACTTCCATTGGTAGCATCTTTGGTAAGGTATTAAAGCTTGATGGAGCAACGAAAAGTTTCTCAAGACCGAGTGTTGCAAGAGTATGCATTGAGATAGATCTTCTTAAAACTGACCCAGATCGTTTTTGGTTGGGATTAGGGGATCACAGTAGATGGCAATTTGTGGAATATGAAAAGAAGTTTCAGTTTTGCTTAAGATGCAAAAAGCTTGGACACAATGTGAACTATTCGGTGGGTAGATCTAAAGCCAAAAATATAATCCATTGGGAAGAAGATGAAGGTATCTCCAAGAATAAAAAAAACAGTGGGTATTGAAGAACATAAATTCAGTAGAGATCCCTCTTTCTGAACTCCTATTATGAACCCATCTAATGATTCTAATCCAGATCACATTCAAGTTCAAGATCGTGGGTCCAAGGAAGATTCTAAATTTTCCTTGACAGTAGCTGATATGGAAAACGATATTACTGAGATTTTTATTCCTATATCAGAACCTATTATAGTTCATCGGGAAGATGATGCTGGTCCCCCCAAGAATCATACTAAATAGTGGGTTATGAAGAATTTTTCATTGATAATAGCTGATAAGGAAAATGATATATATTACTGAGATTTTTATTCCTATATCAGAACCTATTATAGTTCATCAGGAAGATGATGCTGGTCCCCCCAAGAATCATACTAAACAGTGGGTTATGAAGAATTTCAATTCGGTTGATACCCTTTCTTCCGAATTTCCTACTAAGATCCCTACCAATGATACCATTACAGATCTTATTACAGTTCAAGAATGTGGGTTTACTGTAGAAACAATTTCTTCCATGCCAGCAGCTGCTAAAGAGAATGGTATTTCGGTATCTCTTCTTCTTGTTACAGATTCTATACTATCCTACCCAGGTATGATTTCTAATACTAAATCCTCTAAAATGATATTAGATAATCCATAAATTCATACTAATAATGGAGTTATGGAGAAGAATTATTATGTTCAGAAGAAGGAAGTAAATGATCAATTCTGGGCTTTGAATGAGGAAACACCTTGGCCATCCTCTCTGAAGAATAATTTAGCAACTGGAAAATTTATAATGGATTCTCTTATGTCTGAAAACATATTGAACGATATAAATATCCTATCTAATTCTGAAATAAAAGGTCTTCGAAAGAACGAGAACATATATTATAGACATAACTTTCATTATTCTAATTGTTATCGTATGTGGAATAAGTTGGTTGAAACTATAGAAGGGTATGTTCAACCTATTGATGGTTATCATATTATTAAAAATCTTATGGAGCAATCTCAAACTAAAGAATTCCATTCTACTTTTGATTCTTGCTCCTTAGATAATATAGAGGAATTCAAAGCAAATGGGAAACAGTTCTCCAAAAGATTGTTAAAAGTTGAATTTTTTAGAAGACAGCCTCCGGATATTCAAAAATTTAAAAATAATCTTAGCAAATTTGGTCTTTCATCGAACATAATAAGTTGATCTAGGACCGCGGTTATATCTAAGGTTACAAATTCCATAAATGTTATTAATGAATAATTTTCTTATTTGGAATATAAGAGGAGTTGGTAATTTAGCTTCTAAATCTAGACTTAAGAACTTAATTTCTTCTAATCATGTTTCTTTATCGGCTATTGATCGTCAATTAAATAAACCTCGTAGTAGCTACAATTTCGTAGAATAGTGACTATTATGGGCTGTCGAACCACAGAGGACTGTGCTGGTTTGATTGCTTTTATCTCAAGATTGATTGTGAGTCAAGGGGTAACAAGTTGATTTGGTTGGATTGATTTTAACCTAAGAGTGGAAATTAAACTAACAAATTCTATTTTAACTAATTAAACTAAGAGTTTTTGATGATATATCAGTGAGAGAAGATCTAGGGCATTCGAATCCACCACTAGCTTCATAACCAGTCCCTAATTCATTTATTCAAGTCCATTATAATGTAAACAATAGGGATGAGAGTGACTACAAGACTCCACTCATCCATCTAGAATGATTTAAGGGATTAGACTCTAGATATATCCTACCTTCGGTTAGCACGAGTGATACACACTAAACTAGGGTTGTGAAATCACTCGTCTTCCCTTAGCATAAAATATCTTATGATTTAATTCCTCGACAGTAAAAACCATTGCATAAAATCCACATCAATAATCACAGAAAATTAAGATGGATGATTTCAATCTCAATATAATAAAACATAAGACAATGATAGAATCACACTGAAATCGAATATAATCAATAAACTCTGGTTATGAATAACCCTCTTATTATGCAATCATTGTTTACAAGTGAATAAACTAAAAGAAAGTACAAAGAGACATAGTTACTTGGCTAGGGTTTCATCTAAATTCTAGAAAAAGGAATTAGTTCATAGCAAGAGTAAGGAACACTGCTTTCGATGAAGAACACGAGCAATCCATCCTCCACCCTTCATAGATCTCCAGAGCTTTCTCTCTTTCAAATCTCCCAAATTCCGAACCTTTTGCAACCCATGAATTGTAGCTTTAGAAACATCCAAAAAAAGCTCAAAAATCTCTTTTTCGCACTTTCTAACATCATCAAAACGGCGTCCGCCTGCACCGATCGATCGGTGGTTACGGAACTCCCAAAACGGCGTCCACCAATCGATTGGCCAAAATGGCTCCGATCAATTGGTGGTTACATAATTTGTCCAAACTTCCTTAACAGAAGTTGTAGAGCTTTTCGAACTGGTCGTTTTGATATATTATGGGCCTAAATCGGAGCTACGGTTAAGGAGTTATGCCCTAAACACCGAACAAGGGTTATTTTGTATTTCCAACTTCTCTTTAGCTCAGGTCTTTGCTCGGTAGCGATTCCCAAGAGACTTTAAAGCTTGTAAACTATCATTTTTGTCTTCTTTTCCTTGCATGAACCTGAAAATAATAAACACTCCCAAGTGAAGTATCGTAATGGATAAATGAGCTCAAAGTGATTAACAAGTGCAGTTTAAGGTGCATAAATATGTAACAATTAGCACCGATCACAACCCCAAACTTACATATTGCTAATCCTCGAGCAATAAAAATAAAACTAAGCTAAGCTAAACTACATCCCCTTTCGTGGAATCCCCGGTTGCATTTGACATATGCAACAAGCCTTTTAAACCCCTAGCTGACCCTAGTGGACGAGCGAAGTCTCGTGAGGGTTTACCAGTGACGATACCCACAAACATCAGTATTTCCCAACAACTCTGCACCTATGCTCAAGTATGACATGCACTAGTAAAAATATAATGATACACACAGCATAATTCTCTCATTATTAACTGGTTTTATTCTTGAATCTCCACATTCTTAATTTCACACAACCTTACAGAATTGTGAACATTTATGCTTATTTAAAGATTGGTCATTTGCCTCATTTGATGTGTTGTGTGACTATCAATTGAATATGTGATCTCAACATTTTCTTTCAACAGATGTTCTATCACCCCTTCTGTTATCAGATTTCCTATCAATTTAATTACCGACCCAAGGCTTTTTCTTTCTTTTTATTGATTGAGTGGACTGTGTAGAGTCTAAGTTCATTAAGCTTTCTAGACAACCTGTGTAGCAAGTGTTAGGCCAGCGACTCCCAAACCAGACAGTCTTAGGGCACCAGGTGTTAAGACACCCCTAGGGCTTATTAACTTGAGTTAAATAGGCTCCGAACTCAGACTGATCACTCTTGATAAATGTTTGTTCCAAACCTCCACTGTTTGATGCGAACACTCTCTGCTTAGTAAGGCAGGAGGCCCGGTTACTAGGTAGGAGTTCGGTTCAGAGATTGAATGATATTAGTGGAGGGGTACAATTTTCTTTGATTCTTTATCCTTTCAGACTTTACACGGTTTGACGCGAACACTCTCTGCTTAACTAGGCAGGAGGCCCAGTTACTAAGTGTAAACCTAGTCAGGTAATCATTTATGTCATTAAAATTTTTTAATTTAGTCAAGGGTGGTTTTCAATTTATAGGTCAGCTAACTTCTTTAGGGGTTTCAAAAACATCAATTGATTGATTCAGTATCAAACCCCACAAGACAATATGGTAGAGTGCCCGTGCAATTTCTCAAGGTGACTCATGACTTCATAAATTTTCAGCATGCAAAGTTCAGTCAATAGTAAGAATTGTATCTATTTGGGATTGTGTTCTCAAATTAAGCCAATCAATAATGAGTGGATTATAACATATGTATCACAATTTAGATTCAGAAATAAATCAATTTTGCAATTTCATTTGTTTGCACGTCCTTCCCTCTTGCATGGATGCCTAGTCAGCAAATAATGACAGTTATTTTCCAACCCCAAACTTAAAGATTACATTGTCCTCAATGTAAAAAGAATTAAAGCACAAGTAAGGGGGAACAATAATACCTGACAGATGAGGACAATTCATGCATCAAAGATGAAGAAGGAGGAAGAAGATAAAAGATTTATCAAGCAAAGATTACCCCAAACTTCATGAAAATTGTATCTTGCAGGGTTAGTGAGAAAGAAAGTGCACACAGGGAGAAACCAAAGATGTCAATTATAAATCAATGTAGAAAAAGACATCCAAAGTACAATAAGGAGCAAATTTTTATTTTTTTGTTTTTTTTTTAATCAATAAAAACTGTGAGGGTGGAGAACCACCCCAAACTTAGACTCAAGTAAGTCTACAAAAATATTGGGTTACCTCCCAACAAGCGCTAAGTTTATTGTCTTCAGCCGGACGCAGTACAACTCTCAACCGTCTATCTAGACGGGATCCAACCACTCAATGAATTCGGTCATCATCTCATTCTTAATGCCCTCAACCTAAGGCTGGTGAAGTTGGGCTTTGGCTTTGAGTACACACCTATCCATGCCAAAAAATGTGGAGACCATAGACCTTTGAAAGGTTGCAGGTGTATAATATAACTTGCATGACCTGCACTTAGAGGAAAAAGGGTTGAACAAGCATGGGCATGTAATTCTCACTTTATGCTTCTTGAACTGAAGGCCCTTGAGATGGATGAAAGGTAGCAAATAATTGTTATCCTTTTTGGGCTTTTCTTCATTGAGTTTCGGGGGCTTGAGATGAGCAAGTGATGCCTCTAAAGCATTCTCAGTTAAGGCATAAGGAGAGGCCTCCTCAATTATTTCATTACTCACATTCACCATAAAACTCTCCTCTCCCTTCTGTTGTTGTTCGGGTGTGGTGAAAATATTCAACCGAACTTTCATGTTACCAAATGATACATCCATTACCCCGGTCCTACAATTTATACAAGCATTGGCCGTGGCCAAGAAAGGATGACCAAGGATGGCTGGAATTTGGCTTTTTGAATTATGCACGGGTTCCATGTTAAGGACAAGAAAGTTGACTAGAAAGTAAATTTTTTTAACTTTGATAAGAACATCTTCAATCATCCGCGAGACTTTTTCATAGATCTATCCGCCAATTGTAACATGATGGATGTAGGTTGAAGCTCTCCTAAGCCTAGTTGCTTATACACCGAGAAGGGTAACAGATTAACACTTGCTCCAAAATCCAGGAGTGCTCGATTAATGGTTTGATCTCTAATAATACATGAAATGGTAGGAGCACCAGGATCCTTGAATTTAGGAGGAGTGTTGTGTTGGATAATGGAGCTCACTTGCTCGGTGAGAAGGACCTTCTTGGACACATGAGTCCGAGATTTACGCTTTTGAGTGCATAGGTCCTTAAGGAACTTGGCATAAGCCAGAATTTGTTGGATAGCCTCTATGAGTGAGAGGTTGATTTTGACTTGTTTAAAAACTTTCATCATATCATTAACTTTGGCTCCCTTTTTTCCATAAGGGGAGGGATCTTTTAAGCACTGAGGGTAAGGAGCTTTAGACATATAAGATATTGGGGGAGTAGAAATAGATAAAGATGGAAAAAGACCTTGGTCCTTCTCAAAGACACTCACCCCCTCTCCTTTGGATTTTGGTGGCTCCACTATGACCTATTCTTCTTCACCCTTCTTCTTCCTAACCAGATTATCAACTACCTTCCCACTCCTTAGGGTGGTAATGGCAAGAACATGCTCACGATGAGTTTCATTGTGTTGAGCATCATTAACCATGTTTACACTCCTAGGGTTGCTCACTGGTTGGCTTAGAAGCTTCCCTTCCTCTTTCTTGTATATGGCATTAGCTAATTGTCCCACTTGGGACTCAAGCCTGTGGATAGATTGAGAATGAGAGTGCAGTAATTGGGTGTTGGCCTCTAACCCTTTTAGAGCATTCAACACTTTTTCCTCGAAAGATGAGTTCCTTTGAGGGGGAGGAGTAGAGTGTTGGAATTATTGTTGTTGGGGAGGATGGTAGTTGGACTGATTTTGAAAGGGTAGAACATTCGGCCCTTGAGGTTGGGAGAAGGAATTTCTTTGAGCTTGGGGAGAAGTGCTCCCTTGAGCTTAGGGCTACCATGAGAAATTGGGATGATTTCTCCACCCTGGGTTGTATGTATTAGAGTAGGGATTATTACCCGGGTGAGTGTAGGCAGCATTAACATGCTCTTGAACAAATTCTGGAAATTGCTTTGTAGCAGGACACTCATACACATAATGTGGAGAGCTAGAACAGATAGGGCACACCTCTCTCTGATTGGGAGTTGGTTGAGAGGGTGTGTAGGAAGATTGCCCTATAGCCATTAGTTGGTCTAATTTTCGAGACAACTCATCCACTTTAGAAGAGACATCATTAAAAGTGCCCACTTCATTGATGCCTCGCTTTTGATTTGGAGTGGAATTTTATCTCTCAGAATGATTGGAGGAGGCGTGGTGTAAGGTGTTTTCACTCAAATTTTCGAACAATTCCCATGCATGTACCTCGCTCTTTGTCATAAATGTCCCCTCACATGAGAAATCAACCATCTGGCGGTTGAATTGAGATAGACCATTATAGAATAACTGGACAAGTTGTCATTTAGGAATCTGATGGTGGGGACATTTTCTGAGGAGATCCTTGAATTTCTCCTATAACTCATGAAAAAGTTCACCATCAATTTGAGAAAAACTCATGATGGTTCTCCTTATTTGATTGGTTTTACCAATGAAAAAAATTTCTTTAAGAATTCCTGATGGAGCTGTGTTCATGTGTAACCTGAGAGCATCATCTGTAAAATTTTGTAACTTAAAAGTAGTGCAGATTTCATTAAAATCATTCAGATGCTTAGAGGGATCTTCATTGCTAAGCCCGTGGTAGGATGAGAGCATCTGAATTATGCTGGACTTAATCTTATAGTGGGCTGCCGTAGTGTCCTGCAACCGGATGCATGAAGGAGACGAGTATGATGACGGAATAAAGTATTCCTTCAAAGACTTGGTTGGGTCTTGATTTTCAGTCATTTTAGAGAAAAGAGTAGTCTCTAGGTTTTAGTATAATCGGGCCGAAGCCTTGGAAGCCTAGCGGTACGCTGTAACTCTGAATTGATAGAGATTAACTCTGGTTTACAAGACCGTCTACCGTGCATACACCCTATAGGTAAACTCTATGTTCGACAAACACCAATTTATAAAATAATTCACTCTAAATGAGAGAATTCTTACAGTGCTTTCGGCAATTTAAAACTTATCTAATCTCAAAATTGAATTGCAATCTATCATTCTTCAAGAAGAAATATATTGGAGACATAAGTCTAGAGTTCAATGGCTCAAAGAAGGGGACAACAACACAAAGTTCTTCTACATGGTCACTAATTCTAGAAGGGGTCAAAATGACATATATAGAATTCAAGATGCTTAAGGTAACTAGTTGGATTCTCAGGAGGACATAGGTAATGAAGAAGTTTCATTTTTAAAAAAATTTGCTTACTTTTGATAATACAATGCTAGATCCTAATATCTTGAATTACATTCCTTGCCTAATTTCTAAGGAGAACAATATTTCTTTATCTACTTTACCCTCTCTAAAAGAAATTAAAAAATTTATTTTTAGTATGTCAGTAGATAGTGCTCCTAGTCCAAATGGGTTTTCTGGTCATTTTTTCCAATCATGCTGGAATATTATTAAGGAAGATCTTTTACATACTATTACATTCTTTTTCATGTCTGGTGAAATGCCTAGAGCTATAAATGCAATTGCTATTGCTCTTATCCCTAAATGCAGCTCTCCTGTGTCTTTTTCGGATTTTAGACCAATTAGTCTTTACAACTTTCTTTATAAGATTATTTCGCGTCTATTGGCTAACTGTATTGGTATATTGCTTCCTAACATTATTTCTGATAAGTAGAGTGCCTTTGTGAAAGGTAGACATGTAGAACCCCGGATCTCCTGTTCATACCAGGTGACTAGTATTGTGAATAGTGTTGTGAATAGTGTGTGAATAGTGTTGTGAATAGTGTTTCAAGGCCTAAAGGCCTTGAATGTAATTTTGGTAGTTAAATAATATGTGGGAATTCTACGTTTAGCGTGTCTGTTATGTGTGTGCTAAGGCCGAGGTGAAAAGAATGAAAGCACTCTAAGTGGGCTAAGAGAAGAGTGGAAACTAGGTAAAATGGGGAAAAAACAGGCAAAACCGGTCAACCGAGATTGCTACCAGTTGACCAATAGTCCTTACCAGTCGACCGATTGAGTGAAAATTTGTATGGGGTTTATTTCCAGAGAGTGGTATTTGGACCGATCGACCACTCCTTGGGTATTTGCCCAATTTGGTCTATTTTACCAAATCATGAAGGGTAGGATGGTCTTTTGACCATCCATTTTCCTATATAAATCCAATTTTGTGGGTTGAGGGTTTCATAAATCCTCAAGCTTACATTTGGAGAGATTTGAGGAGGAAAGGGGAGAAGCTAGGGTTTTGGTGCAAGTGTTGTTGGATGATTAATTGGAGCTTGGATCTCCTTCTTCAAGCAAAGATCTTCATTTTCAAGCTTGGATTTCTTCTTTGAAGGTTGAATCACATTCTCTCAAGTTCCCTCAAGTTCTTCTCTAATCTTAAAGGTTAGTACCTTCTACTACCTAGCTTAGTAATAATCTAAATATTAAGAGGGGAGTTCCATGCATGCCTTGTGAGTAAAGTTGTTAGTACACCCTTCTAGTTGGCTTAGTAATAACCTAGTTTTTTTTATTAAGAATAAATGTTGGATTAAGCTTGCATGTTCTTTTCTTGAAGCTAACATGTCTATTAAAATGTATAGATCAATTTAAATGGTTATGGATGTGTGGGATGTAAGGATGGTTTGAGGTGAAATTAAATGTCATGGAGAATGTGATGGTTGTTGTATGATGAAAAATGGGGAAGGGCAATGTACACATAAAACATGCACTCAAGGTATTTGATGAGATGTTTGACTATGAAAATATGAGTTAAATGCCTATAGAAATGTTGAATGTCATGTGTCTGATAAAATGCATGTATGTGATTTAAACCTAAGACTATGAAAGCATGATTTAAGGTCTTTCCACAAATGTCAAATTTCTATAATGCCTTTCCATATGCTTCCTTTAAGACATTTCATGATAATAGAAATACTCAAATGCCATATGTTATTCTTGAAATATCTCCATGTCACTTTATGTTCACCACTTACTATGCACAAGCATGCATGCATGCATGAACCAAGTTTTTTGTATAAGTATATGAAAAAAATCAAGAACAAGACATGTGATTTACGACACGAATGATAAAGCAGAACTTTAGGTCGGTTAAGGATAGGGTATATCTGAGGATATGGCATATCTGGCTTTAAGAAAATAAGACAAGCATAATAATACCGGATATTGGGCTAGTCAAGGATGTTGGTGCGTATTTTCTATTTTCGTTGAGGGTATTTACATACCCGACTTACAAGTTGCTTTCAAGAATTCGTTAAAGGGTATTTACATATCCGGCTCACAAGTCGTTACAAGGGCACTAACATTTGGCTCACAAGACAAGGCAAGACACGACAAGCATGACATGACAGACGCGACAAACATGACATGACAAACAAGACAAGACACGCATGATTCTCACGAGACAAGAGCAAGCCAAGAATAAGTTTTAAATACGACAAACAAGTTTCGAAAACACGAAAAGATATTTTCACGAATAAGTTATGAATTATGAGCACGGGTTTTATACGGAGTTTTCGCATGTAGTCTCATGCATGTCATGGTTATCATGTTTATTTTGATTGAAATTGTGAATTAAATGATGTTATTACTATTGTTAGCTAGTGGTTTGTACTCGCTGAGTATTCTATACTCAGCTGTACCTATTAATGTCGGCAGGTATACCATATGATATATGTGCTCTAGTTCCTTGGATCGAGGAAGACTATGGTGAGGAGGAGCCTCACGTGGAGCCTATGGTAGAGCCTCAGGTGGAGGCAAGAGACCTAGATAGTTGGCCTTACCCGAATGACTATTAAGAGAGAGAGAATTTTATGATTTCATATTTTAATAGGTGGGCATGTCCACCTTCACTTGTTTTGTTTTGTATATGAGCTTGGAATACTGATAAGGTATATAAAGAAGAAAAATTTAGTTTACGATTTCACATTGATGTAGTTTCCACACTCTATTTCATGTCCCAATTATTCTATGTTTATGCCTTGTTTAGTTGCAGGATGGTTTGTCAGGTTATATATAGTTACACCTAAAATCTCACCTAACTCTTAGGGGGAATTTTGGGCATGACAAGACATATTGTAGATAATGTTAGTATAGCTCAGGAGATGGTACAGGACATTGATAGAAAAACTCTTGGAGGTAATGCCAAATTTAAACTTGATATGTCTAAAGCCTACGATAGATGGAATGGAATTTCACATTCGTCGTTCTGAAAAGGATGAGATTTAAAGAAGAAGCTATTAGATAGATTTATGGTTACCTTCTTAATCAATCTTTTTCAATTCTTATTAATGGTTGTTTGCAAGGTTTTTTTCAGAGTTTGCATGGTCTTCGTCAAGGTGATTCCCTATCTCCTGCCCTTTTCATTTTAGCTGAAGAAGTTCTTAGTAGAGGCCTTAAAATCATATCTAAGAGTCTTACTTCCACCTATAAATTGGGAAGGTATGGAAATCCAGTTTCTCACATTCTTTTTGCTAATGATACTCTAAAATTTTGTAATGGTAGGAAACAAAATATTAGGAAAATATTCGATTTTATTTCTTCTTATGAAAAATCTTCAGGACAGTTGATTAATCGATCTAAAAGTGTTTTTTACTGTTTTAATAAGATATCTAGGATGAGAAGCAAGTCTATTTTTAACTGGGTGGGTATTCCTAGAAAATATTTTCCTTTTATCTATCTAGGGGTTCTTGTCGCGACTCAAAATACTCCATAGGAGTTAGAGATACTTTGGCACACGATGTGCAATATCTGATACCAAACCATCCTATAAAATATACAAGGCATAACATAGTGGAAACATAAAACAGTGTGGAAGCGGAAGCGGAAGCGGAAGCGGAAGCGTAAACTTAAAATTTATTTTCTATACATGATCAGTATTCCAAGTTTGTACAATGATAACCCAAAACAAGAGTGGACATGCCCACTCATCAAAATACAAATGTAGTCTCTCTCTCTCATTCACTGTCAATAGTATCAAGGAGGAGCCTCTGTCGGCTCCTCCTCATCGTAGTCCTCCTCGACCCATGGACTGGGATCACAAATGTCGAACTGACTTGCTGACATAAAATGTACGGCTGAGCATGGAATACTCAGCAAGTACAAACTACTAGCTACCAATGCTATAATGATAATAATATCACATGCATGTATTTAAAGTAATACCATTCATTCATACAATTCATGCTTAAAATCCATCATAGAAAACCTTTCGTCAAATCTTATATTTCATGGAAAACAAAACACTCTATACATGCCTTATGAGTTCTTATGAATGCTTATGAGCCTTGTGAGTTCTTATGAGTTACTTGTGAGCTTATGAATTCTTATGAGTTCCTTGTGAGCTTGTGAGCCTTGAGAGATTTATGAACCTTGAAGACTTATGCAAGATCTTAGACATGATTCATGAAGCTTGTGAGCACTCATGAGCCTTGTAACCTTGTGAGCCTTGTAATTGATCTTAGACTTATGCATTTCTTATGAATTCTTAGAAGCCTTGCGAGACGTATGATCCTTGGAGCTTATGCAAGATCGTAGACTTGATCCTTGTGAGCATGAGGTAACTGATCTTAGAAATATCAACCCAAAGTTTGACCTTGTCAATGCTTATGCACTTATGCTTCTTCTTATGAAATTTACTTTGAAAAAACCTTCTTATGATTCTTGAAATATCATGTTTATGAGAAACCTCGGTTATGTAAAACATAGAGTGTGTGAAGTTCTTGCGAACATCATAATATGTATGGAAAGTTTTAAATATTGTATACGGGTTCATACAAGACATATTAGCATCATAGTATACTTGAACAAATTCTAAAAACGTGGAACATCTTCATTCATGGCATTACATCACAATAATCTTGGCCCTTAAGCCTATTTCATCAATATCATACTTAGAATCATAATTTATTGTAGGAAAATCCCAACCCTATACAAGCATATTCATATTTGTCCTTTATTGAAAATCTCTATCTTAAAAACCCTTATTTACTCATTTGATCATAATAAAGTCATCTAGTAGAGAGCATTAACAAATCCTACTCTAAATCATATATTCAATATTTGCATCATAACAAAAATTAGTTAATAGGAGTACTTACCTCTTAGATTAGAGAAAAACTTGAGAAGATGAGATCCAAGCTTGAAGAAGATTTGTGGAAGCAAGATTGGCTCCACTTTGATCACCAAAGCTCCCTTGGTCAAAACCCTAGCCTTCCCCTTTCTTCTTCTCTAATTTCTCCCCTTAGAACTCTCTTAGGATGCTTTGAGGGTTTGTGAACCCTAACCCACAAAATTGGGGCTTATATAGGAAAAAGGATGATCAAAAGACCATCCTACCCTTAATGAAATGGTCCAACAGACCAAACCAGGCAAAATCACGGGTGCCCAGTCGACCGGCTAGGAGGGGCGGTCGACTAGCCTTGGGAAAAACCCCACTGTAAACCCATTTCGGCCAAAATCCTTACAGTCGGTCAACCGGCCTTGAGGGGCGGTCAATCGGCCCTGCTTAACCACTCACTGTTATCTTATTTTGGGATTTTTCGTGACAGGCCGTTGAACCGACCTTTGCAGAATTTGGCCAGTTCTCGTCCTTTTTCCCATTTTTCACACTTAGAGTGATTCCACTCTTCCATTAACTCACATAGAGTGCTTCCACTCTTTTACCTTGGCTTCAACACCTATATAAAATTATACTTTTGGTTCCGACTCCTTTTATGCATATTACATACACCATAATACATAGAAGACCCTTTTTGACTAAAAATCATTTTTCATTGACATTATTCACAGACACTATTCACCAACTAGGTGAATGAGTTTCGGGGCTCTACATCCTCCCCCCCTTACAGAAATTTCATCATCGAAATTAGAACGAACCACAAAGTAAAAGTTATAACTAAATAAACAAGTGAGGGTACTTTTCTTTTGCTTTGGCTTCACGCTCCCAGGTGGCTTCTTCTCTAGCATGATGTTGCTATCGAACAAGAATCAAGAGAATCATCTTATTGTACAAAATTTGATCTCTACAGTCCAAAATCTGAACCGGCTGTTCCACCAATGTGAGATCCTCATGGATTTCTAATGGATCTAGGTCGATCACATGAAAAAGATCCGGAATGTATTTCCCATGCATGGATACATGGAATATATTGTGAACCGCCGCCATCTAAATGGGTAGAGCAACCCGATAAGCAAGTTCACCAACTCGGGTATTGATCTCAACCGGACCCACATACCTTGGGCTTAGCTTTCCTCTCTTGTCAAATCTTATAACACCCTTTGTCGGCGAAACCTTAACAAACACCTAATCGGCAACACTAAACTCAAGATCTCGTCTATGGTTGTCGGCATAACTCTTTTGCCTATCCTGAGTTGTCTTCAATCTTTTCCTAATGATCTTGACCCTATCCGCGTTCTGCTTGATCAACTTGGGACCCAATACTTTCCTTTCCTCGACTTCATCCTAGTATAAAGGAGACCTGTAACTTCTCCCATATAAGGCTTCGAAAGGATCCATCTGGATGCTTGCCTGATAACTGTTATTGTAGGCGAACTCAACCAACGAAAAATGATCTTCCCAACTATCTTTAAAGTCCAACATGCAATCTCGGAGTATGTCCTCTATAATTTGGTTCATCCTCTTGGTTTGCCTATCTGTCTGAGGATGAAAGGCGGTGCTACAATCCAAATGGGAACCCATAGCGCTCTGAAAGCTTTTCTAGAACCTAGAGTGAATCTCGGATCCCTGTCTGAAATAATACTCACTGGCACCCTATCCAACCGAACCACTTCTTTGATATACAGTACTGCAAATTGGTTCGAGTTGAACGTAGTCTGATAAGGCAAGAAATGGGCGAACTTTGTCAAACGGTTAACTACCACCCAAATTGCATCGGAGTTCTTCACCGTCTTTGGTAACCCAACAATGAAATCCATTGAAATATTCTCCCATTTCCACTTGGGAATCGGAAGGGATTGCAAAAGACTTGCTGCCCTTATATGCTCGGCCTTCACCTGTTGGCACACTAAGCATCTTGACACATACTCTGCGACTTCTCTCTTCATGCCATTAATAGTGTCTTTTCAGGTTCTGGTACATCTTCGTACCACTAGGATGCATAGTGTACTTGGACCGGTGAGCTTCATCTAAGATCTCGTTCCTCAACTCTACATCTGCAAGAACACATAACATTCCCTTAAACGTGATAACTCCATTACCATTCATAGAGAATTCATCACTCCCTTTGCTAACTACTTTATCTCTGTTACCAATTAGCTCCGCATCCGAAATCTGCAACTCTTGGATCTGAACTTGGATATAAGGCCTGACTGTAAGATTCGCCATGACTGACCCAAAGGTGGGAATACTAAAGCTGGTATCGAGGTTTCCCATAACCTCCAACATCTTCCACTCTTGAATCATCATGTGGGCTACAAGTCCAGGAGGTTTCCTGCTCAGAGCGTCTGCCACCATGTTTCCCTTACCTAGGTGGTACTGGATGGCACACTCGTAGTCCTTCATGAATTCTACCCATCGACGATGCCGCATGTTCAACTCCTTTTGGAAAAATAGATATTTTAAGCTCTTATGATCCGTGAACACATCAAACTGTTCTCCATAAAGGTAATGCCGCCAAATTTTTAATGCAAATACCACTGCGGCCAACTCCAAGTCATGCGTAGGATAGTTCTTTTCGTAATCCTTCAATTTGTTGGGAAGCATAGGCGATGACATTCCTGCGCTGCATAAGAATATATCCTAGCCCGATATTCGAGGTATCACTGTAGACTACGAAACCTCCATTCTCAGATGACACTATGAGAACAGGGGCCATAGTAAGCCTCTTCTTTAACTTCGTGAAACTCGTTTCACACTTGTCACTCCAAGTAAACTTGACATTTTTCTGTATTAAGTACGTGAGCGGTGGCGCTAAGTTGGAGAATCTCTCTACGAATCTCCTGTAGTAGCCTGCCAAATCGAGGAAGCTACGTATCTCGGTAACACTCTTAGGTCTCTCCCATTTCATCACTATCTCTATCTTTGCTGAGTCTACTGAAATACCCTAGGCAAATTCCACGTGGTCAATGAACGCCACTTTCTCTAACCAAATTTTGCACTTACTCAACTTGACATACAGTCTATGCTCTCGAAGAGTCTCAAGTGTAAGGTGAAGATCTCTATCATGATCCTCCCGTGTTTGGAAATACACCAAGATGTCGTCGACAAAGACAATGACACATCAATCGAGACAAGATCTGAATACCTGGTTCATCAAATCCATGAACGCTGCCGGTGCATTCGTTAGATCGAAAGGCATGATTAGGAACTCGCAGTGCTCGTACCGAGTCCTAAAGGCTGTTATGGAAACATCTTCAACCTTGATCTTCAACCGGTGATAATCCGATTGAAAATCAATCTTGAAGAAGAACCTTGCTCCCTTCAATTGGTCAAATAAGTCGTCTATTTGTGGTAATTGATAATGATTCTTGATCGTAACCTTGTTCAACTACCTATAGTCGATGCACATTCTCATCGACCCATTCTTCATATTCACGAAGAGTACTAGGGCTCTCCACGGTGACACACTTGGTCGGATGAAATCCAACTGTTGTAACTCTTCTATCTGCTCCTTCAACTCCTTAAGTTCAACTGGGGTCATCCTGTATAGAGCATTAGAAATTGGAGTAGTGCCTAGAGCAAGCTCTATAGAAAACTCTATATCCTTATCTGGAGGCAACCCTGACAAGTCCTCGGAAAATACATCTTTACCACCGAGATGACTGAGGAGTCTCATGCCTTCGAATTTGAAAGACTTAGAGCCGCTAAATGGACGATATCTCTTCTTTGTAGTCCACTTAAGTGGAATGGCTTGACGCCCACTGACTCAAAATTTACTATCTTTTCAAAACAAGTTACGTGCACGTGGTGTGCAGCGAGCCAATCCATCCCCTTAAGTGGTTAGTGTCATATCCTTGGAAAGGAAGAGAAACTTTGATTTAGTATCTAGTTATATCACCTACTACACACAAAGCTTCACTTTTGAACTGTTCATTAATTGTGACTAAGTGAATTGGTTATGCTTTAGCATTCCGTGAGATTTAGTTAGATGTTTATTCTCAGTTGGACTAACTAATCATGTTCTTCATTAGATTAGTAATTTTAAATTAGTACTATTGTTTGGAATGCTTTTGATGCATGTTTGTGTGACACATTATATTTTTAGTTTAGTATTATGCGTTTTTCTTTTTTAGTTGATATGAGTCTTTCTAGCATGAGTTGTCCTGATCTTAGGTGGTGTCCTTGATTTCAGGGAGAGAAAATCAAGTTTTAAATTAAACAGGGGCAACTCTAGATAGTATGTCTTTCCTTATCCAAATAGAAGCAAAAAAAAAGGATAAAAAGAAAGGAGAGTGCAATAAGAAGAGAGTTGGGCTTCAAAATCCATTTCTTAATGCGTGGGCAGAACTCCGAAGACTTGAAAGTCTTCGTGTTAAGTCTTTAGGATCACGTGCGAACAACATGGACCTTGTCCAACTCTACTGACTGCTGCAATCGTTATTGTAGCCACACAGTGGTCCCATCCCATCAAAGTTCACATGAAAGCAAATGGGCGAATATTCCCAATTTTTTATTATTTTTTTTGTGAATGGGCCACATAAGTAATAGACAAAACAACACATTTTCAAATTTAATTTCAAAAACCTTACCTGAGTTAATCCTAAATAAGAGTAGATTTAAGGGTAAGTATTTCTTTTTATATACCCAAATTTTTTTTTTTTTTGTGAGTGGGCCATATAAATAATAGAAAAAACAGCACATTTTCAAATTTAATTTTAACACCTTACCTAAGTTAATCCTAGATAAGAGTAGATTTAAGGGTAAGTATTTCTTTTTTATTTATTAATGTGAACCTCTCTCATAAAATGGTAGGAGAAGTCAATCTAGACTCTAGACTATCCAGAGGAGCAAATCATTTGAAGGAACACCTCTTATCATTTGCCTGTGTGAGTGTACCTACATTAATCAATTAAAAAAAAAAAATTTGTCTCCTATGACAGATGTCCTCCATGTCCCAAATAATTTTAAAAAAATTTAAATAAGTTACTGTTTTAGAATTGAAAACTACACCTGTCTCAATATTTTTGTTTAGGTGCTGCTAGCAAGGATCACGCTTTAGGAAGAGGTTTAGTGTTCGAATTAGAGTAAATTGTGATCGCACCCACATGCTAACAAGTGTCCCTTTTAACTTTATTAACTATGATTAAGATTTATTAAGACAATTGTCCAATGTTATTAACTATGATTAAAATGTATTAACTCTTACGGTTCAACAATATAATCTTAGTATTAGAAAAACGTATTTAGTCCTAAGGGTTGAATTTTTTATATAATTTATATAAAAAACAATATTATATTATTAAATTCCAAGTATGAGTGAATCTTAACTCCGGTTAATAACTCAATCTCTTCGATCAAAAAGAAAAATAAAAAAAAAAAAAAAAAAAAAAAAAAAAAAAAAAAAAAAAATCAACAGGGCAGTGCATTGACTAATAATGTCTGAGAAAATCATCAAAATCAATCACTCCACTACTTGCGCTGCCACCACCTTTACTACACACGCGGTGTGTCCCCGCCACTACCTTTACTCCAAATTCAGACAACTTTCCGCCATTTTTAATCCCTCCTCAAATAACCCATCTCTCTCTCTCAGTCACATTCTCTGCTAAATCTAGAGACCTATTTTCATTCTCAAAAGTACAGAAATGGAGGATGATGAAGGAGAGGAGGAGTACCTCTTCAAGGTGGTGATAATCGGAGACTCAGCAGTAGGCAAATCGAATTTGCTTTCACGCTACTCACGAAACGAGTTCAATATGAATTCAAAGGCCACGATTGGAGTCGAGTTTCAGACGCAGAGCCTGGATATCGATGGCAAGGAGGTCAAGGCTCAGATTTGGGACACTGCAGGACAAGAGCGTTTCAGAGCTGTTACTTCTGCTTATTACAGAGGAGCTGTTGGTGCTCTTATTGTTTACGATATCAGCAGACGGACTACCTTCGACAGCGTCGGTCGATGGCTCGATGAGCTCAACAGTAAGTATGCTTGTTTCCCATTTGGGTTCTGCTACTTTATAAACCCTAACACTAGTTATTTGTTCAAATGAAGGAACCCCATGTTGGCATTTGTTGTTGTTTTGATGATTTTAGTGAATTATCTTGATTTTTGGATGATAGCATTTGGAATTGTCTATGCTTGGATCAGATTTAATGATTTTGATGCTTAGGGCTTACAGATCTAAATTTGTGTTGATAATTAGAAGGTCAGAAGAAGAGAAAAAAGATATATATATATATACATAAAGTATGTAGGTGATGGAGAGCAGATTGGCACTTCTTTTTTGTGGTTACTGTGGAAACATTTGGGTGGATGTTATGATTGTATTAAATATCATCATTATCATCAATGCCTTATCTCAACTATTTGGGTTGGTTGTATTAGACAATCCAAATTTTTATTTTCTTATGAGTTTATTTTGTGATCAAAGGACAACATAATGTGTTTCGAAATAGCAAATTTTTGTGAGTTCTGCTAATTATTCAAGTTTCGACCATTTTCCTGAATAAAAATTGACACTCTCTTTGGCTTGGTGTCCTTGTGGGATTTTGCTTGACAAGTGGAGATCGGCTTATTTAGAATTCTTCCATATTTTTTCTCTTAGTCACCTTCCCATACTTAGGTTTGAATTTCTATGATCTGTTTGTTTCTTTATTCTTCTGGACTGGAGTAGGAACAGATGCCCACTCTTCTCCGTGAATAACTTAGGAAGCTGCTTAAATTTCATTTTGATGGTTGTAGGCTTGGTGCCCAGCAGCAATAAAAAGGATAAGTGTCTTGAAATTATTAACAAAGAAGAAGACTGTGATATGGTAGTTCAAAGAATTATATGGTTTCTTTTAAAATTTCAAGGCGTTGCAAATTTCTTTAGGTTATGCTTCATAATAGGGGTTCTAAATCAGTAGCTTAAGATCCTTTTTGTTTGTGGGTGGGTGGGTGGGGGAAGTGCTGAAATTCTCTTGCCCTGCCTTTATAAGAATTTGGCATTAAAACAACCGATTTGGAATCAAATTACAAGGACCCCAGTTTCAGGTCTAAGTGCTAGATTGCTAGTAAATTCATTTTATAATCGCAAAGATGTTGCAAAGGCATTGGTGGCCAATAGAGTGTGGGGTATGTCTCTGAACTGTTACTGGCATATGGGAGCTTGAAATGGCAGTTACATTTGGTATGGTTACTATGGTATAATTTAAAAAAAAAAAATTAATATGATGTAGTATTTGCTGCATTTCATCCATCATGAGTATATATGAATAATGCTAACACAGTGAATAAAAACATTGGAGATTGTTCTTAATTGTTTTTTTTTTGGGATGAGGATTGTAGATTCTAATTGAATATATGAAAGTTTGAGAATGCACAGTAAGTCTCAAGTGTTAGATAAGGGCCATAAGGCTGCATGGATTTATACAAAAAATTGAAAAATAACATAAATATCATAACACTAACATATGTGCGCATTAACTATGAGTGGATTGTACTTACCCCCCTGAAATTTAGGGATCAAACAGATCCTTGGCATTGATACCTATACCTGCGCCCGGGAAATGCACAAGCGACCTCACTGCTGATCAAACAGGAAACTATGATAACAAGAGTAACATTTTCATAAACCCATGGTATCCAGAACAATAGAGGAAACATAGGTGGACACTCTTCAGTACCATCAAATAATTGCCTATATGATATCCTCATGATATTGTGACTGTGTCCAAGTAGTGCTTATCATGGTTTAAAAAATCGCCGAAAACGTTACGTATTGCCCGATATGTAACGATTTCGGTTGCCCTTGTTACCCGATACCGTATCTTTATACTATTTTTCCGAAAAAAATACGTATTGCCCAAAACCGTTACGTATCGGGCGATACGCCTGAAACCGTTACGTATCGGACGATATGCCCGAAACCGTTACGAATCGGGCGATATGCTCGATACGTAACGGTTTCGGTCGTAAGACTCATTCACGATTTTAACGTTATAAAGGGTTCCGAAAATCCCTAAACTCGTTATAAAGGGTTCCGAAAATCCCTAAATTCATTCTAAAACCTCATATTTACTTCCTCTTTTCTTCTCTACCTATTCTTACCATTTTTCCCAAAATCCTTTTGTTGATTAACAACTTGATTTGGGGTTTGATTCATAGATTTGAAGGAATCCAAGACAATTTCTTCATTTCGGGTATGTTTCAACCCTCGACCCATCTAATTTCCTTATTTCTAAATTTTGAGCTTCATTTTAGGCTTTAGAAGTATCTTGTTACTCATTTATTACATGCTTTTTATTTATTGGGATTTTTCAAGCAAAAAAGAAAAAAAATAAAAAAGGCCGAAACCGTTACATAACGGCGTTACGTAATGGTTTCGGCCGGGTCTGATACGGTGTTCGAAACCGCGTTTTTAAACTATGGTGCTTATGACATTTTCTTGCCCTTGGGTTTTAGAGAAAAATGTATTTCTAAAGCTTTGAATCCAGGCCGTGTTAACCAAGAGAGCAGGATGAACCATTCTGCCAAGCCTTAGTCCAATGAGAGCATGAACAGGAGAAGGCACAGGAAACCCATAGTGCAGAAGGAGATCCTTAGAGACAGAGGATGCTAGGGTTTTTATTATATTTTTTATTTTAGAGGAAGCTAGGATTATGAAGAAGATGGTGGAGCTTATATAGAGCATCAAAGGTTCTGTTGGCTAGAGTTAAGAGCCCAACAATGTTCCTTGAGAGAATGTCCAAAATTCTGAAGGGAATTTGATGCGGGAGATAAAATTCAAATAAAGGTACGACGAACGGACGCAGGAAGAGTCGTTGTTTTTCAAATTTCACAGATTGATAATAAATGTTTAAAAATTCATAACTTTCAACTCAAATATCAGATCGAGGATCCGTCAAGTGCGTTGAAAAGAAAATTTCATGATCTACAATAACTCTTCACAGAGATTTTCCATATTTTAGTGTTTAGGATGTTAAAATCGAGTTTTAATTTTAGGTATAAAATTAGTTGCGAAAATTAGGGATATATTAGGTATTTTGAAATTCTGCTTTTAGTTTTTTTACAAGTTTAAATTAGTTGTCTAGCTTCTAAATTAGTTTTTAGTGTTTTTTTTTACTATAAATTGTTATCATAAGAGCATTGTTAAGCAACTTTTGATTTAGAATTGGCCATTGGCTTTTCTTTGGGTTCCTTTGTGAACTTTTGAGTTGCTTGGATTAGCACATTGTAAGAGGGTTTTTTCTAAGTTTGTTCCAAGAAATATAGACTTTGACAGAGATCGAAGATTTATCTTTTAAATGTTTTTTTTTTACCCTTCATAATGTAGGATTGTCCTACATCAGTTGGTATGAGAGCGAGAATTAACCTGGTGTGATTCGATTGTTAGACAAGTTGATCGTAAAAAAATGGATTTAAGATCTTGATGAAAAACATGCAGCCAAGATGTATGAAGAACTTGAAGAACTCGAGCGCTGGGATTTAGAGGCTCAAACTCTACAACCTAAGCATTATGATGAAGAGTATGCTAATGGATGTAAATTTGACGGTTTATTTTCTTTTGAGTCGATTTCTTTGAATGAAGATTTGAAGCAAGAGATGCACACAAGTTCCAAAAATGATATGTACGATCTACATAAAGACCAAAGTAAAGCAGAAATTGAGAACAATAATGAAGTTGTGATTCAGAATAAAAAAGTGATTAGTTGGCCGACACCTCCCTTTCGAATTGACGATTTGCATTAATAACCCATGAAGAAGATCAATCCAAAGAAAACTCAAGATAGAAACTCGAGGTCGACTTTTTTTCCAACCAGGGAAGAATGATGCAAGAGATAAAATTCAAATAAATGCACGATGAACAGATGCTGGGAAGAGAGGTCATTGTTTTTCAAATTGATAATAAATGTTTAAAAATTCTTAACTTTTTGCTCAAATATCATATCGAGAATCTGTCAAGTGTGCTGGAAAGAAAATTTCATGATCTACAACAACTATTTTTCAAAGATTTTCCATATTTTAGTGTTTAGGATGTCCAAATCGAGTTATAATTTTGGGTATAAAATCAGTTGCGAAAATTAGGGATATATTAGGCATTTTGAAATTTTGCTTCTTGTTGTTTTAGAAGTAGAGTTTAAATTCATTGTCTAGCTTCTAAATTAGTTTTTAGGGTTTCTTTTTATTATAAATAGTTGTCATAGGAGCATTGTTAAGCAACTTTTGAATTATTGAAGGGTGGTGTTACTCGTACCCTATGTTTTATTGAAATACACCAATAATAAAAAATTCCTAGTTAAAGCACCCAAAAAGAGAATAAAAGGATCAAAATGCCCTCTTATTTGTCTTTTCATCTTCTATTTATTATTTAACTTAAAGATTTAGAAGGATTGGTGTATATCATTAAAAAGTGGGGTGCGTGTAGCACCACCCTTATTGAATTAGAATTGGCTATTGGCTTTTCTTTAAGTTCCTTTGTGAACTTTTGGGTTGCTTGGATTAGCACCTTGCAGGAGGGTTTTTTCTAAGTTTGCTCTAAGAAACTTAGACTTCGACGGTGATCGAAGATTTATCCTTTTTTTTTTTTTACCTTCCATACCATAGTTGCAGGGAAGCTATGTCCAGGGTGGGAAACTCGCTTCCTCGGACCAACTCGCTTCCTCGAACAGACTCGCTTCTTAGGAAGCTCGTTTCCATAATGTCCCATCTAGTAGTTAAAGGGAGTTGTATGTGTGAAGTGATGTGGTAGACCACAATCTATAACCTGGGGTGTTGACTCTAAGTATTGTCGGTTTGAAACCTAAAGCACTTACTTTTCCATAAAAATCTCGTGTAAGATAAAATCAAATGTATAGTTATCCATAAATAACATAATGGGAATGAGGAGCCTATATCTCATTTCTCACTTCCAGTTTCCTAAAATTTTTTTGAGTCTCATTTCCTGCTTCTCGCTTTCGCTTTCGCTTTGCTTCTTGTTTTCACTTCTCGATCCGGTAACTATGCTCCATACTGTAGGATTGTCCTACATCAGAATTCCTGTCAACACGAGATGAATTTGTATCACGCGGGACACAGCTTTGTTGAAGGATACAATTTTTGATACAGTTTTTTAATCATAGTGTCATAACAGAATTGGAGAAGCCAATTTTCACCACCAAAGGATACAGTTTTTTAGTTGTTATTCATTCAAAATAGGAATGTGATTGGAGAAAATGCTAGTGCCTGTAGTTTCGTAACAGAATTGGAGAAGCCAATTTCACCACTAAAGGATACAGCTAGTAATGTTAAAATTAATCTTCCAAGATTGGTGGTTATATTAATTTCTTCTAATGTGGCTAGCATTTCTATTTGTATCTTAAAGACATTATGTGTGTTGTTTTTTTTCTTCGTTGTTCGGTTATGGCTCCTGGAATTACATGAATCCATATACTTGTGATTTTGAGGTTGAAGATCTCATACTTTGAGCTTTATGGAAAAATCATGCAGCTCATTCTGATACAACAGTTGCGATGATGCTGGTTGGGAACAAATGCGATTTGGCAAATATCAGGGATGTGAGTGTGGAGGAAGGCAAAAGCCTTGCAGAAGCAGAAGGATTGTTCTTCATAGAAACATCTGCCCTAGATTCTACGAATGTTAAAACAGCGTTTGAGATTATTATCCGGGAGATTTACAACAATGTCAGCAGGAAAGTCTTGAATTCTGATTCATACAAGGCAGAATTGTCTCTCAACAGGGTAAGCCTAGTTAACAATGGTGCTGATGGATCAAAGCAAACCCACGGCAACTATTCTTGTTGTTCAAGATGACTTCTGCAGGTACGAGTCAAGGGCTTTCTCAAGGTTGGTTAATTAATTCAAATGGGTTTGTTGATTTTCTTACTGTATGGATTGATTTGTCTTCAGGGGTTCTTTAATGTACCAAATAAGTGAATAATTACATGTTTTTTTTATAGGAATTAATTTTTTCTGCTCTAGATATAAAAAAATGCATTTTATTTTTACATGGAATAAAGTGGATAGAAGTGTATGCTTGCCCTTTGTTTTTGTGAATTTATAATATTTGATTTCCATTATTGTTTCTTCTTATACAATCTTTTATTGAAGAAACTTCGTCTTTTATGCCATACATGTGGGAGGCAAGCTCATGAATCTAGACCGTCCTCTGATAGTGAACTCCTTGGGGGTTAACTGGAGCATACTCAAATGCAATAATTGATTTGCCCTAACCATCTTTCCATGTCTTTGGTTGAGGTTTTCTGATCCATGTAAATCTTGGACTGTTGCCCATCCAAGGACTAGGTATAACCTGGCGTTCTGGACTGATGGGTGCGTCTGCCACCGAGGTACACGACTGCCCCTTACTATGGCTGAGCTTGTCCCCACTTCCCAGTATCTCTAACTGTTATAGAATATAGCCATTGCCTTGATATGTGAGTTTTAAGTCCTTTTAACTTGAGAAAAATGCTTTAGGGACCAGGCTCGGCAACCGCCTTTTTTTGTTTTTAGATTGGCCTAAATGTTTCAATTAGGGTTTGGGGTCGCCATAAAAATGCCTTGGTGTACTCCCTCAAACAAAAAAGGGATCGCCAGACCTGATTTAACCCTATTCATAATTGGCATGGTCTCACTGACATTTCCCTTAATTTAACTTCCTTCATGGAGGGACCAGTAGTAAGTACCCTACATGAAACAAGACCACATGGACAGACTGGCAAGGGTTCATATTACACAGCAAATCTCCAACACCTCATTATGTTTTGGTCACCCAATAGTCATGGATATTATTTAATTTTTGCTGCAAAAAAAAAAAAAAACACATGGTTAGGTTTCTTGGCACTTTGTTTCCTATTCTGGATTAAAGCTTTTGCTGTTTCAGTAGGGAAACCTAGATTTTTCCCCTTTAAAATGTTGCTCAGTCATAATAATAGTAGAGAGAAGAGAATCCTTAGGTGAATAAAGGGTAGGTGAAAATAACAGCTTACATGTGGGCTCTACTAGCCTTTTTTCCATACAAGGGATGAGTCAGCTTCCCCAGAATCCGTGAAATGTGCTTATTTGGGTCATAGCTCATTTACTGTATGCCAGCTGATGCAAAATAATTTGAATGACCCTATAGTACACATTTTGAGAACATTTTACCAAAAAAACAAAACTCACTGAATGGATAAATAGCTTATTGGTACAATAAACTAGTATGAGATAAGAGGGTATTTCTAGTTGGAAAATACTTTAATTTATTTAAGCTTAACCAGGGTTAAAGAGGTGTTAAAAGGGACACGAGGACTAAGATAAGAAGCGGGCCGCTAATCACTGCTTTTCTGGTTCGATATTAGCTATGTGGAATGCTGAAATCGCGAACCTTTTTTGATGGATAACGAACTGCGTCAGTGAAGACAATCTTTATCATTTCCAGCTGATGCAATTCCGAGCCGACTTAGGATCGAGCACCACCAAATGAAGCGCTACATACCACTGTTGTAGGTACAGCATTTTGGGGTGCCTGCGCAGAACTTTTGCATCGTGCATATGGGATACGTGTCCTATTTTTGGTGGTGATGGCGGTCCGAAAGGGTGCCTAAACCTGTAGGGGCGGACCCACATGGGGCAAGGGGGCTTTTGGAAAAAAAAAAACTATACCAATAAGAGCATTCCTAGTGTTATTTTGGTGAGCCAAAACACTAAAAAATGCTAAATTGGTCCCCAACAGCCTCAGCAAAACTCATCAAAATAAAGGTATACTCACCAAAGCTAAAATTTCTCTCCCTTCGTCTATTGTGGTCCTACACATATAATAAAATAAAGTTTCTCTCTCTCCCTTTTTTATTGTGGTCTCACATAAATAATGAAATAATGTTTCTCTTTCCCTTCTTTTTTTGTTTTCCTACACAAATAATAAAATAATATTTTTCTCCCTGTTTTTTTTGTTAAACGGTGAGGCTGTTGGGAGTGTTTTTAAAAACATGGATAGCCAAAATAAAAAAAATGAGTTTTGGCTATTTTGATGGGTAAAATTTGGTGAGGCTGCTAGGAATGCTCTAATAGGGGCGTAACTAACTGGGAGAGAGGCGGAACAAGAGTGATCCCTAAACTTCTGAGAAAAAATATATTCTTTACAAACGGACACAAATAGATATGCCCATGAACTTTGGCCCTCACTAGTAAGCTGTGTTTCAAGTGAGACTTGTCCATGGATGTTGAAAGGGTCGCATGTGCTTAATGCATCTGTTCATTTGTGTAATTGTCAATAAACAGATTTATGTTTTTTTTGATGTTTTGCTCATTAACCCTTGTCAAAAGAATAATAAAAGTAAGAAAAATGATTCCTTCAAACGAATCAAGAAATTTACATTATAACCGACCGACCGACCGACCGAGCTTGCATTGATCAACACCTTTTTATAAGTGAATATTGTGTTGCCGACTCAGTATGTGGCCAGCACAGACCAGGGGTATTTCAAAGGTAACTTATAGACGTTTGGATAAAGTAAATTTTGTAAAACGGTGATATAATTGGGGAAAATTCAAATCCATTGGAATCAATCGGACATAACGGCTAAGGCCCTACCAAAAAACTAAGAAAGAACTTCGTAGAGACTGGGTGACATGGGTTATATTTGAGCATTTGTCTCTGTGAAAGGTTCCTAGAACCAAAAACTTGCAAACCTGGAGAGTTGCTCATCAAAAGTGTTATAACCAGTTCGACAAATTTAGATAAATAAGAAAACAAGAAACCAAACAATCGCACAAAAGAGACAAGATATACGTGGTTCGGTAAGGTGCCTACGTTCACAGGAGAAAACGGTAAAAAATCCACTAAAATACGGGAGAAAACAATGTATAGTAGCTCTCTCTAAACCCCTCTTACGAAACCCTCGAAAAATCCCATTTTTTCCACCGCATCTTCAAAGAAAACCCTTTATATATCTAGGGTTAGAACGAGAAGACAATAGTGGGGTGAACCCCACACATTGTCTATCAATCGGGTCACTCGGGTCGCACACCGGGTCATCAAGGATCGCACACCGGGTCATCAAGGATCCGGGCAAGATCCACACCAACTTCCCAACAAAACCCATATATAGAATTTGAGCCAAAACTCACAAAAAGGAAGTAACACCAGTCATAAAAATGGTTTGATTCTCTTTAAAAACTGTTGGTCTGTTTTGAAAATTTAATTTATAAATGGACTAAAAATAATTTTAACATTTTACTTATAGCTTAACCCAACTTGACTCGGCATGCGTCTCTGCGTGTGGTTTGGGTATAAAGTCACAAGAGACATATGAGAGATCGGTAACAAATTTTAATGCCCGCTTGAAGTCCAAGCCTTCTTCCAATTCTTTATACGTAAGAGATCATTTTAGTAAAAGTTTGATATGGGCTATTCAAAATACATAAAAAGCCACATTACTTAAAACAAAGGGACTTTTTTTTTTATATATGAAATATCAGCACTTAAGACGTTTGAAGAGATGGTTTCCCATATAAAAAACATAATTCTAAATTACACTTTTAGTGTAAAACCAAATCAAACTCTATTACATGATTCAACCGTCTCTATACTATTGATATCTTAAAGCTACTATTTCCTAGTTGGCTGGTTCTAAAACTGTGGGTGCAACAAATGATTGGAAACCCAACTCAAAAAAAGAGTCATCCCCACCCACCAGCACCAAGACACTAAAGAAAGAAGATAGCAAAAAAATGTCAGCAGGAAAAACAAAAATTCCACGCATACATCATTGAATAACACATGGTAACAAAAATTCTAGTCTAAAGAAAGACCCAGATGAGAGATCAGCTGACTTATCATGACTTTAGTTGCAGGCCCACTAGTATTTGAACCATGAATTTTGTTCAAGCATTAGCAATCCTCCCCTAATAACCAGAGCAGGAGCGAAAAAGCTAGAGCGTCAAATAGGATTGGGATGAGAGTGCCTTCAGAGTGCCAATTTATATATATATATATATATATATATATATATTTTTTTTTTTTTCTCTCTCCTATTTAATGAACCATTTCCTATGAAAAAATGTCTTGCTGGTCATTAACAATTTCACACATTGAGTGGTCGTTAGCATTTCCCATATATATATATATATATACTCAATGGTTCTTGAAAATTATTTGCAAATGCAAATATATCATTTTCACTTCTTTGAGTATAAGAAATAATTAATAAAATCATTCATCATTTAAATTTGTAGTCACAGTAAAGATGATAACTATTGATATGTTAAATTTATCATTCCAAATTCAATTACAAGATCATTAATAAATTAACAAACCTTACAAGAATCTTTACCCTACAAAGGAAAATGAAAAAAATATATCCTACTTAACATAAAAAAATAGGGATAAAAATGAAAATTTATACAAACCGCGATCTTTATAAACCAAAAACCGCGCTCTATAAAAGTTGAAACCGGGCTCCCGAGGTGAGAGCAAGGTTTGAGAGTGGGAGAAAGTAGTAGATTAGGGGGTTTGGGTTACTAAGATCCTCCCTTTCTGCGTCTCTCGGATTGCTCTTAGCAGAGATAAATGTAGTTTTAGGATTTATTAGATTTTTTATATTTTTTATTTTGCTGAGGAATCATTTTATGTGGTTTAAATGCTTGGTTTGTTGGGAGTGCTATTCCCTTGTTCTTCATATACCCTTTCATATACCCTTTACATACTATAGGAGTTCACTTTACATACTATAGGAGCTAGCTAATACAATTACAGCATTGTTCTCCCCCTCCCCCGCTGTCGCCATCAACTTCTGTATGCACTAGTGAGGTACCATCTGGTATAGTTGGTAAAGTCTCTTGGTGTCATATCAAAGACCTGGGATCGAATCGCACCTATATCAGGCGTTGGGGGTTTATGGGAGGGGGAGGGCTACCCCTCATTGTGTAGCCCATGGGTCCATGTGGCCTCCAATGAATTTTAAAAAAAAAACAAAAAGGCGCTTTGTACATAGTTGTGTGTAAGCACGAGTGTGGACTTGGATCTTAAATAGGCCTCGGATTGTCTCTGGTGAAGCCAGAAAGGGCTCTCGGGTTCCATACATTGTGCGACAGTTGGCATAAAAATGGGGAGAAGTCATTCCATTTTCTCCCCATGATTTTGACTTCTCCCCATTTGATATCTCTCCCCCTTATTCTCACGCACTTATCGCCACATGTCTTATTAGGTGTGGATAAGTCAAAATCATGGGTCCCATGATTTTGACTTCTCCACCACTTGTCCCTTATTCTATGGAACCCCGAGACAAGCACTTTCTGGCTTCGCTAGAGACAATCCGAGGCCTCTTAAATAACATAGACCATGCCTTTGGGTCAACCAAATAGGCATCCCTTTGGATTCTAAATTCAAATATCCATTGGAGCAGATAGGAGTTCTACCTGCATCCACAGCAGGGTAAATACATGTTCCTGCCAGGTAGTGCAAGCCTGTAAAGGAAGCCGGAGGCTCTGACTATCTTCAAGATGCGTGTTTAATCAAATAAGGAAAAAAATGAATCATTTAAGCAAAATTATCAACAACTGCTATAGACTGTTGCTTTTTATTACTTCTTGCTATTGCTTCAAAATAAACCTACTTGAGATGCTTCAAGTTTTACCCCAAATGACTGAGAATTTTGGTACTTTATCCCAGTCACTGAGATTTCCAGTACTTGGCCTTTTCGAACCCGTTTCGGCGATAGTGATAGTCCTCAACAGTTTGATCAATTTCGGCTTGTGTGTTCATCACGAACGGCCCGTGCTGAACAATCGGTTCATTAAGAGGCTGCCCACCGATCAGCACGAATCTGAGCAGCTTTGCAGATTTGTTCCACACACTGAGACCATCACCTGGACCTAGGACCAGGACATGATGAGCCGTCACTGGAGAGGAATTGATGGAGCCAAACAAACCCTCCCCTTCAATGATATACACAAAGGAATTCCATGACTCTGGGATACTTTGCTGCAATTGGGCTCCTGGTCTTAGAGTGAAATCAAGGTACATTGTTGGTGTTCGAGTGTATACTGGAGACTGGACACCCATTGATTCCCCTGCTATTACTCGGACCTCAACACCGTCTTTCTCCGCCTTCTTGATGTCCTCATGTAGCAAATCTTGGTATCTAGGCTCAATCCTGCAGTTTTGGGTTTTTGAATTTAAATCCTATACAGTTCTTGAATGTCCGAGTAATAGAAAATAACTGAAATTTATGATGAGATTCTTACATTTTGTCTTTGGATGATAGATTAATCCAAAGCTGCAAACCCCTTTGGGTTCCTTCTTCTACAGGCATTTCTGAGTGAACAATTCCTCTACCCGCCGTCATCCACTAAGAAATAGAGAAGATAAACAAATTTAAAAGCTAAATTTATGTAATGTCATTGAGAAGAGATTTGATCTCTATCAGAATTCTCACCTGCACATCTCCAGTTCTGATTGTGCCCTTATGACCTCCAAAATCTTGATGAGTAAAAGCTCCCTGAAATCCATGGAACCCCAATTTAGCTTCTGAAATTATGATAACTGCCTAAACAAATTCTCAAAAGGTTGTAGATTTGAAATAAGCAATTCTCATACCTGTAACATGTATGTAACAGTCTCAAAACCTGAAAAGGAGAAGAACCCAAATTAGAAATTATGAGAAATTGATAAGACTCTTTCAGGCACCATGAATGAATTAACTGCATATCCAAAAAAAAAAATAAATTTTGAGATTGATAAACAATATTCACAAACCTCTATGTGGGTGGTCAGGAAATCCAGCAGGAGCCGAAACTGCAAGATCAATCAGGCCACAATCTTAATAACAATCTATATATCCAAGCAGAAATCAATAGAAGGAAAATAGATAATTTTCAACCTGTAAATTCATCCAACAGGAGAAAAGGATCCAAAGACTTCAATTCAATCCTGAAAAATCCCCCAGAACCCACAAACAATCAATACCCAGATCTCAAAAATATGAAACCAGAAACCAGGAATCAAGAACAGAGTAAAAGACAGAAAAATGATTTTTAAAAAAAAACCTTCCAATGCTTCTCCTAACAACAGCTCCATCCCCTTCATATTGAGGCTTGGCTAAAACCCTTTTGACCACCAATCTGGGTCTGTTAAAACCAGAGGTTTGATCTCTTCCAGACATGTTCTTGATGAAAGAAGGGACGATGATGCTGGTTTTGATTGGAGGGAGTTTTCTTAGCAAAACAATAAAAATAAAAATGAAAAAGATTGGAGGAAGTTTGAATAAGAACAGATGATTTATAGCTCTCATGTATGTCTCTATTGTGAATTATAATGTATGTCTCTATGTCACCTTTGTTATATATATAACTTCCTTACTAATAACAAATCAGAAATTATAGAGAAAAGTATGAATTTTGGAGGGAAGAAAATGGAAAAAACTGGGTTGCGTCATGGTTAGCCACTTAGCCTCTGCCACAAGGAAGTGCAGGGCTGGAGAGAAAAGGTCAGACCCACTTTCTTCATTGGACTAATGATGATGATGCCACTCTCATGTCATCATGAGGTGGCCCATGTGGGCACCCACCGAAACAAATCTCATAAGTCAAGATATAAAAGGGATATTATGCAGTGCTCTGCTGGCATCCCACCCTAAATATCATGAGATCATATCATAGTCAATTGCAATTCAAGTGAATTCAATTGATACGTGTCATAAGGTGGATAATCCGGATCTTGTTTCGCTGTTCCATTCTAATTTGTCATAGATGGTTGACTCCAAATCATTTTATATCTCTATTATTAAGATAGATAAATCAAAGGCTCGAAACTCTCTTATGTTGTAATGGACTCCTTAGTGTCGGGTTATGCCTCTGAGATTGCCATGTGTATTGACACACCTTAAATGTGGTTAAGATTTACCAACTCTTAGGGTTCACCCACCTATCCTTGGTTTTTAGAAAAAAATATTCATAATTTTTAACCTTAGGATAGGTGAGTGAACCGTAGGGGTGGGTGAACCTTAACCACAATTAAGGGGTGTCAATAGGGATACATGGCGACCACATGAGCATTTACAACTTTAGAGAATTTGAAGTCTAAATCAATTGAGGTTTGTAATTTAGGGACCCACATCGGATATCGTCTGATCAGATAATGATGCAGGAGATGAGTTCACATTAAAACCCTTCCTAGATATTCTCATAGTGTTAAAAAAGAGATGATATTCTCTATTTGTACACTTTTCTTTTGCTAGCCATCATCCTAATCCTATAATGGGGGATATTTTGTCATAAATGAGAAAATTAGATGAAAGCATAAGATGATTGAATTTTGAGAATCAATCAGATGGGAAGGGCATGGCAACTTTTAGTTGGGTTGGCAATATCTTCTTCTTGTTTTCATATATTTTGTTAAGTGAGCCTGAATCTGTGGGATCTATTTTGGTTGTTGTTGGATTCCAGAAGATGGGGCTTTTCTTAACCTAATCTAAATGACATCCATCATACCTAAGCATTGCGTGCATGTCCTTTATTCATTAACAAGGACCATGACTTATCTCATATGTAATCACCATTCTTAAATACCTATTAAGTCCACACATATGAAAGAGAAAGAGAAATAGAGAGAGAAAGAGGGTATGCTTTCATTACAATACTCCAAACTAGGGCTGTCAATGAGTTGGCTCGAAAAGAGTCGAGCTTGAGCAGGATTAAAAGCTCATCGAGCCGAGCCAAGTGATTGAGCTCGTTTAGATAATTAGTCGAGCTCGAGTAAGAGGTAGCTCAGCTCGGCTTGGTTCGACTAATTCAATGAGTACCCATGTACAATTATACCCCTGCCAATATAGTTTTACATTAAAAAAATATAAGAAAATGAAATAAGTTTTTTAAATTAAGAACATGAAATGTTCATCAGGTTAGTGACAACACTATTTTATCTTTCCATTTTCTTTGTACCCCACCATTTAATCCCTTAATTGTTAAAATAACGTCCTCATTATACAATTTTTTTTTAAAATTAGAGCTTAACGATCAGGCTCAAACTCGATGATTTGTGGACGAATCGAGCCCGAGCTGAGCCTGAGCAACATCAAAAATCCAACGAGCCGAGCCTGAGCAATGCCCAACTTGGCTTAGCTTGGCTCGTTGACCCCCTACTCCAAACTAGAATTTCTTTCCCAAAAAATCCAAACTAGAATCCATTACTGCCCTTCTCTAGCCGGCCTTTGAAGTTTGTTGTTAAAACACACCACGGGTTTGTCCTAGTGCTAGTGTGTCTGTTTGGGGGTTGGTTGTGGGATCGAGTCCTCAAACTGCAATGGTTGTAACTTTAAATGTTCATCCTTATCAAGCTTCAAATGCTAGGCATTAATTCACTAACCTAGAACAAGTATTAATACTACCAAATGGAATTGCCGCCTAATCGTCTGACTTGTACAAGAAAGGAAAGAAAAAAAGGCTCGGAGAAAATGAGAATACTAATCTGACGATCTTATAAAGACTTTGGTACATAGACACGACTAGCGCCAAATAGGACTTGGTATACATACACGCTCACTAAGTTGCCTATTAGGTACTCTTAGTAATTTTGGGTACGCTTTCATGGGGCAACGAATTACCTTTGGTGCACACCCAAGGTTGGGCCTCGGGGTGTCCACTCATCATCCCACATGTGACCCTAAAAAGGGGAGAAAAAGAGGGAGAGATATCAACTGGGGAGAAGTCAAAAAATAGGAGAGAAAATGAAATGACTTCTCCTTATTTAGCGCCTCATTCCGGATGATGAGTGGACGCCTGAAGCCAACCCTCGGGCGTGCACAAGAGGTAATCCGATGCCCCTTCATAGGTGCCTCGAAGGCCACACAACACAGAGAAAGCAAGCTTTCTTACAGTTTTTATCTTTGGGGTGCAAACCTGATCTATGTAGCATTTTTCCTGTTCTCGCGTACTCTTAGCATAAAAAGCGGCATATTTTTAAGAGGTCTTGGTTTTCGAATTTTTATATGGTTCCATCATCCACGTCGGTCCAAATGTTTAAGAGGTGTTGGTTATAATGCTGAGATTGCATGAAATCGACTTAGCCGGATGCAATTCTATAACTTGTGTTTAGCATCAAACTTGATTTTAGGAATTTTTCTACCAAATGTTAGATATTTGGGTATTTACGGTTGAAGTGTGCGACTCAAACTGCTTACAAGCACAACTCCAATAGCCAGAACAGTCTTAACGATTTTCGCGGAATGGGTTGTTTAACCAAAATTTGGCATGTTGCGCAAATTTGGACTTTCTAATTGTTAAGACTTTGATGTAGGCTTATAAATATGTGTTTATAGGTCTAGGATTTCAGTACGGAGATAATAAAATGTGATTAAACACTCTAAGGCTTGAAGAAAGGTTTAGGGACTTAGAGGGATTTGTCTGCAGGTTCATTGAGAAGGTGACTTGAGAGAGATGTACAAAGGTCTTTGGGCTTAGGTGGGGAATTAATTTGAGAGGAAAGAGTGTTTCTTGTACTGGTTTCTCAAAAAATTTCTCTTAAAGGGAAGAAATAATCGGATCTTGGCCCGTGGATGTGTTAGACATGTATGCCCACAAAGTCATTCCGGAATTGTATTTATCTAATTTTAAATCAATAAATGCATATTTTACATTCACACATTGTCTTCTACACTGGGTAATATATCGAAAATATCTCATTGGATGAGACTACTTTGTCCCTTAGGTAACATGGTAGGAAAACCATCCAATTAGTTGATAATTGATTGCTAAGGAGATATGGTTTTTCCGGTTCCTTGTAGACCTAAAATTGTTCTAAGTTAATCAGAATGCATCTGGACAATGTATTCCTAATAACTTATACATTATTAGTTCCATATGATGGAGTGATGAATCTCAATCACTGAGAGAAGGGTCTCTTGACTAAGATGTGAACAAAAGTAAGAAGTACTTATATTGCAACTGGATCACTCAGTGGATACCCTTAGAAATATACTGTCTTTATATTTAGGGTAGTCTATTTGACAAATTGTCCTTAACCTGAGAGGTCGACATCTTCTCTGCTATTTGCCTATGTAGCTTAGATGTAGCCAATCTTCAATGTCCAACACACCGGATTAAATACGGGCTTGTTAGGTTATGTACGCTGTACTGGAAGAAGTGTGTGTACGCTCAACAAGGATTCCACTACTCTTACAGAGTAAATAATATTGAGTTGATGCTTGTCAAAACAGGACTTGAAAAACTCAGCGCTAGTATTTATCGATGAAATGGTTTTATCGAGGAATTTATTTTCTGTATAAAAGAAATGTAATTATTATTATTATTTCTTTTAAAGAATTTTTAAAATGTTTTGCAAGTCCAAGTTTGACTAAAAGTATCAAAGAGAATGAGTTCTCAATATAAGCTAGGGATTAAAGATAGTATTAGATATTGTCCCGTAAGCTTATAACAATATTGGAAGTGGAGGGACTGATCTGTAAACAAATCTTGAGATATAAATACCTACAAGTAATTCTCTATTTTTTGGGGGTTAATCACATTGTGTTAATAGACATTAATTGTGATTGATGGAAGTCTAAGGATATAGATAACATTCTATTATCTTAATGGAGTGTAGGAAAGGTGTTTCCTAGTAACAATGCTTTAACCAAAAGGTTGAGTACTTGGTCCTACAACCGGAAATAGGAGATCCCTTTAGATCCTACACACATGGACTTTCTTAAAGTATTTAATTTAATGATTTATTAAATTAATTTATTTCTCTAAGAAATCACTATATGGTATAGTGAAGTTCTAAAAGGTGGAATCACATTAGATGTGAAAAACCAAATGGGTAGGACCCATTGGGGAATATTTTAAAAGAATATTAAAAGTGACCAAAGGGTTAAGAACCCATGATGTGGCATGTTGGGGTGGGGCCCACCTAGGGTGGGACGCCCACTCCATGGAGATTACTTTATTGTTAATCATTAATTAGTTTCTAATTAATTAAACACCTTATAAGATAAGGTTTGTTAGTTAGTTAGTTACTAATTAAAGATTCCTTGTTGGACAAGGATTCTTCTAGTTTTTTGCTAATCAAGGAATCCTAATTGGATTAGGATAAGAATATGATTAGTTAGTTACTAAAAGATAAGATTGGTTTCTATTTTTGATTATTCCTAATTAATTATGGAGAAACCAAATAGGAAACTAATTTGAGGAATTCTAATTGGATTAGAAAGTGGAAACTTGGGTTGCAACCAACCCAAGGTAGCCTATTTAAAGAGAGGACGTCCAAAGCTTTGAGACATTATTATTTTTCCAGAAATTTCCAGATTTGGAAATCCCTCTCCTCTCCTCAATCTCACGCCCCTCTCTCCCTATCCTTGTGGTGCACGGTCTAGCCCCTTTGCCCCCTTTTTTTCTTCTCTTGTGTTCTTAGTTTTTGAAAATCAAGAAGAGGATCAAGAAAAGTTCTTTATAATAAAAGATTGGATCTTTTATTCAAGATCCTAGAGCTGGATATTTGGAAGGGTCATTAGCTTCCATTAGAGAAAGCTTTAAAGTAAAAGAAGGTCCGTGTGGATTGCGAATGAGACTTGGCACTTGTGAAGTTTTGCCGGTATTGCTTTTATCGTGGATTTGACTTAACAATTTCAAAGTCGCAAAGGTATTGTGATTTCTACTCTCATTGAATAAAATCAATTAGAATCTTAGTCAGATCTTGGGATTCGATGTATGCCCCCCAAGAACTGTTTTTCTAAAATTAAAAAGAGGCATACTTTCAGGATGTAGGCAGGCTATATGTCAAACCACGTAAATTCTCTTGTGTTCTCTTTATTATTTTTCCTTGGTGTGTGTGCTTATTTACTTTTCCACCGGACTTCTTGTATTGGTTCTTCCACAACCGGTATCAAAGCTCCTGGATATTTTTCAATGACGTTGAAAAATTCTTGGCAACTTTCAGTGGAGAAGTTGGAGAAGTTAGACGGAAAATGGAGCTTCAATTTGTGACAATAGCATGGGATAAAGGTATATTAGAAATGTTCTCACTATCTCCAAAGGTATAAACAATTCTTCTAATGAGTGGTTATTAGATTCGGGGGCATCATTTTATATTTGATCACATAAGGATCTCTTTGATACTTTCCAAAGAATGGTAGGAGAAGTGTTATTGGGTGACGGATCCAAGTGCGAAGTCACGGGGGTTGGAATAGTAAAGATAAAAATGTTTGATGAAGTGGTTTGAACTTTTAGAGAGATAACTTATGTCCTTAAGTTGCAAAGGAATCGAATTTCTTTTGGTCAGTTAGACTCCAAGGGCTATTGCTACACAGTTGGAGGCGGCGTTCTTAAAATTAAGCGGGAATGCCTGATTTTGATGAAGTGAAAGAAGTGTGATAATTTGTATCTCCTAGATCAGAATATAATTTTAGGTGGAGCTTCTACAAGGTCTGTAGGAAATCAGAAACTTGATGTTGTACAGAGGGTAGGAAGCTTACCTAGTGTCTCCTTTATAGTCGGTGCAGAAGACGGGATGGATCCAACCGGATGTTGTGCAGGTGTATCTCCTGGTTCTCTATTGCAAAAACTATTTTCTTATTTATAAGTGGAGCTTTTTTCTACAAATCTATTTTCTGATATTAGTGTAGATTCTTACAAATGGAGTTCATATACGAGAGTCAAAAAATAGAGTTCATATAAGAGAATCGAAACTGAAAAACGTACTATCAAAGTTATACTATAAAATGGTTGGAGCGTCTAATGAACAATGAAGGTTTGCAGCATCTTTGGTTTCTTCACCAAAATCTTTGCTCTCCTATGTCAAATAAAATGGATTTGTGTTTCTTTTTCTTCCTCTTTTTTTAGTTCTTTAAAATCCAATTTCTTTCTTACCTATGTGAAATTTTCATTTTCTCAAATGTGAACTTAAAAATGGATTTTATATAAATTTATCAACTTGAAAGTGAATTTGTGTTGTGCTTGATAAATTTATTTAACAGGCGAAATACCAATTTGGGAAACTCCATTTTTAAGAGGATATTATGCTGAAATTTTTATAGAACATTTAAAGATTAACCTTAGGCCCTGATTCACCCTCCATGGATGAACCTTGCGGAGGAACCCTTAGGTTTTGGGGCATTGGATTCTCACCAATGTTTGCGTTACTCAAGCTGACATTCTCGTTTCCGCTTCGTCCACACCTACTCGTGCAGGTGCTTCCTTCTAAGGCAGAATGCTCCCCTATCGATGCATTTTTATATCCCATAGCTTCGGCAGATCGCTTAACGCTGTTTATCTTCAGTGCAAGAGTACTCAATCAGTGAGCTATTATGCACTCTTTCTAGGGTGGATGCTTCTAGGCAAACCTTCTGGCTGTCTCTGCAACGGTCATTTAGAGACCTTAGCTGGTGATCCAGGTTGTTTCCCACTCAACGATGAAGCTTATCCCCCATCATCTCACTGGCCGACCATGACACCCTTATTTTGAGGTCATATCTAGTATTTAGAGTTTGCCTCGATTTGGTACCGCTCTCGTGGCCCGCACCGAAACAGTATTTACTCCTAGATTTCAAGTCAACTGCTGCGCCTAAACGCATTTCGGGGAGAACCAGCTAGCTTTAGGTTCGAGTGACATTTCACCCCTAACAACTCATCCACCTATTGTTCAACATCAGTCGGTTCAAACCTCCACTTAGTTTCACCCAAGCTTTATTTTTCTCATGGATAGTTCACCCAGGTTCAGGTCGATAAGCAGTGGCAATTTCCCTATGAAGACTCGCTTTCGCTATGGCTCCGGTGGGTTCCCTTAACCAAGCAACTACCTATGAATCACTGTCTCATTCTTCAATAGGCATGCAGTCAAAGCCCTGGTCTCCTCCCATGCTTGGGAGCTTACGGTTTCATGTTCTATTTCACTCCTTGATGGGGGTTCTTTTCATCCTTCCCTCACGGTACTACTTTGCTATCGGTTACCCAGGAGTACTTAGCCTTGCAAGGTGGTCCTTGCTGATTCACACGGGATTCCACATGCCCCATGCTACTTGGGTCAGAGCGTAAGCTAGTGATGCTTTCAGCTACTGGACTCTCGCCATCTAGGTAGCAGTACTCCATCACTTCGCCTAGCAGCATGATGCTTGTATTGCTCTCCCACAACCCTGTTTTCACGATTTAGGCTGCTCCCATTTCGCTCACCACTACTACGGGAATCGCTTTTGCCTTCTTTTCCTCTGGCTACTAAGATGTTTCAGTTTGCCAGGTTGTCTCTTGCCTACCCATGGATTCAATAGTAGTTCGAAAGGTTGACCTATTCGGGAATCTCCAGATCTATGTTTATTTTCAACTCCCCGAAGCATTTCGTCGCTTACTACGCCCTTCCTCGTCTCTTGGTGCCTTGGTATCCACTGTAAGTCTTTCCTCGTTTGAACCTCGTTGTTCACTTTAAGGCTATGTCATCCTAAGGTGCTGCTAACTGGAAGGATCTTATTAACGTTGATGAATGATAAATCATAGATTGAACTGCCGAATTGGAAAAATTTGGTGCTATTTATATATATATAAAATATAAAATTATATATAAACCTATAAACTCCTAAATATATTTTTATCTTCTTAAAGTATTTCTAACTTCCAATTTTCTTGATTCTCATCCAGATAAGATTTTTCATAAACTAGGTTATTTTTATAGGATGTCTCTTTAAAGAGAAAGTGAAAATTCTGATCGGTGCTAATTATTACACATTTATGTACCTCAAACTGTATTTGTTAGTTCCTTAGAGTTCTCTTACGAAGTCTGTTACGGTACTTGGTTGCTTTTATCTATTTCAGGATCATATGAGGAAAAGAAAGCTAAATTGAAGATTTACAAGACCACAAGTTTGAGAAGAATCTCATCCAAGATAAGACCCAAAAAGGATGAAAGAAGAACAGAAGAAAATCAAGGGATGGTCGATCATAGCCTTCAGGATGATCGATCGCCAATTAGAACAAGGACGATCGATCGCCAATCTAATCATGGACGATTGAGCGTCCATACTTGGTGATCGATCTCCATCGGTGTTTTTGGCCTCGTAATCTGCATGCAAAAGTTGAGTGCTGACTCCTTCGAGAGTTTCTAAAAGCCGAATTAGCAACAAGGAATGAGGCTTTATAAAAGGGAATGTTACTTGCCCTAGAGGGGGTTTTGAATTTTAGGATTTTAGAGATAGAAGGCTATGGAGATCTGTGAAGGTTGGAGGAAGGGTTCTTCGTATTCTTCATTGAAAGCGGTGTTCTTCGCCCTTACCATGAACTAATCTATTCTTCTAGGGTTTCGATAAAACCCTAGCCAAGTAATTGTATCTCATATATTTTATGTAGGTTTTCTCCCTTTTGTAAAAAATGATTGCATAATGAGAGGGTTGTTCTTCAACCAATTTATCAAAGTTTATATTCTATTTCAATGTGATTCTATACTTGTCTTAGGTTTTATTATATTGAGATTGAGATCATTCGTATCACCTTTCTATGATTGTTGGTATGAATTTTATACAATGATAATACTGTCGAGGAATTGAATTATAGGATATTTTATGCCTAGGGAAGACGAGTGATTTCACAACCCTAGTTTTGTATATATCACTTGTGCTAACCAAAAATAGGATATGCCTAGAGTTTGATCCATTGAATCATTCTTATTTTGTTGAGTTGAGACTTGTAGTCACTCTCATCCTAATTGTTTACACTTGAGAGACCTGAATTAAATATATGTAGGTTCAATTATGAGGCTAGTGATGAATTCAAATGCCCCAGATCTTCTCTCCTTGATATCACAAAAATTCTTAGTTTTAATTAATTAAAATAGAAGTTAGTTTAATTTCGGCTCTTAGGTTAAAAGCAATCAAATCAATCAACTCTTTTATCCATTGATTTAGAAATAATCTTGAGAAAAAGGCAACGAAAACAGCGTAATCTTCTATGGTTCGACACCCCATACTAGTTGCTATTCTATGGAATTTTAACTACTACGAGGTTTATTTAATTAATGATCAATTTTTGGCACCGTTGCCGGAAATTGCTAGAACGGTTTAGTTGCTTAATTTTAAAGATTAAATCTAAGTCTATCTTATTCAAAAATATATTTTGTTTACTGAATTCAAACTCCTTTGATTGGCAGGTACCAAATTAATTGACTTGAAAACCGCTTGGTAACAGATTCCTCAAATTTAGGAAAGCGGGAGAGAGCATTGTAAGTATCTACTCCCTTTGAGTTAGAACTTAAATTCAGCTTGCAAATTAGTATCGGTCGAACATAAAATATTTCTTTGGGGTGTATGCATGGTAGAAGATCTAGTAATCCAGAGTTATTTCCCATCAATTCAGTGTTAGAGTGTGCTGCTAGGTTCCTCAAGTCTTTGGCCTATTTCTATTCTAACCTAAAAGCTACTCCCTTCTCTGCAATGGCAGAAGAACAAGATCCTAACAAGTCCTTGAAGAAATACTTCATTCCTTACACTTACTCATCTCCTTCATTCATCTGACTGCCGAACACTACTACAGTCCACTATGAAATCAAGTCCAGCACAATTCAAATGTTGCCATCATATCATGGACTTAATAATGAGGACCCTTATAAACATCTAGATGAAGTTAATAAAATCTGCACAACTTTCAGGTTTCAAAATTTTTCAGATGATGCCCTCAGGTTGCGTCTCTTTCCTTTCACCCTGAAAGATAAAGCCAAGTATTGTCTTAACTCTTTAGAGACCAACACTATTCACACTTGGACTCAATTACAACAGTAAAAAAATTCTTTCCCATAGGCAAAACTAATCAAATGAGGAGAACCATCCTGAGTTTCTCTCAAATTGATGGTGAGCTATTCCATAAAACGTGGGAGAAATTCAAAGAGCTCATTCCTAAATGTCCCCACCATGAAATTCCTAAGTGGCTATTAGTCTAATCATTCTATGATGGATTGCCTTAATATAACTATCAGATGGTGGATGTCTCTTGCGGAGGGGCATTTATGAGAAAGAGTGAAATTCAAGCATGGGAACTCTTTGAAAATCTGAGTGAAAAGTCTTAACAACATACTTCCAACAGTCGCTCTGAGAGATAACCTTCCACCTCCAATCCTAAGAGAGGCATCTATGAAGTGGCCGCTTCTATTGATGTCTCGTCAAAAGTGAATGAGCTGTCTCGAAAATTAGACCAACTCATGGCTGCAAGGTCATCTACCTATAGACCTCCTCAACATCCTACCAGTCTTAATGAGGTATGCGCATTATGTTCTAAGCCTTCACATTACATCCATGATTGTCCATAAGCTGCCCAATTTTTCGGAATATGTCCAAGAGCATGCTAATGTTGCCTACATTCACCTGGGTAATGATCCTTACTCTAACACCTATAACCCAGGGTGGAGAAATCATCCAAATTTCTCGTGGTAGCCCCAAGCTCAAGGGAACACCTTTCCCTAAGCTCAAGAAAACCTTTTTTCCCAACCTCCAAGGCCAAACAATCGGTCTTTCCAAAATCAATCCAACTATCAAGCCCAACAACAATTTCAACTCTCTAATCCTCCTCCTTAAAGGAACCCATCGTTCAAGGATACAGTGTTGAATGCTCTCAAGGGGTTGGAAAACAACACTCAATTAGTCCATTCTCACTCTCAATTTATTCAAAATCTTGAATCCCAAATGAGACAATTAGTAATACTATTAATAGGAGAGCAGAAGGAACGCTTCCAAGCCAACCTGTGAGCAATCCTAGGGGTGTAAACCAAGTTGATGACCCAAATCGAGAACATGTTCAGATCATCATAACCTTAAGGAATGGCAAGATAGTGGATAATCTGACTCGGGAAAACCATGACATAGCAAAAGAGCCCATAGTTGATCCATCACATTTTAAGGGCGAGGAAGGGAACAACAATAAGAAGAACCAAGGTTCATCTTCATCTTCACCTATTCCCATTTTTGAGGTACCCTACATGTGTCGTGCCTCAAAATCCCCCCTACGAGTTAGGTGAGACTTTAGGCATGACTAACCTAACCTGACAAACCATCCTGTAACTGAACAAGGTATAATGTAATGGAAGTATATAAATCAGAGTGCGGAAGCATAACTAAAGTTTTCTTTCTATACATGATCAGTATTCCAAGTTTATATACAAAATATAACCAAAGTAAAGCTGGACATGCCCACCTATCAAAATACCAAAACAATAAAAAATCTCTCTCTCTATCTGATCCCTCAGTAGTCACCCGAGTAGGGCCAACTATCTAAGTCTCTTGCCTCCACCTAAGGCTCTACTACTTGCTCCACATATGGTTCCTCCTCACCATAGTCCTCCTCTACCCGACCCGGAGCACATATATCAAATGGTGTACCTACCGACATCAATAGGTATGGCTGAGTATTGAATACTCAGCGGGCACAAGCTACTAGCTAACGATAGCAATAACATAAATCAATTCATATTATCAACTTAAACAACATGATAACCATGACATGCATGAGACTAAATGCGAAAACTCCATATAAAACCCATGCTCATCATTCATAACTTGTTCTTAAAAATATCTTTTCGTGATTTCAAAACTTGCTTATCGTGTTTAAAATTTCATTCTTGTCTTATTTTTATCTTGTGGGAATCATGCTTGTCTTGCCTTGTTTGTCATGTCATGCTTGCCTTGTCTTGTCTTGTCATGCTTATCTTGTGAGCCGGATGTTAGTGCCCTTGGAGCGACTTATGAGCCAGGTATATAAATACCCATCATCGAAATTCTTGAAAACAACTTATGAGTCGGGTATATAAATACCCTTCAACGAAAATAGAAAAGGCGCAACAACATCGTTGACCGGCCCAATGTCCGGCATTATCATACTTGCTTGTCTTGTTTTCTTGAAGCCAGATATGGCATATCCTTGGATATGCCCTATCCTTGACCGACCCAAAGTTCGGCTTTATCATTCATTCTCATAAATCACATGTCTTGTTCTTGGTTTTTTTTTCATATACTTATATTAGAAAACTCGGTTCATGCATGCATGTGTGCTTGTGCTTAGCAATTGGTGGACTTCATAGTGACATAAAAACACTTAGAATAATAACGTATAGTATCTCAAGTATTTCTTATAGACATGAGGAAATTTAATTAGGAAATGTAGAGCATGTTAGTAACTTATCAATTTGGGGAAAATCCTTAAATCATGTATTCATAGTCATAGGTCAAATTTCATACATACATTTCAACCTTCATAATTTCTTAGCCTAATACATCCATATCATGTTCATAAATCCATAATTTTTAGGTGTCATGGTTGATTCAAGAAAAGAGGAGACATTCAAGCTAATCCAACATTCATGCTACAAAAACCTATGTTTTAGATCTAGGTTATTACTAAGCTAACTAGAAGGGTGTACTAATCTCTTGAGGATCAATCCTAGCTTGAAGAAATCCTTGAGTAAGAATCCAAGCTTGATGGAGGAGACACAACCTTGAGAATGAAAGAAGATGATCCAAGCTTTTGAGCTCCACTTGATCTCCAACCAAAAGCTCCCCTTTGGAAACCCACTCCTCTCCCTTCTCCTTCCAAAATCTCTCTTAGGTTTATATCAATCCCAAAACCCCCAAATGTCCTCCTATTTATAGCCCAAAGGGTTGAAACCCCAATTTCCGTAATTCTGCGCCCACGTGCGATCGATCGCAGATCACAGTGTGATCGATCGACCTGGAGGTGATTTGTTGCACATGGACCTGAGAGCTTCTGCTAGATTTCCACTGTATGTGATCAATCGTAGGCTTGCTACGATCGATCATGATTTCACCCGAATGGTTTTCCAGAGTTCCCTCTGACTGCGATTGATCCCACTCGGGAAGCAATTACCTTCGCTATGATTTTGTAGAAAATATTGCAAAGACTGATAGGCCGAAAATCACCAAATGACACCAGGTTCTCGGTTTTCGCAATCAAACATAGCATCGTAGCATTTACAGCCCTTGGAATGAAACCATTATGAAAAAATAATTGAATCATAGCTATTAGGTCTTCTTTAATAATTTCCCAACAATGTTGGAAACCGGAAAAACCATCCGGTCCCGGCGCACTTGTACCCGACATCTCAAAAATAACCTTCTTGATTTCATCCATTTCGGGAATTTTGCAAAGCTGAACATTCTCCTCATCCGAAACAAGAGAAGGGATACTCTCCATGACACTATCCCCCCTTGAAATCCCTTCTGAAAGAAGAATTTTCTGAAAATATTCAAACGCCTCCCTACCCTTCTCTTCTTCTTCAGTCAACCAGTTTCCATTGCTATCTTTAATAGCATGTACCGTATTCCTTTTTTGATTATTTTGATAAACTGCATGGAAAAATTTAGTGTTTTTGTCTCCTTCTTTTAACCAGTGCTCTCGAGATTTTTGTTTTCAGAAAATCTCTTCAAGATCTAAATATTTTTTCAGATTCGAATTTACACGACATAATTCCATGTAGCCCTCTTCAGTCCAGTTATTTTGCATATGGTTCTCCAGTTCTTCCACTTTACTTTCACAAGCTCTCAGATGAGCAAAATATTCCCAAAGTGGTTCTTATTCCATACAAATAATTCAACTTTTAGAGCTTTTAATTTCAAGAAAAAGGAGATGATAGGGTGACTTGGTTTTACGGATTTCCAACTCTCCTTCACGATATCCATGAAACCTTCATCCTTTATCCACATATTTTGGAGTTTGAACGAAGAATGGTTGAGATGTAGTTTTAGCTCAAACTATTGTAGTGAAGACTACACATCGGCATATAGGTGCTTAAATGTACATTGACTGATTGCATTCAATGATGAAAAATCAAATTCGGTGAACCTCAAATCTATGGTTTGAGTTGAGAATCTCACAAAGTCAAGGGGATGGTTAGGGCTCCCTATAGGTCTATCTACCATTTTTGATGTGTTAACAATTAAGTTATAAATTAAGGGATGATGTACTTTAAGTGCGAAAAATAGAAAGCCAAGCAAACCACAACACAAGGATTTTTACATGGAAACCCTTCTGGGAAAAATCACGGGACCTAGTCCAGCCATGAGAATCCATTAAGACAAAGTAAACAAGAACTTACAAGACTCGAACTTGACTCCTTCGGACTCGACACTACAATCCTTTAGTTCTTAGTCCTCCACGTCATGAAAAGTCACAACGTACTCTCAAGTCCCGTGATCAACCGCAGTTGCTTGTACTTCTCTTTGTGTCTTGAAAACAATCCACGACCTTTCGATCGATCTCCGTCAATGATGGCTTCGGATTCCACCAATCAATTCACACATCCATGATCCTTCTTAGATTAATCTCCTTCGCAAAGACTCCGGAACACTCCGGCCAAGGTGTTCAATCCAGAACGGGTTGATGGTTTGATTAAAATCAACACCTAGATGGACTCCTTCAAAGGACAAGTCCAAACAAGCAAAATTGAAACTTTGGGCTTGAAAACTCTAGATTTAATGCACTAAAAAAAGGGAAAGAGAGACTATAAAAATTAGAGCTTTTATGAACTCTAGAGATATTTTAAAGTGCTCTCAATATACTCCCAAAAATCCCCATTTTCGGACTAGAAATGTTCTAGTTATATAGAGAAACCAAAAATCGAGTTTAGAAGTTTCTAAAACCTTCATAGCATGAAAACCCACTTCAAGGTTGACCCTGGGAGTTGGATCGACCAAAAGGTGCACTTGGGTCAACCCAACTATCCTCCAGGGTTGACCCTGACTTTTCTCACTTGCTGGAAAATTTCAGCATACAAAATTTTGGCACTTCAGGGTCGACCCTCAACGCCTAAGGTCGACCCTGAGGCTAAAAATGAATCTTAAACTTCATGTTTAGCCCTCAGTCCCTTCATGAAAGTTGTAGCTCTTTTCGACACGGTTGATTTGACATATTATAGAGCAAAATCTAAGCTACGGTTTGGGAGATATGCCCAAAACAAGAAACCTTGGTTTTTTGAAAAATTTCAGAAAATTTTAGAATTTTTAAACAAGTTTGCACTGTTTATCTCATCACCTAGGGTCCGTATGGTTAGTCTAGGACACTTACCACCTAAGGCAATATGTTAGGATTATTCTAAGTCAATTCCCACCTTTGTTAGCATGGTATCTAGGTCACTTACCATCCTATAAAAGAAATGATCTAACCGAGTCTTCAACGGTCTTCAACTTCACTTGTTTGCGAATGCTTGACGGCAACGACACAAGATACACACCTAGAGACCTAGATTCATTTGTTTTGACACCGGAATATGCCAACACATAAAACATGGACTTTACAAATGAGAGACCTTTTGCATAAACATACTATCAGATAGATGGTCTCTTATTCATATTGAACAGATTTGATGATCCTTAGATATGATGAGTTCATTCATAACTGAGTAGTGATTTGGTTGTTTTGATTACACCTAAGTATTCTCTACTTGAGGGACTATGATAAGGTGACAGTTGAATAATCAGAAAGGTGTTTGAGTTATGATGAATATCAAACAAGAAATCCTTGCTCATTAAATTGAGAGATTATCCAAGTTCTGGGGTAAGAAAGTCCATTAAGCTAAAAGCCTGCACAAGTGATTTTGAAATCAAATATATTTGAAATATATATTTTTTAAATAAAATATATTATATTTAATAAAAGATTTTTTCAAAATATATTAACATGAGAAATAGTTTCTCATGGCTTAATCAAATGTCTTGGAACCCCGGATGATGAACATAGGCTATGGGTTAGATATTATCTTAATCTCGAAGGCCTATTAGGGATAATGTTAATGGAAGGATTATTCGAATTCATTAGTTTATGTGGTGGGATCCTTTTGGTTTATGTTCTTTCACTGGGATTCAATTGCAATATGGATATCTCACGTCACTTGCAATTTTGGTGTCCTTCCTATTAAGGGTCAATGGGATAACGCCGAGTAAGCCAGGGTTAGAATATCCCAGAGCAATATGTGGAGGTGCTTATAAAAGAAATACAAGCTCACACAAATAGATTAAATATTAATCTATATTTTAGATTAAATGTTAATCTAATTTTAAAGAGATAAAATGATAATTATTTGACCAACCAAATTTAAAGTAATATTGGTTTGACCCATATTCATAAAACCAAATTAAATGGGCCTTCTAGGTGGGCTCACGCCCATGGGATTAATACCCCTATAAGTGGCGCTTACTTCTTCTTCCCTAAAATTTAGGGATTTTGGTTAGTGGATAATTATTAGTTAGTTATCTCTTATCTAATGAGATTAGATAATTACTTAGCTTTGAAGAGACAAAAGAGATAAGGAAAATCACTAATCTCATTCATATAGCTCATGCCACTTTACTGGAGAATCTATATTATCTAGTTTCAATGTACCCTAATTTTAGGAAATTGGTTATATCCCATCCATATCAGCTCGACAAATAAAGTTGAAAACCCTTGTTAACACCAAGATGGCTGAGGGAACTCCAGTCAGAGAGCACATCAAAAAGATGATGGGCTTCTTGAATGAGCTGGAAATTCTTAGTGGAGAAATGGATGTCATCACTCAGGTTGACACTGTTCTGTAATCAATCCCTTCGTCCTTCAATACGTTCGTATTAAATTATAACATGAACAAGAGTGAAAGTCACTAAGTGAGCTTATGAACTCACTTGTGGCTGCAGAAGATTTGATCAAAAAGTCAACAAAGGGTGAGACTTTAATTGTTGATAAACCTGATACCTCCAAACGATCTAAAAAGTTTAAGAAAATGAACAAGGGTAAAGGAAAGTTTAAAGACAATAGGGGTAAGGCAAGAGTTGCCAAAGGTTCTTCAGGAGATGCTGACAAGGATAACAAAGGCAAGAGAAAGTGTTTTCACTGTGGCAAGATAGGCCATTGGAAGAGGAACTGTAGGACTTACCTCGCAACTCTTAAGAAGGGTGGCCCCAGTAATCAATGTATGAGATCTTTTGAAGTAATTACTATTGAGTCAAACTTTCTGGATGGTCCTCCTAATTCATGGTGCGTGGATTCTGGATCCACCGTATATGTTTGCAATTGTTTGTAGGGGTTCAAGAAAAGCAGAAAGTTGACCAGACAGGAGCAGAAGCTTAAAGTTGGCTCGGGTGCAAATGTTGCAGTTAAGTCAATAGGCTTGTATTTACTCTTTATTTACCTCAAGGAAAGACTTTAATTTTAGAAGAATGTTTTTATGTGCCTAGTGCACACTTGAATTTGATTTCAGTATCTAGACTTTTATTTTGTGGATTCTCTATCATTTTTAATTCAATAGTTGAAATTAAGAAAGATGGAATTATCTTAATTACTAGTAATCTTATCAACGGTCTTTATTTAATATTTTCTTTGGTAAATAATGAAAGTCTGCAAAGTGACAATGCCTCATTATCTAGAATGTCTGGAATGGATAAATATTGTACAAAGTCAACTTATCTTTGGCATTAGAGACTTGGTCACAATAATCTTGATAGGATCAAGAGGTTGCTAAAAGATGGTCCCTTGAATTTCTCAAGGTAGAACCACGCCCTACTTGTGAGTCATGTCTCGAAGGAATGATGACGAAGAAGCCTTACCCTAAAAAGGTAGGAAGAGTTGAAGAAAAGTTAAGTCATACATAGTGATGTATGTGGTCCATTTAATATTGTTTCACAAGGGCAATACCAGTATTGTCACATTTACCGATGACTATTCTAGATATGGATATGTCTATTTGATGCAACACAAAACTGAAACTTTTGAAAAGTTCAAAGAATTTAGATTAGAAGTTGAGAATCAAACAAACAAATCCATAAAGACACTTCGATCAGAACGGGGTGGTGAATACCTCACAAATGATTTTATGGATTACTTAAGGGATAAGGAGAATATCTCTCAATGGTCAAGTCCTGCCTCACCTCAACAAAATGGTGTTTCTGAAAGAAGAAACCGGACCTTATTAGATATGGTTCAATTTATGATGAGCCATGCCAATGTACCTTTCTATCTTTGGGGGTATGCTTTACAAACATCCATTTACATTCTAAACCAGGTCCCTTCTAAATCAATACCGGTTAAACCCTATGAATTGTGGACTAAAACCTAGTTTACAACATCTAAGGGTATAGGGTTGTAATGCACATGTTCGCAAGCTTGAGCCCACTAAGTTGGAATCTAGAACATTAAAATAGAATTTTGTAGGGTATCCAAATGAAACTAAGGGTTTTTATTTCTACTCCATGGTAGACCAAACAATAGTTGTTAGGAATCATGTCACATTCTTAGAGGAAGAAATGGATCTTCTTAAGAAGGTTGAATTTCATGAGATGAAAGACAACACACCCAGTATCCTAAATGAACTTAATCCTTCCACTACAGACTCTTCTAATTCTATTCCACTGAGAAGGTCTGAAAGAGTTTCTAGACCACCAGATAGACTTCATATTACAATAACAAGGTTAGATACTTACCCCTGATGATGAGGATACAGATCCTAATACTTATCAGGAAGCTACATTAGATGTGGATGCATCTCAATGGAATAAAGCCATGAATGCTGAAGTAGATTCCATGTATGACAACGGCGTCTGGACTTTAGTAGATCCACCAGATGGTATAAGGCCAATTGGATGCAAATGGATTTACAAAAGGAAGAAGGGTGTCGATGGTAACGTGGAGACCTATAAAACAAGATTTGTTACAAAAGGTTACACTCAAATTCAAGGAGTTGATTATGAGGATACATTTTCAGTTGTAGCTATGCTCAAATCCATCAGGATATTGCTAGCTATAGCTGCACACCATGACTATGAGATATGGCAAATAAATGTCAAAATCGCTTTCCTTAATAGAATGTTAGAAGAAGACATCTATATGAAGTAACCCGAGGGCCTCATTGCTCCTAACCAGGAGAACATGGTTTGCATGCTAAGCAAGTCGATATATGGTTTGAAACAAGCTTCTAGAAGCTGGAACCAAAAATTTGATATTTCGATCAAAAAATTTGGATTCCAAAAGAATTTAGAGGAATCTTGTATATACAAGAAGGAAAGTGGGAGAGCTGTAGTATACCTTATTCTATATGTAGATGACATCCTACTCATTGGGAATGATGTAGGGATGTTGTCATCAGTCAAAATTTGGATTTCTTAGCATTTCTCAATGAAAGATTTGGGAGAAGCATCCTATATTCTCAGAATAAAGATTCTGAGAGATAGAAAATGCCGAATGTTGGGATTGAGCTAAACTTCCTACATTGACAAGATTTTGTTAAGGTATAGTATGAGTGATTGCAAGATAACTCTCATTCCTTTTAAACATGGTGTTACTTTGTCTAAAAAGATGGCTCATACATTAGCTGATGAGATCAAGTAGATGAAGAGGTACCCTTATGCTTCGGTAGTTGGGAGCCTCATGTATGCCATGCTATGTACTAGACCAGATATCTGTTATTCAATGGGAGTTGTTAGTCGATTCCAAAGCAACCAGGTATTAATCATTGGACTGCTGTGAAGCACATTATGAAGTAACTGAAAAGGAATATGGATTATGTGCTTACTTTTCACTTAGAGGAAGTATCATCTCATTCGTGAGATAATTGAAAGACAAGACATTATTGTTACAAAGATTAGGTCTCAACTTAATGTTGTTGACCCAATGACCAAAGCTTTATCAGATAAAGTATTTGTAACACACTTAGATAGTATGAGATTGAAATCTATATCACAGTGACTTTAAGGGAATGTGGGAGATTGTTGGACATGATGCCCTAAAAATTCATTTAGATTGTAAGATTCTTATTGATTAGATTAATAAAGACATCTTCTTTATCTATTGTGAATTCATTATGGATAATTGACCATGATCATGAGATGATCTATACGATATGAGATATCGACTAAGGTCCCTTGGATATATTGTAGGAAAGCTAAGTGATTGGATTGTCACAAGTAGATATAGCTTTCCAATTCCTTATACCTTATAGAGTCACAACTATGGCTGAAGCTGGGCACTTCACTTATATGGCTGCTACAATGCTAAGATGTTCTCAATGGTTGAGATGTAGTTTATCTCAAACTATTGTAGTGGAGACTATACATTAGCATATGGGTGCTTAAATGTACACTAACTGATTGCATGCAATGAGAGACCTCTTGCATAAACATACTATCAGATAGTTGGTCTCTCATTTATATTGAACAGTTTTGATGATCCTTAGATCTGATGAGTTCATTTATTACTGAGCAGTGTTCTGACTGTTTTGATTGCACCTAAGTACTCTCTACCTAAGGGACTACGATACGATGATAGTTGGATAATCAGAAAGCTGTTTGAGTCATGATGAATTTCAAACAAGAAATCCATGCTCATTAAATTGAGAGATTATCCAAGTTCCGAGTAAGACAGTTGATTAAGCTTAAATCCTGCACAGGTGATTTTGAAATCAAACATGTTTGAAATATATTTTTAATAAAATATATTATACTTCATAAAAATTTTTCTCAAAATGTTTTACATGAGAAATGGTTTCTCATGGCTTAATCAAATGTCTTGGAAACCCAGATGATGTACAATGGGCTATGAGTTAGATAGTATATTAATCTCGAAGGCCCATTAGGGATAATGTTATTGGAAGGATAAATCGAATTAAAAAGTTCATGTAGCGGGATCCTTTATTGGTTAATGTTCTTACAGTGGGATTCAATTGCAACATGGCTATCTCACGTCACTTGCAATTCCGATATCATTTCTATTAAAGGGTCAATGGGATAACATCGAGCAAGCCAGGGTTAGAATGTCCCAGAGCAATCTGTGGAGATGCTCATAAAAGAAATACAAGCTCAAATAATAGATTAAATGTTAATATATAATTTAAAGGATTAAATGTTAATCTTTAATAAATAGATTAAATGTTAGTCCATGATTTAGATTAAATGTTAATCTAAATTAAAGGATAATAATAATAATTATTTAATTAACTCAATATAAGGGGATATGGGTTTGACCTCTATCCATAAAAGCCCTTTTAACAAGACCTTATTGGTGAGCCCAAGCCCATGGGATAGACTCCCTAGGGTGGGCCCCCACTTCAAGATCCCTGATTGGTTAGGGAGTTGGTTAGTAGATAATTATTAATTAATTAGTCCTTATCTAATAGGATTAGATTCCTTGCTTGGAAGACAAGATACAAAAAGATAAGGATTGTCCTTATCATAACTTGGAGCTCAAGACTCCATGAAGCTCATGCCCCCCTTATGCTCACACCCACTTTGAGGAGTTTCTAATTTAATTAGAATCCCTAGATTCTAGGGAGTTTGTTACATCCCTTTAATTAAGGAGTCCTTTTGGGAAAAGGAATCCCAAATTAGAAGGTCTATAACAACTAATTAATTATAGATAATCTAGGAGTTTAATTAATGATAAGAGTTATCATTATTTAGAAAGTCTTAGGGATAACTATCATTATTAAATAATGATAAGGATAATGATCAAGATGTGGATAAGATCCACATCTATATAACCCAACACCCAAACCTTGGGGAGAAGGTTGTTCATTATTTATTCTCCAAAATTTCGTGAGCTATAGAGAGAGAAACCCTCTCTCTAATTTTCGTGGGCTTAGGGAGAACATCCCTCAAGAAATTTTTGTAGGGGTAGTGTTAAGACCCTATATGATTTTTTGAGCTAGGGTTTTGAACCCTAAGGGATTCTGATATCTAGGGTTTTGAATCCTAATGATTTTGTGAGATAGAAAGTCTATTTCAAAAATCTCTTTCATCTATTTTCTTCTTCAAAGGCCAAGAATAGATCCAAAAGCTTCGCGGGGATAGCGAAGAACGAGGATCGAGCTTTGAGTATTTCTTCGAAAAATCTCTACAAAGAGTTCTAAAGATTCGTCGTGTTTTGTGCTTCACCGATGAACATCACTCATCGAGGTAATTCTCTAAACATGTAGTTAATATTATTTGTTATCTATAGTGTAAAGATCTTCGGGATCCAGTATTCTGCATAAATTTTTTATTTGGATTCCCTTCAAGTGGGAAGTGCCCTATGTTATCGAGAAGGTATATTCTAATGGAGCATACCTGTTGACTTCAATGGATGGAGAGCGAATCATCCCTCCAACCAATGCAAGATTCCTAAAGCGATATTACTCCTAGGAATCGAAAAGCTCACTAGACCAAAACTTTAAAAGACGGTCTAGGCAAAATTAGAGAACCCAAAAAGACTCGCTAAGTTGAAAATTCGAAAGGACGGCTTAGGCAAAAATTAGAGTCAAAATTGAAGCTTGTTAAGTTGAAAACCCTAAGGGGTGGCTTTGGTAAAAATTAGAGTGACAGTGACTCGCTAAGTTGAAAACTCTAAGGGGTGGCTTAGGCAAAAAATTAGAGTCAAAATAAAAGGCCTACTGGACCAAAACATCGAAAGACGGTTTAGGAAAAAATTAGGGCAACAAAAAACTCGCTAGACTAACACTCCAAGAGTCAGTCTAGGCAAAAATTAGAGCGATTGGATAGGCTCCTGAATACCAGCTAAAACTTTTCACCGTGCTTCAACAAAGTCTCTGAATACAAGACCGAAGTCGAAACCTTCCTAGGTTTGAACGAAAACTACCTATTTGCTCTCAAAATGCGAATCCAAGCTTCAAAGGTCTTTGAATACAAGACCGAAGTCTAAACCCTCCTAGGTATGAACGAAAACTGTCTATTCGCTCTCAAAATACGAATCAAAGCTTCAAAAGTCTTCATACAAGATCAAAGTCAAAACTTTCCTAGGTACGAACATAAACTACCTATTCGCTCTTAAAACACGAATCTAAATGCCCCTTTCTTAAACTACATTTGGCTTGATCCTATTATGGGTACGTAAGCAACCTGAGAAATTTAACTTGGGTTCAACCAGTTCTTCTAAAAGAACACTATCCCCCTGGGATACAAAATCATCATTGTCACATCTCAATATGGGTGAAACAAATAAAATTGCTACCTGATGCACCAAGAAGAAACCAAAACTCAAAGGAAGGACTTCTCACCATCAAGGAAACACACTCAAATGAAGCATATTTGCTGATTACAATGGACGAATAATGGAGCATCTCCCTTGGGCAATGTAAGATTCTCAAAGTGATACCACACATGAGGATCAAACAAAAGTTCGCTAAACCAAAATCTCAAGAGATGGTCTAGGCAAAAATTAGGGCACCAAAATACCTGCTAAGTTAAAAATCTAATGGATGACTTAGGAAAAAATTATAACAAAGCTCGCTAAGTTGAAAACCTAAAAAGGCGGCTTAGGCAAAAATTAGAGCACCAATGACTTACTAAGTTGAAAATCTAAAAGGATGGCTTAGGCAAAATTAGAGTCAAAATTAAAATGTCCGTTAGACTTACACTCTAAGAGTTTGTCTATGCAAAAATCAGGGCAACAAATGGCTCGCTAAACTAACACTCCAGGAGTCAGTTTAGTAAAAAATTAGAGCAATTTGACAGGCTCCTGAATATGAGCTAAAAATATTCATCATTTCTCAAAGACTTGTCCCTAAAATACAAGTCTAAACCTTCCTCGGTATTAATGGAAACTACCTACTTGTTCTCAAAATACAAGTTTAAACCTTCCTAGATATGAACAGAAACTATTTACTCGTAAATTATGAGTCAAACGCCCCTATTTGGAACTGCGTTTGGATTGATCCTATCATGGGTACATAGGTGGCTTGAGAAAATCAACTTGGGTTCAACCAGTTCTTTTAAAAGAACACCAATCCTTTGGGATACAAAAATGGGTCATATAGCTTAAAAAAAGGGAGAGTACAAGACAGAAAAAAAATAGGGTCTTTTATTCATGGGTAACAAAATGAGGGAACTCCACATAAATTGGAGAACTCACTCGAGTTAAACAAGCAATATCTTGAGAACATGTTTTAGCCCCAACAAGCTACTAAGTTAAACAAGTAGTATCTTGAATATAAGGTTGGAGGACAGAACATCATATTGGTGGATTCTATTCAAAAAAGAATTTCTCATGTGACTGATTTTCCCATCATCATCTTTGGTGTTGATGCTACGCATCCATCTCTAGGGGAGGATTCTAACCCATCAATAGTAGTAGAGGTGGCCTCTGGAAACAGAGCTTGGAATTGTATCTCAGTGTTGTCAATCGCAATAAACTACAAAATTAAATAAGCAACACCTTGAAAAGCATATCCCTCAACATTAGTGAGGAGGTTGTTCAGTAGCATCAAGCAACCTAGGCAGGCATCATCTGAGCAGAAGGTTAAAATTCAGATTATTACCTTCAACAAATGCTCAAGCTCACCATCAAGAACATCTGAACTTCTGACAGACTTCAGGAAATTGAGTACATTCTCATGACATCCTGTCTTCTTTACCAAGTCACACAACTTGACAGCTTCGGTCTTATCAGTGTTAAGACCCCTTGTAGTCTTCAAATAACAAATGAAGGCTGACTCAGTTTCGTTGATCTTCAACCAATCAAAGACGTCCCTTCTCGAAGCATGGTGTGATAAAAGGTCCATTCTGTAAAAGAAAAGAGCATGAAATCAACCAAGTTTTTTTTTTTAAAAAAAAAAATCCACGGACAACCTTTTGGATTGTACCAAAATTTGGAAAAGTCCAAGTCTGCAGACAACCTTTTGGACTTGACCAAAATTTGGAAAAGTCCAAGTCCTCGGACTACCTCTTGGACTTAACAAAAATTTGGAAAAGTCCAAGTCCGTGGACATTCTTAGAGGACTTAACCAAGATTTGGAAAAGACCAAGTCTGCGGATAACTTTTAGGACTTAACCAAAATTTGGAAAAGTCCAAGTCTACGGGCAATAATTAGTACCCGCTAGCATGATGCCCATGGGTATTAATTAAATCCCGCGGACATGAAGTCCTTGAGGCAGGTTTTGAAGTCCACGGACAAGGTCCTTGGGCAAGATCAATCCGCAGACAAGTCTATGGACATGAGTTATCTTTTTAGATGAACCTTCAGGTTTTCCTCATCAGAAAACCTTAGAAATCCGGTAATGGCACTGGAAGTTCTATCAGAAAAGAAATAGAATGTCCAGAGGGACATTCCAAAGCTTCTAGATGAGGAAAATCCTCACCCCTTTCATCTACTGTAAAGCTAAGAAACCCAGAGAAAAGGTTTCTTTCGAATTCATAATGCAAATTGAACCTACCTCTTGAAAAAGGAGGTCAGATCAAAGAGGAGAAGAAAAAAATATTCTTCGAGAAAAAAAGAAGAAGAAAGAAAGAACTTTGGAAAAAACAGAGTCCTCTCTGATTTCAGAATGGGGAAGGCGAAATGCCTTCCCCGAATGCTAAGGATCCCTTATATAGGGACCCTCTTCATCAGGATCTTGACCATCCATTTTTTGAAATGGATGGTCCAGATGGCTGAGATTTTCCCCAACCACTTTGCCTTGGTAATGGGAGACCCTCATTATGGGAACTCCTCGAAACCAAGAAAATCCATTACCTAGTAGTGGGATGTTTGCTAAGGAACAACCCGCGTAGTGGGGAGATAATACGCCTCCCCACACTCACTTCCATGTGGTAGGATTTGAATGCCTGAACCATTCCTAGGCGTTCAAATCCAGAGGGGCATTTGTGGGTAGTAAAATCTCATCGCCCGCATGGCAGGTGTATAGTGCACCTGCCTACACCGGATCACCACCCATAAAATGGGTGGTTAGGCTTCATGCATGCCAAAGACACACATGCCAGCTGGCCAAGGGCTGGCTCACCACCAGCTTGCCTAACATTAAATTTTGGTAGCAAGGCAATTATGCCTCGAGGACATCCCTATGTGTCAGACCTCAGGGGACTGACACGTGGTTAGGATTTGCCTTTATGGGTAGACCCTCATTCAAACTCCGCGGACAGACTCTATGAGTCCATCCACGGGCCAGTCAATGACTAGCCCAGTCCATGACCATAAATGGTCAAGGAATCAACCCAAACCAAGGGTAAGACCCATGGTCACCCATGATCCCACTCTGTCCTGGTTCGTGGACTGACTAAGGTCAGACCTTGGTTCGTAGCCCAAATAGGCTTTGGACCTAACTCAGGTTGTGGGTGAGACCCATGGTCTCACCCGTTTTATTTTCAGACTGACTAAAGTCAGTCCTTTCCCAACTGGCAGTCAAATATTGATTGCCATACGACAGAGAATCCCTGATAAAAAAGACTCTCTGTCAGCTTTGGGGGATCCCAAGATAGAGATCCCCTCTTTTTCTCCAATGATAGAGTGTCATATGACACCTCATTCAAAAGGGGGAGTAATCTCTCCCCTTTTTGGAAGATAAGATTCTTCCTCATTTAAAGGCAAGTCTTATCTTCCTAGGTTTCCCAAATAGGAAAACCAATTTGGAATCCTTCAAGATAAATAACTCTCATTCGTATTAGGTTTTTCTAAGATAAGAGAAACTAGTTTGTAGAATGGATACACTTGCATAGGATCTCAACTCTATTTTTTTTGGGGTGAGAGTGATCCCAACCCAATCATGTACCGATGACCCAACCTTTGTTCAACAAAGTCTTCTCCTCGCTTCAATAGTTTGCAAAACGTTCATCTACAACCCTAGCAACAACAAATTGATATTCACCAAAAAAACAAACAACAAATTGATATGTTATTTTCCCTCTATTTTGCTTTTAGATGGAAGAAGCAAGAAAGAGTACATTCACCTTCGTCTGAAGGGTTCTCCAACTTTCCTCTTCTAATTTCTATTTTAATTTTAAATATTTTGCATAACCAGTTTCATCATTGGGATGTTAGATTTCTTCCAATTTTTTTTTGTAGTTGCAGAACTAAATGTAAAGAGGAAATCATTGGTAATTGGCGACAATTTCATTTTCATTCCTCGAAACGGGGTTCTGCATCCTCGCGCTTCACTCTAATTAGGACAGAGTCCTCTATTACGAACTCTTATGGCTGAGACCCCTATGACTAAACCAGAGGGGTTTCGATCATAGGATTTTAAACTGAAACCCTTATGGTCGGAATCCTTCTAATCAAACCCCTCTACCCGAAACCTCTATGACGAACCCCTATTGTTGAGAGCCTTGTGATCGAACCTTTAATGCGCCGAAACCCCAAAACCCCAATGTTTGGATGATAGTTAGAAGAAGAAGAAGAAGAAGAAGTGTTTGAGACTATTGGGGAGAAGAAGAAGAAGAAGAAGAAGAAGAAGTGTTTGAGATTGTTGGGGAGAGGAGATGGTTCAAGTGTTTGTGACTGTTGGGGAAAAGGAGAGAGAATTTGACTTTCGTTCGTCAATCTCCGTGTAATCCCGATACATGTAATCAGTTATGTCTCTCAATAATCAGCTCCTAGATAGATTATGAAATCACTGGTTATTCTCATAACCGGTGATTCGATAAGTGGTTATTTAAAGACGAAACAAACACTATTATCGGCCCATGATCCCTTCATAACCAATTATAGGTCAAATAACCACTTAAAATAATCCGAATCAAATAAGCCCTATATCTTTGTGGGTTCTTTTATCATATTTAAAATTTTATAAATTCTAACTTAAGAATAGTAGTAGAGACACCTTTATATTTGAAACACCGCTACTTTATGTTTGAAACGCTTTTGTTACCTTTGTTTTAGTTATGTTTTCCTTTTTAATTGAATAAAGATTAAAGAACTACACATAATCAAAGTCATTCACATTCCTTCCCACTCTTCAGTGAGTTAATAGTCCTCTCTTTCCCTACATTTGTTAATCATCACTTTCACTATCTTTTTTTCATATTAAATAAATTAATTACTAGAAGGGTGTTCAACATTCTAATTGTGCTCAATCACTTCTCATCTCCGCTCTCATGGCCGGTTTGGAAATCGTGTTCATTCATGACTCATTTAGGCTTATGTAGAATTTTTTTTCTCCAAATTTATAAAGAACATGCCACTATAGGGTTCCTCTCGTTTATTGGTTGCTCCACCTCAAACACCGTCGCTACAATTGCTAGTGAATCACACATTGGCTGATCTAACTAAGCCTTATATGATTGAACAAAATGAGGTTCGTTAAGCCAACTTGGTTCATTATTCAATCGTTCTTTAATTTTTTTGTTAAAAAATATTCACTGGTTTATATTTATGCAATTCTCTCTTAGGGTTTTCCTTTTCTTATAGTTGTGTATCTGACATGAACTCAACTCTTAGAGATATTGCTTCTTATCAATCCAAATATTAAGTAAATTATAGTTAATAAAATTTATTTTATAATAGTATACATATTTTATTATTATCATTTTTATGTTTCGTGTTGTACTTGATAAGTTCCCAAATTCAATGATATACATATTAACAATTCCCCATTAAGTAACAATTACTTCTTTAATGAGTTACTACTACTATTGCTTGTTACTATTGTTGTTGTAATTGTTGTTCTTGTTGCTGTTACTATTATTGTTATTATTTCTATTACCATTGTTTTGGTGTATGTTGGTCCCCACATCTTGATGTTCATGTCCTATTGGTAAATTATATTAGTTTTCCTTTATAAATATTGCAAAATAACAACTTAAGTTGTAGATAATTTGATTGATAAGAAAGTGCATCAAATGTATAGGTGAAGACACATGAGATTGTTGGTGTTGCCCTTTTGAGTAGAGCAGGTAGCCGAGCAATTTTTAGAACGTAGAGATAGGAGGAAATTAAGTCTAAAAAATATAGCTCCAACTTTAAACGTTCATAACTTGTATTCCTGATATTACCTCGTAACCTACAAGTACTTAAAACAAATGTATCATCAATTTTAGAGTCAATTTTATAGAATCCTAGTTTTAACAACAAAAATTTTAATTTTTTATAAATATTTTTTTAGAGCAGTTTTAGGGTTTTAGAGTGTCGTACCCCAAGAGTTAGGTGAGAATTTAGGCATGACTATCCTAACCTGGCAAACCATCCTACAACATACAAGGCATATATATGTATAATGGAGACATGAAACAGAGTGCAGAAGCGAAACCAATGCAGAGGCGTGAACCAAAATTTCGTTTCTATATATGAACAGTATTCCAAGTTTTATACATCAACACGACCAAGTATAAGAGTGGACATGCCCACCCATCAAAACACAAAAAAAAATGAAACTCTATCTATCCCTCTCTCAATAGTCACCTTGATAGGACCAACTATCTAAGTCTCTTGCCTCCACCTGAGGTGCTACTGCAGGCTCTACATATGGTTCTTTCTCACCATAGTCCTCCTCGACCCAAGGACCAGGAGTACAGATATCAAACGGTGTACCTGCTGACAACAAACTGTACAGCTGAGTATTGAAACACTCAGCGAGTACAAGCTACTAGCTAACAGTGATATAATACAATTCATAGCATACTGGAATTTAAACAATGTATTTATAAGCATGGATGAAAACTAAAAGCAAAACCTCATGTAAATCATGTATACATAATGCATAGTTTGTACTTGAAATTATCTTTCGTATTTTTCAAAACTTACTTGTCGTGCTTAAAATCTTATTCTTGTTCTTATCTTGTGAGAAATCATGTTGTCTTATCTTGTTCTTGTTTGAATCATATTTGTCTTGTCATGCTTGTCTTGTGAGCCAGATGTTAGTACCCTTGTAGCGACTTGCGAGCCGGATATGTAAATTCCCTTCATCAAAATTCTTGAAAACAACTTGTGAGCCGGATATGTAAATACCCTTCATTGAAATAGAAAAGATACACCCACATCCTTGATTTCTTGTCTTGTTTTCTTGAAGCCAGATATGGCATATCCTTGGTTATGCTCTATCCTTAACCGACCCAAAGTTTGACATTATCATTCTTGTTTGTCTTGTTTTGTTGATGCTAGATATGACATATCCTTGGATATGCCCTATCCTTGACCGTCCTAAAGTTCGGCTTTATCATTCATGTGAGCATGGGATTTGTCACTCACGGGTGTGTTGAGAGTCACCACTTATTAATTCAGAAGAGATAAGTCCTCGGGTTGTGAATAAGGTCTTGGTCTATGTGAGAGTTCTAGGTAAAAGGTTCGGTTAAGTCATGTGGAAGGTGTTAGGCACCCCAAGAGCCCCATTTTGCAATGGTTCTCTACTTTCTAAGTATAAGCCAAATTAAATCAAACTCTGTTCAAATGCCTAAGTGTTTAAGATAATACGAACCAAAGAAAGAGAAAACTAACTAGGATCGAACTCGGATTGGGTTGCCTACGTACTCACAAGGATGAGATAAGACCGAGCGTAGTTTTGGCACATGAGCCCGTGCCAAAACTAAGGGGTGTGTGTGTGTGTGCTCCGCCCTAGTTGACCAGGTTGGTCAAGTGTATGGTTTAGGCCTGGTAGGCCAAAGGTTAGTATGGTAGACTAGAGGATTAGTCCGGTAGACTAGGGTTAGGCCCGGTAGGCCAAAGATGATTTAACCATGGTTAGGGTTGTTAATGGGGTTGAGGGTCAAATTAATCATGGTTAGGATTACTAACCACAGTTGAGGGTAGTAAGATTGGGCCCGGTAGGCCAAGGGTAAGCCCAGTAGGCTAAGAGAATAGGCTCGGTAGGCCAAAAAGGGATTTAAATAGTTAGGGTTGCTAACCGGAGTTAAAGGAGAAAGTTAACCATGGTTAGGACTGCTAACTATGGATCAAAGTTTGTATTTTTGATCTTTTTTCATTGTTTAGATGTTTTTGGAATTTTTTCATATTTTTCCAAGGGTAAAAGGTGCTTTAACCATGGTTAAATGTTAACCGGGGTTGAGTTAATCCAGGTTAAAGGTCTAGGCAAGTTTGGAATGGGTCCAGATAGCATGGCAGAGCCTAGAATGGTCTCCTACCTGGTCTGGGCCCTGTGCAAAGCCCAAAATACAGAAAAATGATAATGGTGGTAAAAGGATTACCGCCTTTACCAGACATTTCTGGGGATGGTTTGCTAGCCTGGTTGTATGGGTTAGGGATGAACTTAAGGGGTCCTGGACCCTTAGGGTTAAAGAGAGGACTCCCCTGAGTGTCCTGGGCCTTTGGTGGGTCCTGAATCTGGTCTGAAGTGGGCTCAGGATGGGCTTGAACACACTGTAAATAGATTTCAGGAATTGCGGTAGACTATCTACCGTCATTCTAGATAGTCTCTGGTTATGGGTGTATTAACCATGGTTAAAAAGTAAGGGTGACCTTGGAGGGACCAGGCTAGATAGAAGAGAGTCTGAGGGACCTAACCATGGCCCTGGAATAGACCAGGGCCCACCCAAGAGGGTGTTCAACCTACTGTAAACAGGAGAATCCAGAATGGCGGTACTAAGTTTACCGCCATACTGGGGATTTTCCATAAATTTATTTGTCCCCCCTGGGGTTGAGCTAGGGGTGTTCCAGGGGATCCCTCATGGTTTGAGGGTCCCCCAGAAGACAAGAGAAGGTTCTATGCAGTGGGGGCTTGTACCCGAATTCAAAACCTTAAGGGGTTTCCCCCATGCCTATGAGGAAGGCAGGGGAACCCCTATCCCTGGTTAAATAGTAATAAGAAATAAAGAAACAGGACCCCTGGAGTACGACCAGGGGTCTTATAGTGCTCCTGGACAGAAAAGAAAGAGGAAGAGAGGGTCCTACCTTGCTGTAAATCCCACGGACAAGAGGTGGCTCACGGTGGTGGGTGGCTGTGTACAGTGGTGGTGCAAGGCTGGGACAGGTCTGGGGCACCCCTTGGAGTACATGACATGATCTCAGGTGAAAGACCAAGGCTCAGAAGGAGAGTGCTCAAGCCGGTCGAAGTCCAACAGGGCTTCACTACTGATTTTTTGGAATGAATCAACCATGAAGAGAAGGCGGGGATTTATAGGATGAGGGAAGGCCTTGGGGTAGTTTAGGGATTGAAATCAAGGTTGAGGACCCAAGGGGAGCGGAGCTGTAGTGGCTAGGGGGTGCTAGCAAGTTTTGAACTAAAAATCAGTAATGGTGGTAGAGTTTCTACCACCATTCCTGGTTTAGCCTAAACCAGGAATGGCGGTAGAAACTCTATCGCCATTTGCAGTTTTTTGCTAAACTGGGCCTAAACCTCTTCTAATTGGTTTGTGGCACTGCAAAAGTTTCCCTAATTAGAAATGGCAGAAATTTTATTACCGCCATTCTCAAAATTTTCAAAATTCTTGAAGTGGGCCCATGCTTGAGCCCATAGAGGGTTTTGGCTTTCGGTTTTGAGGTTCTTGAGCCCTAGGGTTAGACTAGGGTTTACTTGGGGTTAGGCCAAGGTTTGACTAGGGTTTACATAGGGTTTGACTAGGGTTTTACTAGGGCTTACCTAGGGTTAGACTAAGGTTTACCTGGGGTTAGGTCAGGGTTTAACTAGGGTTTGACTAGGGTTTACCTAGGGTTTGACTAGGATTTACCTAGGGTTTGATTAGGGTTTGACTAGGGTTTACCTAGGGTTTGACTAGGGTTTACCTAGGATTTACCTAGGGTTTGACTAGAGTTTTACCTAGGGATTGACTAGGGTTTATCTAAGGTTAGGGTTTGTCCTAGGGTTAGTCCTAGGAATTGACTAGGGTTTTATCTAGGGTTAGACTAGGGTTTTACCTAGGGTTTAAGGGTGATTAACCATGGTTAAAATATTTAACCATGATTAAGGGGGGTGTAAAAATTGGGTGCTTACAATTCGTTTCATGAATCACTTGTGTTGTTTTTTGGTTTGCGTTCATATACTTATACTTTGAAAAATCGGTCATGCATACATGTTAGTGCATAGTGAATGGTGGACATCATATTGGTATGGAAATACTTAAAGGAATAATATATGGCATTATAGCAATGAGACATTTGTTGAAGAACCTTGAAAGCATCTTAGCACTCATGAAAAGCTTAAAACATGAAATCATGGTAATAAGCATTATACATTTGACATACATTGCATAGATCATGGTTACTTAGCCTATTATACTTTATGGTTCATACTTTTTAGCTAAATCATGGTAGATTTAGGAATTTGAAAACATATGTACCCAACTAAACATTTCAAGCTTAAACCTAGGGTTGGGATCTAGGTGATCACTTATGTTAACTAGAAGGGTGCACTTACCTTAGAAATTGAATCCTCGAGGCTTTGTGTGCGAAGAACGCCTTGGATTTGCAAGATCCTTTACTCCTCCTTTGCTCTTGAGAAGCATAGGGGTGAGATTTGGGGTTTCACCCTTGATCTTGAGAAAACCTCTTCAAAACCCTAACTCTCTCTCCTCTTTCTCACAAAATCTCTCTTAGGGTTTGTGTTAGTCTAAAACCCCTGAAAATCTCCTCTATTTATAGTCCAAGGGGATAAAACCCTAAAAATCACGCATTTAGGGCTGTTTCGCGACTTTACTGTGCTTGACCGTTCGAATGGACTTTTGATCATTCGAACGGTGGTGTGATCATTCAATCGGTTATGCCTACTATTTTTGGTTTCCGAAATTCTGATTCAACATTTACTGGAATCGTTCGAATGGTCATTGAACTGTTTGAACGGTTAAGGTTACTGTCTTCGAATGCTGAGGTTATACTTATCATCCACTGGCATCGTTTGAACGGTAAGGGAACTGTTCGAACGGTTATTTAGTTTTCTCTTATTTTTTCCATTTTCCCATTTTATTTCTCATTGGCTTAAGCCTCAACACTTTTTAAACATCACCATGGGTCCTATGAGTCTATTACGGCATTTATAAAATGCCGTCAAAGGTTGAGTCTATTACGGCATTTCTAAAACGTCGTCAAAGGTTGAATCTATTACGGCATTTTTTAAACGCCGTTAAAGATTGATTCTATTACGGCATTTATCAAATGCCGTGAAAGGTTGACTCAATTACGGCATTTCTAAAACGCTGTGACAGGTTGTTCTGTAATGGCGTTTTCAAATGGCATTTTAGAAATGCCGTGAAGATAAATGCCGTCTTTACTTTCCCCAACGTGAGCAATAACGACATTTTTGGGGTTTTTAACGGCGATTTGTAAATGCCGCTGAAAGTCTTAAATTTTGTAGTGCATACATTGAATACTCTTGGCTTTAATACACACATTTCATAGCACTATTCATAGTACTATTCACTAATACTGTGCATATGAAGTTTCAGGGTTCTACATCCTCCCTCCCCCTTATTCACTAATACTGTGCACATGAAGTTTCGGGGTTCTACATCCTCCCCCGCCCCCCTTACAGAAATTTCATCCCCGAAATGAGGACAATACAAGAAGATATACGAGAACCAAAAATACATAAAACCAACAAAGGAACTAAAGAAACAAATGAGGGTATTTTTCTTTCACTTCGGCCTCATGCTCCCATGTAACCTCTCCTGCAAAATGGTACTGTCATCTCACGATGACCAATGGAATAGTCTTGTTATGAAAGACTTGATCTCACCTATCCAAGACCTGAACTGGTTGCTCCACTAAGATGAGATCCTCCCGAATCTCTAACGAATCAAGTTCGATGACATGGGATGGATCCGGGATATATTTTCAGAGCGTGGAAATGTGAAATACATTGTAGACAACCACCATATGGGTGGGTATAGCTATCTGATAAGTAACCTCACCAACTCTAGTGATGATCTCGAATGGACCCACATACCTAGGGCTGAGATTGACCCTCTTGCTGAACATCATGATTCTCAGGCTCGGAGAAACCTTTACAAAGACTTGATCCCCGACCTAGAATTCCAAGTCTCTGCGATGAGTGTCCTCATAGCTCTTCTACCTGTCCTATGCACCCTTCAACCTTTCCCTGATGATCTTAACCCGATCCGAGGTCTGCTCGATAAACTTTGGACCCAAAATTATTCTTTCACTAAGTTTATCCCAGTATAGAGGAGATCTGTAACTTCTCCCATATAAGGCCTCGAAAGGTGCCATCTGAATGCTCGCCTGATAGCTGTAATTGTAGGCGAAACTCAACCAAAGGCCAGTGATCCTCCAAATTGCCACGAAAATCCAACATGCAAGCTCGGAGCATATCCTCAATAATCTGGTTCACCCTCTCGGTCTGCCCATCTGTCTAAGGATGAAAGGCGGTGCTAAAGTCTGAATGGGAACCCATGGCGCTTTAGAAGCTCTTCTAGAGAACCTGGAAGTGAATCTCGGATCCCGATCTGGAACAATGCTCACTGGCACCCCGTGCAACTGAACCACTTCTTTGATGTATAGTGTTGGAAGTTGGTTCGAGTTGAACGTAGTCCGATAAGGTAAGAAATGGGCAGAATTCTTCAAATGGTCAACCACCACCCAAATGGCATTGGAGTTCTTCACCGTCCTTGGTAACCCCACAATGAAATCCAATGAGATATTCTCCCATTTCCACTCGGGAATCAGAAGGGATTGCAAAAGACCTACTGGCCTCATATGTTCGGCCTTCACTGTTGCCATACCAAACACCGAGACACATATTCTATTACTTCCCTCTTCATGGTCTGCCACCAGAAGGCCCCTTGAGGTTTCGATACATCTTTGTACCCCTAGGATGCACTGTATACTTGGACTGGTGAGCTTGGTCCAAGATTTCTTGTCTAAGCTCCTCATCGACTGGAACACATAACTTTCCCTTGAATGTGATGACCCCTTCACCATTTAAGGCGAACTCTTTACTGCCACTACTAACCGACTTGTATCGGTAAGCAAGCAACTCAGCATCCGACCCTTGTAACTCTAGGATCTAGATTAAGATGTAAGGCCTAGCAGTGATATTAGACATCACCGGCCCATAGGTAGGAAGGCTGAAGCTGGTGTCAAGGTTAGACACATCCTCCCACAACTTCCATTCTTGTACCATCATGCGAGCCAAGAGTCTAGGAGGCTTTCTGCTAAGAGCATCTGCCACCACGTTGCCTTACTTGGATGGTACTAAATTGCGTATTCATAGTCCTTCAAGAACTCCATCTATCAACGCTACCTCATGTTCAACTCTTTTTTGGAAAACAGATATTTCAAAATTTTATGGTCCATGAACACATCAAACTGTTCAGCATAAAGATAATGCCACCAAATCTTCCATGCAAATACCACTGCGGCAAGCTCCAAGTCGTGCGTAGGGTAGTTCTTTTTGTTATCCTTCAACTACCAAAAAGCATAGGCGATGACATTCCTGTGCTGCATAAGGACACATTCTAGTCCGATATTCGAGGCATCACTGTAGACTACGAAACTGCCACTCCCAGATGGTACTGTGAGAATGGGGGCTATAGTAAATCTCTTCTTCAACTCCATGAAACTCTTTTCGCACTTGTCACTCCAAGAGAATTTAGCATTTTTCCGTGTTAAGTACGTGAGCGGTGCCACCAAGCTAGAGAATTCCTCTACGAATCTCCTGTAGTAACCTGCCAAACCGAGGAAACTATGTATCTTGGTAACACTCATGGGTCTCTCATATTTCATCACTGCTTCTATCTTCACTAGGTCTACTGAAATACCCTCAGCAGATACCACATAGCCAGGGAACACCACTTTCTCTAACCAAAATTCACACTTACTCAACTTGGCATACAGTCTATGCTCTCGAAGAGTCTCGAGAGTAAAGTGAAGGTCTCGATCATGATCCTCCCGTGTCTGGGAATACACCAAGATGTCATCAATGAATACAATGACACATCAATCGAGACAAGGTCTGAACACTCGGTTCATCAAATCCATGAATGCCACAGTGCATTCATCAAACCAAAAGGCATGACAAGGAACTCGTATTGCCCGTATCGAGTCCTAAAAGCAGTCTTGGGAACATCTTCTACCCTAATCTTCAACTGATAACCCGATCAGAGATTAATTTTAGAAAAAAATCTCACTCCTTTCAGTTGGTCAAACAAGTCGTCTATCCGAGGCAAAGGATAACGATTCTTGATTGTGACCTTGTTCAACTGCCTATAGTCGATGAACATCCTTATCAACCCATCTTTCTTCTTCATGAAGAGTACCAGAGCTCTCCATGGTAACACACTTGGTCGGATGAAACCAAGGTTCTGCAACTCTTCAATCTACTCCTTCAACTCCTTAAGCTTTATTGGGGCCATCCTGTATGGAGCCTTAGAAATTGGAGCCGTGCCCAGAGCAATTTCTATGAAAAACTCTATCTCCTTATCTGGAGGCAATCCCGACAAGTCCTTAGAAAATACATCCAAATATTCACTCACAACCGGGATGGCGAGGAGTCTCGTGCCTTCGGGTTCGAAAGACTTAGTGCTACAAAGCAAGCTATGTCTCTCTTCCATAATCCACAGAAATGAAACGACTTTACACCCTTCGGCCTAAAGTTCACCATCTTCTAGAAACAAGCCACGTGCCCGATGCCTGTGAAGAGCCTTGCTGAGAAGATTTCCAAATCGGGGGCCTACTTCCTTGAGACTGAGATGGCAACTGTTAGCGGGGATAATCTCTAATCATGTGGCCCTAGTCACCATAGTGAAAACATCCACTAGAAATCTTCCGACACTCTCCAGCCAAATGCCTTTTACCACAATGAGTGCAGACCTCATTAGAGACCGTAGAAGGTGGAAGTAGCACATATCCCGTGACCTGAGATAGCACGGGGCGAGGTGCCTGTGTCATAACCAGGCGTGAAGCCTGTAGAGTATGGGGTCGATAAGCCTGTGGTGTAGAGTATGGCCTTTGTAACTGTGTTGGGCTTGAAGGCTCCTAGCCCTTTTCTCTGGCGGTGTCAAGCTATTGGACTAGCCTCAAACACTCTCCCTTCTCCGTAAGAATTCCTCTGAATTCAACTCAGCCAACTGGGCTTTATCCACCAACTTTGCATAGGTCTCATGCCTAAACATAGAGACTCTATCCTTGATGTAGGCCTTCAATACCCTTTCAAAATTTTGAGTCTTCATAGCCTCTGTGGCTATCATGTGTAGAGCAAATCTAGATAACTCCGAAAACTTGGCCTCGTACTCGGTCACAGTCAAATTACCTTGCTCCAAGGTAATAAATTCCACTTCTTCTTCTCCTTCATTCTTACTGGGAAATATTTCTTGTAGAAGATGTCAAGAAATTCTCCCCAAGTCCAATCTTGACCCAGTTGGGTGACTGCGGACCTCCACCAGTGGTCGGCCTCACCTTCTAACATAAAGGCGGCCTAGGTGACCCTCTTTGCCTCATTGGGTACCAACACTAAGAACAAATTCTCCAAGTGCCTGATCCATGCCTCTGCCACCAACAAATCAATGCTACCACAAAATACCAGAGGCCACATCCTCTGAAATGCTCCTATCTCGAGTAACGCTCTATTTGGCGGAGCAGCTATGAGTGCCGCAGCAGGAGGATGAGTAGCAGGCTGCCTAGTTGCTAGTATAGCCAAGGTCTTGGCTATAGATGAAAAAGCCTGAGCGAAGTCAGGTTGTTCATCATCTGATGGAGCAACACCTCCATTCCCCCTTGTATTATATCCACGACCCTGAGCACTGCGTCTCATGATTAAATCCTAAGAACAACAACACATCATGAGTCTAACTTGGACACATGTTTTAATAAACATTTTAACAATCACTTAATCTTGAATAAGTATATAATAATACACCGAGGTATACATTGCAATAGTATAAGCATACAATTTGTGTTTCTAGCGTAGGATACTAAGTTCGGCTGGGTTCCAACTGGTTATGAACTAAGACTAAATAATTAGCCTATACTTGGAATACGACTCCTTTCTTAAACCTAATGCCTTGTTTTAATCATGGTATCAAATACTAAGTGACCCTAAGAAAATTTAAAGCCTAGACTCTGATACCACTTCTGTCGTACCCCAAAATCCCCCCTAGGAGTTAGGTGAGACTTTAGGGGTGACTATCCTAACTTGGCAAACCATCCTGTAATATATAAGGCATATATATGTATAATGGAGACATGAAACAGAGTGTGGAAGCGAAATCAATGCAGAAGCGTGAACCCAAATTTCTTTTCTATACATACACAATATTCCAAGTTTTATACATCAACATGACTAAGTATAAGAGTGAACATGCCTACCCATCAAAACACGAAACAAGATGAAACTCTATTTATCCTTAGTAGTCACCCTGATAGGGCCAACTATCTAAGTCTCTTGCCTCCACCTGAGGCACTACTGAAGGCTCTACGTATGACTCCTCCTCACCATAGTCCTCCTCGACCCAAGGATCAGAAGAGCAGATATCCAATGGTGTACCTGTCGACATCAAGATATACGGCTGAGTCTTGGAACACTCAACAAGTACAAGCTACTAGCTAACAGTGATATAATACATTTCATAACATATTGGAATTTAAACAATGTAGTCATGAGCATGCATGAAAAGTAAAAGCAAAACCTCATGTCAATCATGTATGCATAATTCATATTTTGTACTTGAAATTATCTTTTCATTTTTTTCAAAACTTGCTTGTCATGCCTAAAATCTTATTCTTGTTCTTGTCTTATGAGAAATCATGCTTGTCTTATCTTGTTCTTGTTTGAATCATACTAGTCTTGTCTTGTCATGCTTGTCTCATTATGCTTTTCTTATGAGCAAGATGTTAGTGCCCTTATAGCGACTTGTGAGTCGGGTACGTAATTACAATTCATCGAAATTCTTGAAAGCAACTTGTGAGCGGGTATGTAAATACCCTTCATCGAAATAGAAAAGGCACACCAACATCCTTGATTACTTGTCTTGTTTTCTTGAAGCCAGATATAGTATATCCTTGGATATGCCCTACCCTTGACCAACCCAAAGTTTGGTATTATCATTCTTGCTTGTCTTATTTTCTTGAAGTCAAATATGACATATCATTGGATATGCCCTATCCTTGACCGACCCAAAGTTCGACATTATCATTCTTGCTTGTCTTGTTTTCTTGAAGCCAGATATGACATATCCTTGGATATGCCCTATCCTTGACCGACCCAAAGTTCAGCTTTATCATTCGTTTCATGAATCACTTGTCTTGTTCTTTGGTTTGTGTTTATATCCTTATACGTTGAAAACTCGGTCATGTATACATGCTAATGCATAGTGAATGGTGGACATGATATTGGTGTGGAAATACTTAAAGGAATAACATATGGCATTGTAGCAATGAGACATTTGTGGAAGAACCTTGAAAGCATCTTAGCACTCATTGAAATTCCATAGTTCAATGATTCCTTTGACCTAGAGGGGGTTGAATAGGTCTACTTAACAAATTCTACCAATTTTAATTTTAAACAATCGCAACCAATCAATCACAAGTGAACACGTAAAACTTTTTACGTGGAAAACCCTTTCAGGAAAAACCACGGGACCTAGTCCAGCACAAATTTCACCATGAGAAGATTAAAGAAGTACAAGACTAGAATCTTACCCAACTGGACACGACACACCGTTCCTCGGTACTGATTCTTCACCTTACAAACCACGAACTCAGCTTGTTCGATCTCTGCCACAGCAGCTCCAGTTCCTCACCGGCCACTTCTTCTCAAAGCGATTTAACCACGATCTCCAAAGATCGATTTCCATCTTTAACGGCTTTGGCTCAAGCCAACCGACACTCACAGCGGAGCAACAATAGGGTTTTAGGCTTTTGGACAACTCTAGAGTGATCCCATCAAAACTTTGAGGATCAATCAATGCAAGTTTTTAGAGATTAGAATGATAAAACTTGCATCTCTAGAGCAACTAACAAAGGAGAAGGAGAGGAGATAATTCTAGAGTTTCCGAGAACTCTAGAGTTAGCCCAATGAACTCTCAACACTCTCCACAAGTCCCCATTCACGGACTAGAAAGGTTCTAGTAAATAGAGAAGCTAACACTAGCTTTTAGAAAGGAAAAAAAATCAAATTTAGTAACATCTAAACAAAGTGGGTCGACCAAACTAGGATTGGGTCGACCCAACTGGGCTGTTAGGTCAACCGAATGGTCCCTTTGGGTCGACCCAAATTTTGAAAGCCCTCTGTTTGTTTTTCCCATACAAAATCAGTAAAGACTGGGTCGACCCAATTTGGCCTTGGTCGACCCAATGGTGAAAAAAATGATTTTTTAAGCTTTGAATTTCCTAGACTTTGATGCACTTTTTCTTAGGCATTTTGGAACCAAAATACATGATTCTAAACACTTCCACTTAGGTAAATTTTGGTCTCTAAGTCTTACTTACCATCCTAATGCATGAGCCATTTTGGATGCTTTTTCTTCAAGCTTTGTCATGGCTTCTTCTTTACTTTTCATCGAACCATATGGTGAGACCTAGGGAGAACTAGACACATTTTTGGACTCGGAATTTAGCCAACAAAAACATGACTTTACAATCTCCCCATTTGGCAATTCTGAGACAAAACATACAACAATAACTGAAGAATGTGACATTACAGACTCTTTCAAACCCACAATAAACAAAGAGACTGAAAATTACATGACTTTAGACTGTTGAATGAACTTCCTGATTCAATATTCCTCTCGAGACCGATATGAGATGAAGCAAACCTGCAAAAACTAAAACACACAATACCTTGTGATGCATGGGGGATTTTCATAAAGAATACGACAATAAGTACGGAGAACATCCACAACATAATAAATATGAAAAGCATCCATGAGATAGAAATTTACCAATACAGGACTTTGACATGCTTTATCATTAGAGATCTCCCCCTAAGATTGAGATCACCTATGATGAATAATATGTGCGTGTAAAGTGAGCATGTGAAATGCACATGTGATGAAATGCATGTGAATCAGTGCACAAATTTCTCCCCCTTTTTGGCTTGAATTGCCAAGGGGATGAATCTAAACATGATTAAGAACTCAACCTGTACCCAAAAAAACCAAGAATAATTTGGGAGCAACGAACTATGTGTTAAAAAAAAGTATCAGTAAACACAGTCTACGCATCATCAATAACCAAACCAAAGTCACTCTAAGTCAGGTACAAATAAAAGTACTAAACAATGTCTAACAGCCAGCTTAAACAAAACCAAAAACATGTTGGAAACTATGCAGCAACTGTAGCACTAATCACCCTCTCGTGGGGGAAAATGGTGAGCCACATCATCCTCGTAGTGAGTACGAAAGTCTCAAAACTCCCAACGAGACACCTGGACAATGTCTGAAAGAGCATCAATCCGACGAGTAGTTGCCACGAAGCTATCCTGAGTAGCGGCAGCATGCAAGTCAAGGTGAGCATATAGGTCGGTGGTAAAGGCAGTATGGGTAGCTGACATATCAGATAGTATCGCAGACAAGGTCTTGAATGAGAACGGGCCCTGAGACGTAGGCCTAGCCCTTCGAGAAGATGGGCTTGCAACTGGAGCTAAAGGATCTATAACATCATCAACATCCTCCTCATGGTCAGGCATCACGGCATGAGAAAGACTACTGGGCAAAGATAGACTACAAATGGGCCTAGAGAAGTCTTGGAGACCTCGGTGGGACCGGCTTTAATGCCCTTAGCCAACAGGATACAAGTAAAGAGGACGCCGAAGGGAAGAGAGGCCCGCTTAATGGTCAAAGCGTTAGCCTGGAGGATCAAATCAATGATGTGAGTGCCAGTAACAATAGTATCCCCAATCATGATACTATACAAGAAGCGAGCCCTATCAGTAACCAGTTTGGTAGAGTGAACCTGGGGATGAATATTAGAGCACATGATGAGATGGAACAAATGGGCAAGATAGGAGAGACTATAGTGAGGCAGATGTGGATGGGGCCATTTTTGAGTAGGGTCATCACACAGACTACTGGCCACCATATTTAAATCATCTTTATCCTCATCAGTGGGGTCCAGATAAGAATAATAGGCGCTTGGAACTCAAGGTGCGCCAATGAGGAAGGTAAATACATCCGGATTGATGTCGAATTTCTTACCTCAAACCTTTGTTTTGAAAGAGAATTTGCGAGGATTGGCGAAGTAAATGTTTGCATAAAATTCCCTAACAAGTTCTAAACTGGCGTGGACAGACAAGTTCAAAAGGCCAAACTAACCATGAGAGGTAATGATATCAACAAACCTAGGTTAGGAGAAATTGGAAATGAGAGTTCCCCTCTCAATCGTGAATGCCCGGAATTTTAGTTAGTTATTGTAAAGGATTTCACACCTAGGGTTTCGAAATCGCTCAATTGCAGGCTCACGAGAAGGGGTAATTTTGGATTTTCCCTTGGATTTGGTAGATGGTTGAGCGGTGGAGGTACCCACGGCTTGCTTTTGGGTAGCCGAGGGTTGTGAGGCCTTAGTGTGAATGGGACGTCCAACATGAATCTCATGGCTAGCCTCATAGGATTGATCTTCAGAATTTTCAAGGGTTTGATCATCATCCTCATCATGATCGGAGATGAGGCGGGGCTTAGAGCCACCTGCCATGAGAAACGAGATAATGATGGGAAGAAACGCAACAACCATGGCACTAATCTGAAATGAACTGGGGAAGAGGCAACGGGATCACCTTGAAGATGATTGTGGATCACTAAGGAGGTCGTGGAGCACTTGAGGAAGGTTGTGAATCACTATGGAAGAGATTGGAGCACTGTGGAAGAAGCAAAAGAGGGAGGCAGTCGACCTAAACGAAAAGAAAACAGAACCCAAAGTGTACAATTTAGGGTTTAAAAGAAAAAACCACGCAGTTTGGTCGACCAAACTTGGGTTCGGTTGACCCACTACCCCAAATTTCCATCAAAATTTAATTTTTTGAAATTTTTTTAAAAACCCCTCTCTTTACTCAGCCTATGGGTCATCTTTGGGATTAAAACATCCTCATCCTAGGGAGCTAGAAAACCCTCTAGACATTCAAACCACACTCAAAAAAATTTCACACCCTCACACACAAAACTTTCAAACTGTTATTTTTGAAAAACTATATACGCCTGTGTAAATTTCCGAGATAAAATAATAATTTTTCCAATATAGTGTGGCATGAAATGATGACTAAATGAGGATATGTCCATTGACACTAATCACAGGAGAGATCAATACACAGTCACACAGGCTAATGTACATTTAGTAATAAGCTTTACTAAAATGTGGAGTGTCTGAGGTGAACTTTCTGACTGGACTCTTTTGGAGGTATGCACCCTTAGACAGAGAATGACATCATTGCATTTTAGGGACAACAGGCTTCATAAGTACTGAAAGACATACTGAGAGTAATCCAGAAGAGTATAAAGTTTTTGATGTGCTATTTTTACCCTTATTCATCTTGTGTGCACAAAATCATTGTTGTATTGAATTTCTTTTCAAGCCATATTCTTTTGGAATTTTTTTAATACAATGGCGGCTTTCACACTGATTGGGTAGGTAGCCCTAGCTATTGGTAGCAGGGTCTTTCACTCTAGTGACCCAGATAGATATCTACTGTCTGTCTAGGTAGCCATTTCATACTATTTGCATCCAATAGTGACTTTCACACTATCCCAGAGGTAGCCCTTTCTATTGTAAAATTTTTAAACAAGGGCACATTTGCAAGTGGATGGTAACTACATGGTCAAAACAGACTTTATCAACCTGAAGAACCATCATAAATAATATCATCACCTATACATGGGGATATGTACCATCTGCAGGTGTCAGTCAGAGTGCATGTGATTGTGCAACAGTGTAAGCCAAATTTCTAACTGTAATTAGCAAGATAGTTTATTTTCAATCTCCCAAAAGACTTGGTAGGTATGATATCCTCATGAATTCAATTCTATGCACTATATATATATCTTGGATAAGCATTATGAGCACAAGGAAATTGAGACATGCATATCAAGATAGAAGAATCAACTCAAAACACAACTCTGTTTGGAGTTTTTGATTTTTCGATGTTTTTGAATTTTTCAATATGCCTAACTAAAAAGAAACACAAAAATCTTTTTGGGTTTTTCTGATTTTTCAATGTTTTGGATTTTTCTGAAATAAAGTAGACAAAACACAAAAAAAATCAAAAGCTACTAATATACACTGGAGGAAGAGTACTAGGAAGAGATATGGAGAGGAAACCATCTAGTCTATCAAAATGAACTCAATCACTCAATACCGCACACACCAATTGATTTGCTAAGAAACTCAAACCTAAGAGAGTTTAGAGGTTTGGTAAGAATATCCGCAAGTTGAGTTTCAGTTTGCACATACTCCAAGGTCACAACACTTTGCTCAACAAGCTCTCGAATGAAATGGTGTCTAATGTCTATGTGTTTGGTGCAAGAGTGTTGCATGAAATTTTTGGAAATGTTAATGGCACTTGTGTTATCACAATACACAGTCATGGTGCTCTGTTAGGTGCAATAGCTGTCAGCTGCAATGTACTCAGCCTCGGCAGTGGACAAGGAGATGGGATTCTGATTTTTGCCGAGCCAAGCAACTAAACAGTTTCCAACATAAAAGCATCATCCGGATGTGCTTTTCCTATCATCAGTATTTTCAGCCCAGTCGGCATCGGAATAGCCAACAACCACGGTAGTAGTATCAAAAGGATACCAGAGGCCAAAAGACAGAGTTCCACTTACATATCGAATGATACGTTTGACAGCTAGTAAGTGTGACTCTTTGGGGCTTACTTGATAGTGAACAGAGGTTCCAACAGTAAAGGTAATGTTAGGACAACCGGCAGTAAGATTGAGCAAACTACCAATCATACTTCGGTATGTGGTTTGGTCGATACTTTTGCCTAAAGCATCTTTTCTAAGCTTAGTGGTGGTGCTCATTGGAGTGGGAGCATGCTTAGCTAAACTCATAGCAAATTTCTATACAAAGTCTTTGGCATATTTGGTTTGGGTTATAGAAATCCCATTTTTCATTTTTTTTGACCTGTAGATCAAGAAAGAAATTCAGCTCACCAACCATGCTCATCTCAAATTCATTCTTCATTTTTCAGCAAATGAGAGAGCATACTAGTCTGATGTGGAATCAAAGACAATATCATCAACATAAATATGAGCAATGACTATATCATCCTTGATATTCTTAATGAATAGGGTCCTGTCTACTCCCCTTCTCGAAAATCCCTTTTCTAAGAGGTAGGTAGTCAGTCTCTCGTACCAAGCTCTGGGAGCTTGCTTCAAACCATAGAGAGCCCTTTTTAACCTATAAACCTGATCAAGATGATTGGGGTCCTCAAACCCTTTTGGTTGTTCCACATAGACTTTCTCCTGAAGAATGCCATTCAGAAAGGCACTCTTGACATCCATCTGAAAAAGCTTGAATTTTATATGACATGCAACAACTAGCAAAATTCTAATCGACTCTAGTCGGACAACAGGAGTGAAGGTTTCATCGAAATTGATGCCTTCAATTTGAGTGTATCCCTGTGCAACTAACCTGACCTTATTTCTTACAATGGTACCATCTTCATCAGATTTGGTCTTGAAAATCCATTTAGTACCAATTACATTTGTGTATTTAGGCCTAGGAACTAAAAATAATACATCATTCCTTGTAAACTGATTTAGCTCTTCTTGCATGACATTTATCCAATGTTCATCCGTGAGAGCTTCAATTACATTTTTGGGTTCGAATGTAGAAGTATAGCAAAGGTGGCTAACTTTATTTTCAACTTGTTTTCGATTTCTCACTCCACTTTTAAGATTTTTGATAATTTCAGTTGAGGAGTGAGGTCTCATAACCCTAGGATGTGAAGATTTTTTAAGAGATGACATTGAAGGTGATTTATCTTTAGATTTAGATGTTGGAATTTTCACACCTTCTTTAGTACTATCATCCTCAAGTTGCATGGTCTCAGATCCTGAGCAACAGCCACATTTATGGACTCCATGATAGTAGAGGTTCTCAAGTTGTACACTCGATATGCCCTACTATTAGTAGAATATCCAAGAATTAAAGATCCCTTCATCACTACGGGATTCAAACTTGCCCAATTGCTCTTTATTCCTAAGGATGTAGCATTTACTTCCGAATACTCGAAAGTACTTGACATTGGGTTTCTTCTTGTTCCACAACTCATAAGGGGTCTTCCTTGTTCCGAGCTTAGTGTAAACTCTGTTTATAGTATAACATGCAGTGTTAACTGCTTCAACCCAGAAATGAGCAGCCAGGTTGTTGTTGTGAAACATCACTCTAACCATCTCTTGAAGCACCCTGTTCTTTCTTTCCACAACACCATTTTGCTGAGGTGTTATTAGAGCTGAGAATTCATGTTTGATGCCAGATTCATCACAAAACTCATTGTACTTTGAGTTTTCAAACTCCTTTTCATGATCACTTCAAATCTGAGTGATAGGGCATCCTTTTTCATTTTACACTCTCATGCAAATACTCTTGAAGTTCTCAAAAGCATTCGACTTCTCTTATGAATGCAACCCATGACATCCTTGAGAAATCATCAACCATCAGTAGGATATATCGCTTACCTCCTAAACTTTCAGTTTTGGTAGGACCCATGAGATCCATGTGGATTAATTCTAGTGGATGTGAGGTAACGATATTTGAAGCTTTCTTGTGTGGGCTTTTAATTTGTTTGCCAATTTGACATGACCCACACACAGCAATAGAGGGCTTCCTAGTTTAGGCACACCTCTCACATGCTCATGTTTTGAGAGTTTGCTTAGGTGATTGAAATTCATGTGGCCTAGCCTCCTGTGCCACAGATCTATTTCCTCAACTTTAACCCTGTTGCAGATTTTAAAAGAACCCACACTTAGAATTAAACCATAGCAATTATCAGTGGTTCTTGACCCTTCCAAAACACACATCTTTTCCATCCACAACAGAACATTTATTGTTGGTAAAGTGGACAACATGGTGATCATCACACAATTGACTTATGCTAATTAGATTAGCTTTCAGTCACTTCACAAACAAGACATCCCTCAGTTTCGGAATGCCTGGAGCTTGGATGATACCTTTTCCTTTCACAAAGGATTTGCTTCCATCGCCAAAAGTAACACTCTCGTCTGAGTATTCCTCAAGTTGAGTGAAGAGGGACTTGTTGTCTGTCATGTGTCTGGAACACCTATTATCGAAATACCACATATCAGAATTTTGGGCTTTCAAAGCGGTGTGAATGACAAGGCATTTTAGGTCATCACATAAATGAATTTAGACTTTTGGTGAACCTTATTGTCTTTATTCATTTCATTTGTAGGAGTGACCTTCTTCTTTTTAGATCTCCTATTTTTCCTTCTCTTTTGAGAAACCTTAACATTTTGGTTTATCCTATTACCTTCTTCATGATAAACATAAGAAGTGTCACGACCATATTAAGTACTAGAGAGTTGAGTAATTTACATCACTTCTTCACTCATACTCCTAGACTTTTTAGCTAAGGCTTGAATCTACCTTTGGAGATTCCCTTGATGTTGAGTTTGATTCCATGAACTATTTCAGGGATTTCTCCTAAAGACATTACAGTTAGGTCGAGTGTGACCCTTCACTCCACACTGGTAGCACATGGGAATCAACCTAGGAGGCGATGATCTTTAACCCTGAGGTTGAACCTTAGTTCTCTCAACTTCAGTTGAAGCTGAATCCTTATCATGTCCAGGAGTGGCAAAAGTTTGATACAACTGAGAATTTGGCATCTTTGATTTTAATCCTGAGGGAGCGGAACTCTCGTATCTTGGATTTTTATGTATTGGCTCAAATGTTGCAGTGTTGCAGTAGCTACTGTACCGACATTCAAGGGACCAGGTGGTCTGTTTGGATGTCCTATGCCGGACATGTTTACTATTGAGTGTTGCATACTAGCGAATTTATCCAGGATTTGAGTGTTGCTAAGGAGTCTGGCTTCTTTTTCAAGTTCAATTACTTTCTTAGCTAGCCCATCCTTAACCTTCAGGATGTCGAGAAATTTCTTTTCCAGAAATCTAACATTTTTAATAAGGTTATCTCTTTCAGATTCCAAATCTGAAATGCGAGTCTTTGACTCTTCAGACAAATTTATGGAATTATCTTCCTCAGTTTCTAGAAACTTGACCCATTTGGTCAAAGAGACATTTTCTTCCTTAAGATATTCTATTTTGGATACAAGTTCAACCTTTTCACATTTAAACTGAGCTACTTGAGCATTCTTCCCTTCTGCTTCTAGTTTGCAAGATTTCTTTCATGTTGAGCAATTTTAAGTTTTTTGTTCAAAGAGATCTTGGCTTTCTTCAGCTTGAGGGTTTCAGAAAACAACCTTTCATAGGCTGTATCCATATTTTCATCAGACTTAGAGACAGTGTGACTTTGATCATGATCTTCACTAGACTCAGTCAATTGAACATCATAACTCTTCTCTTCATTATTAGGGGAAGGATCGACAATCTCGGATAGGGTGACAGTGAAAGCCGTATGATTTTCAGATTCCTCACTTGAGGTAGAGCTTTCAGATTTTTCATCATCGGATTCACTGTCGTCCCATGTGGCATTCATCACCTTTCCCTTACTCTTCTTCTTATTAGGGAAATCAGGTGAGATATGACCATAACCTTTGCATTCATAGCATTGAATGTCGCGAGATTTCTTGTCTGTTCCTTTGGAGATTTTCTTGTTTTCCCAAGGTTTTGCCTTCGGCTTTTCAAGAGGTTTTCCTCCTTGTTTAGGATTGAACCTTCTATTTGTTTTCAGGTATTTTTGAAATTTCTTAAAAAATAGACCCAGATCCTTCACACCCAATTCAGCATCACTGTCATCTTCATCCAAGGTTTCCTTGACAGTTTTCAAGGCTACAGACTTGTTTTTCTTAGATGACCGAAGATTGAGTTCGTAGGTTTGGAGTGATCTGACCAATTCCTCAATCTTGAGAGCATCAACATTTTTGCTCTCCTCGATGGCAATGACCTTAGATTGAAACCTCTCCGGTAGAGATCTAAGGATTTTTCTAACAATTTTGGACTCACTAATCTTCTCACCTAAGTTGAAACTAGAGTTAACAATGTCACTTAGTTTAGCATAGAATTCATCAAAAGTTTCAATGTTTTCCATTTTCAGATTTTCAAATTTAGTGGTGAGAATTTGGAGTTTTGAGATCTTGACATTGGTGGTACCTTCATGAGTCATTTTCAGAATATCCCATGCCTCATTTGTTGTTTCACATGAAGAGATTCGTCTGAATTCCTCTATAGTGATTACAGTAAAGATTGCATTGAAACCTTTTGTGTTCTAACCACTTGTCTCGAGCTCATCTTTGCTCCAATCTTTGAAACTCTTAGTGACAATTACATCACCTAGAATATTCACCAGTGTGGTCCAACCATCTTGAATAGTCATCCAGATTCCCTCGTCTATGGATTTGAGAAACGCTCTCATTCGAGCTTTCCAATACGCATAGTTGTTTCCATCAAACAGTGGGGGACGAGAGATGAAACCACCCTCTCTTAGAGTAGTCATTGACTTAAGGATAAACACAAGATCACACTTAACGGATTAACCTTCTAGGTTTACTTGCTTTGATACCAATTGAAATTCCGTAGTTCAATGATTCCTTTGACCTAGAGGGGGATGAATAGGTCTACTTAACAAATTCTACCGATTTTAATTTTAAACAACCGTAACCAATCAATCACAAGTGAACACACAAAACTTATTATGTAGAAAACCCTTTTGGGAAAAACCACGGGACCTAGTCCAGCACAAATTTCACTATGAGAAGATTAAAGAACCTATAAGACTCGAATCTTACCCAACCAGACACGACACACCATTCCTCTGTACTGATTCTTCACCTTGTAAACCATGAACTCAGCTTGTTCGATCTTTGCCACAGTAGCTCCGATTCCTCACCGGCCACTTCTTCTCAAAGCGATTCAACCACGATCTCCAAAGATCGATTCCCATCCTTGACGGCTTTTGCTCAAGCCAACCAACACTCACAACGGAGCAACAATAGGGTTTTAGGGATTTGGACAACTCTAGAGTGATCCCATCAAAAGTTTGAGGATTAATCAATGCATGTTTCTAGAGATTAGAATGATAAAACTTGCATCTCTAGAGCAACTAACAAAGGAGAATGAGAGAAAATAATTCCAGAGTTTCTGAGAACTCTAGAGTTAGCCCAATGCACTCTCAACACTCTCCACAAGTCCACATTCATGGACTAGCAAAGTTCTATTAAATAGAGAACCGAACACTAGCATTTAGAAAGGAAAAAAAAAATCAAATTTAGTAACATCAAAAGAGAGTGGGTCGACCAAACTAGGATTGGGTCGATCCAACTGGGCTGTTCGGTCTACTGAATGGTCCCTTTGGGTCAACCTAAATTTTGAAAGCCCTCAGTTTGTTTTCCCATACAAAATCTATAAAGACTGGGTCAACCCAATTTGGCCTTGGTCGACCCAATGGTGAAAAAAATGATTTTTTAAGCTTTGAATTTCCAAGACTTTGATGTACTTTTTCTTAGGGATTTTGGAACCAAAATACATGATTCTGGGCACTTCCACTTGAGTAAATTTTTGTCTCTAAGTCTTACTTACCATCCTAATGCATGAGCTATTCTTGGATGCTTTTTCTTTAAGCTTTGTCATGGCTTCTTCTTCACTTTTCATCGAACCATATGGTGAGACCTAAGGAGAACTAGACACATTTTTGAACTCGAAATTTAGCCCACAAAAACATGACTTTACACTCATGAAAAGCTTAAAACATGAAATCATGGCAATAAACATTATACATTTGACATAAATTGCATAGATCATGGTTACTTAGCCTATTACATCCATATCACACTTTATGGTTAATACTTTTTAGGTAAATCATGGTTGATTTAGGAATTTAAAAACATATGTACCCAACTAAACATTTCAAGCTTAAAAACCTAGGGTTGGGATCTAGGTGATCACTTAAGTTAACTAGAAGGGTGCACTTACCTTAGAAATTGAATCCTCGAGGCTTTGTATGCAAAGAACACCTTGGATTTGCAAGATCCTTCGCTCCTCCGTTGCTCTGGAGAAGATTAGGGGTTTCACCCTTGATCTTGAGAAAACCTCTCCAAAACCCTAACTCTCTCTCCTCTTTCTCACAAAATTTTTCTTAGGGTGCGTTTGGATTTGTTGAATTGGAATTGATTCAAAGAATTAAATTTCATGGAATTAAAAACTACTGAATTAAATTCCATAGAATCCAGAATTCTATCGTTTGGATGCACTACCAAATATATGGAATTGGATTTCAGAATTTTCAATTCCACTGTTTGGATAAATAAAAAATTTATGTGAAAATGTCCTCAAACTACAAGACATCATCCATTAGATTCAATCCCACAAATACATAAATAAACTATATAGTAATACATCTACTCAAATATATTTGCACAATTAAGACATTAACAGTATTAAAAATGTGTCCAAAAGCATTTATACTAACTCTGCCACTAAAATACAACCCTCATTAAAAATTTTCCAAAAGCATATAAAATATGATCACATGTCTTCTAAGAATATTGAAAAAATATTTCATGAGTAAACTACTAATATGGATCCTAATAAAGAGGACGACTCAAGAGCAACACTATCCAATTCTTCTTTTCTTCATCAGGAAGATCCTTTAACAAGCGAAATTCTTAAACATTCCCACTTATGAAACTTTGGCATGCATCTAACCGTTCTGCACTAGTAAGGTCTGCCACCTTGGAAACTTCTTCATACACTTCCTTTGCACAAAGCCGTTCTCCTTTAACTGACATATATTTTTTAATTCATTCAGCCATCTCTGCAACACCAACTATTTCTACTTGTCTACCTCCTTCCTTGTGGTGGATTGAGATGATGTAGATGTTGCAGCTCATGTCCGTGCACTTGTAATAGGGGTGTTAGTAGCTTCATTAACACCTATATCATCAACCCCTAAAGAGGTTGGTTCTACATCACCAGCCTCTTCATCTAGCATAACTTCATCAGCATTAGCAGCATTCTTTGCACCTTCCCCATTTGCTTTATCCTTTCTAAATAGTAATACAAGATCGTCCCAATTTTCTATGGCTTTGTAACAATAGGGACCAGCATTAGGATTTGACTGTAGAGAATACAAGTGAGTATAATTAGCAAAATTATCATAATAAATTTAAATAATCAATTAATTAAGAAAAGTTAATGCTTGGTGTGATGTATACCTTAACATATGCATTCCACATACTTCTAACACATTTGTACATAGATAAACTTCATGTTAGGATCAGATACTCCTAACACATTTGTACTAATATCGTACTTTCTATTCCAATATCTAGGTTGGTCTTCGATGGGAACAGTCAAATTAATTTATGTGCCATCGAGTGCTCCAAGAGAGTTCTATTAGATTAGTTAAAGCAGTTAGTGTAATGTAAATTTGCATAGCAATATAGATAAACTTAACACTTAGAAGTTTTCAAGTACCTTAAACCACTTCCACTTGGTAACATCATGTTCATCAAGTATCACCTTATGCAACTTTAAGAAATCCTTGTGTAGTCTAAATACTAAGCGTAATACACTTTGAAATTGTCTACTTACTGTTTTTCCTGAACGACGATAGAAAAATTTAATTGTGCTATTCTTGAGGTTGTGGGAAAGGATATGTAAAAACATTGCCACAACTTCTTCAATTGTCACATTTCTTGTAGCTATCAATCCCCCCTTGTCATGCAAGAGTATACACAATTTTCTAAACCCCTCCTTGGTAATATGCAATTGTTCTAGATAGGTAGATTGTCGTCTATTATATAATTGATTCAACCAATTTTGCCTCTCTTCTTCCATATTGTTGATGGTTCTTTTACAATATTACGATGGTACATTGTTGTTATTACCATTACAATGAAAGCAATAATACTCAAAATAACATCCATTTCCTCTTCCTCTTTTTCTTCCTCTCTTGCACGCTTTTATCTTGTACGAAGTACTGACAAATCAATCCCATTATTAGCCATTTTTGTTTAGAAACCAACTTTTTATTAGTATTATACAAATTACTAACCTAATTCGCATTTATACAATAGCTATTTAAAAAATATACTTAAATATAGGACAACTCAAACCCCTAAAAAATACAAATAGCACAAAGGTTGTAACCCCAAGCTCATAGTTCATACCGTGGGAAAGACCATTAATCACCACATCAGGATCAAGGATAACATCTAGACACTTGACTTGGTTCCAAAGAAGATACATGACTGGTATTGTAGGGTGATCGAGACAACTTAACATTCAATTTCATGTATACCCAAAACAGTATGCAAATTCATAAATATTTATTCCAACTGTGCAATTTTCCTTCGATGCATGGTTGATGTTCTTTATATTTCCACACATCATGTATATTACACAATAGAAGACAATAACTCCTCAAGTATTGTTTCATGCAACAGTAAAGAGAAATTTTTTAGTATAGAAAATCTGAATATAATTGTGTGTGTATAAATAAAGAGAAGACATCCACTGAAAATGTTTGTAAGAGAGGATAATGGTATGGTTCATAGATGCATTTTCTGATGGAAAGTACAGTTCACACCATAGCTATAAAGGTGAGGGACCATAAGGATCTCGTATCTAGAAGGGCTTTTTTACAGGAGAAGTGGGTGGAATATTTAAGAGGGAAGGATTTGATCGTGTGGTGAAGATTGTTCGTTCTGGGAAGAGGAAGTTCTCTTTTAGTGCGATGTGATCAATGATAATAAACTTGAAGCACAAGTTTACCATCAAGCAAGCTCTAGCCAATGAAACTAGGGTTTCAATAGGTCCCTATAATAATGGATGGATTTGGGGGTGTAATGCATTAACAACAAGTAATACAAAACAGGAAAACAGTCTGTTTTCTTTCTCTTCTTTGGATGAATTTTCAATACCTAGCAAGTTCTAGCCAATGAAACTAGGGTTTCAATAGGTCCCTATAATAATGGATGGATTGGGGGTGTAATGCATTGGCAACAAGTAATACAAAACAAGAAAACAGTCTGTTTTCTTCCTCTTCTTCATCAATCCATGCTAAAACTAAACGAGGGATCAAGAAAAAGCAGAGCGGAGCAGAGAAAGAAAAGCACAACATAGAAAGAGAAAGGAAGAGTAGTAGGACCACATTACCTTTCCGAGTGGGTGTAGCCTTTCGATTCACAGTAACTCTTTGGCGTGATGAAGGAGAAAGATGAGATGAGAGATGGGAGAGTTGGGAGACGATTAGTTTTTATCGGGCTCTCTTTTTATCCAATTCCATAGCATTACGGAATTGCCAATTAAGACCCTTCCACAAAGGATTTGAGATCTACATATTTAGCTTATGAAAATAGCTTTCCAATTCAATGTGCATTTTGTGAATCCATTTCCATTATTTTTAATATGTTTCCTAAACGACGAAATTGGAATTGTGGGATGGAATTGATAATTCCTTTCCCCAATTCCACAAATCCAAACGCATCTTTACAGTTTGTGATAGTCTAAAACCCTTGAAAATCTCCTCTATTTATAGCCCAATGGGATAAAACCCTAAAAATCCCGTATTTAGGGTTGTTTCGCGACTTTACTATGCATGACCGTTCGAATGGTCTTTTGATCGTTCGAACGGTGGTGTGATCGTTCAAACGGTTACTCCTACTGTTTTTGGTTTCCGAAATTCTGATTCAACATTTACTGGGATTGTTCGAACGGTCATGGAACCGTTTGAACAGTTGAGGTTACTGTCTTCGAATGCTGAGGTTTTACTCATCATCCACTGGCATCGTTCGAACGGTAAGGGAACCGTTCGAACGGTTGTTCAGTTTTCTCCTATTTTTCCCATTTTCTCATTTTCTTTCTCATTGGCTTAAGCCTCAACACTTTTTAAACATTACCACGGGTCCTTGGGACCTTAGAACACATGAAAACACACTTTTTTAAACACCACAACATCATTATCATAAACCATACAACTCAAAATCTCTTGGTTTTAAAACACACATTTCATAGTACTATTCACAGTACTATTCACTAATACTGTGCACATGAAGTTTCAAGGTTCTACATTGAGTCCAGTTTTTTTAGAAAACCATAAATTAGCGAGTTAGGGTTGAATTAATAGTTTTGTGATTCTTAGTATTTTAACTATTTTTATTGATTTTTTCTAGTTTAGGTAAACTAGGATTTTGGATGATTTTAAGAAACTGCTTAGAGAAGTTTCTCAGTTTTAGTGAATATATTCATTTCTTTAGAGATTATACTTGGGTTATGGATTAAAGGTTGGTTCTTGGAGGGAGATGGTAATCTCTTCTTGTTTCGATTTCACGTTTCAAACCGTGACACAAATATGATAGATGGTTGTATTAGATGCTGTGAATAATATATTTGATATCACTTAAAGCAAACCTTTCTTCGTGAAATATGGGCCCGATGGAGTTATCAGAGTAGTACACATGGGCTACGCTTTAGCTGAATATCATATGTTGAAAGCTTCAAAGATTTTTAGTATTTTGAATTATTTTATGAAATTAGTCAACTTATAATTTTAGACTAAACTAGTCTAAAAATATTTGTTACTTATTTCCAAAATCTTAAATTAGATTTTACACAGTAAATTGTTTAATGCCTTGTCTCAAACATCATAAACTAAAAATCAAATAATCCAAGTAATTATCTTAATTCATCTAAGTTATTGTTTATTTTCTTAGTTACACATTCGTGCATCACATGAGATCTTCCTTACTAAGAATGAATGAACCTTGAGTCATGCAAAATGATATGTTCATAATAGCAGATAAACTATAGTGCCCCAAAAAATAATGTGCGCGGTGCAGAGGTCTCATACAAGTACAATTATAGCGAAAACAACAAAGGAAGATGGATTCTTTAGCTTATGATGAAATTAAATAGTAGTACCATTTTGATTTAACAAAAGTCATTAATTTATAGCTAATGCGTAATCTAAAGGGGATCACACCAGAGTGATCCAAAATTACGTTATGATTATAAGAACTTTAAGTCCTTTCTAAGGAATTAATCAATCAAAAGTACTGCTCCAGATTTTATTCTCGGGGAGGTATATAAATGAGTAATCATTGTTTGGTCACATGAATAACCATGCATGATCAAGGAGTTCACTAGATTTGGTATTATCCTCTTCTAGATTATTCTAATCTTCCTTTTATCAGAATATTTCTGTTATAGATTAACTCAATCCGGGCTAAGCCCTGGTACAACATTAGGAGATGTCTTCTGGTTTATCACAATTCAGGTCATGAGTTAAACAAGATCAAAACATCACTGTATTGATTTCCCATAGTTATAAGTCCGATTTTCTATCCTAGTTTTGGATGGTCTTCAGTGTTCACAAAAATGGATCACTGATTCACTTGATACGATTCAAATCATATATGGGTTGTGGGTTGCTTATTGTGATAAGTCTCTATCAGAGATCTATATATTGATCTCTAGTATCAAATACAAATCATAAGTTATTATCACCTTCTAATCTTCTATGATGGTTCTCCAAATGTCATCAAAATAATTCATGGTCTATAAGAAAATAAAAATTGAGATTATATAAAGAATTACATAAAAAAATAATAATAATGTAATCGATTATAGCGATTAAAATAAGAATCACTCTTATCAACTCATAATCTATATGAAATTATTTAAAGTTATTAATAGATGGTAGACCATGAGTTGGTAGTGATGCTTCAACTTTAAAAACATTATCTTCACTGCAATCGAGACTCTAAAATATAGAAGAAACGAGTCTATGCACATGATAATTTTTGCCATTGATATTCAAATTTCAATAATACTTCTTCTCGCTTATGCGATAGGCTCCGCACCCTTCCTGAAAAACATCTCAACTTTTTGCCATTGAAAATTTGAAATTGTTTTTATCTAGAACCAAACAATCTGACGTTGGTCCGGTGGTTAGACGTATATTCTCTTTTTGGAGAGTATTCAATTCAGACAATGTGAGGAGATTGAAAGGCCTACCATTTGTACTAAACAAATGACAACACCTACCCCCCTAGCATAAAAAACCAAACATTGTGAACAAGGATCTCCTTTTCATGGCGACATTATAAAACCAACATTGATTCAAGTTCGAACAATGTGGCAGTTGAGAAGTCCACTATTTGTACTAACATAACCTACACCTACTATAAAAACAACAATAAATTGCGAAATGAGTAACCAGGGTCACCTTTTCATGGGGACTTTATAAAACCAACACCATCATTGCATACCACATACAAACGCCCGATTAACTTATAAATAAACTTGCAATATGAACCATTTGAAGCATTACACTCGTCCCCTGGTCCAGTTCAGAAATTTTAGCCCTAGGGGTAGCATTTTTTAATATTTTTATAAATCAATGTTAGATTGTTTAACCCTAAGGGTTAGTGATTCTTAACCACAATTAATGGGGTTAAAAGGAACACATGTTGACCTGCGTGTGTGATTTAACTCTCTCAAGTTTAATCGCAATTGACTATGAACCCAGCTCATGAGGATATATAATATCCTAATGAGATGACCAGGCTAACATATATATATAGGGTTGATGCTCATTAGAGGTTTAGTGACCATCCCCTAAAAGCTTGACAATCTGATTTAAGGTTGAAAAAATAATTCTATAATCTTGGTAGGGTCTAGGAAATCCTATAAGGTTAATAATAACTAATTAAAGTCTAATTAGACTATCTTAATAGAGATATTTTATTACGTGTCTCCTAATAGACACACCCTGACATCCAACGAATTTTCAAAAGGGGTGCCACATGTTATTTTTCTAGATGGGCTCACTCACTAAAACCTCATACCTCATATCAGCATTGTCCATTAGAACATTCATATTTATATTTATATATATATATATATATATATATATATATATGTGACTTTGCTACTGAGACTGCAAAGGGCCGAGACCATACCGAGATCATGCTTGTGATGCATAGATCTTAAAATTTTATTAAATCCATTTTGAAATTTTGAAATCAGGGCATCACATGCACGGTTTCGGTGTGGTCTCGGCTCTTTGCAGTCTCACTAGCATTTTCCAATGTATATATATTGTGCTCTAATGTTTACACGAATCTGACCATGCTAATTTTTTGTCAGGTGTCTTTTAAGAGATCCACTTGACATTCACTAATCAGATTCAAAAACAAAGTACCACGTGTCAGCTTCTAGAGGTATCACAAACCAGTCCACGATTTAAAAAGGTTAATTAAGAAGGTTCTTCATAATCAATGGACACCATATACACCTTGATGAGAGCACGAATCAAGAGCACACAGCGGTACCCTACTCGACCTCGTGTACATACTCCTAATGATGCATGAGGTTCTCTGTAAAATATTATAAAAAGCCGGTTTGACCATGGAAATAAAAAAGTGCAATTGATAATCCTAAAGTCAGCTCATTCATCATTGTTTTACGAATACCTAATACAAGATTGGAAAATAGTTAACGGACCCATGTGGATGCCTTAGATTAACAAATGGGATCCATGGGTCCGCCTATCACTACTCTACAACATTTATTTACCATTTTATAAGTGAAGTGATCTTTAAATATTTTCTGAGTCAACTTCCAGAAGCCTGGGTTCATAATGCACCATACTTGGGAGTAGTGGGGAACCATTGAATAAGTATTTTGTGTTGGGCGGAGGCGTTGTCAAATGGTCCTTGGGATTACAAAATATAAGAATGGTGTTTTAGCCATGGACGTGGCATTTGTTAATAACAACACTATAATGCAGTTGATCGTGTATTGGTTAATATCAGTTAATAATAACTAGCGAGTGGCACGTTCGATGCATGTGAAAGTGAGGGGAAGGAGTTAACCACATTTAATAGGAGATAAAAGGGGCACGTGTTAACCCACAGGTGCGATTGAACGCTCCACGAGTTCAATCGCGATTGGCTATGATTATATTCTTTAAATAGATAAATGAGCAAGGGGTAGTTTGGAAATTAAAGTAATACATTAAATCAAAGTTTTATTTTATATGAGGGTAGATTGAGAATTTCGGAAAAATCAGGCTACGTCTGGCTCTCCCATTATAATAGTAAAGATAAGTAGATATTGACCAATATTAATTAAGTAAATTAATATTAAATTTATTTGAGATCAATAATATTTTGAGAAATATTAACTGATTTATTAGTAGAGCTCTGATTTATAAAGGGATTACGATTAAGAAAGGATCACGATGAGCAAAGTCCGCTCCCCGAGGAGAGGATTATTGCTCGCCCAATAAATAATTACAAAAAATCTAACACATGAAAAATGAAAAATGGGGAGCTCCTGTTATCTCATGAACGAGAGCTTTATTAATATTTAAACTCTTTTGGTAGTATTATTTTAGCTACTTTTCATACGAGTGTATAAAGACAATGTACAATAAGAAATAGTTAAAAGTGGAAATAAAAATACATAAAATTTATCAGATCCAGAGGAGGGTTGCATGTAGTCCAAGTAATTTTTTTTTATAAAATCCTATGATATGGATCCAAAATTGTTTTATGATGATGATCCTAAATTGGTATTTTTAAAATCAGACCAACAAGTTGAACCAGTAAAAGGAATCTGACAGGTCAACTAGTGCCTAAAACCACCAAAATCAGGCTCTTTAAGAACCACTCTTGAAACATTAAGCCAAAATAACTGGCAAGTTCATGAATTGGAGAACCGGTTATATAACTGGAAAAAGGTCTAGAAAATCGTAAGAACCAGCCCAAAAAAAAAGATTTTTTTAAAGAGAAAAGGTCACGGTTTAGTCGGTGGGTCAAACTGGGAATTGAAGACCTGATCAGTTCGATTATGAAAACACTGTCCTTAATTGTTGTTAATCGCACAGGAAACACTAAACTGATCATCGTCAAAAAGTTCTCAAAGAAAGTTTTTCAAGGATCAACAAAAAAACCATATGTGATGTTCAAATTCTCTCTTTCCTAGCTAAATAGTTGCATATGGGATCCTTAATCCATAGCATGCAAAGATTGTTTCAAATTTCTATAATTTTCTTGATTTTTCTTTGCACCCACTACATGGCTTTATATGGGCTCATTTGTCGAAATCTAAAGACTATTGATGAACCCAAACCTACACTCGCTCCTCAAGTTCAAATGGAAAATGTATGCTCCTCATTTGGGAGAGCTCCACAGGTTGAGTAGGGAATGGAGGCAAAAATCAAAGACAAAGAATAGAGGGAAGAAGATGAGTCTCCGCTCTTGCTTAGATTAATCTTCATCGCTGATTACAAAAGATGCATAAAGAGACCTTAAATAAATAACTGAACAAACCTAGGGATGAATTTAAAAAATACCCATATGCTCCATTTGTTTTGATGTAAAATAGGGGAAACAAATTAAATCCATGGAAATGTCATTTTTGCATGTAAAATCTTTCGTAAGTAAAATGTTTTACAGAAAATGAACTACTTTCACGGAAAATGACTTACATTTCAAAAATCCCTAAGTCATTTTCCCGCAAAATCCTCGTCTCAAATATATTTTAAAATTATAGAAACAACCCTTTTCACAAATTTTTTAATTTTTTGAATTTTTTAATTGTCTAATTGTTTAATATTTTAATTTTAATTTTTTTAATTTCTTATTTTGTTATTTCTTTTCTACAAAAATAATTCTGCCTTATTTTCTAGATTGCAACCAAATACTAACCAATGAGTAGAAAATCTGTCTTTTCCCATAAGACCTTTTCCAACGCATATTATTTATGTCGTAAAACCATTTACATGTAAATAAGAGGAGCCATGATGACAAATTATTATATGCAACTGGAACCAAAAAGTGCCCCGACAACCCTCAAAATGACTCCAAAATAGAAATTTGAGCATTAGAGAATCGCTTAGCTATTCAATCTGGATTTGTCTCGTTGAGCTACCTCAAAATCATATATTATAATAATCAATTTAGATAAAAATTTATGACCAAAAGAAGTTTTACCACTGGACGACATCAGTCCCAAAGCCCAGTCCCCAAATAATTTGGAAGTCGATTCCCTTGGTACTCATCCTGTGCCCAATTATGGCAGTCTAAAGCAACGCTAACTCCTATATATATACACATACACATACACCAAGCCTCATCCATATTATAGACCTAAAATCACTATAATGTCGACAAAAGACCTAAAAATAGGCTTTCGAACCCCTAAATAATTGTTTTCAATTTTCGTAAATAAAATGTTCTAAAGAAAATTCAAAATTTGTCAAAATAAACTGCTACTAAGATAAACTCATATTAAATCTCATTCTAACAAAAAATAAAAACAATTGCAATTTTCTCTTCAATTCCTCACTTAGTATCACTATTATAAAATAATAATTACAAAGTATTTTTTTCTTGAAAAACCCTGGACCAGTCTTCCCTAATTAACTAGAGGTTACAGGATTGAGCCTACATTATGAAGGTGGTCATATGTATATGGTTTGGCATACTTGAGATGTGTAGTATAGTAATCTTAAGAGAGCGCAATCAAATTATTAACTAGTTATGTAGGCTTAGAATTATTGATGGGTTAGGATTCCGGGGACCATTATATATAAAAGGTGTTGGGCCTCAACTCTGTCTCACAACTTACTTACGTTTTGTTTTTATTTTTTTGTTTTGTTTTAAATAAAGTCTCTCAAAAGGAGAGGGGGGTTTGGGAGACCCCTACTTGTTTATTAAAAATATAGAAAAGGGGGGGAGGGGGGACATAAAACCTTACCCCTACAGACTCGAAGGCATTAGATGCTTACATTTATAAGAGTCCCTAAAGCTAATTTATCCAACTAAATCCGAGTTTGAATTTTGCTTGGGATATTATCATGAGTAGAAAAGCAACCTAAGGTCATCCTTGTGAACAAGGATTTCGGTCCCGCCCACAAGGGTGCTGTTTGGCGATGTGGTTGGTTGATTTTATGTTTAGAGTCGTCACTTATTTATTCGGTAGGGATAAGTCCCATGGTAACGGATAAGGTCTTGGTCTGCTTAGAATTCTAGGTAAGAGGTTCGGTTAAGTCCGGGAAAGGTGTTAGGCACCCCAGCACTTCCGTTTTATAATGGTTCCTTACTTACTAGGTTTAAGCCAATTGAAGTCCAGTTTTAATTAAATGTCATAGATTTAGTTTATACTAATCCAAGAAGGGAAAAACTAAACTAGGGTCAAACCCGGGGTGGATTGCCTACGTACTCACATTGGGTTGCGATCAGACCGAGCGTAGTTCTGGCACATGAGTCCGTGCCGAGGCTAAGAGAATGTTGTGTGTGCACCAAGGGTGGATTAGGGTCTAGCCGGGAGGCTAGGGGTGATTGACCGGGTTGGTCAAGTACTTGATTATGTTTGATTGGGCTCGGTTGGCCAAGGTTGAAGCCCGGTAGGCTTAGGCCCAATAGACCGAGGATAAGTCCTGTAGACTAGGGTTTGGCCTGGTAAGCCAAGATTGGGCCCGGTAGGTCGAGAGTGAGCCCGATAGGCTAGGGTTTAGTCTAGTAGACTATGGTTTGGCCCGATTGGTCAAGATTCGGCCCGGTAGGCCTAGGGTTGAAGCCCGGTTGGCTTAGGCCTGATAGGCCGTGAGTAAGCCCACTAGGCTTTAAGAGTAAAGTCCAAAGTCAAATTATGGTCCTTAAAAGTGATTTGATGATTTTTAGGGGTTTTTTCCAAAAATTTTCCAAGTTAATGGGTTAACCATGGTTAAGACATGGGTTTTAACCATAGTTAGTCCGGATAACCATGGTTGGGCATGCTTTGAACACTCTTTTGCCCTCTTTTATTTTTCATGATTTCTAGGAATTTAACCAAGATTCAAATAGGCTTAACCATGGTTAAACCAAGTGTTAACAATGATTAAGCTCATCTAACCATGGTTAGGCATCAGCATGCGATCAAAAACACTATTTTTTTGGATTTTTCTAGGATTTTTCTAAGTTGGTTTGGTAAATTATCCATGGTTAACTCTTAATCATGGTTGAGTTAACCATGGTTAAGGCAAGGTATGGCTTGGTCAAACTTGGGGTGGGCCACAGGGGCCATGGCAGATCAGTAGGAGGGCCCCCATGGCTTGTGGATTCATTGCATGGGCCCAAAAAGTTCAAAATCCACACTGTCGGCAGTCTGATTGCCGACAGTTTGGATGATTTTTGCCAAACTTTGATCCCCTGTAACTCAGGTCAGGAGATGCGTTGAGGTGCTCATGACCTATGGTTTTGAAGAGGGCCATGAGGAGAACAAAATGGGCTTAGGGTGGACCTCAGAGGTGGCCTGGTGTGGGTCCCATAGTGGGCCAAAGGGGCATTGTTAACACATATAAAATGATGAATGTCGGCAATGGAATTGCTGACATTCTGGGCAGTTTGTGGTTTTTGTCATTTTAACCTCAGTTAAAGTTAACTACAGGTGTTGAGGTCTTCAGATGAAGTGTAGAGGAGGTCAAGGGGATCCTACACAGGCTTTTGATGGGCCCATGATGGTCTCAGGTGGGGCCCCTAGGCCTTAAAATAGCAATGCTCAAGGGTGTCGGCACTGAGATTGCCAGCAGCCTGAAAATTTTTCAGAAATTAAATGTGCCACTGAGGGCTGCAATGGGGGTATATACAGGGGTTCCCTCATGACATGAGGGACCCCCAGAACCCTACTGAGGTAGTGTTGTGCCCTTGGGCGGGGGGGGTTCCCCACACCTATAGACGTGGGAGAGACCCCCACAGTGGGTGTCACCTGCGAAACAGAGAAGATAGTTCCCTGGAGTGGACCAGGGGCTCACAAGTGATTACAATGCTGTTAAAAAGGGGGTAGGGGGAAGCCCTACCCTGCTACAACTCCGGTGATGGGGTGGTGGCCACTGGTGGCACTGTGGAGGTGCTGACGCAGGCGGTGGAGCTCGGAGAGACCAGCTGGGATGCTGCTTCGAGTTGCTGAGGCTTGCCCAGAGACCAAAGGAGAGGGCTGGGGGTCTGGAATTTGAGCAGGGGTTCGAGTTGGAGTTTTTTGGAATGGAATGGAGGTTGTGGGTGCACTGCCATCTTATAGGGGGTTCCATGGGGACACCCCTGACATTTGTACAAGGGTAGATGGGAGCCATCATGGAGTGGAGGGGGTTACTGGAGCCGGAGAGGGGCGGTGCAGGGCGTGCATTGAGCCGCACGGGGGTGGCGTGCTGCAAATATGAAAACCATTGGTGTCGGTAATGAGATTACCGACACCATCGAACCTTTGAAAATTAAGGGTGTCGGTAATCCCATTACCGACACCTAGTGGTTTTTGCCCACAGGGCCTGGCCCAGGCATGCATGCGGTACGGGAGGTTGGTTTTTTGAATTTTTGGGCCCTTGCTTGGGCCCAAACTGAGATCCATGGATTTTGGACTTAGGGTTTAAGCCCTAAATGCCTAGGGCTTACTAGGGCTTAGACTATGCTAGGCTAGGCTTGGTTAAGGTTAGGGCTAGGCTTAGGTTTAACCATGGGTTAAGGCTTAGGGTTTGTCTAAGGTTTAACTAGAGTTAGGGTTTAACTAGGGTTGAAACCTAGGGTTTGCTAGGGTTACAACTAGGGTTTGCTTAGGGTGTTCCTAAAGTCTATTAGGGTTTGTTCTAGGGTTAAGGGGCCTTGACTGGGGATTAACCATGGTTAAGAGCATGGTTCAAAATCTCGTCGAAATATGCGAAATTTCGACGAGATATCTTGATCTCGAAGGGTCCCGAGACACCTGAACCAAAAATAAAAAATTTTTACAATATTTCAAAAATTTCGAGCAAGATTTACGAAATTTCGTAAATCTCGACGGAAATTTGAACTCATTGTTTTGATATTTTTTCCCCACTTTTTCGTTCAGTATCTAACGATATATGGGATATATCTCGCGATATCTCGCATATATCGTACGAAATTGTAATTTGAAAAAAAAAAAAAAAAAAAAAGGAGAGAACAGGGATCTCGTGACGACTGTGAGGACTGAGGCGTGAAAGAAAAAGCCTGAGAGAAGGGAATATCGCCATATGTTTTTCAGGCTTTCAGCATTTCAGAGTTGATGAGACTCCGAGTCTCTCACCAGTCAGTCAGTCACCACTCACCACCGACAATACCCGTGAGTGTGAACTGTGAAGGCGTGAAGAACTCCATTATTTAAACAATGGTAAAACACCAAAACCCTCAAGAAAATCCATGAGAAAGATCTACGAGTAAGAAGGAGGAAAGAAGGGAAAAAAAAAGGAATTTGGCGAGGTTACATACCCGTAGCAGAGCCGCAGACGCAGAGGACCTCCTCGTCGCCGTCGCCGTCGCAGAGCTCCATCGCCGTCACCGTCTCCGTCGTCGAGTTCCATCGCCGTCGCCGTAAGTCTCTCCCCCTTCCCCTTTGGCCCTTCTCTCTGAGTTCTGAATAGTTACGAATCATTCTATAAATTTAGGGATTTTAACTTAAGAGACTGGGTTTTTACGAAATAGTGCCTTATTTATTCAATAATAACTATAATATACTTATTTATAAATATATATATTTTTTTAAAATTTTTAAGAACCTCCCTTACATAGTTACATTAATATACTTATTTATAAATAATTTTTTTTTAGAGAGACTCCTCCCTTACATTAAAATTTACACACTAATAATATTTAAAGAAATTGTATAAAATAATATTTCATAAATTAAAATTTATTACACTTTACTTAGACGTAAATATCTTTTACTTTACTTTATTAAATAAAAACTTTATATTTAAATTGTAATGTTTTTAACAATATGATGAAGAGTTTTATATTAGACTTAGAAGTTAGAACTTAGAAGGATTCGATTACATAAGTTTCATTAAAATAAAATTTTATAATTTTATTTTTTTATTTAATATATATTACTTTAGTAGGCTAAACTCAACATTAGTTGATCTCTACCTTTTAATGGGTCCTACACTCCTACTTATTTGAAAGCGTTAAAAGTTTAATTCATAAAATTTTAAATCAAATAATAACATTGCTATTCACCATTACGTTTTGGCCTAGTACTTGAGATAAATGACTCTCTAAAAGATATTTAGAATTTCTACATTAGTTAAACAATTCTTAATTAGAGCATGAGTAAATATAAGGTGATATTATTTTAGTCTCATCTAAATATCTAATCAAAGTTCCAAAATTATAAAGTATAATAATAAAATAATAATATTCATTTTATATATGGAAAAATATTAACACATGTACCTTTACTAGTATTTTTAAATATATATCTTAGTATTTTTAAGGATACATTTAATCATATATTCAGTTTAGTTTATCTCTTTTAAGGATATATTTTATTTAATATATATGTCATTGTGTTTTTTTTTAGAAAGATATATTTTATTAAATATATATCATAGTGTTATTTTTTTTTAGATAGATATATTTAATTAAATATACGTGTAGGATATCCTATTTTCTAATTAAATAAATCGACAACAAAAATTAAATAAATCAAAAGATGATATATGTTAATAGGTATACCGTACACATAGTCAAAATTATTATTGTGCATAGAAATATATATGTACCATTTATATTGAACAATTAATATTTCAACCTGTGCAACCTATTTTCATTATGGCACCAGACATAGGTTGGTCGGATGGAAAACCAGTGGATGGGAATAAAAACTGGTCGGTATGTAATTATTGTGGTAAAGTGATAAAGAGTGGGGGCGTGACTCGGCTAAAGCAACATCTTGCCGGGAGTCATCGAGATGTGTTACCCTGTACGAGTTGTCCAGCAAAGGTTAAAAAGGCAATGAGGGAAAACATTGCCACTTGGGCTAAGAATAGGGAGGAGGCCGCCAACCGTACGAAAGAGATTCGTGCACAATTGAGGCATCGTATAAGTCCACCACGAGTTGTGGATGAGGAAGATGATGAAGATTTAGATTGTGCTTTCCCAATTGACTGTACAGGAGTTGATGAGAGGATTGCATATCGACTGGCCTATCAGGAATCTATGTGGAGTCAGTGGGAAAAGCAGCAGGAGCGTGAATTACAGTCATCTGGTTTTAGAGGTAGTACAGGTGTAGGACCATCATGGTCGAGGGGTAACACAGAGACAAATGTTGGGAGTTAGAGGATGTTTGGACGCAGTCAGAGCGTGAGGGTCCCAAAGCCACCACATGATTCAAGTCTTTACAGGAATCGAGACGCAAAACAGAGAAGGTTGAAAGATCTATGGAGTGGGGGAAATTTAGCGGAGATGCTTGGGACAGCTGTATCGAAGTTCTTTATCACGTGCTTGCTAATGCCGCTTCGACCCCACAGTTTAAGAACATGATCGACGAGACCGCACGGATTGGTCCAGGGGTACCGCCTCCCTCTCCATTTGAGATCACAGGAAAATATTTAGATGCAGAGGAGAAGAAGCTAAGAGATTATATTGACACCCTTAGGTCGTCATGGGAAACTTTTGGGGTTACATTTATGTGTGATGGGTGGACAGGGCCTACTAGACTTTCCATTTTTAACTTCATGGTGTATTGTGCGGGAAGGACGATATTTTGGAAGTCTGTGGACGCATTTGATAAGATAAAGGATGCAAAGTTTATCTATGGGTTAATGAAGAGTGTTGTAGAAGAGGTGGGAAAGAAGAATGTAGTACAGGTGGTGACTGATAACGGGAGCGCCTTTGTGAAGGCTGGGAAGATGCTTATGAAGAAGTATCATCTGTACTGGACCCCGTGCGCCGCCCATTGCATAGACTTGATACTACAGGCCATAGGAGAGAGGCCTACTGTGAAATCTGTTATTGAAGAGGCAAGGATAGTCACCAACTTCATATACAACCATGGCTGGATTCTTGCAAAGATGAGAGCCACGTGTGGTGGTGACATAGTACGGCTAGGGGCGATGCGCTTCACAACTAATTTCATTGCCTTGGAGAGTTTGTTGAACCATAAAGTTGGACTCAAGGCAATGTTCACTGATGCATCTTGGGAAGAGTATGCCGGTTGTCGCACTGTTTTGGCAAAGAGTGTTGAGGACATCATCCTCAGCAATGCATTTTGGGATAAAGCGCGTGACACGGTTGCCATACTAGAGCCTATCTATCGTGTCCTCAGGGTGGTAGACGTGGACAAGTGGCCGACTATGGGTTTTATGTATGAATTGATGCGAATTATGAAGGAGTCAATAAAGAATGTGTCTCCCCGTGGATATAAGTGGGTCCACAAGATTATCAATGATCGATGGGATAAGACACTGGAGCATCCACTTCATGCTGCTCGTAAGTTGGTACTATTATTTTTATTAGATGTTTACATTAAAATGTTATTGTGCTGTTGATAGTTTTTTTTTTTTGTATGATCACATGTCAGCATACTATTTGAACCCCAAGTACCATTACAAGAACCAATTAGGGAATCGGGACGACCTAGTCAAAGCTGTACATGACGTGTTTGAGAGGTTGGACCCAAAGTGTAAGGGGAAAGGAGAGTTTGGGAATGAGGTAAACATAAAATGTATTTGACTATAGTATATTTATGTGCATGAATGCATTCTAGTACTTTGTGGCTTGAGCATAATTAGAAAGTGTGTTTTCAAACTTTGTAGTTAGTTTGCTTCAGAGATTCGCGGGGGAGCTTTGGTAGAATTGCTGCTAAGGAGTGAAGGAGTAGGATGATGCCAGGTGAGCAACTTGTACATAAGAAAGTACATATTTAACTGCACATCAAATGTATTTATGAAACTAATGATAATCATGTTTAATTGATAGTTGATTGGTGGTCTATGTACGGGATTGACTGTTCGCACCTAAGAAAGTTGGCGACTCGCGTGCTAGCACAGAATGCTTCATCTTCGGCATGCGAGTGTAATTGGAGTACATTTGCTCTCATCCACACAAAGCAGCGGAACCGACTCGGATACAAAAAGCTACAAAAGTTGGTATTCTGTCACTACAATATGAAGCTACGACTCAGAGGATTGCAAAGCACGACTGGAAAAATATCGGAGCAGGATCCCTTAGACCTGATGGAAGTCGGTCATAATGATGATGAGAATAACCCACTTTCTGAGTGGGTTAGGGTCTCTGCTCTTGATGAATGGACGTCCGAACACAGTTATAGCTAGGGAAGCCACTAAGATGGGCATTGATGTGGATAGAGTCGTAGTTACTGAAGTGGGGTCGAGCACTAGCGAAGATTCATTTGCTGAGTTGATGAGAGATCCTACGACTTCAGGTGTTGCAACCATTGCGACGGGTGGATTATCTGATTCTCATTCTGATGATATTAGTGAGGGTGGTGATGACCACACTACTGATGATGAGAGTAGTGGAGGGCCTGGAGGCGACGACGACAATCCTGGGGATGGAGGCAACACCGAACCAAAGTTGAGCCAGAGGCCTCTTAGCCCATTCACCGGTGAGGCTTCATTTGACCATTCTACATAGGATCAGGATCATGGTACTCCATCATCACATCCAGAAGCGAGCCAACCAATACATTATACCTCCCGTCGGTAGGGCAGTGGCAGTGGCAGGGGTAGGGGTAGGGGAAGGGGCAAGGCCAAGGCCAAGGCCAAGGAGCAAGACGAGGATGTCGACCAAAGCCAAACCATTTATAAGAGGTATGGATTGACAGATGATTGGTTTAATGCTAGGGAACATCCAGGCTCTAGTTTTAGAGGCTCTCATCGTACTCGGTCCTCTAGCCAGGACCAAGATGAACAGTCTTAGACATCGAGCTCTTGACAATCTGACTATGCACAACCACAACTAGAGGGTCACTATCCCTATGGATATGTTTCTGGGTATGAGCCGTATGATTATGGGTATGGTCCGTATGGAGGTGTACAACCTCATGTGCAAGTGCAAGTGCCAGTACCAGTGCCAGTGCCAGTGCCAGTACCAGTGTCGGTGACAGTTATCAATTATTATCTAGAGTATCTACTGATGGGAGTATTGATACGTGTTGGGGTAGATGACCATCAGCGTTATGTATATGAGTATACATCATTGTTCTCTCATCAGATGAATTGGACAGAATATTGTACTTATGTGGAGAATCAGTACTATCAGCAGTCTAGTCAGGACACAGTTGACTTTGATCCTGTGCGTAACTCCATGTGGATGTGAGCTTGTGATTGTACTTGTTGAGGTTAGAAGAACTTATTTTAATAGATATATATCACAATGTTATTTTTTTAGAAGTCCTGCTTGTTTACATCAAAATTAAATTTAAAAAAACCTAAAAAAATTAGAGCCCAATAGACCACTCAATAGACATAGAGGTCCTGCTTGTTTACATCAAAAATAAAATATAAATACTTGAATTGGGGTCCTGCACATTTAAATAAATTTACATTAACTTCTTTTTACATAATTACATCAACTTCACATTTAAATAAAATTACAGTCTTCTTCTTTTTCTCTTGAGTCTTGAAGCAGAGTCTCTGATAATTCAACCATCTCATCCTCTTCTCATATTGATTTAGTCCTGTAAAAAAATTGAGGTCAACAATTGACAATATATAGAAATATCAAGAAGAAATTATAGCTTAAACAAGCAGAAAACATGTCATTTAACTTGAAGTTGGAGATATCATTATTAATACATTAATTATTATGTCTGAAATTGATTGTATTTGAGTTAAATGTTATGCTTGATTGAGAAATGAATGCAACTTTTTATGTAAGTTACATCAATATTAGTGAACCATACATTGTCGTCAGTGTCAGCGCACGTCTTTGGCTACCTTCTCATTGCATCTCTGACATGCATTGTTATTTTTTTAATTTTTTTGATTCTCAGATGTGTATTAACATCTATTTTAACATTTCCTTAAGTTTCATTGAAAAATTCCATGTTTTTCACTATGTTTTTCAATTTTTTCCTCCCGTGCGATATTGTTCCCTCGAAATCGATATATCATGCAAAATATCTTCGATATATCTTTTTTCCAAGGCTCAAAATGACATGCGAAATCGAAATTTCGAACCTTGGTTAAGAGGCTTAACCATGGTTAGCTAGGGGTGTACAAATTGGGTGCTTATAGCTGCCCCTCTTTGTCGAAGAATGACGAGATTGGTAATTTGAACGACAAAGACTGGAATCATCCGATTTTTACACCAAGATTGGGTTAAGGGCAATGCAGCACGATATGTGATGTGCGAGTGGTGAGTGTCTATGAAGTGATCAGGACTACTGCTAGGGGATAGCGAGTAGCTGGGGAAGATTATGGATACAGAGATGGCATGGCCCGGAGGCGCTTAGCCGAAAAGAGGTGTCGTACGAAAGCAACAAGAAGTTGTGATCGAGTCGGTGTTTCCGAGGGATATTAACTGAGACGATCAGAGGACATATAGGGTGTCGAGAACACACGGGGTGTTGAACATGCAATGTGTCACTATATTGACTTGGCATCAATGGGGACCTGGGATGTCAAAGACACATGAGATGTCGAAAAAGAGGACACAGTGAGTGTCGGTGTATTGACTCAGCGTCAATAGAGACTCGGGATGTCGAGATCCCACGGCGGCGTCTCTGGGGTACATGTGGTGAGACCCGGTATATTGACTCGGCGTCAAAGGAGACTTATATGTCGAGATCACACGGAGGTGTCTCTAGGTGTACATGCGGTGAGTGGCAGAGACTCGTATGTAGAGGACATGAGTTGAGTGTTGGAGACTCATACGTCGAGATCACACAATGGTGTCTCTAGGGGTTCATGCGGTGAGACTTGGTATATTGACTCGGCGTCAAAGGAGACTCGTATATCGATATCACACGGGGGTGTCTAGAGGTACATGCGGTGAGACTCGGTATACTGACTCGGCGTCAAAGGAGACTCGTATGTCGAGATCACACAATGGTGTCTCTAGGGGTTCATGCGGTGAGACTTGGTATATTGACTCGGCGTCAAAGGAGACTCGTATGTCGAGATCACACGGGGGTGTCTAGAGGTACATGCGGTGAGACTCGGTATATTGACTCGGCATCAAAGGAGACTTGTATGTCGAGATCACACAAGGGTGTCTCTAGGGGTACATGCAATGAGTGGCGGAGACTCGTATGTAGAGGACATACGGTGAGTGTTGGAGATTCGTATGTCGAGATCGCACAGGGGCATCTCTAGTTTGAGGCATGTTGCTAGATTAGTGTTATCCAAGCGGGACTGACTTTTGATCATGTTGAATGATGCTATGTTGTCATGCAGGGATAAAGACGGAGATACTTTCCCATAACTCTATGGCGATTCGTAATTGGCGGAGATGCGCGACGTCGGTTTCCTTTACTTGCTTACCGGGCCTGCTTGGTGCAAGTTGGTACAAATGGATTTTGATGCCAAAAGTTTGTTTTCGAAAATATTTTTAGAAAGTGTAGGAGACTTTTTGTAAAGATTTTAGTTTTGACCAAAAGGCTTAGTTAGCTTTCAGATTTGCCAGTAAATTGCATAGATTAGGGCTTAATAAGATTGTTTTTAACTCTCGCAGGGAGGAGTATGATCCAGAGCAGGACACTGTTGGGGATAGACAACACGTCCATGTGCTATTGTAGGCTGACGGCCTTATCTAGGGAGAAGCTTACCGGATATGCTTCTGAACTCTTGCTGGGGAAGAGTAATGTGGTGAGCCGTCGGAGGCTTCCGCTGGGAACCTACTGAGGATTTGGAGACTACTCGCCGTTGAGGCTCTGCCGAGGGGTGGACTTCTGCTATGGACCACTACTGGGGAATTTTGAGGTGTGCTAGGGATTTCCCGATATTTGTCCACCTGTTAGGGGAGATGCCTTCCGAAGGATTCTCTGCCGGGGAATGCTTGGGAAGTCAATCATCTGCTGCGGATATGCCCTGTTGGAATCTCTATGGGGGATACAAGACCGTTGAGAGAGTCTGATTGCTGGAGATAGTTGGGGGAGTCTGGTGAACCTGGTTGCTACCAGATAATGTTGCCAAACTGGTTTTTAGCATTTTCTCCTTTTTTTACCCTTGGACTGACCAAGTCACGGGGTTCACATAATTTTTGAGCGATGGGGCCGTTGCCGGTTTTCCTCATGCCTGTGAAGCTAAGTGATTTTTTTGTCCCTTTTTTACCCATTGTCATGAGACAATGTCTAGGAGTCACATAATTTTTGCGCAATGAGGTCGTTTCCGATTTTCACTCATGCCCGCGACTGGTTGGGGAAGCCTGTGATTTGCTGGGGAAAATAGGTCTTCTCCCGTCATTGCCCAGAGTGGTGCTCCTCTGTAATAGAAGGGTGATATTTCTAATGGGGAATGTAGATGTGATATTGCGCTTGCAGTCGTAGTTTCTGGGGGATCTAGAAGAACTTTATAGTAGGACGAACCATAGGCTAGGGGATCGAAGTTTGGGATACCCTGAGTTGTTGTTGATTTGCACTCCCTTGGAGATATTTTTTTGCTCCGGTGGGGAATGTCTTGTCTGGTAGAGGTTGACTTTCTGAGGAATTTTTCTCCATTTGAAAGTGAGTTTGATTCCGCTGAGGGAAGTAAGGTGATTCTACTTGGGGAGTACTGAGAGAAGTTGTCTCTACTGGGGAGAGAGAAGTTGTCTCTGCTCGGATTTTGTTTTGGTTCCACTGGGAATGGAGAAGATGTTCTTCTTGAGAGAAGTTGATTATGTTGGGTATGAGGCCTGGCGAGGGAGTCCCTGACTCTTGGAAATGTTTCAACTTCTATTTTGGGATTTCTTTGGATGAAAATTTTGTATACTTTGGTGTCGACTCCGTTGAGGGAAGTAAGGAGATTCTGCTTGAGGAGAAAGTCTGGAGAGGTTGTCTCTACGGGGAGTCTCTGACTTTGAAAATGTTTCGACTTCTATTTTGGGATTTCCTTGGATGGAAATTTTGTATACTTGAGAGTTGATTCGTCTAGTTTGCTTGGATAGTGACTTTGTGGGGAGAATCGATGAGGTGTCTCTTTCCGGGGAGAAGGGACTCTGCTTTGGGGGACTTGGGGAATGATTACCCCTTTTTGTGACCGCACCTGATTTTTCAGGTTGCCTACGTACCCTTTCCAGGATCAGGTCATGACGTAGTTCAAACAAATGCCACAGGTTGGCGAGGGAGGGTGTCCCTGAAAAGGTTTTACGAAAGAAAGGCTATTAGGCTCAAAGGGCTGACTAGCAGATTTCATTATTTTTTGTAAAAGGGTTTACAATGTTGGGGATAAGGAGTGTGCCAAGGATGACCTCCTATCATTTTCCAGAGAAGCTAAGAGTGTAAAGTGCCTATCAGGTCTAGACCCTAAGCGTGGTATCTCTTGACTTTGTCTATGTTGATGGGCTCTAAGAGGTCTTCGTCATCCATCTGTCCGAGCTGATGGGCGCTGCTTGAGAATTTTTCTCGGACGATGTATGGACCTTCATAGTTTGGTGTGAACTTGCCCTTCGGGTCAGTGCGGTTTGGCAACACTTTTCAGAAAACCAGGTTACTAACTTCGATGCTGCGAGGCTTGACTTTCTTGTTGAATGCCCTAACCTTACACCTCTGATAAGCCTGGGAGTGATTGATGGCTTTCAGTCACCGCTCTTCAATCAAGTTCAGCTGCTCATAACGAATTTGTGCTCATTCTGCTTCTGACAGCTCTGCTTCCATTAGCACCCGGAGTGATAAAATTTGTACTTCGATGGGGAGGACTGCTTTCATACCATTAGCCAAAGAAAATGATGTTGCCCCAGTTGAGGTTCTGATAGACATTCTGTAGGCCATGAGTGCATATGGGAGCATCTCATGCCAGATAGAGCAATTTATCGCCATCTTCTCAATGATTTTCTTCAGGTTTTTGTTTGCTGCTTCAACTACACCATTAGTCTGGGGCCTGTATGGTGTGGAATTGTGATGCTGAATTTTGAACTTCCGGCAAAGATTAGTTATCCCCTTGTTGCAGAAATTAAGAGCATTATCTATCACAATCTCAAATGGAACTCTGTATCGACAAATGATATCCCTTCTCAGGAAGCGCTGGACCACAGAAGCCGCGACATTAGCATAAGAGGCTGCCTCAACCCATTTAGTGAAGTAATCGATTGCTACCAGGATGAATCAATGTCCGTTAGACGCTTTCGGTGTTATAGGACTGATGACGTCGATGCCCCAAGCTGAAAATAGCCAAAGAGCAGTCAAGTTGTAAAGCCTTGTCGGTGGTGCATTGATCCTATCAGCATAGATCTGGCACTGGTGGCATTTCTGTACATGCTTACAACAGTCAGCTTTTATTATAGACCAGTAATAACCCAATCTAAGAATCTATTTGGATAGTATTAACCCGTTTATGTGTGGGCCGCAAGTTCCTCCGTGAGCTTCTTCGACTACCTGTGCTGCTTCACTAGAGTCAAGGCATCTAAGCCAAATCAGATTCGGTGATCTTTTGTACAAGATTCCCCCTGAGAGGACGAACTGGATAGCCAGTCTTCAGATTGCTCGTCGGTCAGTTTTTGTGGCCTCGAGGGGGAAGGTCCTGTCCTCGAGGTACTGCTTATGTCTGTGTACCAAGGCTTGTTGTCAGATACTACGTCTAGCTCAAGGCAGTTGGCAGGCTGTTCCTGTTGTTGAATATCAATCGGCCAGAGCCTTATGTCCCTAGGGATCTGAACCATGGAGGCTAGAGTGGCCAGTGCGTCGGCAAATCTTTTATGGTTCCTGGACCGATGACTGAAGGTGATTCTTCTGAACTGAACAATCAGCATGTTAAGATAGGCCAAGTACGGGACTAGACGTGCTTCTCGGATGGCCCAAGATTCATTTGCCTGACAGATTACCAAAGACGAGTCACCGTAGACGTCGATCTCTTTAATCCCGATGTCTAGTGCTTATTTCAGACTGACTATGCATGCCTTGTATTCTGCTTCATTGTTGGAGCATCTAAATTTCAACTTGACTGAGATGGGGAGGTGTGTTCCCTTGGGTGAGATTAAGACTACTCCTACCCCATGTCCGTGACTGTTGGCAGCTCTGTCGAAGTATAACTCCCAGCTGGAGTATTCTTGTTCTTCTGCTTTCGTGTATAAGATGGCTTCATCTGGAAACTGATTATGTACTGAGACGTAGTCCTCTACCGGACTGTGGGCCAAGTGATCTACTATCGCTTGCCCCTTGATTGACTTTTATGTCATGTAGGTGATGTCGAATTCAGACAACATCATAAGCCATCAGGCAGTCCTTCTGGTGGTAGCTGGCTTTTCCAATAGATACTTGAGCGGGTCCATCCGGGAGATCAGAATTACCGGGTAAGATAGCAGATAGTGCCGCAGACGCTGAGTTGCCCAGACTAGTGCCAAATATGTATTTTCAAGAGGGTTGTACCTCTCTTCATACTCCAGTAGGCGTTTTCTGATGTAATAGATGGCTTACTCTATTCTGCCTGTCTCGTCGTGCTGTGCTAGGACGCACCCTATGGAGGTTTCTTGCACTGAGATGTAGAGTAGTAAGGGCCCTCCTGGCGTAGGAGGCACTAATACTAGAGGGTTGAGTAGGTATTTCTTTATCTTGTCAAAGGCTTCCTGACACTCATCTGTCCAGACTGTCGGTGTATTCTTCTTGAGAAGCTTGAAGATTGGTTCACAGAACGGAGTGAGTTGAGAGATGAACTGGCTTATGTACTGAATTCTGACCAGGAAACCATGGATCTCCTTTTCAATCTGGGGAGCTGGCATTTCGATGATAGCCTTTGCTTTGGCGGGATCGATCTCAATGCCTCTCTTGCTGACTATGAAGCCGAAGAGCTTTCCTAATGTGGCTCCAAAGACTCATTTGGCCGGATTCAGTCTTATGCTGAACTCTTTGAGTCTGTCAAAAAGTCTTTTCAGGTCTTCCAGGTGTTGCTCGGTAGTAGGTGACTTGACGATCATATCACCCACATAGACTTCAATTGTCTTATAGATCATGTCATGAAATAGTGTCGTCATAGCGCTCTGATAGGTTGCCCCTGCATTCTTGAGTCTGAAGGACATGACCTTGTAGCAGAACGTGCTCCAAGGTGTGATGAAGGAGGTTTTCTCCATGTCTTCTTCTGCCATTCTGATTTGGTTGTATCCGGAGAAACCATCCATGAATGAGAGAGTCTCGTGCCCTATAGTATTATCGACCAGAATGTTGACGTGTGGGAGGGGAAAGTTATCTTTAGGGCTTGCCTTGTTCAGATTCCCGTAGTCAATGTACATCCGGACTTTATCGTCCTTCTTGGGTACGGGCACAATGTTGGCCAACCACTCAGGGTAGGTTGCTACTGCCAGGAAGCCTGCATTGATCTACTTTTCTACTTCCTCTTTGACTTTCTGTGACCATTCGGGCCTCATCCGTCTCAGTTTCTACTTCACTGGTCTGACGTCGGGGTTCAGGGGCAGTCTGTGCACCACCAGTGTCGGGTCCAGGCTGGGCATGTCTGCATACGACCAGACGAAAACATCATTGTAGCTTTTTAGGAAGCTGATCATGTTTATCCTCTATTGCGGGCTCATGATTATACCAATCTTGATGAGTCGAGGACTGTCTTCGAATCCGAGGTTAATGGTCTCAGTATCCTCAATGGTAGACTGCAGAAGCCCTTCACTGCGTTCCAGGAGGTCCAGGAGTTCCTGAGGCGGTTCCTCTTCTTGCTCTGAGTCATATTCCACTTCCGTCAATTCCAAAAGGGTTTCAGGAGTAGCTTTAGTGTAGGTAATTTCTTGGTAAATCAATTAGCTAAGTTTAGTATACTTATGATTTTTTTTGTGGTTTCAGGACACTAGGCCTTCCAGGAGAAGAGTCTGTGTGATTTTCATCATCAGCCAAAATGTTTTGATGCAAAACATGATTTTGAGTCAAAATTCAGATTTCATTTATAAAACAGTATGATTGCTTACAAAAGATTGACTCAAACAAGAAGACAGAGGTCGACAGTGGCCTGACATTTGGATTTTGTAAATGAGAGCAAAGAGAAATAGAAGGAGTAGAAGGGGGATGCTTGTTCACTGCCTGGTCTGACCGACCTTTCCTGCACTACTGTTACCCTAGCCCTGGCTGGCCTCGATCGTGAGAGCCTCAGTCCCCCAACGGATTAGTGGCTGGTGACTGGATGACGCTTCGACACTTTTAGAGATGGTGTAAACCTATTCTCCCGCCAGATATTTTGCTTCTGCTGCAACGTCTTCGACAGTCAGCTCGTCGAACAAATTGGCCATGCTAAAAACCTCTGGGTCAGGATTCCCTGACAATTCGGCATTGGGTTGAGGGGTTAAGGCAATTGGTGCAGTGGAGGAGTAAGGCTCGAAGGTTCCAATTAGAAAGGTTACAAAGATGTGGGGTTGAGGTTCAGGTTTCATCGACCAGTTGTTCTTCTGTGTAAGCTTGGCAAGATGGTCTTGATATGTGGGCTTGTAGCCCAGTCCAAAAGGTGAAGTGTATCGCGGAGGAGTAAAGGCATTGAGATCGGGGAGCTCAGCTGTTAGGGAGTCATGGTCCCACCTGGGCTAGTACAGTTTCTCAAGAAATTGTATGGACACCCTGTTATAAGTGTCACTAGGATCGTACTGTAAGGGGGCAAGCTTGATTCGTAAGAACCTTGAGAGGTCTGCTTGGAAGTTTACCTTGTAGCGTGGTACTATGACATCACCTTCCATGTTTAAGCCCAGAATGCACTGTATTTCCTCCAGTGTTGGACACAGCTTGTTCTTACCGAAACAGAATACCATGTAGATTGGGTTCCAACGCTGGATGGCTGCATTCAAGAGGCACCAGTCTAGCTTAACCATGGATAGGTCTAAGGAGTTATCCAGTCTGTAGTATTGGGCCCAAGCAAGATGCTGATCCTGAGTTAGAGCCTTAATTGTTTTATGGAGGGTTTTGTTACATGCCCCCTAAGAAGTCAGGTGTATGAGCCGTGAAAGCTGGCTATTTGACAAAACAATCCCTGACGGACCTGCCATCTACCTGGACAAATATACTAACTTCGTGTAAGTTTACTGTGTATGCAAGATGCAAATAATAGAAGATGCATTTTGATTTTTTATCGGGTGTGACAAGGCATATGTGCTCCGATAGGGCAAGCGGACAGAGATCCGGTATGCTTTACCCGAGTTGTTAGGAACTGGGGCCTATCAGGTTAAGGCTGAGATAAGCCTGGTGGAGACCTGTCTACCGGGAATTTGAACCCCATGTGCAATGTCAGGATGCAGGGTAGGATGTGTTTTATTACAAGCACAAGATTGGCTCATCACATGCCCCTAGGTGAGTGCTTATCTGGTAGGATGTGCCCGGATAGTCGACCCTGATTGGGGATAGGTATAGGGTGCAAGCAAGTTAGAGTTTCGAGTATCCCTCCAGGTTTGGCTGCTTGTAGACTATACCCTCGCCTAGGCTACATGTATGCATGTTAGGGTGATGTAATTGTGTTCCTAAGGGTGAGGGGATCACTTAATACCATATATGCGACTCCCTTGAAAATCGACGATTGGTGTAATCGGGAGCGTTCAGAATCCTTCCCTGAGGGTAATCACCCAGCAGGAGTAATTTCGTAGACCTCCAAGACATTTAAGCCTCTGTTATTGAGGATAATCATTCAGCAGCCGTAAGCGTATTAAGCCTGTCTAAAGGGTATTGGGTTGTTACACTACTATAACATGTTTGGTATGCACAATACACAATACAACTAAAAGAGATAAAAGAATTAGTATCAGACTAAATCTATAGACATTTGAGTAATGTTGAGGTTTAATTAGCTTAAACCTAAGTTCCGAGTTGAACTTAACTATCCCCAGCAAAGTCGCCAGAGTTGTGAACAAGGATTTTGGTCCCGCCCACAAGGGTGCTATTTGGCGATGTGGTTGGCTGATTTTAAGTTTAGAGTCGCCACTTATTTATTCAGTAGGGATAAGTCCCATGGTAATAGATAAGGTCTTAGTCTACTTAGAGTTCCAGGTAAGAGGTTCGGTTATATCCGAGGAAGGTGTTAGGCACCCCGACACTTCCGTTTTACAACAGTTCCCTACTTACTAGGTTTAAGCTTATTGAAGTCAAGTTTTAATTAAATGCCGAAGATTTAGTTTATACTAATCCAAGAAAGAAAAAGCTAAAATAAGGTCGAACCCGGGTTGGGTTGCCTACGTACTCACATTGGCGTGAGATCAAACCAAGCGTAGTTCTAAAACATGAGCCCGTGCCGAGGCTAAGAGAGTGTTGTGTGTACACCAAAGGTGGCTTAGGGTCTAGCTGGGAGGCTAGGGATGATTGACCGAGTTAGTTAAATGCTTGATTATGTTTGATTGGGCCCGGTTGGTCAAGGTTGAAGCTCGATAGGATTAGGCCCGGTAGGCCGAGGATAAGTCCGGTAGACTAGGGTTTAGCTCGATAGGTCGAGATTTGGCCCGGTAGTCCGGTAGACTATGGTTAGGCCCGGTAGGCCAAGATTCGACCCGGTAGACCGTGGGTAAGCCCGATAGGCTTTAAGAGTAAGGTACAAAGTCAAATTATGGTCCTTAAAAGTGATTTGATGATTTTTAGAGATTTTTTCTAAAATTTTCCCGAGTTAATGGGGCTAACCATGGTTAAGACATGGGTTTTAACCATGATTAGTCTGAATAACCGTGGTTGGGGTGCTTTGAACACTATTTTACCCTCTTTTATTTTCCATGATTTTTAGAAATTTAACAAAGATTCAAATGGGCTTAACCATGGTTAAACCAAGTATTAACCATGGTTAAACTCATCTAACCATGGTTAGGCATGAGCATGCAATCAAAAACACTATTTTTCAAAATCTTTGAATTTTTTGGATTTTTAAGGATTTTTTCAAGTTGGTTTGGTGAATTAACCATGGTTAACTCTTAATCATGATTGAGTTAACCATGGTTAAGGCAAGGTATGGCTTGGTTAAACTTAGGGTAGGCCCCAAGGGCCATGGCAGATCAGTAGGAGGGCCCCCATGGGTTGTGGATCCACTACATAGGCCCAAAAAGTTTCAAATCCACACTGTCAGCAATCTGATTGCCTACAGTTTGGATGATTTTTGCCAAACTTTGATCCCTTGTAACTCAGGTCAGGAGATGCATTGAGGTGCCCACAACCTATGATTTTCAAGAGGGCCATAAAGGGAACAAAATGGGTCTAGGGTAGACCTCAGAGGTGTCTTGGTGTGGGCCCCACAGTGTGCCAAAGTGGCACTGTCAACATACACAAAAAATGATGAATGTCGGCAATGGAATTACCGACATTCTGGGCAGTTTGTTATTTTTATAATTTTAACCCTAGTTAAAGTTAACTACAGGTCTTCAAGTTTTCAGATGAATTGTAGAGGAGGTCAAAGGAATCCTACCCAGGCTTTTGGTGGGCCTATGATGGTCTTAGGTGGGGCCCACGAGCCTTAAAACAGCAATGCTCAGCGGTATCGACACTGATATTGCCGACACCCTGAAAACTTTTCAAAAATTAAATGTGCCACTGAGGCCTGCGATGGGGGTATATCCAGGGGTTCCCTCATGGCATGAGGGACCCCCAGAACCCTGCTGAGGTGGTGTTATGCCCTTTGGGGGGGGGGGGTTCCCCACACCTATGAAAGTGGGAGAGACCCCTACAGTGGGTGTCACCTACGAAACAAAGAAGATAGTCCCCTGGTGTGGATAAGGGGCTCACAAGCGATTACAATGCTGTTAAAAAGGGGGTAGGGGGAAGCCCTACCCTGCTACAACTCTGGTGATGGGGTGGTGGCCACTGTTGGCGTTGTGGAGGTGTTGACGCAGGCGGTGAAGCTCGGAGAGACGAGCTGGGATGCTGCTTCGAGTTGTTGAGGCTTGCCTAGAGACCTAAGGAGAGGGCTAAGGGTCTTAAATTTGAGCAGGGGTTCAAGTTGGAGTTTTTTGGAATGGAATGAAGGCTGTGGGTGCACTGCCATCTTATAGGGGAGTCCCATAGGGACACCCCTAGCATTTGTACAAGGGTAGATGGGAGCCATCATGTAGTGGAGGGGGTTACTGGAGCCAGAGAGGGGTGGTGCAGGGCGTGCACTGAGCTGTAGGGGGAGTGGGGTGTTGCAAATATGAAAACCAGTGGTGTCAGTAATGTGATTACCGACACCATCGAACCTTTGAGAATTAAGGGTGTCGGTAATCCCATTACCGACACCTAGCGATTTTTGCCCACAAGGCCTGGCCCAGGCATCCACGTAGTACGGGAGGCTGGTTTTTTGAATTTTTGGGCCCTTGCTTGGGCCTGATAGGTTGATAGTGAGCCCAATGGGCTAGAGTTTAGTCAGCTAGACTATGGTTAGGCCCGGTAGGCGTAGGGTTGAAGCCTGATAGGCTTAGGCTCGGTAGGCCGTGAGTGAGCCTGCTAGGCTTTAAGAGTACGGTCCAAAGTAAAATTATGGTCCTTAAAAGTGATTTGATGATTTTTAGGGGTTTTTTCTAAAATTTTCCCAAGTTAATGGGGCTAACCATGATTAAGACATGGGTTTTAACCATGATTAGTCCGGATAACCGTGGTTGGGCGTGCTTTGAACACTTTTTTATCCTCTTTTATTTTTCTATGATTTTTGGGAATTTAACCAAGATTCAAATGGGCTTAACCATGGTTAAACCAAGTGTTAACCATGATTAAGCTCATCTAACCATGGTTAGGCATCAGCATGCGATCAAAAACACCATTTTTCAAAGTTTTAGAATTTTTTGGATTTTTAAGGATTTTTCTAGATTTTTCTAAGTTGGTTTGGTGAATTCACCATAGGTAACTCTTAATCATGGTTGAGTTAACCATGGTTAAGGCAAGGTTGGCTTGGTCAAACTTGGGGTGGGCCACAGGGGCCATGGCAGATCAGTAAGAGGGCCCCCATGGGCTATGGATCCACTGCATGGGCCCAAAAAGTTCAAAATCCACACTATCGGCAGTCTGATTGCCGACAGTTTGGATGATTTTTGCCAAACTTTGATCCCCTGTAACTCAGGTCAGGAGATGCGTTGAGGGGCCCACGACCAATGGTTTTGAAGAGGGTCATGAGGGGAATAAAATGGGCGGGTGACTCAGGTGCTTTGGGCCCCCTGAGCCGGGCACCTTAACAACATAAAGTGAGCAGCAATGGGATTGTGACATTTGGCATTTGTTTTTATCATTTTAACCTTAGTTAAAGTTAACTACAGGTCTTGAGGTCTTTAGATGAAGTGTAGAGGAGGTCAAGGAGATCCTACCTAGGCTTTTGGTGGGCCCATGATGGTCTCAGGTGGGGCCCCTAGGCCTTAAAACATCAATGCTCAGTGGTGTCGGCACTGAGATTGCCGGCACCCTGAAAATTTTTCAGAAATTAAATGTGCCACTGGGGGCTGCATTGGGGGTATATCCAGGGGTTCCCTTATGGCATGAGGGACCCCTAGAACCTGCTGAGGTGGTGTTGTGCCCTTGGGGGTGGTTCCCCACACCTATGGAAGTGGGAGAGACCCCCACAGTGGGTGTCACCTGCGAAACAGAGAAGATAGTCCCCAGGGGTGGACCAGGGCCTCATAAGTGATTACAATGCTGTTAAAAAGGGGGTAGGGGGAAGCCCTACCCTGCTACAACTCCAGTGTCGGGGTGGTGGCCACTGGTGGCATTGTGGAGGTGTTGACGCTGGCGGTAGAGCTCGGAGAGACCAGCTGGGATGCTGCTTCGAGTTGCTGAGGCTTGCCTAGAGACCTAAGGAGAGGGTTGGGGGTCTAGAATTTGAGAAGGGGTTCGAGTTGGAGTTTTTTGGAATGGAATGGAGGTTGTGGGTGCACTGCTATCTTATAGGGGGTCCCATGGGGACACCCTTGACATTTTTACAATGGAGTGGAGGGGGTTACTGGAGCCAGAGAGGGGTGGTGTAGGGCGTGCACTGAGCTACAGGAGGGGTGGCGTACTGCAAATATGAAAACCATTGGTGTCGGTTATAAGAATACCGACACCATCGAACCTTTGAAATGTAGAACCCCAGATCTTTATGGCATGTATTAAAAGCCTTAATATTGTTTTCTTAAGCTTTGGGTGTTTATAGGTGTTTGGAATGAAGAAAGTAAGAGTATAAAATATTCTTAAGTATTAACAAGGGTTATGCCTTGGCATACCCTCAACTTTGAAAAGCTCTAGTTCGCTCATAGTTGATCAAAATCAAGCGATTTTTAAATTTTTGGAAAGGTATTTGAACCTTCTTCGAGGTTTGTGTTTACCATTTTTCTTAATTTTGAGTCGGGGTTGCGTCAAAAGTTTGATTTCCAATGTCGGGACTGTTAAAAATCTGGGCTGTCGAAACCCATTTACAGACCAGTCAGCTTTGGAGCCATTTTTTGGTAAAGTAAAACTCAAAATTTGGAGTTGTACAAAACATGAAATTTGTTCCCCTTTGAATGATGAATCCAACGCAAGTTGAATAGTCAAAATCCAATAAGGGAGTCAAAAGTTATGGCCGATTTACTGAAGTACGTTTTTGCAGAAAAACTCGCTCGAGCGAGATCCAAACCCGCTCGAGCGAGATTGATCAAAAACGAGTTTTTGAGGCTAGGGAGTAACCCGCTCGAGCGAGATGGAAGCCCGCTCGAGCGAGATTGCCCAGAAATGTTTTTTTTAGGTTTTGCCACTAGCCTAACACTATATACACCCAATTTTTCGGGGGTCTAAGGTTCCTAACACTTAGAGAGAGACTTTTTGAGAGAAAAAGAAGGAAAAATAGGTTTCCAAAGGGGGATTGTGTTTGAAACCAAAGAGAAGATCGAATCATCACTTCTCAAAGCTTCCACAAGCTTGAACCTTCTTCCTTGAGCGTGGATCTCCATTTCCAAGCTCAAGCTCGTGTTAGATCATCCTTCCACACTAAGATTTGATCCTTGCAAGGTAAGTGAAACTATTATCTAGCTTTGCTATTTTGCAATAGTACAAGTATGATTTTGAATGAGATGTAAGTAAAACCACTATTTAGCTTTGTTATCATACTAAGATTAAATGAATGATCAAATATGTGATTTAGCTTGCTAGGATGCAAATGTAAAGATATGATTTGGGGTAAAAATGGAAAATGAGCAAATGATTGAATAGGGATTTGAGACTTGGGGGTTTTTCAATAAAATGATTAATATGGCTATATGTGTAAGCAAACATTATTATCTCTAAATAAAGCATGATTTTAATTATGATGTGATGAAAATGACATGATCTTGGTGATATAATGCAATGAATGAAATATGCTATGTTTCTCGAATTTTTCAAGTATACCATAATGAGAACATGTCTTATATGAATTGTTAAGGCCTTCCATATGTATATGATAAGGCTCACAAGCACTCCACGCACGATAAATTTCATATGATCGAGTTTACGCATAAGCATGCATTTTAAGAATTATGAACAAGGGTTTTTTCAAAGGAAATTCACAAGAAAGAAGCATAAGCATTTGACAAAGCCAAACTTTGGGTTGGTGTCTCTAAGATCGATTACTTCAAGAACTCATAAGAATTTCATAAGTATAAGATCTTGCATTTATCTATAAGCATCATAAGCTCACAAGAATAAGCTCACAATAACTCGTAAGAACTTGTAAGAACTCGTAAGCTAGTGGGATGACCCGAGGAGCGCCACTAACCATCTGATATTCCCAAGCTACTTTGGGTGGGTGTTTAGTGGGATGGTACAAAGGGCGCCACTAGTAAAGAACTTGTTAGAACTTGTAAGAGTTGGAAGAACGACTTGTAAGGACTCATAAGCTAGTGGAACGGCCCGAGGAGCGCCACTAACCATCTGATATTCTCAAGCTACTTTGGGTGGGTGTTTAGTGGGATGGTACAAAGGGTGCCACTAGGAAAGAACTTGTAAGAACTCGTAAGCTAGTGGGACGGCCGAGGAGTGCCACTAACCATCTGATATTCTCAAGCTACTTTGGGTGGATGTTTAGTGGGATGGTACGAAGGGCGCCACTAGTGAAGAACTCATAAGAACTCGTATGCACATAAGAAAAGTTATAAGAACTCGAAAGCTCATAAGAACTCGTAAGCTCATAAGAAAGACTATAAGAACTCGAAAGCTTACAAGAACTCATAAGAACACACGAGACTCACAAGTATTTATAAGAACTCATAAGCATGCATAAGACAATGTTTTCCACGAAAAGAACAGGTTTTAAGAAAGGTTCTCCACGACAGGATTTTAAGCATGAATTTTACGATTAATGTTCCCTTACGCAATTATACGTAATATTTTGATTATGATAGCACTCTTAGCTAGTAGTTTTGGCTCGCTGAGTATTTCATGCTCAGCCGTACATATTATGTCGGCAGGTACACGGGCTCCCTTTGACATCTGTGATCAAGGGCCTTGGATAGAGGAAGATTATGGCGAGGAGGAGCCATATGTGGAGCCTCAGGAGGAGGCAAGGGACTTAGACCACTGGCCCTTTCAGGGTGATTATTGAGAGAGAGAGGTCATTACATTTTGTATTTTGATGAGTAGGCCTGTCTACTCTTATTTTGGGATTTTGTATTGTACAAACTTGGAATACAAATTATAAATAGAAAAAGAAATTTTTGGATTACGCTTCCGCACTGTATTATGATTTCGTTATGTCTTGCCTTGTGTATATTACAAGATGGGTTGCCAGGTTAAGTATTGTCACACCTAAAGTATCCTTTAACTCGTAGGGGGAATTTTGGGGCATAACATGAAAATTAAGGGTGTTGGTAATCCCATTACCGACACCTAGTGGTTTTTGCCCATAGGGCCTAGCCCAGGCATGCACGCGGTACGAGAGGTTGGTTTTTTGAATTTTTGGGCCCTTGCTTGGGCCCAAACCGAGATCCATGGATTTTAGACTTAGGGCTTAAGCCCTAAATGCCTAGGGCTTGGACTAAGCTAGGCTAGGTTAGGGCTAGGCTTGGTTAAGGTTAGGGCTAGGCTTAGGTTTAACCATGGGTTAAGGCTTAACTAGAGTTAGGGTTTAACTAGGGTTGAAACCTAGGGTTTGCTAGGGTTACAACTAGGGTTTGCCTAGGGTGTTCCTAAAGTCTATTAGGGTTTGTTCTAGGGTTAAGGGGCCTTGACTGGGATTAACCATGGTTAAGTGGTTTAACCATGGTTAGCTAGGGGTGTAAAAATTGGGTGCTTACAATCCTTTCACTCCCATTGTTAGCAAATTCATCAACCACTGCATTAGCTTCACGATAGATGTGTTGAAGAGAGAAATCATTTGTCATAATAATCTTAATCTTCTTATCCCAATACCAAGATTTCAAAGAACCTGAAGTTGTTCCTTTCCACGCATCTACCAGGCTTTTAGAATCAGATTCAATAATCACATTATGAATATTATGATGCTTACAAAGATCTAAACCATCTAAAAGAACTCTTGTTTCTGCAACATAGTTAGAGCAAATACCGTAATGGGAGAAGAAAAAAGCAACAAGATCACCCTTATGATCTCTAATAATACCACCTCCTCCTGCATTACCAGGATTGCGTATGGAAGCACCATCCACATTCAATTTGAACTTAGATCGAGAAGGATAGTGCCATTTAACAAGAACCACTCGGTCCCTCCTAAGAGAGGGAGTTGTAGTAGGAAATAAGGGACCGATGAGCCAAAAACTTTTACTCTCATAGAAGGAATTAATATCACACACCTTTTTTGTGATGAAGGCAATGAGGGTGTAACACCCAAAAATCCCCCTAGGAGTTAGGTGAGACTTTAGATGTGACTATCCAAACCTGGCAAACCATCCTGTAAAATATACAAGGCATAATCATAGTGGAAACAAAATCAATGCGGAAGTGTGAAAAAAAAATTTCTTTTCTATACATTAACGGTATTCCAAGTTTTATACATCAACATGACTAATGTAAGAGTGGACATGCCCACCCATCAAAATATAAAATATAAAACTCTCTTTCTCTCTCTCACTTAGTAATCACCCTGATAGGGCCAACTATCTAAGTCTCTTGCCTCCACTTGAGGTACTCCTGCTGGCTCTATATATGGCTCCTCCTCACCATAGTCCTCCTCGACCCAAGGATTAGGAGTGCAAATGTCGAAGGGTGCATCTGCCGACATCAAAATGTACGGCTGAGTATTGAAACACTCAGCAAGTACATGCTACTAGCTAACAGTGATATAATATAATTTATGGCATACAGGAAATTTTAACAATGCATTCATGAGCATGCATGAAAACCCCAGTGCAAAACCTCATGTAAATCATGTGTACAAAATTCATAGCTAGTACTTGAAATTATCTTTTCGTATTTCAAAACTTGCTTATCGTGCTTAAAATCTTATTCTTGGCTTGTTCTTGTCATGTAAGAATCATTGTCTTATCTTGTTCTTGTTTGAATCATACTTCTCTTGTTATGCTTGTCTTGTGAGCCACATGTTAATGCCCTTGAAGCAACTTGTGAGCCACATGTTAATGCCCTTGAAGCAACTTGTGAGCCAGGTATGTAAATACCCTTCATCGAAATTCTTGAAAGCAACTTGTGAGCCGGGTATGTAAATATCCTTCAACGAATAGAAAAGGCACACCAACATCCTTGATTTCTTGCCTTGTTTTCTTGAAGCTAGATTTGGCATATCTTTGGATATGCCATATCATTGACCAACCCAAAGTTTGGCTATCTTTTGTTTCGTGAATCACATGTCTTGTTCTTAGGTTGTTTTTCATATACTTGTACTTAGAAAACTCGATCATGCATAAATGTTTGTGCATAGTGCTTAATGAACATCATAGTAACATGTGAATACTTAAAGGAAATCACATATGGCATTTAAAACATTTCTATAGTCATGGGAAAACTTTAAAGTATCTTCGCATTCATGGAAAACTTGAAACATAGAGATCATGACAATAGGCATCATAAAATTGATATACATTACATAGATCATGGTTACTTAGCCTATTACATCCATATCATACTTCATAGTTCATAAAATTTAGGGAAATCTTAGAAGATTAGGAATTTAGAAACACATGTGAGCAATTTCAACATCACATACTTGAAAACCTAGGTTTGAGATCTAGATTATCTCTCAGTTAACTAGAAGGGTGTACTTACCATGCAAAGACTAAATCTTAGCTTGAAATGATGATTGGACATGAACTTGAGCTTGGAAATAGAGATCTACGCTTGAAGAAGAAGATCCAAGCTTGTGGAATCTTGGGAAATAAGGATTCAAGCTCCTCATTGATCTCACAAGAAAACCCCTTTTGGAAAACCTAGCTTTATCCCTTCTCCTCTCAAAATATGTTTCTCAAAGTGTTAAAATCCTTAAACCCCCAAAATTTGGGTATTTATAGGGTTAGGGTTGTCAAAATCACGTTTGTACCCTTTAAAATCCCATTTTTCGCGTCCCTGCAGGCAAACGTCGACGTTTGGGCCATACGTCAACGTTTGGGTTACAAACGTCGATGTTTGGGATATTTGAGCATTCTGTTTGTCCCCAAACATCGACGTTTTCATGGCCCTCTGGTGCAAATGTCGATGTCTAGTTGCTCTGTCTGGCTTGTGTTTTTCCCACTTTGGTATTTCGACCATAACTTTTGACTCACATATTATCATTTGATGATTCAACTTGCGTTGGGCTCTTCATTCAAAGGGAAACTATTTTGTATCTAATGGATAAATCCAAATTCTGAGTTCTTAATGGTCTAAATGAGCTCTAAAACTGACTGGTCTGTGATGGATTTCAGTAGAACAGAATTTCAGTAGACTAGACTTTGGAAATCTAACATTTAACCTCTCTTCGACTAAAAATTAAGCTGGAAAAATGATAAACATGAACATTGAAGAGGGTTTCGATATCTTTCTAATGGCTCAAAAATCATTCGATTCCGATCATTGGTGACAAAACTAGAGTTCCCTAAAGTTGAGGGTATGTTACCAAACACCCATAAACTTAAGCAAACATTCTTAAGGCTTTAATATCTGCCATAACACATCATCCACCCAAAATATATCAAAAACAAGGTTCTCATTATCATTGATAACCATTCAAGGTATTACAATAGGCTTTAAGTCTTAGACACTATTCATAGCACTATTTACCATGCCATGCCATTCCATCAAAATCCGGGGTTCTACAGAGGGATCTAGGATTGTGCGAGGTAGATTCATGCTTTCTCCTACATCTTTTAATCCAAATCTCCCAGTGAATCAAGGCCGGCATGAGAATGAAAAGATCATTTTTCCTAGAAGAAGCTGCTCTATGACACCTAGATATGGTACATTGAATAGAATCACAATTGCTATAGGGGATGAAGCACCAAGAGGAGAAAATTTTCCAAATTGAAGAAGCTAGCTCACTATTATTTAAGAGGTGATTAGATCTCTCAACACAAGAAGATTTGCAGCAACAACATTTACTAAACATTGGAATGCCAAGCTCTTAAATCATCAAATCAATTGGAATGACACAATGCATAATTTTCCAGCACAAGACTCAAATTTTGTAGGAACAATCGGGTTCCAGAGTGATTTTTCCCAACCAGGGTCATTCCCTTTGGACCTCAAAATATCCCAAGTAGACTGAACTGAGAAGTCACCAGAAGGAGTGGAATTCCAAACAAATTTATCTTCTTCGTCAGAAATTGTGAAATTTCCTGCTTTGATATCTTTTATGGTAGAAGTCATAATTGAGTGACTCGCCTGAGTAAGGTCCCATTCTCCATCCGCATTAAGAATATGAGCAATAGAAGGATTGCTTTAAGGATTACCTATCGCTAGGGTAACGAGAATATCCTCCTTGCACCACCGATAAAATCAGAAATTAGTTTTTAACCTGTTTCTAATAAGGACTGAAGTGTTAGAAAGAATCAAGTAGAAGACATCGGAAATAGCTGACCAAAGATTTAAAGATCCTTGAATGGGCAATGCATTCCAAACATGATCAACGTAGTATTTAGCTATAAAAAAACTAAGCCTAAAGACACCCAAAAGTGTAAATTCTCCAAGCTTGTTTAACATGAAAAGCCTTAGAAAAATTTGTAATCTTTCTAATACCCAGACCACCTTCAATATACAGTAAAGAATATTTGGTCCAATTAACCCAATGACGATATCTATTCAAATCAGAGTTATTCCAGAAAAATTGTCATATTTTTATCAGTCACAGAAGCTATTCTGGAAGGAATACTTATTCCTGTAATAATATGGGCAGGGATAGAAGAAAGCACATGTTTAATTAAGATTAATCGACCACCAGTAGAAAGAAGCTTACCAGTCCACCCAGATACACACTTTTGGGGTTTCTCAATGAAAGGGATGAAGTAGTTTAATTTATGTCAAGCTTCAATCAAATGGATTCCCAGGTATGTAAACGAGAAATGTTTAAATTGAAATCCAGTTCTACTGGAGATGGCTCTTTTTTTGGAAATCGGGAGCTTGCTTGTCAGAGCAGTAAAGAGAACTTTTGTCTTTGTTAATTTTTTGCCTTCATATTTAGGAAGTCTTCATATTTTTCCCTGAAGATTCTTCATATGTTAGTATTGAATTTAATGGTTTAAATAATTGGTTTTTATTTGGGTGTTACTAAATACCCAAAGGTTTTTTGAGGTGTGCCTTTTTATGAGTGTAACTCATGTCTTGAATTCCAAAAACATGTATGACTTTTGGGTTGTCTTGGGTATTGTGATCTTTATGAGGCCCTTGTCTCATCCGCTCTATAAATAGAGGGTGAGGGTGAGAGAGGTCACATCGAGAGGCCATCAATTTTAGGCAAAAACTCAGAAGAAAATATATCAAACTCTATTCTTGTTGCTAGACTCCTCTAAGGACCAGATTAATTAGTTTGGACCCCTTAGAATGATCCAACCGGACTATCTTTTAGACAGATACTAGAAACTTGAAACAGTTCGACCGAATAGTCAATTTTGGATCGGTCCTTAATTGGGCTAATCTATCAACCCGGAAATTGCATATTCTAGGGGGAGAGACTCTGTCAATTTTATGACAGATTTGTCAGATTAAATTCTGGTTTGGTAGGTGTTTTTTAATCTTATGAAATTGAAATTTCTTGATCTTATGGGGTAAAATAATTTAAATATTTTATTTTAAATCATTAGTAAATGGGAATTCTAATGGAGGATGAGTGTCGTCGTCTTCCGCCAAGCAGTGCAAGCTTGTAGGGATAGACCGGAGTGAATCCGAGCTAAGTTGAATCCCGGAGATAAAGCTGCCACATCCTTTGCACAATGGAAAGCTTCGACTATCTTCAAGAAAGACTTTTAATAAAGCGCCTCTTAGGTTGGTGATTCACGTATATTTATCTATAAATATTATTGTAGTCATTTATGTGCAAGTTTGTGGATTAACATATTTTGCAGGGATAATTATATTGCCCAGATATTGACCCTCGAGGGGGGTGATTAGGGTCTTAGCAAATTAAAAACTAATTTTTCCTTTTTGTGCGGAATTAAAATATCAAAGGGAATGCAACTAAGCAATTCTAAAATATATGCAGTGAATAGAGTAAGGTAAAGAGTTATAGAAAACAAACACCAAGATGTTTTTCTCAAGGTTCGGCAACCTGTCTACATCCTCGTCTTTCAGCTTCCAACTTCAAGGATTCACCACGATTTACTCATACAGGCTTCTTTCCGGGTGAAGCCCAAAATGTTTACAATCTCTCTTACAGGTCAAGACCAAACCTTTACAATCTCTCTTCTAGGTTGAGACCAAACCTTTCCTTGAAAGAGCACAACCCTCTCTTGACTTCTTCGAAGCTCTAGCTTTAGTTGCAAGAATCCATCGATTCTTGGCTTTCCTTTACAAAAGTGGATTTGGATTTACAATCTGAAATAAAGCTCCTGAAATGAGCTGGATATGAGTTAAACAATACTCTAATGATATCTCTCAAAGAATGGATTTGAATAGCTCAAATGAGAGTTTTCGGGATTTCTAAAGTGTGATCGATGTGAAAATCAATGTCAATGATAGAATAGATGATGAGAGTTAATGTATTGATCAAGAGTTGTCTTTTGTTTATTTATGAACTCCTTTCATAGCTCTTCATCTAATATGACCGTTCGTGAAACATTAAATGCGAAAAGGTCATTGAAAACTAGTCATTACATTATTTTTAAAGTATCGCATGATTTCGTCGACGAAATTGGGTTTCCCAATTCATTTCATCGCCAAGATAAAGAATAGTGAAGACAGTGAGTTTACTGTCTCCATTTTGTCGCCGAATTCAAGACCGCCTTGTGAATTCATCGACAAAATCAGAGTAAAAACTCTGGATTAAGACCTTAATGATGGGAATGAATTCCTAGGTCTTTTTACTATCCTTTAACATGATTTTTATGATTTCTAGGGCCTTAGAATGATGTCCAATAAAGTCTTAGGCTCTTATGGTCAATCTAAGTATTTAAACATTCAACTAACCATACTTTGAGGACTTCTTACAAAGATTCTAGACACTCTAATTATCTAAAATTTAAACTCTTATGTCTTCTTGAGAGTTGGTCTTCAACTTGATCTTGAATCTTTAGATTGAGTTTTGACTCTCAGATCTTCTTTTCTTGTCTAGTGATTCGACTTGAATTTTGAGTATTATCTTCAATCTTCATTCTTCACTTGAGTTCAATGGCTTGAGTTGAATATTCTTTTTGATGACTTGGACATGGTTGAATGACTTTCGTAAATCAATCCAATTGATTTTACTTGAATGATTTTCATTCTTTTATTCCTTGAAAGATGTGCTAATGTTCTCATGATCTGTAATTATCAAACACTTAGAAAAATCATTAGTACCACAATTATCATTCCATTTTTATGTTATTATCAAAATTATTAAGGGTACCCAAGGTTGTAACCTTGAGGCTAGTAAATTATTCTTTTAGGTGCTTGGCACCAACAATTTGAAGATATAGTCTTAATCCAATGACTACTGCTAATGTTTCTATGAATGAAAATAAAGAATATTAATCAAATGTAATTTTTTATTATTTCAATGAAAACTTTGTGATATTGAAGAATGTTGAGGGCATTCTTAAAAGGTATAATGTTAGAAAAATGAATAAAAATGCATAATAGCTTACGGTTACAAGCTTAAGGCGAGTCTCATCTTTTGTAATTAAAGGAGATATTGTGGATGATCTGATTCCACATAGCTTGGTAACATGGTGAAATGCAATTATCTTTTTTTGCATTGAAACCCTTTTATTTAATGATGACATCAATCATAAAACAACATAATTAGTGGAGGGGTTTTCACTAATTGATAATGAAGAGCAAATCTGATATTTCAGTTAATATTGCTGAAGAGCCAAAGGACTTATGTTCTTTTTTGCATTGAGATATGGTGGTTATATCCCTAGAAAATCCTCTTATAAACTGATTCAATACTATGTAAATATTAATGTCCTATTTGCTCTTCCAATTGTTATTGGATTATTATAATGAGAGTGTTGTGCACTTCATTATATTAAATTGTTATCAAGTGGCTTATGCATAGCAAAAGGATTGGAAAATAAAAATTGGTGTAATTCACCATAAGTGCAAGGTCACACTTTTGTTGCATTTTTGAAGTAGTAGGGGAGATGAGCTAAAATAGCTAATGCAATGGCAAAGGAGAAATAAGAGAATATTCACTAATCAGTCTACTCGACATGCGTAATCCGATTAGGAGCCGGAAGTAAATGCCAAGATACTTTTCACGACATTAATGTGATTGAAAGTTAAGCAAGATGGAGATGTCGTAAGCTTTTAAGGGGAGACTAGTGGTACAAAAGCTGAAGGGAATCCAGATAAAAAATTTATGCGGAAAATTGGATCCCAAAGATCTTTACACCATAGAAAGAAAATAATACTAACTACATGTTTAGAGAATTACCTCGGTGAATAATGTTCACCGGTGAAGCACAGAACAACTCGAACCTTCAGTACTCTTTGTAGAGATTTCTCGAAGAAATACTCAAAGCTCGATCCTTGTTCTTCGCTATCCCCGCGAAGCTTTTGAATCTTTGTTTGGTCTTGAAGAAACAAAGAGAAGAAGATTGATATTGGAGTAGACTTTCTATCTCACAAAACCCTTAGGGTTCAAAACCCTAAGATTCAAAACTTGGACAAATTGTAGGGGCTCACGAATATTGAGAGAGAGTATTCTCTCTCTATTGCTCACGGTTTGGAGGAGGGGAAGAAAAAAATCCTTGAATGATTAATGCTCCCACACGGTTTGGGTGTTGGATTATTAATAGATTTGGATCATATCCTAATCCTACTCCAATTTGAAGTTATCCCTTAAGAGAGTTACTAAATTATGATAACTCTTATCATTAGTTATAATAAACTTTCTAATTTAGGATTCCTTTTCCTAAAAGGACTCCTTAATTAAAGGGGTGTAACTAATTCCCTGGATTCTAGGGATTCCAACAAACTCCTAACAATTAGGAATCCTAATCAAATTAGGAAACCCCATAAGGGGGGTGTGAGCTAGAGGGGGGCATGAGACTAGGGAGTCTTGCACTCCAAGTTTTGATAAACTTCTAATCTTATCTCATTTGTTTCTTGGTTTCCAAGATTGGAATCTAATCCCATAAAATAAGGATTAATTTAATAATAATTAATTAATTAACAAACTCCCTAACATATTAGGGTTCTTGAAATGGGTGCCCCACCCTAGGGATTTAATCCCATGGGCTTGGGCCCACCAATAAGGTCCAAGTTTGTTGTGTTTTATGGATATGGGTCAAACCCATTTCCCATTATTTTGTATTAATTAAATAATCATCATTATTATCCTTTAATTTCGATTAACTTTTAATCTAAACCATAGATTATCATTTAATCCATTTTATTAAAGATTAACTTTTAATCCTTTAATTTATAGATTAACATTTAACCTATTAATTGAGCTTGTATTTCTTATGTGAGCATGTTCACAGATTGCTCTGGGACATTCTAACCCTGGCTTACCCAATGTTATCCCATTGACTCTTAAATAGGAATGACATCGGAATTGCAAGTAATGTGAGATATCCATGTTGCAATTAAATCTCAGTGTAAGAACATTAACCATTAAGGATCCCACCACATGATCTTTTTAATTCAATTGACCTTCCAATTACATTATCCCTAATGGGCCATCGAGATTAATATACTATCTAACTCATAGCCACATCATCCGAGTTTCCAAGACATTTGATTAAGCCATGAGAAACCATTTCTCATGTAAAACATTTTGAGAAAAATTTTTATTATGTATAATATATTTTAATAAAAATATATTTCAAACTTGTTTGATTTCAAAATCACTTGCGCAATATTTAAGCTTAATCGACTTTCTTACCCGGAACTTAGATAATCTCTCAAATTAATGAGCATGGATTTCTTGTTTGAAATTCATCATGACTCGAACAGCTTTCTGACTATCCAACTATCACCGTATCGTAGTCCCTTAGGTAGAGATTACTTTGGTAGAATCAAAACAATTAGATTACTGTTCAGTTATCAATGATTTTGGCTCCCTGCCTACCTTTGGTAATTGTAACAAAAAGAGGGAGAATGTTGGTTATCAGTTCCCTAGTTTAGTAAATTCCTTGTAATACTTTTGTTTATTTATTTCCATATTGCATACATGTTTCACTGGGTTTTTAACATGTGCAGGTGCAAGTTTGCAACAGACAGATATTGCAAGACAAGACCTTCATTCTTTACAATTTAGGATTATTTTTCAATTGGTGTCATGTAATTGTGTTGGAGTCATGTAATGTCTTAATTCACCATTTGATGTGTTTGGGTGAATTTGTGTCAAGTCACGTTCTTCTGTTTGGTTTTGTCATGGAATTGCCAAACTAGGAGATTGTAAAGTCTATATTTTGGTATTGGCTTATTCTGTTGTCAAAACAGTATGCTATATGTCTTGTGTCTTTACTTTCAAGCATCCAAGACTAGTAAAGATGAAGACTAAAGATGATCAACTGAAGACATTCCGATCATCGTCTCCGTTTAAATTTTTAGGATTGTAAGTGACCTAGATACCTAGTATACCTTAGGAAGAATTGACTTAGAATAATCAATATAGCTTAGGTGACTTGTACGATGACTGTTTGAGGGATTTCTAGTCAAAAGAGCATATTTCTAGGTAAATCTGTATTGGGGGTTCGAATGGGCTTCTGGCCGTTCGAAGCCATTCGAACAGACCATGAGGGCGTTCGAATGGTTGTTTAAAACCAATTACAGTGGCTTACTGGTGCACCATTCGACAGCCCGTTCGAACGGTCAATGAGCCTTTCAAATGGCCTGCGCAAAAACAGGATTCTAAGTTGTTTCCAATTTTGTTTTTCAATCCCTATATATTGGTTTGTTCCCTAGAACGAACCCAAGAAGAATAGAGACTTTAGAGAGAGCTTCTAAAGGATTATTAGGGTTTTTCAAACCCATTCTCCTCTCCTCTTCCACCCTAGAGATTGCAAGATTTTGATTAATCCTTGCTTGCTTGTTTATTCCTTTGATTGTGATACAACTAGGGATTGTGTGTTAAAACAACCATCAACCCATTTATGTGAAGAACAATTGGTCGGTGTGATCTGGAGCTTTTGAGAAGGAGATTGATCTGAGGAGGATCATGGTTGTGTTATTTGGTCGGTGGAATCTGAAGCCGTCATTGAAGGAGATCGATCGCTGAGGTTGTCACGGGTCTTGCGAGATCTTGATTACTTATTGAGGCGTGTAGGACTAGTCGTGGATCGATGAGTCGAGTCTTGTTTGGGTGAGGTTCGATCTTGTAAATAGCTTTACTTTTTCAGTGATCTCTTTACTAGACCAGGTCCTGTGGTTTTCCCCGAAAGCGTCGGAGAAATGTTTGTGAAGATATTATGCCGGTGAAATGATCTCACACCTTAGGATGCATGGTATGTGACTTAGTGACCTAAACTATACCTTAGATAGACTGACTTAGAAAATCTACATTAAACCTTAGGTGATTAGTTCTTAACGTTTAAAATGAAACTTAGTTAGAAATTGGCTAAACTGCACTTTTCAAAGGAACTCGCTTGAGCGAAGTATGGTCGTTCAAGCAACACCAAAAGAACCTCAGTCTGTAAATTGTAGTAGCCAACTCGTTGGAAGTGAGATCTTTGTCACTTAAGAGACTTGAGATAAACTTCTCAGTATAAACTCCAATAGCCAACTCACTGGAAATGAAAATTGTTGGCTCGAGCGAAAATGTGAAAATATCATAGTTTGGAAATTCCAGTAGCCAACTCGCTGAAAGTAAAATTTGTTGGCTCGAGCAAGATGAGAAATTCCCTTATTGGTTTTGGAAGGTACTATTCACAGCCTTTGTACAAGGCTCGGTTGAAAGAGAATTAGGCTGGCTAAAGCAAGTTGTGCGCAATTTTAGTTTTTGTGATTATAAATTCTAAGATCCCTAAACACACTTTAAGAGTCTTGAATGTAGGTTTTGAGTATAAAGAACAAATCTTATGTTTGTTGCTCTTGGAATTCTTACTTCTTTGAAGAAGATCAAATTAAGCTAAATACACCCTTCAACCTAGAAAAAGCAAGCTTGTTTTATAAGTTCATATTGTTGCTTGCTTGATTATTCCCATCATGTGGAATCTCTCAAGTGATTATTGTAGTGAATTGAACTCCAAATTATATCCTTTGTTAAAAAGATCACACTTGGTCAAAGTATAATCCAGAGTCACTACGGTGGAGATCAAATCTGTGGATTCGTGGTTGTTGTTGCTGCATAGCTTTGAGAAAGCCAAACCGGTGAGGAGCTGAAGCTACTACGGTGGGGATCGAACTTGTGGGTTCGTGATCGTGCATTTATTGACTAGCCATGGATCTATGCGTTGAGTCCTGTTTGGGTGAGGGTCAAGTCTATATTTTTTTTTCTTAGTGATTGCTATTTTGCTGGATGAGGTTCCGTGGTTTTTTCCATAAGAGTTTTTCACGTAAAAATTGTGTATATATTTGTGGAATTGTCTCCATATACTTCCACTAAATTTAAAATTGGATAGATAGACCCTAGGAGACCTATTCTCCCCTCCTCTAGGTCATTTGGATTCATATATAGAGAAATTTCAATATTGAATAATCTCCTAATTAAAAATACTTTATTTGGAACAAATGATTTTTCATACACATTTGTTAGGGCTTTCATTAGCTCGACCGTTGTCTTATCTTTCGAGATGTTGAAAGCAACAAATGTAGCAAGTGAAAGTCATATCGTGCATAGGGCTTTCCTGTCTAATACATCTTAATCGTCGTTCCGCTAGAGGAAGATAAAGATCCTTTTGATAAAAGTAATCCTCTATCTAGATCTTCTAGAATCCAAAGTTCGAAATGTTAAACTTATCGATTCTCACATTTCCTTCTTCCGTCATCACTCCCACTCGAACCTAGATGCTCGAATACTGGTTGTTGGAAATCGCGCAACAACCCACAAGACAATGACCAGAAGAAAAAGAAAAGAGAAAAAAAGAATTAAGATGCCAAAAAAAAGAACACAACACACAATATTTATGTGGTTTGGCCAATGATGCCTACGTTCATGGATCCACACCACTTCACTAAGCTCAAAGGCAAAAGTAGATAAAGCAATACGAAGTTATTTGTCTCACTCATAAAAATCCTCTCTTAGTGATTAGAATAAATATCAAACCATAATCCCAAAATATAATATATACTAGGGTGAAAACAGGGTTAAAAATGGACTTAGGAGACTAATCTCACGATAGCCGTTCGAACACCCTATGGCACCGTTCTAACCGATTGGCTACAGGTCGCGAACTGCATTTACAGAAAGTTGGGTGAACTCCTAGAAAAAACAGTCTCCATTACTGAACAAGGAGGCCTATTCGAACTCCGTCTCGAATTTGAGTAGTGGTGCGGCGTTGAGACCCACCATTAGTTCTAACTTAACTTACTAACTGGGCTTGCGGCCTAACCGTATAACGAAGTAAAAACAATGTCAGTTTTGGAGTGGTGATAACCCCATATGGTTGCCTGTATTTTCAAGTTGGGCTCTTCATGGCTAGTTAATAGATATTTTCAAGTTCCTTCTAATGACTGTAGCTTCGCCTTGTGGTGTTGTTACCTTAACCAAGAAAAAGATATTTTCTCGTTCCGACCATACAAGAAAGAAAAAAAATATGAACCGATCGAGATAAAAAGAGACTAATGTAAGTGTCCTTTGGAGCCCTTTGATTCTAAATTCTTTAATTCAAAATGAATCAGATTTTTTCAAGGACTTGAACCTACTAGCTAGCATGGGGCCTGTGGGGGGCACGTGCCTCCACTGAATTTTTGGAAAAAAAAAAAAATTTCCTTTCATTTAAGCATAGCCATGGGAATGGGACGTGCAGGTGAGATCAGATCACTCAATTGCGATTGAACTTGGGGGCAATTCAATCACACTCACATGTCAACACATGTCCCTTTTAACCTTTGTCAAATGTGGTTAAGATTTATTAACTCTTGGGGTTCAACCATATAAACTTGGTTTTTTTTTAAAAATAATGATAAAGAATATTAACCCTAAGATTAAAAATTCCTAACCAAGGTTAAATATATTTCCATTATTTTTTCTTCTAAAAACCAAGGGCATATTGGTTATCGAACCCCAAGAGTTAGTAAATCTTAATCACAGTTAATAGAGATTAAAAGGGATACGTGTTGACCTATGGGTGCAATTGAACTCTCCCCAAGTTCAATCGCAATTTACTTTGATCTGATCTCCATGCAGGTGCCATTGAACTTTTTTTAAAAAAAATATTAAGTTGTTTAGTTATTTTATTGGGCTTAATTACGTTAAGAGGCAGTTGTTTCTATTATTTAATAGGTATGGTCATGAAGCAAGGGAGCAACGGTTTTTTTTTGGTGAAATGATATCAGGTAACTAAATGCATTCTTTGAACTATTAAAAACTAAATATTTCTTTTTTATGTCATGTTATTTATATATTTAACAATGCAAAGCCATGGGCAAGGGGATAGTTATCCCGTAAACAAGAAGAAATATAATAGCACAAAAACTTAGTCATAAAAAAAGTTTTCCCCCATCAGTCCTGGCTCCGCTCCTGCCTACCACCAGTCACTTAACAGCCGAACATGCAGGTACTTTCTAGAGGTTTGAAATTGTCACTTGTTATGAAAATAAATCTCTCTTTCTAAAGATCTCCAGATGATTCTCCCGTAGGACCCTCTCTTCCTCCCTTCCAAAATATTAGCCTAAAGCAGTGTAACTTATATGAAATTCCGGGGTGATTTGGTAATTTTAGCCATTCTCTCTCTAGTGAAGGAATGATGCTCCTCACAAACCTCCATGAGCTGGCCCTAATCCAATGGGGACCTCTTTGGTGTGCTCTGCTGAATTGCTGCAGCTGCCAGTCTATCCCCAGTGGTCATCATTCAACCACACCCTCTCTCTCTCTCTCTTATCTACTCTTCATCCTTTCAATACACTTAACCATTTATTCGTCTGTCCGCACATATCTATTCCAATTTCAGGGGGCAGTAATGGCCACACCAAAACAACCCATCAACTTGCTTCTACTGATCTTCTTCACATTCCTCATTGCAGCATTCTTTATACAAGGTCATACTCATCCCACCAGTCAGTTTTTCTCTTCCTTCCTTCATTCTTCATTGGGTTTCTGCTGAACTTCTGCATAAGATTTCCAATTCTATGTATTGTTCTCCAATTCTATGTATTGTTCTTAGTTATTTTCCTTTGAGTTTCATTCTGTTAGTATCTTCAAAGATCTTCACAGATGTACTTTTATCTTACGTGGGGTGACAGTGTTTCTTGAATTTCAAACCCACCTAACTTCATTTCTTTTTGAACCAAATTTTCAGCAATGGCCCCACTATTTTATTTAGCATTTCAATAACTGCAAGGCCAGGATTTCAGTTTTTTTTTTTTTTAATTAATGTTTAATAACGGTGTAATATTTTGTTGGGATGCAGGATTTGCAACTCAAGAAGTTCTTCCTCATCACCAAGTGGGATTTCATTCCTCTCCATCATCAAGAGACCTACATTTGAAGGTAAGCAGTTGTAAGAAATTCTAATAAGGAATGACCCAGTTCTTAGTTTATTAATTTGAGGTTTTGTTTTCAAATTTTCTTTTATTCAAGTTAATTATCTACTCGTGTGTTATTGGGTTTGCCTTTTGATCTTTTTTTTTTTTTTTTTTTATGAGCATCTAGGGAGGTGGTGAAGAATGGAGTAACTGGAATTCAAGGAGATTGATGATTGGATCTACGGCACCGACCTGCACATACAATGAATGTAGAGGGTGTAAGTTCAAGTGTAGAGCTGAGCAGATTCCGGTTGATGGGAACGACCCGGTAAATAGCGCATACCACTACAGATGTGTGTGCCATCGGTAATCAATCAGAAAGACTGTTTCCTTGAGATACAAAGCAAGTAAAAATAAAGTGAGCTGAGTGGGTGAGGTTTTGATAAGCAAATTGTTTCCACCCATATAAGAGAAATCAAGTAGCAGACTAGAGAAATTATCATTTTCTGTCCTCCTTTCTTTGTAGACATTATATTGTTGTTTGTAGGTACTAGTTAAGCAGTTATATTATTGAGTTTCTGTAATTTTTTATTAGATTTTGTATTGGAAGCTGTATGAATCTAGGATTTCCCTTATAAATAATTTTTGTCAAAAAATAGATGTTGATAGACAAGAAAAGAAAAGAAGGAAAACCCTTTTTACACAACATTAATGTCAAAAAATAGTAAATGATGGAAATGGGATGATTGGTTTTAATCTAATCTTTAATATATTCTTATCTATCTTCCACTGAGACTAATACTATTCCCCGTCGTCAAAAATCTTTATGAGTTTGGCACAAATAGAGGTTGTTGTCCCAATGAAGGGTGAGAGATGGCCATGCCCATTGCTGCACTGCTGGAAAGGGGTAAGACAGTTTGAAATATCAAAGTACACATCAGTGTGAAGACTGGTACCCAAGTCATGTACTCTTTAAGTATTCAGGGACGGCATCGATGGATCTAGTCTTCTCTTATGGAAGAGGATGACATTGTGGGCATTCTTGAGGCATATAAACTTCAACAAAACAAAAAAAAAAAACTCCGAATGGCGGAGTTTTAATCGAAGCTGAGAAGACTGCTGGCCGCTTCTCGCGAAAAAACAGGAAAACCAAGGAGATAACTTCCACTGGTACGGTGATTCCAGTCGGACCGTTTTTATTGCTTTCCTCAATCTAGAGGACCCAAAAGCCGGAATAGTACTATTCCTGTATATATAGTGTATAATCATTGTGGTCCTTGGCTAAAGACACCAAAATTGCAAGTGAAATTAGCTCTTTAATCATATTATGAAACACATTCCTTAGTCTCATTCAAATAGACTAATCACTATTTTAAAAAACCTAATTTGCATTCAGCTGTTCTAATGCAATATCATGTATCAAACTCAATAAACAAGAATGGCACTAACAACAGTGAGCCATCACCTCTGTAGTTTGTATTTTAGCCACACTAAGGTTAGATAATAATTTTGAATGATATATCGTATGTGAAGATGCACAAGGAGAAAGAAGAGGAAAGCACATGGAAGTGGTCCCGCAAGACGACATATGCTACCAAAGATCCCATGTGCAACTTGCTTGAATCCATTCATTTGCACAAAATGGCAAAACTGTATTTCCAATACGGTAAAGATACCTAAGATCACAGAGGACCCATCATATGCTGCATGAATGAACCTTGTCAAGAATAGGGGAGCCCCCATAAAGGTAAACGTCAAATCATTTTTAACGGGTGCCCACATACAAAAGTTCGTTCTAAGGGTGATTAAGGGTTGATGCGATTGACATGGTATGTTTTAAAAAATAATATTCTAATGTCTACTTCTACATGGAAATTTTGTGCAATAAAGACAATAGCATCAATGGATTAATACATAACCTTATTCATTTAGAACACGCCATCGGTACTCCAGTGGAGCAGTGGTAATTCCTTACTCAGCCCTCCAATGTTCTTATTTCATTGCAAACATTGGGTTAGGCTTGGCACATCTCAACCTTATTAAAATTAAATTTTTTAGTTTTGGTAAGAGATACGCTGTTAGGATACTGTTTTTGGTGAGAGATACATGGATTAATACATAACCTGTATAGGAAAGTGGGCGTAAGTAGGAAACTATGTATTTGGAAACACAATTAATTATCAGCCATATTTATGCTGTCACTATGCCCGGCCAGCTCCATATAGTGGGGGGAATAAACCCCCTCACACCCCCTTGTCAGGATTGGGTGAACTTAAAGAATACAAGACATAAATAACAAATCTCTACACTGATTTGAATTCTATAGGTTACAATGAAAATGTATTTCCTTTGTCCTTTCCAATACACCCTTTAAGGGAGTAGCCTTACTATTGATATGTAAGACAAATATCAAGTCCAAGCAGAGCTTGAACTTCTCGACTGTGACGAGCTTTGTCAACATATCAGCAGCATTCGCCTCCTAGTGATTTTGGACAATCGAGTCTAATCAAAGCTTGTGATTCTCAATAGTGGCAGGCTTTGTCTGCATATCAACAACATTGCCCATTAGAAATAATCTCGTGAATGAAATAATAGATCATTTTTATGTATTACGTTCTTCCATTACGAATCTTGTTTCTTACAAGATATATTAATGCACTTTGCTGTCACAGTGCACCTGATCATGTCCGGTTTTAGAGGAACTTCTCCAGCAAACCCTCTTAATCATATTGTTTCTTTTAAAGGTTCAATCGCAGCTACATAATTCAGTCTGTTGTAAACAATGTAGGTGACAATTGTAGCATGACTCTTCCCACAGGTGAAAATCCATAGCTGATAGTCAAGCTCCTCTAATCTAAATTACCAGCATAATCAGCAACAACATACTCAACAACACCAACATTTGTTTTTCCTTTGATATAGTGGATAGACTGAAAGCACATGTCATTGCTAAAGGATTGGGTGAAGTTGTTGGTGTGGAATTTGACAAAACATTTAGTCCGGTTGTCAAACCCTACACTATTCATCTAGTTCTCACCATTGCTCTTACTAGGAACTGACTATCAAGCAGTTGGATGTCAAAAATGCATTCCTTCACGATTTCCTGAAAGAACCTGTCTTTATGGAGTAACCACCTAGCCTCCTTGACACTGTCTGGCCTCATTATGTATGTCAACTCAAACGTGCTTTATATGGACTCAAACAGGCTCCTTAGGCATGGTTCGATCGTTTTAGCCAATAACTTCTACAGATTGGATTTCTTTGTTGCATACATGATCCATCCTTATTGACACTCCGCTACCACCAAGGTGTGATTTTATTGCTATTATATGTCAATTACATAATTCTTACATGTAACAACTCCTCTGCCCTTGGCTCATTCATTTACTGCCTTGGGAAGGAATTCGCCATGAAAGACCTAGGCCATTTGCACTATTTTTTGGGCATTGAAGTTTCTTCTACGCCTACTGGTCTACTTCTACCTCAAGGGAGAGATGCTCAAGACATTTTCACTCAAGCTCATAGTTGACTGCAATATCTTTACACCTTGGGCTAGCAAATTTGATCGTGCTCAACCATCCCCTACTTTTCAAGATCCAAACCTCTACCGAAGCCTCGTTGGTGCATTGCAGTACCTCACCCTCACTCAGCCCGATCTATTCTATGATGTAAATCTCGTTAGCTAATATATGCTTGCTCTGACAATTGCTCACATGCAGCTTGGAAAACAAATTTTGAGATTTTTCAGTGGTGCATGGATCATGGGGTTCACATTAATCACCACAAATCTTTAAATCTATATGGCTTTTTGATGCAGACTAGGCCGGCTGCTCTATTACTCGGTATTCTACTATTAGTTACTGTGTATTCCTTGGGTCTACTCTCATCTCATGGGCTACGAAGAAACAGCCTACAGTAACTCGATCGAGTGCCCAGGCTAAATATAGATTTATGGTTGTTGCTATTGCAAAGTTAACATGAATTTCATTCCTACTTAAAGCCATTGGCATCCCCCTCATTCAGCCTCCTACTCTATTTTGTAATAATATCAGCGCTCTATACATGTCCATTAACCCTGTGTTTCATGCCCGCACGAAACATATTGAGATCAATTACCATTTTGTCTGTGAAAGGTGGAATTAGGTTGTCTCACTACTCGCTTTGTTCGCTCTCACCAAAAACTTGTTGATATCATGACTAAACCGCTTCCGTGTGAAATTTTTAGCACTCTTCGTTTCAAGCTTGGCATTCATCCTTCCAGCCTTCGCTTAAGGGGAAGTAATGAACCGGAACTACTAAAGAAAGATCCGGACCCAACTTCTTCCAAATTAAGGTTCCTAGATTTACAGAAGAGATGGAATCCCCCTTCCATACGAGACTCAACTCCTACCAAATCAAGACTACTAGATTTAGAGAGATCTGATTCTTTTGGGAATCCTACCAAAAGTGATCCATGATTGATTGAAAAATTGAATCGTGATTGCAGAATCCTTCTAATTCTATCCTTGCAGAACCCTTCTAAGTTAATGTTGCTTTATTGAAAGAGAACTGTAATCTTTGATTTTAATTTTGTGTTACTCTATATATATCTTGATTTGGTAGGAGTTGAGTCACGTATGGAAGGAGGATTTTGACTCTTCTGTAAATCCAGCAACCTTAATTTGGTAGAAGTTGGGTCCGGACTACTCCATTGCTTACCAATATTCTTTACCTGGATTTTCCGTATAGCTGCTAACCACACTAACTATGTGAGAAATATCTGGGAGTGTGCATACTATAACATACATGATGCTCCCAACCTGCACTAATATATGAAATGCAGAACATTTGCTTGATCTCCTCATTTGTACTCGACATAAAATACAAAGAGCTTTAAATGTGTAGCTGGTGGTTACTAACTTGCTTACATTTCTCCATCTCGGAAAGAAATGGAGAATTTTTTCAATACATACAACTTGCTTTCCTTCTGATCCCTCGAATTTTCATTTCCAAAATTTTCTACATGGCTCCTAAATCCTTCATATTGAACTCTTGACTGAGTTAGCCTTTGTTGAATATTAAACTTTGTGTTTCCAAAATGGTCAAAGTGGTGTGTGTTACTAAAGTGGTGTAAAGCGGTGTGTGTTACCACAGTGGTGTTTGTTACCAAAGTAGTGTGTGTTAAAGTCTTTGAGTTAAAGTGGGATATGAAAAGTCTTCATGAAGTCTATATAAGAGACTATTGTATTAGTTTTGAAGTAGGTCAAGTCAAGAGAATTAAAAAAACGTACACACCTATAGCCCTCTTCTTCTTCTTCTTCTTCCATTTTTGTTTATTTTTGTTTATTTTTTCTCCACCAAATTTTATAAAGTTAACAAAGTGGTATCATAGCAAGGGGAAAAAGATGGCCAATGCGATGTCGCCATTCAATGTTTCTCGCCTTGCCAAAGAAAATTATGAAAATTGGAATATCCAAATGAAGGCGTTGTTGGGTTCGCAAGACGAATGGGACATCGTCGAGAATGGCTATGAGGAGCCTCAAGGTGATGCTATCTTGACCACCGCCCAACGAGATGCTCTTAGAGATTCACGGAAAAGAGACAAGAAAGCTCTTTTCTTCATCTATCAAGGAGTGGATGAGTCTTCCTTTGAGAAGATTGCCAATGCGACTACATCAAAAGAAGCGTGGGAAATACTTCAAAACTCCTACAAAGGAGTGAATAAGGTGAAGAAGGTACGGCTACAAACACTTCGAAGAGAGTTTGAACAATTGGAGATGAAAGAGATGGAATTAGTCTCGGACTACTTCACAAGGGTTTTGTCCGTTGTTAATCAACTTCGACGGAACGGTGAGAAGATTGAAGATGTTCGTGTGGTAGAAAAATACTTCGATCGCTTGATCGGAAGTATGATTACATCATTGTTTCCATCGAAGAAGCCAAAGATTTGGAGTCCATGACCATTGATGAACTCATGGGGTCCTTGCAAGCACATGAACAAAGATTCAACAAGAGACAAGAATTGGTGGAGAAAACTTTGCAATCAAAGCTAAGCCTAAAAGAAGGTCAAGAAGAATCCAAAGAGAGGAACCATGAAGATCAAAACCGAGGAAGGGGCCAAGGAGCATCTCGAGACCATGGAGGAACAAGAGACCGGGGAAGGAGAGGCGGTTTCCAAGCCAAAAATTATGAAGTTCAAAATCCAAAGTTCACAAGAGGCCGTGGAAGAGGAAGATATTCTCGAAGAGGAAGGTATGATAAATCTCAAGTTCAATGTTACACTTACAATAAGTATGGCCATTATTCCAAAGATTATTGGTCTAGCACTTCTAATCATGTTGAATGAGAGAATAACTACGTGGAAAAAGAAGGTGAAGAAGAACACACTGTTCTTTTATCCTTCAAAGGAGATGGAGAAAAAGAAGGCATGTGGTATCTTGATACCGGTGCTAGCAATCACATGTGTGGGACAAGAAGCATGTTCATGGACCTTGATGAAGGTCAAGTCACTTTTGGCAATTCTTCCAAGGTTCCTGTAAAGGGAAGAAGTAAAATTCTTATTCGTCAAAAAAATTGAAGTCATTCATTTATTTCAAATATTTACTTTGTTCCTGATATGAAGAACAATATTTTAAGCTTGAGCCAGTTGTTGGAGAAAGGCTATGATATCCACATGGCGGATCGTAGTCTTCTCATAAGAGATGAAAGAAAAAGATTGATTGCAAAAGTTCAAATGACAAAGAATCTGATGTTTCTTCTTAATGTCCATAGTGGTGATGTGAAGTGCTTAAATGCATGTGTGAAAGACACTTCGTGGCTATGGCACTTGAGATTCGGCCATCTAAACTTTGGCGGTCCCAAGTTGTTGGCAAAGCAAAATATGGTAAGAGGTTTACCATTCATAAATCAACCTGATCAACTTTGTGAGGGTTGTCTACGCGGCAAACATCATCGGAATAGTTCCCTAAGGAAACAACATCTCAAGCATTGAAGCCACTACAACTTGTTCATACGGATGTTTGCGATCCAATCTCTACAAATTCTCTTAGACAGCGAAAGTATTTTCAAACCTTTACCGATGATTACACTAGAAAAACTTGGGTCTATTTTCTAAGAAATAAATCTGAAGTATTTGCTTCATTTAAAAATTTTAAAGCTTATATGGAGAAAGAAAGTGGATTTTTTCTTAAATCTATCAGGTCGGATAGAGGCGGCGAGTTCACATCAAGAGAGTTCAAATATTTTTGTGAAGAACATGGGATTCGTCATTCCCTTACGTCTCCCTACTCTCCTCAACAAAATGGAGTGGCCGAGCGGAAGAAATGAACCATTCTAAATATGGTGAGAAGTATGTTGAAAAGCAAGCAAATGCCTAAAGCCTTTTGGGCAGAAGCGGTGGAGTGTGTGGTTTATCTTCTAAGCCATTGTCCTACGAGAAACGTATGGAACATGACTCCACAAGAAGCATGGAGTGGACAGAAGCCTGGCGTTGAGCACCTAAGGGTGTTTGGGTGCATTGTCTATGCACATGTACCAGAACAAAGAAGGACGAAACTTGATGATAGAAGCGGCGAACATGTTCTTATTGACTATGATTCAAGAACAAAGGCCTACAAATTGTATGATCCACGTAGCGGCAGAGTCTCTTTAAGTAAAGATGTGGAGTTTGATGAAGAAAGAAATGGGAGTGGAAAGCACAAGAATAATAGAACAATCTAAGCATGTTCTTTGAAGAAGAAGCTCAAGAGCCTAAGGAAGTACAAACTCCATCACCTCCATCATCTCCTATCCATGGTGGTTCTCTGGCATCATCATCCTCATCGTCATCGGGTTCTTTTTCCCGAGTGCCCCAAAAAATGAGAACACTTTCCAAGTTGTATGAGGTAATGGAAAATCAAGACAACCTCACTCTTTTTTGTCTCTTTGTTGATTGCGAGTCTCTAAACTTTGAAGAAGTCATTAGAGACAAAAGATGGAAGGAAGCCATGGATGAAGAAATCAAGGCAAATCAAGGCAATTGAGAAGAATAGCACATAGGAGCTTACCTCGCTACCAAAAGGCAAGAATGTTATTGGAGTCAAATGAGTGTACAAGGCAAAGAAGAACATGAAAGGAGAAGTTGAAAGATACAAAGCTCGTTTGGTCGCAGGCCGGAATCGATTATGATGAGGTATTTTCTCCTGTTGCTCATCTTGAGACAATAAGATTGATTGTTTCTACTACAGCTCAAAACAATTGGAAAATCTTTCAAATGGATATCAAATCGGCATTCTTGAATGGTTTTCTTAAAGAAGAAGTATATGTGGAGCAACCTACGGGTTATGTTAGAAGAGGACATGAAGAAAAGGTTCTAAAGTTGAAGAAAGCTCTATATGGTTTGAAACAAGCACCAAGGGCTTGGAATAGTAGAATCGATATCTACTTTCAAGCAAATGGTTTCATCAAATGTCCTTATGAGCATGCCTTATATACAAAGAAAAATGAGAATGGAGATTTCTTGCTTGTTTGTTTGTATGTAGATGATCTTATCTTTACAGGGAATAATCCAAGGATGTTCCAAGATTTCAAAGATTCTATGGTGCGGGAATTTGAGATGACAGACATTGGGCTTATGTCTTATTATCTCGGCATTGAAGTAAAGCAAGATGAAGGTGGGATATTCATCTCACAGGAAGCTTGCTCAAAATCTATTTTAAAGAAGTTCAATATAGAGGAGTACAATCCTGTTAGCACGCCCGTGGATTGTGGCATCAGATTGTCAAAGCATGATGAAAGAAGTAAAGTGGATCCTACATATTTCAAAAGCTTAGTTGAAAGTCTTCACTATTTAACATGTACGAGACTGGATATTCTCTATGGAGTTGGGCTTATTAGGCGATATATGGAGGAGCCCAAGTCCACCCACTTGTTGGCAACAAAAAGAATCCTTCGTTATATCAAAGGTAGATCAAGTTATGGTTTATATCATTCAAGTGTTGATGATTTTCAACTTGTGGGATACACAGATAGTAATTGGGTAGGAGATCTTGATGAGCGGAAAAACACTAGCGGCTATGTGTTCTTTATGGGGAACACGACATTTTATTGGTCGTCAAAAAAGCAACCTATTGTCACTCTTTCTACATGTGAAGCATAATATGTGGTTGCATTATCAGGAGTTTGTCATGCGATATAGTTGAGAAATATGTTCAAGGAGCTACAAATTGTGCAGGAGGAACCGATCAAGATCTACATGGATTAAAAATCGGCAATAGCACTTGCAAAGAATCCAATTTTGCATGAAAGAAGCAAGCATATTGACACTCACTTTCACTTCATTCGAGAGCATGTGAAGGACAAGGAGATAAAACTCATCCATGTCAAATCTCAAGATAATGTTTCCGATATCTTTACGAATCCATCAAAGCATGAGAGTTTTCTCTTGCTACGGAAACAACTCGGCATGATCAAGTTTAAGGGAGGATGTTGAATATTAAAATTTGTGTTTCCAAAGCGGTCAAAGTGGTGTGTGTTACCAAAATGGTGTAAAGTGGTGTGTGTTACCAATGTGATGTGTGCTACCAAAGTGGTGTGTGTTACCAATGTGTGTGTTACCAAAGTAGTGTGTGTTACTAAAGTGGTGTGTGTTCAAGTCTTTGAGTTAAAGTGGGATATGAAAAGTCTTCATGAAGTCTATATAAGAGACTATTGTATTAGTTTTGAAGTAAGTCAAGTCAAGTGAAGTAAAAAAAACGTACACACCTATAGCCCTCTTCTTCTTCTTCTTCTTCTTCCATTTTTGTTTATTTTTCCTCCACCAAAATTTATAAAGTTAACAGCCTTCTCCTTCTAAATTACTGACTTGATCTTTGTTGCAATAACCATGTCAACAATGTAGAGTACCAGATAGATGTACAAGCCATTCTCAAGACTCCAAATATAGATGCAATGGTCGTATTCACTCATAATGTAGCCTTAGCTGATGAAAATTGTGTAAAACCGCTTGTACCATTGTATTACACTGATTTCTTCAATTTGCAGACGTTATTCTTCTTTCCATCAATTTTGAAACCCTTTACATATCTTATGTCTCATTTTAGTCTACACCTTTGTTTTGAATTTAGCCTTTCACTATCACCATCAACTTCTAAAAAATATTCCTTCTTATTAGGTATAAGCACGTACATAGACATAAAGTATCTTGTTTTATGAGAGAATGTTGAAGAGAATGAGCTGTCTATTGAATATATTAGACCTAAGCTAATGATTATTGTTCCATTGAAAAAATAAGTGAATCCTAAGGTATTTTAGAAGCATGTCTTACATATGGGGCTCATAGACAACTTTGATTTATTTAGCTAGTGAGAGTTTGTATGTTGATATTGCAATTGTAAACAATTAGTTTCCTATAATACAATTTTTGTATTCCCTACGCAGCATGGGGGACTAGTATGAGTCTTTAAGGCTTAGGATGTCCACGCTTATAAAAAAAAAAAACAATTATTGTATCACAATCAATAGAATGATGTATAACTTCTCTACATTTCTATTTTATGCCAAATAGTGATTAATTTGAATAATAAGGACTAAAAAAAATCTTGAGGACCAGATTTTGGGATATATTTGTTCAACAAATCATCAGGTTATAATGCTTGAAATCATAGAGAATTAAGCTACTAGATGGTGACTATAGAATGTATCATATCGTAGTGTACCTATGGTGGCCTCAATGATTAGGTATTAGCTATGGTGGCCTCAATGATTAGGTATTATTGATTTATTTGTTTAGGTCTTCTTTAGCTTGTATATATTGGCTCGACTATCTGGAATCTATTTTCAATGTGGGCATTGTCATCAATTTTTAAACTAAATTTGTATATCTATAGGAGTCCTTTCATTACAAATATCTGTAATAATAAAATATTAATTTCTTTTGATGATTATTACAGCCAAGTGGGACAATGTGTTCTCTTTTATTCAATTATAATTTGGAAAATGCACATCCTTTATAACTGGGATTAAATCTACTCAAGTATAAGGTATTAGCCATATCAAATAGTAGTTATATGTTACTAATTAATAAAATAATTTAAGATTTTACAAATTTTAATTCTCATTGATGAGCAAGGAGCCTGTAATTACCTACGATATACAGTCTTTATGCAATCTGTCAAAACTCTATCTCTCTTATACACCTACGATTGCATCTTCCCATCAAGAACTAGAGAGAACTAAAAGTTCCTTAAGGCTCCGTTCTTTTGATGGAACTTTTAAAAGACCAGAACACCGATGCTCAGGAACAAGTGGCAAGAGTCTGAGAAGAGAGGGAGATGATTTCTAACCATTTTAGTCGATGGTATTTCAAATTTATGAGTTCAATTTAGTTAGAAGTTTCACATCTATTACTCTTAAAAAATCCAAAAATTTTGGTGGAACTGAAAAGTTCCATATTTGTGAAACTTTTGCATTTTATGAATAATATACTTCCAGACATCATGTAAAATTAGGTATACATCATGTAAAATTAGGTATAAAACAATGAAAGTTCTAGACTTTAAAAGTTCTACCAAAGGAACGGAGCCTAAGAGAAGTAGATATTTGTTATGTTCCACACACACTTCATATTCAAGAAATTAGGAGCTCTTTACGTGTGCAACTATTAATGGTGGCTATAGGTATGTCGCAATAACTCTATTGATCATGAATGAGTGTGTTGAGTTAATACAAAATATTTTAATTTTCTACATTTGGTCACTGGAAATGCTCGAGTATGGTACTCCCCAGATCCAAACAACGCTCTTCACAACTTTTTTTGGCCCTCCTTTATTAACACCGAGGGGTGGACTAATGCAAATTGAAACATGAGATTGAAACAAAGAAGAGATCACATTTCCCTTTTTCTAAAAACCAATTTTGAATGAAAAAGAAAAACGTAGAAAACTCTCTAAAGGGAATGGAAATTTTATTGATCAAAACTTTAAAAAAACCATTACAAGAGTACCTCAAATACATCTCAAACCCACTCAAACTCTCCAAAAATGCACTTACAAAAAAAAATTAGTAAGTTTCTAAAAATAGCAAAACTAAAAACAGTCTCAAAATCTGACTAGACTCTTAAATAAAGCTTTTCAAACCGAACTAGGGGATCCGATTTGGTCTTGCTCTTGAAAGACCAAAACGGTCTTGCCCAGGTTCAGCTTCCCACATGTGGTGATAAAAATGGAAGAAAATATCAAGCGGAGGGAAGTCAATCAAAAAACAAAAAAAAGAGAAAATGATGACTCTCCCCATCTTATCACCACATGTGAACTTCGGCAAGACTGTTTTGGTCTTTGAAAGAGCAATACCAAATCCGATCCCCCCTCCTTTACTTCCAAAACGATAGTAAAAGAAAAATCACTTCACACTACATTTTGAGCCTCCAACAATATAAAATAATAGCTATTCACATCCAAACGGAAAGTTTTGCTTCTTGGAACTTAGGTCGCACAGTAATAGACTATTTCTTCTTCTGGAGGGCCGATTTCTTTTTATCCAATCGTTCCAGATATTCATCAGCAGCTTTTTCTACATCATGGACCAAGATAAAATGCGATGAGGCAATGCATCAAGACAATAATTTCTGAAATGTTCCTTCCCATTCTTATTTCCAGATTGATAACATGAACTACTGAGAATACTGAGAGAGGTGAAAGAAAGGAACACCAAGAGTAAGAGGAAGGAGAAATAGCTATGAAACCAGATTGCAACCAACAGATGGTAGATAGTTCAGCCTCTGATCCACACCTTGGGTAAACATGATACCCTTTTTTCCTTTGGTAAAGGAGAGCCTTAACCGTGAGCATTTCTAAAACAAACCTCCATAAGGAGGAATAGATAGAGACCATACGTATTGCCAAGTTGGTTTCTCCACTTGCAACCTGAGATGACTGATGAGCTAGCTTTGGCTTTTCTTTTGGTTGTAACAGGAGTCTGAGTAATGTGGTAAGTTGATCTAAAAGAAAATGTACCTGAGAAGTCCCTCAATGCTTACTTGAACTCTGGAAGCAAAGAGTTCTTGAAGCAACCAAAAGAAATAAAAATGAGAAGCCCTGGATTGTCTCAGATGCCTGTGGGCTTGCCAATATTACCCACACAACATCTTAGATTGACAGTAAGAAAATTACCATGTTAGATGCTCGGAAGTAGCCCACTCCACAGACCACAGTGAATGACACAGGTCTCCATCACTGCTTCGATAAGAGTGCAAAGGCGTGAGATCTGTAAGACGTTCGAATTAGTGAACCTTGCACTCAGATTTCTTTCGGCCCCACCAATTGATTTCTTTGAATAAATTTCTTTAATCCAGGTACCACGGCTTCGAAAGGAGCCTTTCAGCGCTGTATTTTATGAAGCACCAGAACATTGATATGACTGGAGACAGCTGCCCTATTTTGGCTAAGGAGTCAAATCCCCTATGGGTATAATCGGACTTGCCAAATCCGGTTATCACCATTTGAGGTGGCCACGTGTCTCTTTTAACACCCCGTTCACTGTGATTTAAATTCATCCACCCCTAGGTTCAGCCACCCATCCTTGGTTTTTTTTTTTTTTGAAATATTAATTTTATTTTTTAATATTTTAATATTAAAAAAATCCTAAAACAGTTTTTTAATTTTAAAAAATAAAATTAATATTTAAAAAAAAAACAAGGTTGGGTGGGTTAACCCTAAGGTAGGTGAATCTGAACCACAGTTAAGGGGTGTCAAAGGGGACACGTGGTCACCTCAAAGGGTGATAACCAGATTTGCCAAATCCAGTTATCACCGTAGAGGATTTGACTCCTTTTGGCAAAGTCCGTTGGTGATCGAAATATTTTATGGGCCATGATGCGCAAGGGGAATGCTAGCCCCGCTCTCTAATTCAATTTACTTACTTATTAAATTTTTTTTTTCAAAGAAGAAGGAGACAAGGATTTGTGTCAACCAGTTGTGACACATTTTTTGCCCAACTTGTGATTCTCTCCCATTGTAACTAGGGGTAGTTACATCCCTCACCTCCTCTGGACTACTGCTATTCGACTTTGATGAAAGTTTATCATGGCCACTCAAAGAGATTGTGTCGCGTCCTAATATCTCACCTAAGTTAAAGTGAGACCTTGACACGTTACTTAATCATCATAACATCATGTCATAAAGCATTTAAGATAATCTAAAAAGTGAACATGAAAATTTTCTTTAATTAACAACCATCAAATCTAAATATTTCAAATTAAAACTGAAACATAATAAATCATTCGAATCATCCATCATAATTCTTAACCATCAATTCAACTTAATCATAAATCCAACATTAAATCCATTACAATTTTCTTAAACTCAATTTAAATACTAAGGAATCAATTTCCAAAAAACGGCCAACGATCTAAATTTCATTCAGCATCAGGATAATCACATGTTGTATCTTCTTCTTTTTCGTATTCTTTCTCTTCCTACGATCCAGATGCACAAATATCAAACATTGAACCTGTCGAAAATAACAGTCCGGCTGAGTATTGAAAACACTCAGCGTATATGAACTCCTAACTAACAATATTATAAATATTAATGTAAAGCATAAATTATGGTTTAAACAATACATGTACACATAAATAATTTAGAGTGCGGAAGCATCTTTTCAATTCTTTCATGTATTTGCTTGTACTTACCTTTCTTGTCGTAGTTTATTGTCTTTCTTATCCCGTGAATGAATTCAACAAGCATACAATATGCAATAACTTAAAGTAACTCTACCCCATAAATTGGGTAAAGACTAATATATACTTTACTTACCGAGGTACCACATGATTTTGCATGTTATTGGGTGCATACGGCTTGTTTTTGCACATTATCCTGTGTGCACTTGTTTGTGATTAACTTATTTAGCATATCTTGCCTTAATCTTAGACTTGTTGGTACCCGGGCAGTGCAAAACTCGAAATACATTCATACTTTTGTACTTATATATATACTTATGTGAAATACTTATAATCTTGTTTCTTCTCACACTTGTACATATTCGATTCATGAGTGAGAGTGAATGAACGATAATAACCCTCAATTAAATCGCATCCTAAATTATCGGTCAAGAATTCTTAAAGATTCATCATAACGATTAAAGTCACCATGATAATACCTCTAAGCCACACAACCATAATTCATGGTTTGTTTTAACCAAACATATATAATCCATACAATTAATACATTATACATCAAAATGTGATAATTCATATTTATCATGATTAGTTAATTAAAATATGCTCTATAGGGTTTTTACAACAAGAATTTTGAAATTAAATCAATCATAATATATTAATTTCACATACAATGTCATTTGTTTGATTTAACTAAGACCCCTAATCTTACAACATCACAAATTTGCATCACTATCACAAATATTCCATCAATCCAACAACATCATGTCCTCCATTCTCCATCATACATAATCCACGAAATATTTCATTTCCCATTTTTGAGTTATATATCATAAATCATAATAGAAAACTCTCCAGAAATCACGAAAATCTTATATGATGAACCTACATAATAATAATCATGCTTTAATCGATTTTTTACATTAGATCTTGATCTTATCACTCTTATTTACATTAAAGATTACTCTATTAGTAGAAGGGAATTCATATTTACCTCTCCTAATCGTTTCCCTATGATCTATCTATCACTAGAGGAAAACCTTTGATCTTGATCTCCAATCGTTTCTCTTTTTTTTTCTAGTTGAAAGTCCCTAAAAATCCTAGGTTTTCCTCTTTCTAGATTTCTAAAACTCTTAATAAACTTTTCCAACTCTAGTCTCACGAAAGGTCTTTATAGGGTTTAGAATCCTAAGAAAGCTAAAAAGTCAAAAAAAATGTATGTTTCACAATTTCTTACCAAAATTGGGAGGATAGTCCGATGGCTCATAGTGTTATCTGAATTAAGAGTTCTTTACGTGTGCAACTATTAATGGTGGCTATAGGTATGTCGGAATAACTCTATTGATCATGAATGTGTGGGTTGAGTTAATACAAAATATTTTAATTTTCTACATTTGGTCACTGGAAATGCTTGAGTATCACCTTTCCTTTTTCTAAAAACCAATCATGAATTAACAAGAAAAACGTAGAAAACTCTCTAAGGGGAATGGAAATTTTATTGATCAAAACTAAAAAAACCATTAAAAGAGTACCTTAAATACATCTCAAACTCTCCAAAAATGCACTTACAAAAAATAAAAATAGTAAGTTTCTAAAAATAGCAAAACTAAAACCAGTCTCAAAATCTGATTAGACTCTTAAATAAAGTTTTTCAAACCGAAGGGGATCGGATTTGGTCTTGTTCTTACAAGGCCAAAACGTTCTTGCCCAGGTTCAACTTCTGACATGTGATGATAAAAATGAGAGAAAATATCAAGCGGAGAGAAAATAAAGTAAAAGGGAGAAAATGATATGACTTTTCCCCTTTTTATCACCATACGTCGGTCATTGAAACTAGGCAAGATTGATTTGGTCTTGCAAGAGCAATACCAAATCCGTTCTCCCCCGGTAAAGTAAAAATTTACCAGAAATAATAAAAAAATTCACTACAAACTACATTTTTGAACTTCCAACAATATATAATAATAGCTATACATATCCAATCGGAAAGTTTTGCTTGTTGGAACTTAGGTCACACAGTAATAGACTATTTCTTTTTCTGGAGGGCCGATTTCTTTTTATCCAATTGTTCCAGATATTCATCAGCAGCTTTTTCTACATCATGGACCAAGATAAAATGCGATGAGGCAAGCATCAAGACAATAATTTCTGAAACTTTCCTTCCAATTCTTACTTCCAGATTGATCACATGAACTACTGAGAATGCTGAGAGTGGTGAAAGGAACACCAAGAGTTAGAGGAAGGAGAAATAGCTATCAAACCAGATTGCAACCAACAGATGGTAGATAGTTCAGCCTCTGATCCACACCTTGGTTAAACATGATACCCTTTTTTCCTTTGGTAAAGGAGAGCCTTAACCGTGAGCATTTCTAAAACAAACCTCCATAAGAAAATCTGGAAATTTTTTTTGTTTTTTTGAGGAATAGATAGAGACCATACGTATTGCCAAGGTTTCTCAACATGCAACCTGAGATGACTGATGAGCTAGCTTTGGCTTTTCTTTTGGTTGTAATACGAGTCTGAGTAATGTGGTAAGTTGATCTAAAAGACAATGTACCTGGGAAGTCCCTCTATGCTTAATAACTTGAATTTTCATAATGGCTTCCACTACTCTGGAAGCAAAGAGTTCTTGAAGCAACCAAAAGAAATAAGAATGAGAAGCCATGGATTGTCTCAAATGCCTAGAGGCTTGCCATTACCCACATAACATCTTAGATTGACAGTAGGAAAATGACCATGTTGGATGCTCGGAAGTAGCCGACTCCACAGCGAATGACACAGGTCTCCTCCATCACTGCTTCCATAAGAGTGCAAGGCTTGAGATATGTAAGACCTTCGAATTATTGAACCTTGCACTCAGATTTCTTTCGGCCCCGCCAATTGATTTCTTTGAATAAATGTTGGGGGTCGATTAAAATAGCTCATGGGGAATGCTTGAGCCAGCCACTGCTTTAATCCAAGTACCACGGCTTCGGTGTATTTTTATGAAGCACCAGGACATTGAGATGACCGAGACAGCTGCCTTATTTTGGCAAAGGAGTCAAATCCTCTAGGGTTATAACCGGATTTGCCAAATCCGGTTATCATCATTTGATGTGGCCACGTGTCCCCTTTAACCCCCCTTAATTAGGGTTCAAAATTCACTCACCCCTAGGGTTCACCCACCCATCCTTGGTTTTTATTTTTTTAATATTAATTTTATTTTTGTAATATTTTAATATTAAAAAAATCCTAAAACAGTTTTTTAATTTTTAAAAATAGAACTAATATTAAAAAAAAAAAAACAAGGATGGGTGGGTGAACCTTAGGGGTAGGTGAATTTGAACCATAGTTAAGAAAATTAAGAAGTGTCAAATGAGACATGTGGCCACTTTAAAGGGTGATAACCGGATTTGCCACAGTTAGAGCATTTGACTCCTTTGGGCAAACTCAGTTGGTGATCGAAATATTTTCTGGGCCATGATGCTCAAGGGGAGTGCTAGCCCCGCTCTCCAATTCAATTTATTTATTTATTTATCTTTTTTTTTTCCAAAAGAGAAGATAAAGGATTTGTCCCAACTAGTTGTGACACATTTTTTGCCCAACTCGTGATTCTCTCCTGTTGTAACTAGGGGTAGTTAAAGAATCACCGCTCTCGCAAACTAATGGAACAGTGCTGGTTAAAAGTTCGAACTAGTTCATTTATTTAATAAACAAGTCAAGTTTGATGGTTTTCAAGTTCATTTGGTTAACGAGCCAAGCTTCAACACACTCTTACTAGGCTCGTTAAAAACTCATTTCGATTATATATACATATTAACCTACTAAAAGGTTTAAAATATACTTATTTCATTTAAATATTAAAATTAAGTATATGTATTATATACTTGTAAATATTAATAATATATAATGTATTTTATATGTTAAGAATACCCTTAATATAATTATAATCTTCCACTAAAATTTTTGTTAACATCTTGATTTATTTGTCTAGGATAATAAAGTGAATTTTTTTCCTAATTTAAATAGTTATATCTAATAAATCAAGCTGCTCGTGAACTACTCGAGTTCGATTTGTAAAGCTCGAGCTCGTTTATTTAATAAACGAGTCAAGCTTGAACATGATTTTCGAGCTGTTTAATAAACAAACAAGCTTGAACACAACACTACTTGGCTCAGTTCGGCTCAACTCGGCTCGACTTAATATCACTCGTAGTTGTAACCGTATCTCCTTTGAATTAGTGTTTTTATATTCTCATACTAAATAACCTTTTGTTGCTTTTATAAGTGTAACGCCCCAAAATCCCCCTTAGGAGTTATGAGGCTTTGGCAACGTCACTTACACTTAAAACCATCCTGCAAAGAGTATACAAGGCATGCTAAATAGTGAACTGAAAATTTCTTTAATATAATAACTTAACTGTATTCCAAGTGCAATCGTTTACAATAACTGAATATAACTAAGACATGTACATAAAATTCTCAACATGAGTTACCAACTCAACTGATATAAATATCCCCAGAAATAGAAACCCAAAAAACATGTCTCTCCCTCTATATCACTCAACCATAAGGACATATGTCTTGACCCCTATCATCCTCAAGAACATCTCAAGAAGGCTCCTGCCCTTCATAGTCCATCTCGATCTAATGCCCTGGGATACAATGTCGAATGAACCTGCCGACATAAAATGTACGACTGAGCATGGAATACTCAGCGTCTACAAACTACTAGTTAACCATGTTATGAACTTCACATTACATATGTATTAAGGCATTTCATAATCTAAATAGCATAATCAACAATAATAATCAGAGTACGGAAGCATAATACAATTTTATAAGCCTTGATTCTTGTCTTGATCTTTGACTGATAGGACTCATTTCATCTTGTCTTGCCCTTGAGCGGATCATAGAAGTCTTGTCTTAGTTCTTGTCGTGTCAGGATCATAATTGTTCATTTTTTCTTGTCATGTGTACATTGCGTGTCTAGTTCTTGCTTATTTTATCTCATTGTTGCGTAGGTCATGCTTGTTTCATCTTGTCTTGTCTTATTCTTCGTGAATCATGGTTGTCATGTCTAGTTCGTGCTTGTCTTGTTCATTTCGTATTTATCTTATATTTCTTGTCTCGTGTTTCTTGTCTTGTGTTGTTCTTGCTTTGAGACAGATGCCAGTACCCGTACCTGGTCATAGTATACTTGCATCCTCTCTTGTATTCTCGTTATCTTGCTTGTAAGTTTCTTATGATCTTGCTTGCTTAGAAACAGATGATAGTGCCCGTACCTGGTCATGGTACACTAACATCTTTCTTACTTATCTTGAGGCGTATGCTAATGCCCGTACCTGGTCATAGTACATTAGCATACTTTATTTCTTGACTTGGAAACCTATACCAGTGCCCGTACCTGGTCATAGTACACTGACATATTTTCATATCTGGAGACAGGCACTAGTACCCGTACCTGGTCATAGTATATTAGTATCCCCTCATGGTTGTCACTGATGTTAATGTCTGTACCTGATCATAGTACATTAACATCATTTATTACTTGTCTTGGAAATAGATGACAATGCCTGTACCTAGTCATAGTACACTGACATCCTTTCATATTCTTGCTTGTGAAATTTCTTTTCATTTCTTGTGCATTTGTCTTGTCTTAGAAATGTATGTTAGTGCTCGTACCTGATCATAGTACACTAACATACTTCCTTATTCTTGCTTGTGAGTCGTACTTGTTCTTGATCTTAGAATCTGTTTGTTCTTGATTTATTATACTCGTGTTGGTCGTAGGAAATCATGCTTGTTCGTGTTCTTGGGAAATCATATTTATTCTTGATCTTAGGAGAATCATGTTTCATTCATGTTCTTGGGGAATCATGTTTAATCATGGTCTTGAAACATTGTTTTTGTCCTTGTTCGTGGTAACTCATACTTAGTTTGATCTTGGGAAATCATGTTTAAGTGACATCATACACGAGGAAATGTCAAACACATAGTAGTGGGTGTGTGCATATGCTTGGTGTACAGTTAAGGAAAATAAGGAATCATACAATTCCTCATGCATAATTAGGGAAAACTAATAAGTCATCGAAATACGTATGCAATTTAGAGAAAACAAGGAAATCTTATCAATACACCATACATAGCATTCATTTTACAAATACAAGGCCATAGGCCATAGATCAACCAAAACATTCATCCACCCTAGACCTAACATGATTTTATTTGTGAACTTTGCACAAAATGGAGAATGAGTAAAATGTTCTACTCTCTCATCATTACCCATCCATTCCTCCTTAATATCAAGAATCTCTAACTAGCCATTTAGAGGGTGTATTCACATTCTCTTTGTCTAAACCCTTCCCTTTCATCTTATTTAAACAAAATCATGCATCAATACTTAATATGCATAGAGGAATCATAACTAAGTTGGGTGGTATATTATTATCTTTCAATCATTCAAACAAGGGCTTATCATACTAGAAATCATGGAAGAATCACCACATGAAAAGCTAGTAGAGTGTTATACCTTAAGGAGATCAAATCTCCACTTGAGGATGCCTTGGAACCGAGATCCTAGCTTGAATGGCCTTGGAGAAGAGGATTCGAGCTCCTCTTGATCTTCTCACGAATCCCCTTTTGTGATTGTTTACTCGTGGCTTAGCTCGTGAGAAAAGCCTTGGCTTGCACGATCCTTGCTCCCCTTTTGGTCTTTGAGAAGCTTGAAGATTGAATTTGGGGGTTTCCTTGGTCTTGAAAGAAACCCCCCTTTGGAAACCTAAGTTTCCTCATTTTTCTCTTAAAAATCCTTCTCTAGGTATTAGAAACCTTGGTCCATCGAAAATGGGGTATATATAGTGTTAGGTTTATGAAAAACCTAAAAAAAAATAATTTTGGGTGATCTCGCTCGAGCGGGCCTCCATCTCGCTCAAGCGGGTTGCTCCTGGTATTCAAAAACAGCATTTTGGTCAATCTCGCTCGAGCGGGTTTGGATCTCGCTCGAGCGAGTTTGTCTGCAAAAATGCTCTTCGGTATTTTGGCCATAACTTTTGCCTCGGTGGTTGGATTTTGATGATTCAACTTGTGTTGGATTCATCTTTCGAAGAGGAACAACTTTCATGTTTTATATAACTCCTAATTTTGAGTTTTATTTTTCTAAAACTGGCTCTAAAGCCGACTGATCTGCGAATAGGTTTCGTCAACCCATATTGCAGCAGATCCGATTGTGGAAATCGGGCGTTTGACTTAACCCCGGCTCAAATTCTGAAAAAATGGTAAACATGAACCTCAAAGAGGGTTCTAATACCTTTCCAAAAATTCAATACTCACTCGATTCCAAGCAATGATGACTAAACTAGAGCCCTTTAAATTTGAGGTAAATGCCGAAACATACCTTTTCAACACCTAGAACACTTCGAGTGTTTTCACACTCTTTTCCCTTGGGTCCAACACCCTACTCACATCTCATAAATCATTCTCCACAGGTTTTTAACCCACCTCAATGATCATTAAGTTCACACCGACATGCATGAAGGCTCCGGCCTCTTTATGCCTCATGCACTAGCACCATTCACCTACAACCCATTTAAACACTCAGGGTATTTTATACCCTTGTTTTTAGACACTTAGAGTATCTTTATACTCTCTTTTGAGATTCAAAACACACACCTACAATCCTCACTTAACTCCACACATTAATTTGAACAAAATGGACCATCCTACCAAGAACAAAATGTAAAGGCCTTAAGCCTTTACACACACCACACAAGGCACTATCCACACATTATTCATGGCACTATTCTCGGCCTAGGAACTCTCGGTTCCGGGTTTCTACATACATACTAAGGGTATTTTCATAACTCATCCACCTCGAATCCAACCCCTACTCCATTCTCATAACTCCCGACCCTAGGTTTCTTAAACCAACTAAGGTAACCCATTGAGCACAACCCAAATGCATGGGAGGCCCCGGCCACTACAAAATCGCTCAAATTGACACTAAGAGTGTTTTTATACTCTTGCATGTATTCCCAAAACACCTTACACCTCTTAATTCATACACCGACTCCCATCACTCTCAAGCCATGAGGAAACCCTCACTCTCATTAACCAAACCCAACTTATAATAAAGGTCTTTGGCCCTTCCAATACTAGTGCCCTCGACACTATTCACTCACATGAACAGTGCTTGCACATGAACAGTACTTGTAGAAAATCCGGGGCTCTACAATAGGAGGGATTCGGAAGCACACACTTATCGAATTTTGGTCATAATTCCCAAGGCTCATTCTAGAAAGGATTTTATTTTATTTTAAATTGTAAAATTGTGAACATTATATGTATTGAATGAATATGTATTAAATAATTTTTTGATAAAATGGGTAATGTTAGTTTTACAGTTAATTATTATTATGTTATTATATATTGCTTACAAGTGGAAAGAATACAGGTACTACAAAAATTAATAAAAAATAATTAATTTTTTATTAAAATATATTTAACAACAGTTATATAACTATTGCTAATAACTTGACCAAAGGTTATTGAATTAATTTTTTTATTCAAATATGTTTTAGCGATAGTTCCTTTTATCAACATTATATTAAATTAACGGGATTGCCCTTAATGAAGCACCAATAAAAAGTTTAGAGAACCACCACTAATACCTTTATTCTTTATTGGCGGTTCAAACATATTGCCGCTAATTCTTCTTGCAGTGCCGGTTTTACAAGCGGTCCACTAAACCACTCCTAAAAGTTTTAGTGGCAGTTTACTATCCTTTAGTGGTGGTTTTGAACTACTGGTAAAACTCTTTTTTTTATAGTGACATTGTCATAAAGTGTTGGCTTAACTATAGACCCTATGAGATTTATACTATGTGTAGAGTATGAAACCTATGTGAGCATGCGATTTTACTCCGCCTCATGGGGTGAGGTATGTTGAGAGTCGCCACCTATTAATTCAAAAGAGATAAGTCTCCGAGTTGTGGATAAGTTCTTGGTCTACGTGAGAGTTCTAAGTAAGAGGTTCGGTTAAGTCTCAGGGAAGGTGTTAGGCACCCCAGGACCCCTATTTTACAATGGTTACCTACTTTCTAGGTTTAAGCCAAATTAAAGTCAAGTTGTTTGTTCACATGCCTAAGTATTTAAAGTGATACTAACCTAAGAAAGAGAAAGTTAACTAGGGTCGAACCCGAGTTGGGTTACTTACATACTCACAAGGTTGAGATCAGACCGAACGTAGTTCTAGCACATGAACCCATGCCAAGGCTAAGGGGTTGTGTGTGTGTACCAGGGTGGCTAAGGGTCTAACCCAGAGGTTAGGATTTGGTTGATCGGGTTGGTCAAGTGCATGGTTTGGGCCCGATAGGCCGGGGGTTAGTCCGGTAGACTAAGAGATAATCTGGTAGACTAGGATTAGGCCAGTAGGCCGAAGGGGTAAGTCCGGTATACTAGATTTAGGCCCTATAGGCCAAGGTCGGATTAACCAAGGTTAGGGTTTCTAACTGGGGTTAAAGGTCAAGCTAACCATGGTTAGGATTGCTAACCACAGTTGAGGGTGATAAGGTTAGGCCCAGTAGGCTAAGGTTGGGTCTGGTAGGCCAAGGGTGAGCCCGGTAGGCTAAGAAATTAAGCCCAGTAGGCCAAAAGAGGGTTTAACATGAGTTAGGGTTGCTAACCCGGGTTAAAGGGTAACTCAACCATGGTTAGGGCTGCTAACCATGGCAAAAGATTCCAAAGCAGAACATTTTGGTCTCACAACAAGTTTTAAAAGTTTTTAGCATTTTTCAGATTTTTTTAGGGGTTAAGGGGGACCTTAACCATGGTTAAAAGTTAATCGGGGTTGAATTAACCCCAGTTAAAGGTACCAGTGTCTGGTCAGAGTGGGCCCAGATAGCTTGGAAGGGCCCTAGAATGGCCTCCTACCTGGTCTGGGCCCTGTGTAAAGCCCAAAATTACAGAAAAATGGGAATGGCAATAGAGAATCTACCGCCATTTTCAGCTTCCTTCTGACCTGAGTTTGCTGGCCTGGGATTTGAGTTATTGATGAACCTAAGGGGTTCTGGCCCTTAGAGTTAAAGAGGGGACTCCCCTGAGTGTCCTGGGCCTAGGTGGTGGTCTGAAGTGGGCCTGAATACATTGTAATTGAAAATACAGAATGACGGTAGAGTTTCTACCACCATTTTGGACAGTTTCTGTTCCAGGCCATTTAACCATGGTTAAGCATGCAAGGGTGACCCTAGAAGGACCAAGGTAGAAAGATAAGAGCTTGAGGGTTCTAACCATGGCCCTAGAATGGACCAGGACCCACTCAAGAGGGTGTAACAATTACTATAATGAAAAGCCCACGAATGGCAGTATTGAGATTACCGCCATTCCTGGCATTTTTTAAAGAAACTACAATTTCCCCTTCTGGGCTGAGCCAGGCCATATCCAAGGGATCCCTCATGGACTGAGGGCCCCCCAAAACAACAAAGGAGGTTCCATGCATGGTAAAGGCCTTGGGCCCACTACAAAAATAATGGCATGTGGTGGCGGATTGCTGAAGGCGGTTCAAATAATCCGCCGCCACATATAGCACATTCTACGGCGAGTCTATAATACTTCCGTCAATTACTGTTTTCGGGGCTATAGTAACAACGGTTAATTAATAACAGCCGTTACATAGCATATACGACGGCGGGTTCATATATACCCACTGCGGCAATCTTTCCCTCCTATCCTTTTGGTTTTCTGCCACCTTATTCGCGGCGAATGTATAGCGGCAGGTGTATCAATAACCATCGTGAATTGTTTAGTTAGGCTGGCGGATATAATATAATCGCCGTGTTTTCTTTATATATGACGGTGGGTATAGTGTAACCGCCATGATATTCCTTTAATAGGACCCCGATAGTGTTTTCTTTCTTCCTTCCCTGCTCTTCTGCTCTCCTGCTCTCTCTGCTCTTCGACCACTCCACCACCGTCGACCACCTGATCTCCGGTCACTCCACCATCTCTGACGACCTCTAACCAGCGCCGGCGACTTGCGCTTTCTACATCACATGCTGTAGAGACCCGAATCTTTTTTTCATATTTTTATTGCATTTTATTAGGGGTATTATAGTCCTTGTGATGTTTTAATGTTTATTGTATTGTATATCTAATGGGTGTAGTGTGATTAAGGTTTAATCAAACTTCTAGTTCAGGAATGTCATATCACACTCTAAACTTTAGGAAGCTCTAGTTTTGGCACCGTTTATTGGAATTGAGTGATTCTTGAAAAATTAGAAAGGTATTGGAAACCTCTTCGAGGTTCATGTTTAATGTTTTTCTTTATTTTAATCTAAGCTAAGTCAAAAATGGGTTTTCCGAGGTTTTGTCTGATGGAATTGCAGATCAATCAACTTTGGGGAGTTTTTGGTTCATAAATAAAGGAGAATTTGGAAATTCTACACACTAAAAATGTTCGTTTTCGAAAGACGAATCCAACGCAAGTTGAATCGTCGAAATCCAACGAACGAGTCAAAAGTTATGGCCAAAATAGTAGAGTAGGTCAAAAATCTGCAGAACACCGATCGCTCGGTCAGAAGTAGCGATCGATCGGTAGCTATCGACTGGTCCAAAATTTTGTATGGGAAAATTTTCCAGAGAGTGTGTTTATGACCGATCGCACGGTCAAAAACACTGATCGATCGGTCATAACCACCGTTCTATCGGTCTTTCGTATTTTAGACAAAATTTTAGTAAGGACTTTTAGGTCTTTTCGTTCTTAACCCTTGGGGCTATAAATAGGGGGTCCTACTCGAGATATTAAAATACACTACTTATTTCTAACCTAATTTGGCAAAAAGGGGGAGAAAACCTAGGGTTTTGAGAGAGGGGTTGCCTGGAGAAGAAGGAAATTGCTAGAAGATTGAGAGGAAAGCTTGGAGATCGTCCTCAAAGCTTCCCCAAATCACCTCGGGAGCGTTTTGAATTCAAGGGAAGGATTCCTAAGGTCGATAAACTCCCTAACTCAACTCTATTAATGAAGTTTGATAAATATTAGTTTAATATGAATGATAGAAATGATAATTTGATTTGTTTTCCCTAATTATGTATGGATTAAGCTTACTAGAGATGAAAATGGATTTATACTATGGATGGATTGAACGGAGGAAGGGAAATACTGTGGAGGATTGGGATGAATGTATGGATATGGAGTATGTTTGGGTTGTGTGGATGGATTATTGTGTGATGGAATGTTAAGAATGGGAAAGGGCAAAGTATCCATAATTAACGCACTCTACATGTTTGTTGAAATGTCTAAGAATGCTAAATATTAGTATGGTGCTTTTGATTATGAAGAAATTAAGTTAAATAAATATTGTATTGTTATGATAAATTACGCTCTATTTACTTATATGGTGATCGGTATTCGGGTAGGCCAAACCTTAGAGGAAAATCCTCCACGTTGGGAATTCTCTAATTAGGGAGATGTAACCTAGCGGAGTTTCCTAACGGAAGATTGGAATCTAAGGGATGACATATTTGAATTCCAATCACGACACTCAAGCACACGTGCACTCGCATGGTAAGTATTCACGTCTCATGTGTCCACTTGTCTCACAAGCATACATGCATTGGATACGAATATGTTACGAATTATGCCATGAAAGAATGATCCCCCACTACGAACATCCACTATACGCGTTGTCGCACTCATATCATGCTATGAAAGAATGATCCCCCATTAAGAACATCCACTGTACGCGTTGTAGAACACTATGAATTATGAATTATTTGTTGACGGGACAAACACACTATGAATCATGCATGTATAAGTCTAAGCATATGTTAAGATAAGTTCATGGATAAGAATTGCACAAGTACACGAGTCAAGATGATGTTATGACATTTTATATGCTACGCACTCTGATTGTGCATATTTTACGTGAAGTTATTATGATTAAGCTTAGATAAACCAAGTTATGATATTGTTATTGCTCCTGCTATTTTATGTTGTTAGTTTGTTTATCCACTAAGTATTCCATGCTCAGTCAACCTATCATTGTGTAACGCCCCGAAATACCCCTTAGGAGTTTAGGGATATTTTAGGTGTCACACTGCGAACCTATCAAACCATCCTGTAATGCACAAGATAAAATACAGTACTCATAACGATAATCAGAGCGCGGAAGCTATCATATATGCGGAAGCATAAACAAATTTTCATTTCTTCTGATGATCCAAAATAGTATTCCAAGTTAACATAAATACAAGACATGTCTAAGCCTAAGGTGGACAGGCCCACCTGTCAAAATATCAAAATACACCAAACCCTCTCATACTCTCCCCTCAACAGTAGTCGAGGTATGGCCACGCATCGAGGTCTCGGTCCGCCTGAGACTGTAATGGGATAGCCGACTCTCTCTCCTCTGTATACTCTTCCTCGACCCAAGGCTCCGGGTCGAGGGCTCCCTCAGTACCTGCCGACAAGAAAGTACGGCTGAGCATGGAATACTCAGCGAGTACAAGCTACTAGCAGACCATAACAATAATAAAAACACATAATAGTAATATCATACAAGCAGTAATAGAAACATCACAAAGAAACAGTATAGGGCATGACACAATACAAGCATCCTGACGTGCGTACATGAATGCGAAAATACCGATAAAACTCATGCTTGAAAACCCTTGTCATGTCCCGGTATGCCTCGTAGAAATCATGTATGCGTGCATGCATGAATGCATGATCATCATCTTGTAAACCTCCATCTTGTAAGCTTGTGAGCCAGAGGCTAGCACCTGAATCTCCCTGGGCTGCCAACCTCCTTGATATGCAATGCACTTGTGAGCCAGAGGTTAGTACCCGAATCCTCCCTGGGCTACCAACCTCCTTGTTATGAAATGCAGGGTTTTCTTGTGAACCAGAGGTTAGTACCCGAATCCTCCCTGGGCTACCAACCTCCTTGACAATAGGTGATTTTTATTACTTGTTTAGTTTTCTTGTGAGCCAGAGGCTAGTACCCGAATGTCCCTGGGCTACCAACCTCCTTAACAATAGGTGTTTTAGGGGTTATCTTGTGAGCCAGAGGTTAGTACCCGAATCCTCCCTGGGCTACCAACCTCCTTGACATGCAATATTTTCTTGTTGTTTATTATATGCACATGCTCTTGAAATCTCGGTTCATGCTATCATGCGTGCTCGTGTACATGTCCATAGTGACAATCATGATAATGGGAATAACCAAAATATGACATTTCAATTCAATTCATGATATGAACATAGGTAACATAAGTAGTTTGCATAACATTTGATCAATTTATCATTTCTAAGAACGCGCACATAAAACCCATTTCCATATTCTTCATTGAGATCATTTATTCATAGTTTAGGTATTTTGTCAAACACTTTCATACATTATTCCTTAGTAGTTTATCTCCTTCTTTTAAATGCATATTTTCCATTCAATCACGCAATGGTAAGTTTGTTATTTGTACTATGCCCATCCTCCATTTTCCAATCCACAACCCACACATCATACATCACACATTCGGCATCCAATCGCCATATCCAATCTCCCATCCACACATTCATTCCATTCCCCTTATCTTGTTTATATTTGTTGAGTTAATACAATGCATAGGGAAGGAAAAGCATAATATATATAATCACCATTTACACTAGAAAACCTAGGTTATTGCTAGGGAAAGTTAGTAGGGTGTACTAACCTTAAATCAAGGCTTGATCCTTGGTAGAAACCTTGATTGAAGCTCCAACTTGAAAGAAGAACACCTTTGCTTGAAGGAGACTTGAGTTGGGGAAGAAACCCCTTTCAAAAACGTGCTTGGGTTGCTGCCCTAGCTTGGAGAATGGTTCACACACGAGCTTGAGCCTCGATTTTGAAACAACTCGAGTTGGGGTGAGCTATGGTTCTTAAACCCCCTTTGATTTCCTTCTCAAAACCAAACCCTAGGTTAGAGCTTTCTCCTCTTCTCTCTCTATCTCTCAAAATCCCTCAAATGTTGTAAGTGAGGCCTCAAAGGGTCGAGCAAACCCTTATGGGTAAGGGTTTAACACCCAAAAGACGAAAACGCCCTTACTGAAATTTCTGCAAAAACGCGAAGACCGAGCGATCGGTGGTTATGACCGATCGATCGGTTGCCTACCGAGCGATCGGTGTTTATGACCGATCGATCGGTCAAAAACTCACTTTCTGGAAAAATTTCCCCATACAAAATTTCTGACCGTGCGATAGCTACCGATCGATCGGTTATGGACCGATCGATCGCTGACTGGACCGAGCGATCGGTGCTCTGTATGTCTGGACTGTTTTGACCATATCTTTTGACTCGCTCGTCGGATTTCGACGATTCAACTTGCGTTGGGTTCGTCTTTCGAAAACGCACATTTCTGACGTTTCGGAATTTCCGATTTCTCCCTTATTTATTAATTAGACTACAAAAACGGCCAATTAGCTACGAAGGTGCTATTCATAAGGATGAAAAAGTCCGGGGTGCTACACATTGTCTTCAGGTTTAGGAGGAGAGCCGTGGACCGAGGAGGTGTACGTCGAAGAAGAGGGAGAAGGTGAGCTTCCTGAGGAAGAGGCTAGGGATTTTGACAGTTATCCCTATTGAGTAGTTTTAGCATTTCTTTTTGGAAGAGAAGTTTGCATTAGACTTTTGACTTCTAGTTGATGTTGCCTTAGTTATTTACCAGGTGGATGTTTTAGACTATTTCGTTATGAGGAGCTATGGTGTGTGGACTATTATTGTAGAGGATGGTTTGACTTTTTATGATCGAAATTTTATTATACTCATTTTTGGAGACTCGTGTGGTATGCCTTGTATGTATGGATTTTAAGCAGGTTTATTTAATGTGGCGATTCCAAAGTCCTATTTTAGCCTTGTAGGATTTTGGGGTCGTTACAAAGGTGGTATCAGAGCTCAAGGCGTTAGAGTCCTTAGGGCTAAGGTATTAAGTATTGGATATAGGAAGATGTTAACCTTAGGGAAGCAACATCAAACTTAGGGCTTTAAAATGGTAGAGGACTGAATTTTTGTTAAGCGTAGACTTAATCATTTATGTGAGTGTGTTTTTAAATGAATTGTCTTCTTCATATCAGGATTATAGATATGAGGAGAGGCAGAAGAAATCATAGGAATGGAGGTGGTAGTGTGACTGATGGGGATACTCCAGATGGTACTCCTCAAGCTAATGTGGGTCGGGCTATGGAAGCTATTGCTACAGCCATGGAGAGACAGGCTGAAATTATGGCCCAACAGACGGTTTGCTAGTAGCTGGTCAAGCTAGGCAAGAGAGGCTAGTTGATGTTCACCCATCCCGATATAATGGAGTGGAAGCTTTCAGGAGAATGGGTCCTCCAGCCTTCTATGGGAGTACGGATCCATCGGTGGCAGAGTTGTGGATTATGCAATTGGAGAAGATTTTCTCTGTGCTTGAGGCTACTGATGAACAAAGAGTGAGGTGGGCCTCATTTACGATGGAAGGAGAGGCAGAACATTGGTGGAGGGTGGCATCCAGGAAGAGAAATGAGGTACGGTTTGAACAGGAGTGGACATGGGGAGAGTTCTTCAATGTCTTCTATGAGCAGTATTTTCCGACATCTGTGAGGGAGCAGAAAGAGATCGAGTTCTCTACTCTTAGGCAGGGGAGCATGTCAATGGCCGAGTATGAGGCCAAGTTTGTAGAGTTATCTCGGTTTGCTCCTCATCTGATCACGACAGAGAGTATGAAGGTGAGGAGATTTGAAGGAGGTTTGAGGATCACATCCAAGACAAGGTAGAGATCCTACGTCTTGGATCATGTCGAGAGGTAAGCGAACGAGCTTTGATTTCCGAGAGGAGGTCGACTGAGTTTTTGAGGAAGAAGGGACTGCAGGAAGGCAAGTGTGGCCCGCAGGATAAGAGGCCAAGGATGGCAGGCCCAGCTCCAGTGGCTAGGCCAACCCCGTATCAGAGGCCAGTAGTTGCACCCACTGTTCGTCAACTATTCCTCAGGCACCACGAGCCGCCCCACCTACTCCATGGGTGACTACTTATGAGGTATGCCGTTATTGTAGTAAGAGGCATGTGCCGGGTGAGTGTCGAGCAGTCACAGGGGGATGTTTTCATTGTGGTAGTATTGAGCATCGGATTCGTGATTGCCCAGTTCGGAGTATGCAGATGCCACCACAAAGTCAGCCTCAGGGAACTAGACCCCCAGTTAGGCAGCCAGTACAACAGAGGCCATCTCAGGGTCAGAGGCCCCAGCAGCCTCGTCAGCCAGTTCAGGGTAGAGTGTTCGCCGTTTCCGAGCAAGATGCACAGGCGTCCGATGACGTTGTGCAAGGTATGTTTAAATCATAGATTAAATTATGTATGATGTTATTCTATTTGTATGACTATGATGTTGCTAATGTGGATAAGCATACTATGTATATAATTTTATTTTGTGCACATGTTTTGACACACTTAGCTATGTATCCAATTTAGGCACCTTGTTGGTAAATGACTGTTTAGCTCGTGTGTTGATTGACACCGGATTGACTCATTCTTTTGTCACTCCTAGTTTTGCTCAAGATTTTCCTTCGGAGCCAAGTAAGTTAGACCACAAGCTAGCTATCGCCACTCCAATGGGTAGTTCAGTCATCACTGATAAGGTTTATCGTGCTTGTGATATTCGGGTAGGTCCCAGAGAATTGCCAACCGATCTGATTGTCCTAGATTTTCAAGATTTTGACATCATCTTGGGCATGGATTGGCTTTCCACCTACCATGGCCATGTGGATTGTTTCGGGAAAGTGTTTAACTTCTAGCCAATCAGTGGGCCTACCTTTCGTTTTTGGGGTTTGAACAAGAGGGATATAGCTAGATTTGCAGCCTTGAGCCTTTCTGCACCGGAAGCATCGAACTCTTCAAACATTCCAGTGGTGAATGAATTCTTAGATGTTTTCCCTGAAGATTTTTCGGGTTTACCACCGGATAGGGAGATAGAGTTTGCAATTGAATTAGCTCCGGGTACGGCACCTATCTCTAAAGCTCCGTATAGGATGGCTCCAGCAGAGTTGAAAGAGCTTAAGGAGCAGATCAATGAATTATTTGGTCTTGGGTTTATCCGCCCAAGTGTATCACCTTGGGGAGCTCCAGTCCTATTTGTGAAGAAGAAGGATGGTTCGATGAGGATGTGCATCGACTATCGGCAACTGAACAAGGTCACTATCAAGAACAAATATCCTTTGCCTAGGATCGATGACTTGTTTGATCAGTTGCAAGGAGCTAAATACTTCTCCAAGATTGATTTAAGGTCAGGCTACCATCAGTTGAAGATAAAGACGGAAGATGTGCCTAAGTCTGCTTTCAGGACCAGATATGGGCATTTTTAATTCCTAGTCATGCCGTTCGGTTTGACAAATGCCCCGGCAGCATTCATGGATCTCATGAACAGAATTTTCAAGCTGACTCTGGACCGCTTTGTGATCGTATTTGTGGATGACATTTTAGTGTACTCCAGAACACAGAAGGAGCATGAGATGCATCTCCGGATCACACTGAAGACACTTCGTGAGCATAAGCTATATGCTAAGCTTAGCAAGTACGAGTTTTGGCTAGAAAAAGTAGCATTTCTAGGCCATGTAGTGTCAAAAGAGGGGATTTCAGTTGACCCTTCCAAGATAGAAGCAATGGAAGGATGGGGAAGGCCAAAGAGTGTTACAGAGGTTCGAAGCTTTTTGGGCCTAGCTGGTTATTACAGAAGATTTGTGGAAGGTTTCTCTAGTTTGGCAGCTCCACTTACTCACCTAACTCGAAAGAACGCTAGATTCGAGTGGAATGAGAAATATGAGAAGAGTTTTCTTGAGTTGAAGAAGCGTCTCACCACCGCTCCGATCTTGACTGTTCCATCGGGTAATGAAGGTTTTGTAGTGTATAGTGATGCCTCACTCGTTGGGTTAGGTTGTGTTCTTATGCAACACCGGAAGGAATCGCCTATGCTTTTTGGCAGTTGAAAGACCACGAGAAGAACTATCCTACCCATGATTTGGAGTTAGCAGCCTTGGTTTTCGCTCTTAAGATCTGGAGACACTACTTATACGATGCGCAGTTTGAAATTTTCACCGACCACAAAAGTCTAAAGTATTTGTTCTCGCAGAAAGAGTTGAATTTGAGGCAGCGTCGTTGGGTGGAATTCCTCAAGGATTTTGATTGCTCTATCTAGTACCATCCAGGGAAAGCGAATGTAGTGGTAGATGCGCTAAGTAGGAGACCTACTGGGTTCTTGGCACACTTGATGGTCCAAGAATGGAAGTTCCTTGAAGAGGTGTCTAGCCTTGATACGGGTTTCAATGTGGGAGCATCTGGAGCCTTGTTGGCTAACATTATGGTCAAGCCAACCTTATTGGACAGGATTAAAGACCTGCAATGGAATGATGGAGAACTGCACGCTGCCATGAATAAGTCGCTTAACAGCGGGTTTGAGGATTTCTCTTGAAGAGATGGTGGAGTTTGTTTCAAGGGTCGACTTTGTGTTCCGGATGATGAGGATTTAAGAAGAGAGATTCTGGATGAATCACACAAGTCCAAGTACACCGTGCATCCGGGAGGTACTAAGATGTACCAGAACCTTAAGAAGTATTTCTGGTGGAAAGGTATGAAGAAAGATGTGGCTACCTTTGTATCCAAGTGATTGGTGTGTCAGCAGGTGAAGGCCGAGCACAGGAGGCCGGCAGGACTTCTTCAGTCTCTTTCTATTCCCGAGTGGAAGTGGGAAAATATCTCAATGGACTTCATTGTTGGTTTGCCAAAGACGGCCAAGAACTTTGATGTCATTTGGGTTATGGTTGACCGATTGACTAAATCAGCTCATTTTCTTCCATATCGGACCAGTTTCAACTCCAATCAATTGGCTAACCTCTATATCAAGGAGATTGTCCGTTTGCATGGAGTACCAGTTAGCATTGTTTCTGATCGAGATCCGAGATTTACATCTAGATTCTGGAAGAGTTTTCAGCAGGCCATGGGTTCCCATTTGGATTTTAGTACGGCATTTCATTCGCAAATAGATGGGCAAACTGAGAGAGTGAACCAGATCATAGAGGACATTCTACGAGCGTGCATGTTAAACTTTCAGGGTAATTGGGTTGATCACTTGCTGTTGGTTGAGTTTACCTACAACAATAGCTATCAAGCTAGCATTTAGATGACACCGTTTGAGGTACTTTATGGGAGGAGTTTCCGTTCACCTTTGTGTTGTGACAAAGTTGGCGAGAGGAAGCTTTTGGGTCCCGAGCTCGTTGGTCAGACTGTGGATAGAGTTCAGTTGATCAGGGAGAGGTTGAAAGCAGCTCATAGTAGGCAGAAGAGCTATGCCGATACTCGGAGGAGAGATCTTGAGTTCCAAGTTGGAGATTTTGTGTTTGTAAAGATCTCACCTACGAAGGGGGTGATGAGATTCGGCAAGCGGGGCAAGCTTAGTCCGAGATATGTGAGTCCTTTTGAGATCATCACCCGAGTCGGGGAAGTTGCTTATCGGGTCGCCTTGCCATCTCACATTGAAGGTGTGCATAATGTCTTTCACATCTCTATGTTAAGGAAGTACATTGCTGATCCTTCGCATGTCATTCATTTGGAACCGTTGGAAATTCGGGAAGATTTGACTCTAGTGGAGTAATCGGCTCGAATTTTGGACCGAAAGGAGCAAGTTTTGCATTCTAAGGTCATTCCTCTTGTACTCCTGCAATGGGAGCATCACTCTAGAGAAGAGGCTACTTGGGAGAGAGAAGTCGAAGTTCCCAAAAAGTACCCGCACTTGTTCACCTAAGGTACGTAAATTTCGAGGATGAAATTCTTTTAAGGGGGGGAAGATGTAGAGACCCAAATCTTTTTTTCATGTTTTTATTGTATTGCATTATGGGTATTATAGTCCTTATGATGTTTTAATGTTTATTGTATTGTACATCTAATGGGTGTAGTGTGATTAAGGTTTAATCAAACTTCTAGTTCAGGAATGTCATATCACACTCTAAACTTTAGGAAGCTCTAGTTTTGGCACTGTTTATTGGAATTGAGTGATTCTTGAACCATTAGAAAGGTATTGGAACCCTCTTCAAGGTTCATGTTTAATGTTTTTCCTTATTTTAATCTAAGCTAAGTCAAAAATGGGTTTTCCGAGGTTTTGTCTGATGGAATTGTAGATCAGTCCACTATGGGAAGTTTTTGGTTCATAAATAAAGGAGAATTTGAAAATTCTAACACACTAGAAATGTTCGTTTTCGAAAGAGGAATCCAACGCAAGTTAAATCGTCGAAATCCGACGAACGAGTCAAAAGTTATGGCCAAAATAGTAGAGTAGGTCAAAAATCTGCAGAACACCGATCGCTCGGTCAGAAGTAGCGATCGATCGGTAGCTATCGATTGGTCCAAAATTTTGTATGGGAAATTTTTCCAGAGAGTGTGTTTTTGACCGATCGCACAGTCATAAACACCGATCGATCGGTCTTTCATATTTTAGACAGAATTTTAGTAAGGACTTTTAGGTCTTTTCATTCTCAACCCTTGGGGCTATAATTAGGGGGTCCTACTCGAGATATTAAAATACACTACCTATTTCTAACCTAATTTAGCAAAAAGGGAAAGAAAACCTAGGGTTTTGAGAGAGGGGTTGCTTGGAGAAGAAGGAGACTATTAGAAAATTGAGAGGAAAGCTTGGAGATCATCCTCAAAGCTTCCCCAAATCACCTCGGGAGCGTTTTGAATCCAAGGGAAGGATTCCTAAGATCGATAAACTCCCTAACTCAACTCTATTAATGAAGTTTGATGAATATTAGTTTAATATGAATGATAGAAATGATAATTTGATTTGTTTTCCCTAATTATGTATGGATTAAGCTTACTAGAGATGAAAATGGATTTATACTATGGATGGATTGAACGGAGGAAGGGAAATACTATGGAGGATTGGGATGAATGTATGGATATGGAGTATGTTTGGGTTGTGTGGATGGATTATTGTGTGATGGAATGTTAAGAATGGGAAATGGCAAAGTATCCATAATTAACGTACTCTACATGTTTGTTGAAATGTCTAAGAATGCTAAATATTAGTATGGTGCTTTTGATTATGAAGAAATTAAGTTAAATGAATATTGTATTGTTATGATAAATTACGCTCTATTTACTTGTATGGTGATCGGTTTTTGGGTAGGCCAAACCTTAGAGGAAAATCCTCCATGTTGGGAATTCTCTAACTAGGGAGATGTAACCTAGCGGAGTTTCCTAACGGAAGATTGGAATCTAAGGGATGACATATTTGAATTTCAATCACGATACTCAAGCACACGTGCACTCGCATGGTAAGTATTCACGTCTCATGAGTCCACTTGTCTAACAAGCATACATGCATTGGATACGAATATGTTACGAATTATGCCATGAAAGAATGATCCCCCATTACGAACATCCACTCTACGCGTTGTCGCACTTATGTCATGCTATGAAAGAATGATCCCCCATTACGAACATCCACTCTACGCGTTGTCGAACACTATGAATTATGCGTTGCCGGGACAAAACAATATGAATTTTGCGTTGATGGGACAAACACACTATGAATCATACATGTATAAGTCTAGGCATATGTTAAGATAAGTTCATGGATAAGAATTGCACAAGTACACGAGTCAAGATGATGTTATGACATGTTATATGCTACACACTCTAATTATGCATATTTTACGTGAAGTTATTATGATTAAGCTTAGATAAACCAAGTTATGATATTGTTATTGCTCATGCTATTTTATGTTGTTGTTAGTTTGTTTATCCACTGAGTATTCCATGCTCAGTCGACCTGTCATTGTCTTCAGGTTTAGGAGGAGAGCCGTGGACCGAGGAGGTGTACGCTGAAGAAGAGGGAGAAGGTGAGCTTCCTGAGGAAGAGGCTAGGGATTTTGACAGTTATCCCTATTGAGTAGTTTTAGCATTTCTTTTTGGAAGAGAAGTTTATATTAGACTTTTGACTTCTAGTTGATGTTGCCTTAGTTATTTACCGGGTGGATGTTTTAGACTATTTCGTTATGAGGAGCTATGGTGTGTGGACTATTATTGTATAGGATGGTTTGACTTTTTATGATCGAAATTTTAGTATCCTCATTTTTGGAGACTCGTGTGGTATGCCTTGTATGTATGGATTTTAAGCAGGTTTATGTAATGTGACGATTCCAAAGTCCTATTTTAGCCTTGTAGGATTTTGGGGTGGTTACACATGCTCTCCCTCGGTGGCCACCTCCGGCGACATCTGAAACCTCCGACCACTTGATCTCCCCCCTCCATGCTCAAGTAATCCCTCGAAATGTGCATGCAAGCCCTTTTTTTGTGGTTTTAGCTTTCTCTCTTAAATCTCTCTCTCCCACCTCCGGCAGCTCCACGATCATCCACTTTAGCTCCATTCTGAAATCCAAACCCCATATCAAACACAAAAACAAACACATCATTATTTTAGTAATCTGTTCATATACCCTTTTGTTACTTGTGGGATTTGTTGTGTTTTGATGTCTACAGATCAATTCTTATTCTACATTTCCTTATGCTTGATCTGTTTGGGTGGATTGCTTATAACCGTTATTAAAAACTGTTTTTTTTTTTGTTGGGTTAGTTCTTGTATTGTGGTTTCCCTACTAATCTAAGTTGAGTATTGCCGAAGTTGCCAATTCGAGTAATTGAACATTTTTTAGGTATTCTATAGAAGTTTTATGGTTTTAGAATTGTGTTAGAGTGTAGACTGGAGATGCAAACCAAGATTCAAAAATTAATCTGAGTTTTTCAATGAACCTATTCTCTGTAATTAACCCATCTCCGGTCAAAGTTGTGGATTGTGAGTTGATCTGAATTTGGGTCTGAGTACCCCCAAACCGACAAGTGAGAGTACTTGGTTAATTTAACAATGTCTGACTTCACCTTTTTTTTTTTTTTTTTTTCTGGTTTTCGGTTTAAATGTTCGGATTTGGGTTTGGGTATGTCACCCTAGATTGGGTGATATTACTTGGTTATGCAAATGATTGATTTATCTTTTTATGTAGTCATTGGTAATATAATCATCCACATCATCTACCCATCGTTGATGAGAATAAGAAAACAAGTTCAGTTTAATATGAGTTATCTTTTTATTCCCTTAGTGGATAACATAGTTTGCTATTTAGGTATCAAATTAAGAGAAATATCATGGTTTTTCTAATATGTTATAATCTATGTTGATTATACTAACATCATTTACTCAACCCTACATAGGAATAATTTTTTTCCTTAGGCTTTGGTCTTTTCTTAGAATCATGGTTAAATTATAGAAAGATTAAATTATGATGGGGAAACTACCCCATAAGTGTGTAATGCTATCGGTTTTAGTGGCTTGTGTCAAATGCCAACTATATAATTGGTAGATCAATTTTCAATGTCTTTTGTTTAGATACTAGCAAAAACCCCTGCAATGCACGGGCATAAAGTAGAATGAGATATACATGTATGTTCATATATTTTAAGATATGTGTGTTTGTATGCGTGTGCAAGATAAGGAAGGAAAATCATCACAACTAATGAGATATGAAACGAAAAATACATTAACCAAAGATTCATGAACTCTATATGTATCCAATGTAATCTTCCAACCAATTGCGAAAATGGGAAAAAATTAGAAAGAATTTGTAATTAAAATCTAAAATCTGAAACTTTAGTTGGTATATAAACCTTAAAACCAAAACATCAAGCACCCCCAAAATCATTTGATTAAAAAGTAAATAAACTTTGTAAGAGAATAGTGCAAATTTAGGAAAGTAGTCTACAGGGAAAAATAAATGAAAAATCTGATTTTTTTAAGAATCAAAATTGATAAAGTTTAATTCTAAAATTGTAAGGTTTCTCATCTTCCATGAAATTCAGTTGGTATAAACCATAAAACAAAAATATCAAGAGACCAAATCCTCTACCATGATAACCGGATTTGGCAAATCCAGTAATTACCCCTGAGGTCGCCACGTGTTCCTTTTGAAACCCCTTAACTATGGTTAAGATCCACTCACCCCTAGGGTTCATCCACCCATCCTTAGTTCTTAGAAAAATATTAATTATTTTTTTAATATTAAAAAAAAGGTATAAAGTGGGTAGTTAAGAGAGGGTATTTATAAGGCCCACTTAAGTGGAGTTGAGCTGGGCTTTACCCGTCCCCGGCGTGGACGCGGGCTTCTATAAGAGAATGAGAAGCTCTCAACACAACACAAAAAAACATGCGAACCGCGCGGAGCCCACCCGAGTTCGTTTTTTGCCACCACTGGCCGGCCGCTGGGGAAACACAGCCCGGCCCCCTCTCGGGAAATGGGGGTGGGGGAAAGGCTTGGGCCTACCTATCCCAATAGGACCCCATAAAGGAACGGGAGCTGTTGAGAGGTTCCATATTGCCGAGCCGAAGGGCAGCACATCTGTACATTAACAACCAAACAGATAGATAAAAAACAAGGAGACATACCATGAACAAACCGAGATTTGATGAAAGACCTAATTCATGATCTTTGATAGGTATAATAACAGTACTATTAGGAGTGACTTTTGCTCTTGCTCAAAAAGACATTAAGAGAAGTTTAGCCTATTCTACAATGTCTCAATTGGGGTTAACAACAACGACAAAACTGCCTTCTGTCTGTTGCCATGGAATGTATAGGTAGGGATTGTAAACTGCTTGGTTCAGGGGCCTCGAGCTCAATTGATCTCAACTTTCCGCCCAGCAGACGACTAGGCTGGACGTCGAACGTTCTGATTCGATGGGGTCGCCAGTTAGATGACCGCGGGTGCGTATCACTGCCTTCTCGTGCACTCTCGTGCCGGCTGCAGCAGAGCAGTGGGGCATAGCGGCGCCCTCGCCTGGCGCCCAAGATCTTCCCTTCGCGTAGCTCATTGAACCTTCCAACTTCACTCCGTGGCCTGTGCTAAAGAAACGTGTCTTAACCAATTCCTTTGAACTCATTTCACATATAGAACCTCACCTTGCACCTTTTCTTTCTTTTCCTCACCCCATGATCCCTTTCCCATACAGTATCCATTCTGAGGGGAGAAAGCACTAAGATAAGGTGAGGGACGATGCCATCGGTACAAGAAGGCTGTCATCTGTTGCAGTAAGTCGGATGGCGTGTCGCACCCTTCGGGGGTGTGGATTCTGAAACTGCTGTGACAGCTGAGTAAAGACAACCACTGCGGAAACGGTGTGGACAAAGTTATACTCGGCAAGCTATACCTAAACTGCGACGTTGGCTCCATACCCCTAATATTTTCCAAGAGTTTGGTTTGTAGCTCTTCTTTTAGAGTGGGGCATTCTTTAGCGAGAAAGTATATGATACAAAGAAGCGCAACAATTTCATTGCCTCGAGTTTGATGCGATCGTGCAAGTGCCATTATCTCATTCAAAGGGACTTTCTTTTCTTCAAGAATAGTCAGATTATGTCTTTATCTTTAACAAGATAGTAGTCTAATTTGAAGTACTGATTGTTACATATAATAGTGAGACCTATGAGATGGCTTGAACCGGGCATTCTACTAAATCAACTTGGGGAGAGAGAAGAGGTCTTTGTTGAGTAGAAGAATCTGTTGGGGCATGGGAGAGATTTAATAACTGGGAGAGAAAATGGGAAGTGAAGAAAGGGTATTTATGGCTCCCACTATGTGATGATGTGACATCACAAATCTTAAAATGGAGATCAAAGAGGATGCCACCTAGGCATCATATTTCTATAGTATATAGTATAGATGTCCATAAGGTGGCGTTTGGTAACTCTAAATAATAAGAGCTTATTTGGGTTTTAGAGCTTATTTGGGTTTTAGTGTCGTGCCCCATAATACCCCCTAGGAGTTAAGGGATACTTTAGGTGTGACTATTCATACCTATCAAACCATCCTATAATGAACAAAGTATAACATGCTAAATCCATACATGATATAGAGCGCGAAAGCTAAAACATAAGGGCGGAAGCGTATATCAAAATTTTCTTTCTTCTATAAAGGGTTTGTATTCCAAGTTAAATATACAAAACATAAACTGTAAAGGTGGACATGCCCACCTATCAAAATACAAAAGAAATATAGAACTCACTATGCTCAACAATAATCTAAATACGGCCATACATCCAAATCCCTATCTTCCTGCGACTGCATAGGGATAGGTGGCTCCCTCTTCTCCACATACTCTTCCTCAACCCAAGGCTCAGGGTTGAGGGCATCCTCGATACCTACCGACATAAAAGTACGGCTGAGTATGGAATACTCAGCGAGTACAAGCTACTAACTAACAATAGCAATAACCAAACACAACAACAAAGAACACGATACACCACATAGAATTAAAGCAACACTAGCAACATATGACATTCATAGTATTGAAAGTAAAGCAATGTAATAATCTTGAATTGCTTGGATGAAAGCGAAAACTCCGGTAAAACTTGTAATTTAAAAGTCATGTCTTATTCTTGAAAATAGTCTTTTCGTGTTTCTTTCAAAACTTGTTTTTCAATGTTTGAAAACTTGTTCTTGTCCTGGTCTTGTTCATGAGAATCACACATGCTTGTCTTGTCTTATTTGAAATCACTTGTCTTGCTTGTTCTTGTCATATTCTTGACATGTTCTTAACTTGACTTACTTGTATACTTGTGAGTCAGAAGTTAGTGCCTTTGTAGTGACTTGTGAGCCGGGAATGTAAATTCCCTCCAGTGAAATATATATATATATAGAAAAGGTACACCAACCTCCTTGTCATGTATCCTTGTGAGCCAGGTATGACACATCTTGCGAGATGCCTTACCCTTAATATTCATGTTTACTTACTTGTGAGCCAGGTATGACATATCGTAGGGTATGTCCTACCCTTGACCGGCCCGATGTCTGGCTTTATCATTTGTGTCGTAATCACATTCTTGTTATTGTTATTTCTTTTGTACATATGCTTTAGAAAACTGATTCATGCATGCATGGGTGCGTGTGTGTAACATTCGTAGTAAACATGATGACATGCTTGAATAGAAGGATCACATGAGTGTAGCATTTCAATTCTTAACATAATCATATAAGAATTTAGATAACATATACATAGCTTTTGATCAAGGTTAGTAATTTAGGAGGAACTACACAATTCAGGATGGGTCCGGGATATATTTTCGAAGCAAGGAGATGTGAAACACATTGTGCACCGCTGCCATGTGAGCGGGTAAGGCAACCCGGTAAGCAACCTCACCTACTCTGGTGACGATCTCGAATGGACCAACATATCTCGGGCTAAGCTTGACTCTCTTCCCAAACCTCATAATGCCCTTTGTTGGTGAGATCTTGACAAATACCAAATCTCCAACACGGAATCCAAGATCCTTCCTACGGGTGTCTTCATAACTCTTCTGTCGATCCTGTGCGGTCTTCAACCTCTCCCGGATAAGCTTGACCCTATCAGTAGTCTGCTCAATCAATTCAGGGCCCAATACTTTCCTTTCCCCAACTTCATTCCAATACAAAGAGGATCTACAACTTCTTCCATACAAAGCCTCAAAATGCGCTATCTGGATGCTTGCCTGATAGCTATTGTTGTAGGCGAACTCAATCAAAGGCAAGTGGTCTTCCTAACTTCCCTTGAAGTCTAGTATACATGCCCAAAGCATATCCTCGATGATTTAGTTCACCCGTTCTGTTTGCCTATCCGACTGTGGATGAAAAGCGGTGCTAAAGTCTAGTCGGGAACCCATTGTGCTCTGAAAACTTTTCCAAAACCTGGAGGTGAATCTAGGATCCTGATCTGAGACAATGCTCACTGGCACCCCGTGCAACCAGACTATCTCTTTGATATACAATGCAGCCAACTGATTTGAATTGAATGTAGTCCGATACGGCAAGAAATGGGCGGACTTTGTGAGTCTTTCAACTACAACCCATATAGCATCGGTGTTTCTAACCGTCTTTGGCAATGCCACAATAAAATTCATGGAGATGTTTTCCCATTTCCACTTGGGAATCAAGAGGGACTATAAAAGTCCAGCCGGTCTCCTGTGCTCGGTCTTGACTTGCTGGCATACTAAGCACCTAGATACATACTCCGCTACTTCTCTCTTCATGTTCCACCACCAAAAGTGCACCTTGAGGTTCCGATACATCTTCGTACTCCCCAGCGTGAACGGTATACTTGGATCGGTGAGCTTCATCCAATATCTCCCTTCCAAGCTCTTCATCTGTAAGAACACTTGTTCTTCCTTTGAATGTGATAGTTCCATCTCCTCTTGTGGCGAAATCCTCACTACCCCTACCAATCATCTTGTCTCGGTAAGCAAATAACTCGGTATCCGATTCTTGCAATTCTCGGATCCAGGCCATAATGTAAGGCCTAACCATGACGTTAGCCATTATCGGTCCAAAAGTAGGGAGGATAAAACTGATGTCAAGGTTGGATGCATCTTCTAAAAACCTCCACTCATGCACCATCATATGAGCCAAGAGTACAGTAGGCTTCCTGCTAAGTGCATCTGCGACTACATTAGCCTTGCCTGGATGGTATTGAATGGAACATTCATAATCTTTTAAAAATTTCATCCATCGCCTTTGCCTTAAGTTCAGCTCCTTCTGAGAAAATAAATACTTTAGGCTTTTATGATCCGTTAACACGTCAAATTGTTCCTCATAGAGGTAGTGCCGCCATATCTTCAATGCAAACACTACTGCAGCAAGTTCTAGATCATGCATAGGGTAGTTCTTTTCATGATCCTTCAACTTCCAAGAAGCATACGTGATAACCTTCTTTTTTTGCATCGGAACGCACCCTAAGCCAACATGCGAGGAGTCACTATACACAACAAAGCCGCCGCTCCCGGAAGGCACTGTGAGGATGGGAGCCATAGTGAGCCACTTCTTCAACACTTGGAAGCTAACTTCACATCTATCACTCCATCTAAACTTGGCATTTTTTCTTGTCAAGTAAGTGAGAGGTGCAGCTAAACTAGAGATTCCCTCCACAAATCTCCGGTAATAGCCTGCCAACCTGAGGAAACTCCGAATCTCGATGATACTTTTGAGTCTCTTCCAGCTTATCACTGCCTCAATCTTTGTCAACAAAAATGCCCTCAGCTGATACTACATGACCCAAGAATGCTACATTCTCCAACCAGAATTCGCCCTTACTTAGCTTGGCATACAACCTATGCTCACGAAGCGTCTCTAGAGTAAGGTGAAGGTCTCGATCATGATCCTCCCATGTCTGGGAATACACCAATATATTGTCTACGAACACCATGACACATTTGTTGAGATAAGGTCTGAACACCCGGTTCATCAAATCCATGAACACCGCCGGTGCATTCGTCAACCTGAAAGGCATGAAAAGAAACTCGTAGTGCCTATACTAAGTCCTGAAAGCCATCTTCTGAATATCTTCTGCCCTAACCTTTAACTAATGATACCTCAACTTAAGATCAATCTTGGAAAAATATCTCGCTCCTTTCAATTGGTCAAATAAGTCGTCTATTTGTGGCAAAGGATAACGATTCTTGATTGTGACCTTGTTCAGCTGCCGATAATCGATGCACATCCACATCAATCTATCCTTCTTCTTCACGAAGATTACAGGAGCTCCCCATGGTAACACACTTGGTTGGATGAAACCAAGTTGTTGTAACTCTTCAATTTGCTTCTTCAATTCCTCAAGCTCTATTGGAGCCATCCTATACGGTGCTCTTGAAATTGGAGCTGAGCCCGGAGTAAGCTTTATCGCGAATTCGATCTCTTGGTCCGGAGGCAACCCAGGCAATTCTTCCGAAAAAACATCCAGGAACTCACTAATGACCGGGATGGTTGAGGATTTCTGTGCCTCTGGGTTCGTTAAACTCAATGCTGCGAGGCGAGCAATATCTCTTTCCCTCAATCCTCGAAAGTAAAATGGCTTTAATCCTTCCAGCTTAAAATTTACCATCTTCTCAAAACATGCCACATGCCCGTGGTGAGTTGACAGCCAATCCATCCCGAGGATGACATCGAAGTCCAAGTCATGGAAATCCAAGATGATAAGGTCGGCTAATAACTCACTCCCCTACTTGAACCACACTATCCTTGCATATTCGGTCCGTATTGACTGACTTGTCAAGCGGAGTCGCAATAGTTAACTCCCGCTCCAACAGAGTAGACTCAGTTTAAAAGTCCTTCACAAAACTGGGTGAGACAAAAGAGTGTGTAGATCCTGTGTCGATCAACACTCGGGCTAGGCATTCGTTTATCAATAAAACGCCTGTCTGATTAGATAACTAACGTTAATAGATTTCAAGCATATATACATCATACATGGTTGACCTATTGGATACTAACAAACATCACATCATAGTAAGCATTTTCAACGTAAAACTTTAGCATTTTCACGTACCTTGCACGGCATCATCCGATGCACGTGCGTCTCTCTCTGATATGGCAAAGACTCGACCTTGATTCGCTTGACGAGGTGGCCGTGTAGACTGTGTGGGCCTCGATGCCGGTGAAGAGCTCTGCTGAGATGACTGTCTGACAGGGGGCCTACTCCCTTGAGACTGAGCCGGCAAGTGTCGGTGGGGACAATCTCGAATTATGTGGCCTTGGTCGCCACAATGGAAACAGCTTCCCATAGCTTTCCGGCATTCCCCTACTGGATGTCTCCTTCCACAAATGGTGCAGATATCATACGAATAAGTGGAAGGTGTATAACCCGTAGCCTGAGTCACTGTGGGGCAAGGAGCCTGAGTGGGAGCTGGGCGAAATTACAGTGGAGCAAAAGGGCGAAGAGGTTGAGGTGTAGAACATAGCCTCTGTGACTGGACTGACCCTAAAGGCTGATACGAACTAGTCCTTGCTCTCTTTTCTACTGAGCCACTAGACTAACCCTTCTCCATTCCCCTTCTTTTGAAAAACTCTTCAAAATTAGACTCGGCTAGCTAGGCCTTGTCCACCACTTCGGCATATGTCTCATGCCTAAACATTGAGACTCTGTCCTTGAGGTAGGCCTTTAACCCCCTCTCAAATTTTTGGGCCTTCATCACCTCGGTAGCTATCATGTGAGGAGTAAATCGAGACAACTCGAAAAATTTGGCCTCATAAGCAGCCACCGACATATTACCTTGTTCCAAGGTAATGAACTCGACCTCCTTCTTTTCTTCAATCCCGATGGGGAAGTACTTCTTGTAAAAGAAGTCCAAGAATTCACCCAATGTCCACTACTGTCGGGTCAAATCTTGGGTCCTAAGTGCGGACCTCCACCAATGATCGGCCTCGCCTTCGAGCATAAAGGCGGCCCAAGTGACCCTTTCCGCTTCAATAGGCGTCAACACAGAGAAGATATTTTCAAGTTGTCAGATCCATCCTTCGGCAACCAACGGGTCAATACTTTCACAAAAGACCGAAGGCCTCATCCTCTGAAAAGCTTCTATTTCGGCTTATGCTCTATTTTGAGGAGTAGCTATAAGTGTACCGGCAGGAGGAGTAGCCGGGTGCCTCGCCGCTAGCATAGCCAAAGTCTCGGCTATTGATGCAAAAGCTTGGGTGAAATCGGGTTATTCATCACCCGATGGAGCATCACCTCCATTACCCCTCGTGTTGTATCCGCGACCCCAAACATTACGTCTCATGATTAGATCCTGAGAACGACAATACACATGAGTCTAACTTGGATACGCATTTAGTAACAATTTTGCAATTCATTCAATACATATTTGCTAAGCATAGAACAATGCACACATGGTTTGCATAACAATGTCATAACATACAATACGTGTCTCTAGTGTGAGGACTCTAAGTTTGGTTGAAGTTCAACCGATTTTGACTAAGACTAACTTGTTAGTCTATACTTGGAATACGACTCTTCCATATAACCCTAATGCCTTGTTCAATCATGATATCAAATACTAAGTAGCCCTAGGGAATATAATGCCTAGAGCTCTGATACCACTTCTTTTGCGCCCCAAAATACCCCTTAGGAGTTAAGGGATACTTTTGGTGTGACTATTCATACCTGTAAAACCATCTTGCTCTTCTGGAGCTTCGCCAACCGGACTGGAAGCGTCGAGTGAGGCTTTCAGAGTGCACTGCGAAGCTGATTCAATCATTTTCCTGCCGGTCTATCACTGGGATATGCTGAGGGAGTCCAAATTGACAAGGGGACTCGGAGTGGTGCATACGCTGCTGAGCCGATTAGACCGGCGAGGATCATGCATCGTCTTCTAGTTATGACGATGCGAGGTAGGTTTTTCAGGACTACCCACTCGCATTGCCATACGATGTCGTCCTCTGAAAGGATTTGGAGAAGTTGGTAGAGCATTCTAACATCTGTAGACACTATCTTGCCTTAATTCTGAGAAATCTTCCTCGGTAGACTGTATGCATCGTGGAGATCGGCAGGTACTGGGATGATTACAAGTAGGTGTCCTACCAACCATAAGTGCAGTAGAGGTGCACTAGCATGGAAGATGCCCTTTCTACGGTCTGCTGCTTGGTTGAGAGTTCTGAGGAGCTCTACAAGAATGACGGGTATGACTATTCTGGCACTGTGTATGTCTTCGATGATCCCTACCAGTACTGATTCAGTGAGGGTGCGGCACTTCGGGAATACCAACTGAGACATTGCTATCAGTGCAAAAGCGTTGAGACCGGGAAGGTCAGCTGTTATAGTGTTAGAGTTCCACTTGCGGCTGTACTGATCTTCTAGATAACTTACAGGTATCCGATCATAAGAGTCATTAGGACCATGCTGTGAGCGGGCAGGCTTGATATACAAAAACCTTGATAGGTCTGTCTGGTATGTTGTCTTATAGCGTGGTACTATGGCTTCGTTGAATCTCTTCCAGTGTTGGACACAATTCGTTCTTAATAAAATAGAATACCATATGTGAGGGTTCCAACACTGGATAGCAGTATTCATGAGGCGGGGATCTAGCTTAACCATGGACAGGTCTAGGATGGTTCCCGTTTGGTAATACTAAGTCCAAGCAAGACGCTGACTCGGAGTAAAGGCCTCAATTGATTTTCGGAGGTTGTCATCATATGCCGACTGAGATGTCAAAGGCATGGGCCATGATGGTTGACCGATTGACCTAACAATTCCTAAAGGACATACCATCTACCTAGACAAAGATAGACTCTATTTGAGTGTACTGTGTATGCAGATGAAAATGCAAGGATGATGATGATGGTATTTTTCTATTTTTCTTGATTTTGATTGGGTGTGATAAGACACATGTGATCCGATAGGGTAGATGGATAGAGTTCGAACATGCTTTACCAAGGTTGAAGGGAATCAGGGGCCTATCAGCCTATCAGGTCAAGGTTGGGGATAGGTCTTATGAAGACTGTTTGCTGGGATTTGAACCTCATATGCCATGTCGGGATGTAGGTGTAAACACCCCAATTTTGCACCCCCTAGTCTCTTTGCACACCTCTAAAAATCCTTTTAAAACCCTCTTTCCTTGTGCTTCGAATTTCAGAAACAGCCCTAAGGTAAAAAAAATGACCAAAATGCCCCCAGGGTGAAAAATAACCAAAATACCCCTGGAAAAGTTCAGAAAAGTTTTTCAAAAGTTTTCATTTTGTCCATAATAATTTTACAAATTTTTTCATAAATTTTGGCTATTTTGGGGATTAAATTGGACTTCAAACAGTAGAAAATGACCAAAATTGTAGAGCCCCGGACTTTTTCATGTTTAATGCATGGCACTTTCGTATCCAATTTTCCTTTAATGTAGTACAATTAATAAATAAGGAAGAAATTGAAAATTCTGAAACATCAAAAATGTTCCTTTTCGAAGTACGAACCCAACGCAAGTTGAATCGTCAAAATCCAACAAGCGAGTCAAAAGATATGGCCAAAACAGTTTGGACCTGCAGGCAACCGATTGCTTGGTCCATGGAGCGATCGATCGGTCCAAAACCGATCGATCGGAGGCTATCGATTGGTCGAAAAATTTGTATGGGGAAATTTTCCAGAGAGTTAATTTTTGGTCGAGAGCTCGGTCAATTCACCGATCGCTCGGTAGGCAACCGATCGATCGGTCATAAACACCGATCGCTCGGTCTTCGTGTTTTTGCAGGAATTTTATTAAGGGCGTTTTCATCTTTTGGGCACTAAACCCTTTCCTATATAGGATTGCCCGAGCCTTTAGGGCTCATTTACCACACTTAGAGATATTAGAGAGGAAGAGAGAAGAAAAGGGTTTTCCCTAACCTAGGGTTTGCTTTTGGGGAGAAATCAAAGGGGTTAAGACCCTAGATCAACCCCGAGCCCGTTTTCTTCAAGATCAAGGCTCAAGCATTCGAGGAGCTCATGATCCAAGCTAGGGCAGCAGCTACACGGTCGTTTTTGGAAGGGGTTTCTTCCTCATTTCTTCAAGTCGGTACTTCTTGCTACCCTCCTAGTTATAGTTCCTTCTTTTCCTTTATTTTTTCTTTGTTTTCTTTCATTTACACATGTGCTATGAGATGGATGGGTGTGAATGGTGAATAGAGACGGATGGGCGATTGGATGCCGTATGTATGGTTGTGATGAATGAAATGGGAAGGGCATTGTACAAATAATAAACATACAAGTGTAATGTGAGTATAACCCACCTAGAAAAGCATGACCTAGGTTAAGAAAATAATAAACACACCCTATGTTTGATGAAATGCCAAGGTGAATAAAATGAGTGATAAATTAAGGGAATACACGCTTAATTATTCATGAAATTGTTAGGGCTTATGATAGTGTGTTTCTTATATTTCTTAAAATGTGTAAATTATTACTTGCTTAAATTGTGATATGTTATGCTTTATGAATTACCCAAATTGTCATATTTAAATTCAAATGCAAGTATGCACACAATTCCACGAGCACGGCATGCATGACATGAATTACCGAGGTTTTCAAGAACATGATTAGAGGTAGGACATATCCTACAATATGTTTTACCTCGCTTTTCACAAGAAAACAAGAACAAACATTCCATGAGGGGTCTCCCCTCACTCACAAGTGCATAGCTTAAAGAAGGGCCTCCCTTCCCTCGCAAGTACATACATACATATCATGAAGAAGGGTCTCCCTTCCCTCTCAAGGCATCTCACAAGCGCATCTCACAAGTACATCTTACAAGTGTATCTCACAAGTTACATGATCACAAGCAAGCACACATGGCATGGCATAACACGCATCACACGCTCGACAAGATCAAGCAAGACAAACACGACAAGCTTTCAAGTACGAAAAGATATTTCAAGCCAAGTCAAGTGCACGATGTTTTCAAGAGGTTTTATCGGCTTTCTACGAAATACAAACATGATTATAAATTGCTTTACTCCCTTGTATGATATGAATTGTTTCCGTTTAACATATATGAATTGCTCCTGATTTATGTATTGCCATTTTTATGCTATGACTATTGGTTAGTATTTGGTACCCGCTGAGTATTCCATGCTCAGCCGTACTTCTTATATCGGCAGGTGATAGTGGAGTGGCTGCTCCTTTTGATGTCTGTGCTCCTGGCCCTTGGGTGGAGGAGGAGTACGTTGAGGAGCCTGTGGAGGAACCTCAGGGTGAGGGTTACTATTAGGTAGTGGTTGTAGATTCTGAGTGAATAGAGTTAGGTGAGATGAGAGATATACATTCATGTATTTTGGCGGGTCTGTCCGCACTTTCTTTTGGATTCCTTTTGTGTAAACTTGGATTCGTATATACATAGAGGTTTGTTTAGACTTCCGCTGTGCTATGTTAGAGTATGTTCCGCTGTTTATATCCTCTATTGTATATGCTCTGTGGGTTTTTGCAGGATGGTTTGTCAAGCAAGTCATGTAAGCCATGATTAGTCGTCCAAAGTTCACTCTAACTCCTAGGGTGGGTTTTGGGTCGCGACAAAAATGCCCCTGAAAAGTACTAAAAAATTGATGTTTTATCTAAAATATTTTTCTGGATTTTATCAGTTCAACTTTTATTATTTTCGGGCTAAAAACGGAAAAACTACTTATCGGAGAGTGCCACGTTGCATTTTTTAAACCCTAAAGAGGGGCGCTACTTCAAACAATGCCCTATATTTACAAAATTGCCCCTCTCATTAGACGGGTCAACCCTGTCGACATAGTTTTTTAAAATATCCTAAATAGGAACGCTACTTCAAACAGCACCCCCATTAAAGTACGATTTTGCCCCTGTTTTGCCGCCCTACTGTTCATTGCCGCCTACTGTTTTGGAAATATCCAAATAGGGGCGCTACTTCAAGTAGCGCCCCCTATTTTTTGTACCCTATAAATACCCCACCCCCTCTCCTTCATTTTCATTCATTTCCACTTTCTCTCTTCTCTCTCCTCTTTCGAAAATTCTTCTTTAGCGTTTGGCGATCCCGGGAATTTGATTTCAAAGAATCATTCTCGAGAGCACTTATTTCAGAGACCCTTTTGGGTTTTTCGGAAAGTAAAATATCTCCAAACTCTGACTTTTGCTTAGTCTATTTTTAGTTTTAATTACTTTATTGTTTTTAAATAATTGGACTGCTTGCTTAGCTTATCCTAGTCGAACCCCTGCCCGAACTTCGATTCATACTTACCCTGCCTTGTCGAACCCCTATCCGAATTTCGGTTCAAACTTACCTTACCCTGTCGAACCTCTGCCCGAACTTCGGTTCAAACTTGGCATATCCTGTCGAACCTTTGCCCGAACATCGGTTCAAACATAGCCTACCCTGTTGAACCCCTGCCCAAACCACTATTCAAACCTTGGTTATAACCCAACTTACCTTAGCCGAACCTTTATCCGAACCTCGGTTCAAACCCTGGTTCAAACCTTACCAACCCAGTCGAACCCCTGTCCGAACCTCGAGTCAAACCCTAGTTTAAACCGAACTTGTTAGAAGGCTGTTAAAAATAGTTATAACCTACTTCATTAAATAGAAAGAGAATGTGGTTGCCTTAGCCATACCTCTACCTGAACCTCGCTTCAAACCCTGGTTCAAATCCTATCTAACCTTTACCCAACCCAAATGCTCCTTGATATGAGCTAAAACTGTCCAGATACTCCTTGACATGAGCTAAAATTATTCAAATGCTCCCTAATAAAAGCATAAAAGGTCCAAACGCTCCTGAATAGGAACCTAAACCATTCAAAAACACCCTAACATCCAATGACAAATCTCAGCCTATCAAACACTCACAATCCAAACAAAAAAAATCAAACCATCAACTACTCTCTGGAATTACGTGTAGCTTGATTCCACTAACAGTGGATACGTAGGCAACCCTGATCGGGTTCAGCTCACCTAGGATAGAGCTCCTATCCTGTCCCTGCTTATTTTAACATGTACATTATTGTTCACATAAGATCTATCAAGCATATATATGAAATGCAAGCTTCTCTTATGGTTTCCTTACTTTAATTCAGACTTGGCAAGTAGATAACCATCTTCAGATGGGAGTTTAGGGGTGTCTAACACCTTCCCCTAACTCAAATGAATCCTTACCTTGAACTCTATTTCCAAACCAAATCCTTATCCAACCTTTTAAGGGATTTTATTTTTCCTCACAATCTAAATAGGTAGTGACTCTCTCAATCCTGATCAGGAGTGGGGTTAAAATCCCGGGTCTACAGCTTGGCGACTCTGCTGGAGATCGATCCCAGAATCTTTGGTTTCGCAGACCTGAATTCAAGCCAAAATCTAAGTTTGAACCGAATAAGGGAAACCACATCAAAAACTTACTTTCATCTATATGCTGCTAATTCTGTACATATTCTTATTTTGCTATCATTTATCGAATCTCAGTCATTTGGTTGCCAACTTAGCAACATGCATTGGATTCCATTTTTTATTCATTGCTTGATTTTTATTAATGCATATGCATTCATATTCATTGCATAATAAAATAAAAACCCCTCAACTATCTAGTTGGATCCGATAAGCTTACAATCGAGGGATGGTTATCCCCGATGCTAGAGCCAAAAGATCTGTGGAAAGTACTGGCTGTAGACCTAGGGATGGTTATCTCCAGTAAACATGACTAGTCTTTCCCGCTTACACCAATCGTCTATTTTTCAGGTATGTTCTATACCGGGGAGTCATATATACAGTCAAGTGCTCCTCAACCTTATAGTCAAAACCCTACATACACCAGCATAAGCATATAGATTATAGGTCTTTGTTTGGGCATAAACCAAGAATACCCGTCAAGTAGGACTACCTTATCCCTATTCTGTTATTGGTTTAAGCCACTCCTGCATCATTTGTTCAGGTATAGGGACAATCTTATCCCTATACTTAACCATTTTTAGAGCTTGTGTGAACCTTGATTGCTAGATAGGTCTAACCCTATTCTTTTCTAAATCAACAAGATGTTGTGAGGGTTAAAACCCTGGACTCTAAATGAATCACATGGTTAACCCATTGATTCATTTTGATCTTAACCCAATGAATTCTGGTTCCCTACAACCCAGATAAGTGAAATGAATCTCTATCCACTCACCCTATTGAGTCACACACGTTGAGTTGACGTATCTTTTTTTTAGTATACTTGCTCAATTCATTCATTCAATTCATCAAAAAAAAATTTCATTTTATTTGATTCAAGTCAATTCAAAAACTTCATTCAATCATTTTGCTCATCATCATATTGCTTAAATCATATATTAGTCTTAGGACTTTCCGCATCCATCATTTTACGCATACTTATATTCATGACCAAACAAGGGGTAATGTCCCATGTCAAAACGATATCCATTAGATCATATGCGTGTTGCATCACTACTTTCATCATTGTCTTAATTCAGTCTTCATTTAGCATCTCGACTGTCATCTGACCCATCTATACATACCTCTTATTACCACTTAGTTTATAGCACCCTAAGCGAAAGCAGTACTAAACTATCTGCCCTCTTAGAGATGACTCCGGTAAGTACGATATTGACTGATCAAGATGAGCCAGTTGTAGAAGGTTTAGAAACCGACCCTGATAGCTCAGTATCTCCTCAACATATACTACAACAAATCCCTGATTTAGAGGCAAGGGTATTTGGAACTGAACAAGGCTTCCTAGAGCTGGAAAAACATCATACAGGATATCTTGAATGCCGTGAATAGGAAGCAACCGTCCTCCTCTTTTATCCCAATCGCCGAACCACTCACCTTAAACTGATTAAACCCATCATCACAACCCACCACCTCCAAATCCACCATCTCACTACCCACCACCTCCAAATCCACCATCTCACAACCCACCACCTTCAAATTCACCTTCTCACAACCCATCACCTCTAAATCCACCATCTCACAACCCATCACCTCTAAATCTACCATCTCACAACCCACCACCTCCAAATCCACCATCTCACAATCCATCACCTTCAAACCGACCATCTCACAATCAATTTGTCACGACCCGTCTTAAACTTAACATTTCACTCATGAAATGTAAGAGTAATCAGTCCGTGAGATCATTTTTCTTGTATAATGCGGAAGCGTAAAATACCAAGGGAATTAAAAATTTTAAACCCTTCTTCTCTTTCCATATGCAATAACCATCATAACCATGTCCAAAATTAAAGTTAAGGTTTACATAACCAGTTTAATTACATCCATATAACAAAATATAACATCAAAATCAAAAGCAACTCCGCCCTTCTTCGAACGTCACTTTCAAGTTGTTCCTCTACTATTCATCTGAAGACATAAAAGGTCAGTGAGCTATGAAGCCCAATAAGAATATTCAATAATATCATGCTAAATGACAAGTTAGAATAAGCATAACAATATAGGATATATTATTAAGACTTTTAATATTACTTCCGGTATGTCTTTTCAATATCTTTTATCTGGATCCAGTTTATCTAAAATCTTGCCTCTCAAGATGATCCCTGAAAGGTACACCTCTTTAGACTCATTCCGTCTTGGAGTTTGACCCCTCATGAAGTATTTCATTCCATCTTGGTGTCCTCATTACTCCTCATGAAGTATTGTCGAACGGCCTTCCTTTACCTTGCCACTATCTTGAGGCTCTTTTTAAGATAAATAATTTTTTTATCTTTTTATTCTTTTCCGACTTATCTTAACCCTGCCTCTCAAGATGATCATTGAAAGGTACACCTCTTTAGACTCATTCCGTCTTGGAGTTTGACCCCTTGGAGTCATCTTTAACCCCTCATGAAATATTGTCGAACGGCCTTCCTTTACCTCGTCACTATCTTGAGACCTTTATAAGATAAGGTTATTTATCTTTTCTTTTATCTTTTCAGACTTATCTTAATTCTGCCTCTCAAGATGATCACTGAAAGGTACACCTCTTTAGACTCATTCCGTCTTGGAGTCATCTTTAACCCCTCATGAAATATTGTCGAACGGCCTTCCTTTACTTCACCACTATCTTGAGGCCTTTATAAGATAAGGTTATTTATCTTTTCCTTGCCTTCTCATTAAGAAATTATAAGATAATATTTTCACATGCATCATAACATTATGATTATATAACTTTGCTTCTTGATTATACTTAGAATCATTATTTTCCATATTTCAATCACATTCATTTCTTTATCATATTTTCCGAATGTAATATAGCACAATTATCATAGTATCATCACTCTAATGCAGAAACATAGCATTATCGTATTATTTTCCAGCATAGTAATATTATAAAATTTTCCAATAATAGTATACTATTTCCAGCATTTCATAATAGTAGTAACATATTATTTTCTAGCATTTCAAGATAATAATATCTTACTATTTCCAACATTTCAAGATAGTAATATCATACTATTTCCAGCATTTCGAGATAGTAATACCATACTATTATTCAAATATAATAGAGTATAATTTACTTAATCATAACCTTCCTTCTAAGATATCACTTAGAATGATATAACTGAATATCACTTACATAATTCATCTTATTTCAAAAATAATTACCTTTACTAACCTTCATTCTAAAATACGATTTAGAATGATACTATCAAATATCACTTACTCTTTCTTTGACGTAGGGTTCCGAATCCGAAGTCGGTTGGACCGGCACGATTTTCTTTCTTTCTCTCTTTCTTCTTTCTTCTTCTTTGCTTTCTCACCAACTAGTATTAAGCACAAGAGATGGGTGTGTGGTCTTTATTCTTCCCACAAGCTTGGCACCATGGTGTTTACACTAGGAATGGCCGTATGGTCTACTAGTCTCTCCCAAAGTTTGGCACAAATGGAGTGAGACACAAGGGGTGGGGCATGTGGTATTTATAGGGTAAGGGGTTCACTCCCCTCTTTAATAACTACATGCATTAGATTCATGTATTTTCTTAATTCATGTATTACATTTATTAGATTCATGGGTTAGATTCATGAACTAAATTATACCATGTATCCACTTAACCATGGTTCTCTTTTCAACCCATGGTTAACCATCTTAGTGCATGTATCTCTTGGTTATTCATTTTTTTCCAGAAATTATTTAACTAGAGTAGACCCTTTCACTCATGGTCTAACCATGGTTTGGGTGTGAGACATCTTTTTGTTCCAATAATCTTATTTTCCTTGTAATAATTCTAGTAATAGGTGCATTTCCTTGAGTTAGAACCCATTACTCAACTTTAATATATTTATATCTCTAATCTTACCTTTATTAATGTTTAGCTTCTTAACCAAAGGTGGTCTCCTCAACTCAACCTTTAACCAAGTATGCTTGGGCGTGTGTACATATCCCTCTCCTAAGTTTGTGTCTCTATTAAATTCTAGAATTTAGATACATTCTTTAAACTTCCATACATGCATAACCATTAATATAGTTCATGTTTATTATCCTTAACTACACCAAGAGTTAACTTCCTGTTTAAGTTAACTTTTAAACTCAACCAAAGGTGGTGTGTGCAATGTATATGGCTCAAGGGTTAATGCCCTAACCTATACCTCATGTTTAACTTCACTTAACTTGGGTTCATACCCTAACCAAAATGGTCGTGCACTATTCATAGTATGGGATGGTTCATCCCTCCTTTATCATCTTAACTCCATGAATATCTTAATGGAGATGCCATGTGGCATTTGCCACCCATACTCAAATCTTGGCCATCCATACTTTGGATGGTGGAGATCATTCCACTTGTCAACATGATATTATTTTAATCAATTCTTGAATTTATGATTAACTTATTATAGTTAATTTACTAACCATAGTTAATCTTGGACTTCCGTTTTTGTGGTGTTGACATGTGGCACTTGCCATGTGTCCTCCTCTTAATTCATGATCATCTTTATCATTAAATAATTGGACATCCATCCTAGGGTATCGCCACTTGTCATGATCCCATTCACTTTAGTGTTAAATACTAATTTTAACACTAAGCTTTATACCTTAAGCTTAATATATACTCTATTATCACCTAATTAAGTAATATATTGTCTTATATACTTAAGTAATACTATGAGTTACTAATTATTCAGTCATTTACTGAATATATATGATATTTTTATTTCTAAAAATATCCACTTATTTTAACACTAAGCTTTATACCTTAAGCTTAATATATACTCTACTATCACCTAATTAAATAATATATTGTCTTATATACTTAGGTAATACTATGAGTTTCTAATTATTCAGTCATTTACTGAATATATATGATATTTTTATTTCTAAAAATATCCGGGTCGTTACACAATTACCGTTGAACCAACCATCTTTCAACATCCCGCCACCACGCATTGACCAGTATGAGGAGGAGGAGGCGAGGATTGCACAGAATACAAAGCAGCCAGGCATATCAACCAGCTCAACCCACACCCCAGACTTTTACAAGGACATGATTGAAAGGTTAGAACAATTGGCGAAGAGGGCCCATGGGTCCTACAATTTAGCATCCACTGACTTCTGAGATATGTGTCTACATCTGGGGATTCAATTGCCTCGAGACTTTAAAATGCCCGAATTTGAGAAATACAATGGAAAAGGATGCCCCGAGATACACCTAAAAGTTTATTGCGGAGAGTTGTTCCAGTTAGAACAGGGTGACAAGCTATTGGTGCAGGTATTTCAGAGAAGTTTAAAGGGACCAACCCTACAGTGGTTCACCAAGGTTGACCCAGCTAAGGTCCGCACATGGGAAGGCCTCTGTGAGATGTTTGTTGCTCAATACTCCTACAGCATTGACTTGGTCCCACAGAGAGCAGATCTAGAGAGAATGACTCAGAGAGAGAATGAATCTTTTTATCAAATATTCTATTCGATGGAGGGAAAATGATGGAAAGATGAACACTCATCTGCCCGAGTATGAGTTGGTGACCACATTCCTCCGCACAATCAAACATCCATTCAAGACTCTGCTAGCAGCCCAACCTATTTCCAATTTCAGCACTATGGCCAAATGTGGGGCCAGGATTGAGGCTACATTGGGAGATGTGGGAGCAGTTGATATGTTTTCAGGATCCAAGGGGGTGTCATCCTCTAGTCGTCCTCAACCACCATGAAGAGATACATGGAGAAGAGAGGATGAAGTGCAAATGGTGACAACAATGCCTGTCCATATTCCACATTTACCCTAGCGACCTCGACAACCCGAGCAGACTCAGTAATAGCTTCCCTCACAGCAGATGACATTTGAACAGAAAAAGAGAAGAGTCTTCACTCATGCCATTACCATGACGCAACTCCTCCCTTATCTACTAGATAAGAAATTGGTCACGTTGAGAGAACCAAAGCCACCAGTCACACTGCCAAAGTCATACAGGGCTGACCAGCATTGTGAGTATCATCAAGCCCCAGGGCATTCCACCGATATGTGTTTTGATCTAAAGCATACAATCCAAGACATGCTTGAAATGGGAAAGATTTAGTTTGAACCAGAGAACACCAAGATCAACCAGGCCCCTCTCCCTAATCATGCAGCAACAGGAAACCGAGGCGCACCAGCCTAAGCCACTCTATAGCCGACTTTGAGCAGTCTCACCAGTTTTTTATCTTTTTGGTTTATTCCATAATTTCTCTTTTTGCAAATGGCCATGATGGCCCAAATCAAAGTCTTCCTAGTCAGTCAGCATATTGGCCAATGGCTACCTGTCATTATTTTCTGTAATTAAGTCTGTACATCCTTTAATACTCTAATGAAATCTCCCACTTTTGTTAAATCTGTCTTACTTATTACTTTGAAATTCCTAGTTTTGGGAACTGAACTAGATTCTAATTCTACAAAAGAAAAATTGATCATCAAGTGAGTAATCTAAAAACTCACGACCCTCTTATGAACTAGAAAGGTACTCTGCTCCTGAAAGATTTCAAGACGAGCTACCAATCCATCAGAAGACAAGAAGGAAAGGAGCGACGAAGACCTCCTCGAGTTATCAAGCATCAAACATATTTGAACAAAGATAATGCAATGAACACACATGCTCTTGACCATTCAAATAAAGGATAGGAGGTGGTTAACCCTTAAAATCTCTTTTGTACCTATGTGAAATTTATCCAGATCAATGATCTCTAAGACCTAGAGGGGGGGTGAATAGGTCTATCTAATAATTTCTAACCAATTTTAATATTTCAATTAATATGTTTAGAAATCAATGAATAAGTCAATCAGACAATCCACACAAATCAAACACAGAAGATTTTTACGTGGAAAACCCTAACGGGAAAAAACCACGGGACCTTGTCCAGCAATAAACTTCACTATGAAAAGATATCAAGTACAAGACAAGACCTTACCAAAACAGAAACGACGTTCCTAGGTATAGACTCTTACTCTTGATTTCCACGAACCAGCAGGTTCGATTTCCGCAGTAGCAGCTTCGGTTCCACACCGACCAAATCTTTTCAAGCTACTTCAAAACCACGATCACACACGATCGATCTCCTTCCACGAAGGCTCCAGATCAAACACCGGACACACACACAAGGTGTAGGGTTGTGAATCAATTTAAGAAATTTCAAACCCTAGAGGGATCTCATACAGATCTGAGATCACACAATGCAAGATCAAAGGTTTAGATCTATACTTGCATTCTCTAGGATCTAAGAAAGAGGAGGGATCAACAAAGATCTAATAAATGCAATAAGAAAAACCCTAGAAGATTTTCTCAGACCTCTACTCTTTCAAAAATATCAAAGACACGAATTAGGTCTCCAAAAAGTTGTTTATATAGGGTTTAAAAAAAGAATCCAGAAAAAGAAAAATTCTTTTTACGGGGACCGATCAATCGGTGCTCACTACCGATCGCTCGGTCCAAATGACCGATCGCTCGGTTATTAATCATCTCTCTGAAAAAATACCCCATACAAACTTTTTGTCCAGTCGATAGCCACCGATCGCTCGGTAGGCCACCGATCGATCGGTCCCAATACCGAGCGATCGTTGAGACATAATTTTGTTCAAACCATATGTCTTTTCATGTTTATTTGATTCAACTAAGATCAAAAAACTTTGTTAGGTTTAAAACTATCCTCCTAGGTATGTTTAGAGTTATCTAAGCCAAAACCAACCTAGGTAGGGGTCTCTAAGTCCATTACCTGTCTAGATCCAGAGTAGAAGCTTTTTCTTCTCTTTCTTCAATCTTCGTTAAGCTTTAGCTCTTCTCTTCTGACAAGTTGAACATGACTCGACGACTCGACTCACATGACCTATCTAATGATCACGGAATTTGCCAACACCTATTTAGGGATTTACAATCTCCCCCTTTGGCAATTCCGGGACAAAACAAGACTAATTCATATACTAGGTTCAAATTTTCCCAATTGATTCAAAAATGGAAAATTGACCTTTACATGACTCAAAAATATAATTACAGGACTTTGACATGTTAGCTTGTCATGATTCACCAAACTTAGAACCTGTTTGCCTGCACATGCTAAATCAAAAACCTGTGAAGCATGGGAAATAAAATATGGGATGACATATTGGAAGAATGAAAATATGTATTACATAACATCCACAATTCCACAATACTATATCCATAACAGGTTAAGCATTCCATATCATCATCCAAAACATTTATAACCTCATCAAACACATTCAAACACATTAACACGGTTAAGCATTCCATATCATCATCCAAAACATTTATAACCTCATCAAACACATTCAAACACATTACATCATAACACTCCCCCTTTTTGGCTCGAAATGCCAAAGGTGGACTAGAAAAGTAATGCATAATCAACCAAATGAGATGAGATAAAAGATAATGAGCATAATCCATTCAAATGTATACATCCATAATAAGTCAATAATATCTAAGTAGGTTTGTACTAAGTACAACCAAGACAAAATACATCAAAATGTCAAATAAAAACTATCACTCGACTAAGATAAACTCCAATCACGAACTATCCCTCCTGTTCATCATCAGAAGTGAGCTGGGACTCATAGTAAGCTCGAAAATCACGAACATCTCTCTGTACTCCTAGCACGGCTGCATCGAGAGATCCAAGTCTACCACGAACCTCTGTAGTAAACTCCTCGTATGATGAAACATGAGTCCGGAGATCCATCTGCATCTCTCGTATCATCCTCCCAAGATCATCCATAGTGGTCGGAGGAGGACGAGATGACCCAGCACCAACTTCTGCTCCCTCCTCTGTATCTCGAACTGAGGCATGTGAAAAACTCTGAGCTAGGGTCTTTTTGTTGATTGGACCCTTAGGAACTCGAGTAGGAACACCAGGAGGAGCGATAACTCCTTGAGAACCAAGAAGTTTAGTGATGAGTGAACCAAATGGTAGGGCTCCAACTGCTGTACTTGTTTGATGGGCTTGGATCATCAAGTCAATGATGTGAGTGGCAAGATCAATATCACGCCCACGTAGAAGACTAAACAGAAATCTAGCTCTATCTTCCCTAAGGTCCGCAGTATGAACCTTTGGATGGATATTTGCACTCATAACTAGGTTTACTAGTCTAGCATCCTTAGTGAGTTTCGCCACTTCAATAAGAGACCGAACCCAAAACGTAGGAGTACCACTAAGAAAGGTAACAACATGTTCCATGGAGTCTTTATCCTCATCAGTCTTATAAATATAAGGATAATATGCATTTGGAACTCGAGGACAGCCAAGGAATTTAGAAACCAAATCAGCATTTATGACAACAGATGGTTCTAATGCTCGTGATTTGAATGACCATTTTTTCTGGTTGATTTCAGAAAAATTAGAGTAAAATTCTCTAACTAACTGTACAGAAGCAGGACCGGATAAGGTAAGTATACCTTCCCATTGACGATCTGAAATGAGTGTAGGAAGATAATAATCACCAAAATCAGAAATATGTATGTCCCTTTCAACCATAACACCTTTCTTGCTAAAATACTCACTATAGAGTTGAGCAGTGTAGGACTTATAAACTGGGATAACTTACTAGACTGGGAAGATGAAGCTTTACCTTTATTTTTCTGAGTTTTATCAGCCAAGGATTTTTGACGATTCTCAATTGTAGAATCTATCATTCTACGAATTGGCCTGTCCCCAATTGAAATACCATGCCCTATTGGAGTGAAAGTAAAGGGCTCTAGGTTTTCCTCATCAAGAGGAGGATCCTCTTGGTTGTTGAGGACCAACCTCCGACGTTTGGGAACGCCAGACATGAGATAGGCAAGAAGGATTAACGACAAAACGAAAGCCATGGAAGAAAATGCAAGAAAACGATGCCCTATATGAGAAAATCAATCTAAATCCAAGAAAATGCACAAATCTTACCTTTTAGATGCTTGGGAAACCTTTAGAATAGAATGGAATGACCGTAGGAAAGATTTGGAGGAGAGGTAACCGAGAGATCGCTCTGGAGATCGGAGAACAAGTGAACAAAAAAAATAGAAATGAGGGTTTTATAACTCTGTTCACGAAAGACCGATCGATCGGTCTTTAGCACCGAGCGATCAGTGGTCTGAAAATTTTCAAAAATTTTACAATTTTAACCATTTCTCCCCCTTAACCTATGGTTTGGTTTAAACTCATTGTTTACCTCAAAATGACCAATTGACCAAAAAATATGCAACAATTTATTTCATTAAAATCATAAATAATAATCACCCAAGAATTGATATATCAAGTATAGTCATAAACAAGGATTATGTAAACATTAATTGATTTTTACCGGTGATTAAATATGGTATTTGCATCAAATTCACAATCAGAGTCAAGAAACAATTAGAAGTAATGTGAGTGTGAAATCAAACTTCATTACTTGACTCTTTGAATTGGTTTCCTTCCTTAATCTAGATTTTGACATTATGGCTCAAATGGATCTCTAAAATTTTCAAAAACTAGTTTTAAAACCAATAAACATCCATATTTATATGATGAGCAATTTTTACCCTAAATTTGACTAACAGATTTATTTCATTTCTTTTTCAGTCAAATTGTACTCATTGTGAAAATTCTTTTTGGAGTACACATATATAGTTTTTAGCACATTGGTGACTTTCACTCAAGTGAGAAGGTAGCTCTTTCTAATGACAGTGGGGGCTTTCACACTAGCAATCCATATAGATACCTACTGTTTGTCTAGGTAGCCATTACTCACTGTTTGCATTCACTAGTAGCTATCACACAAACTCACAGGTAGTCCTCTCCATGTCAATAATTTTTATAACTAGGGGGCTCACCTTATGGAATTTTTTATGACATTGGTTATACTAGATTTGATTAATCTAGTGAACCATATGGTATAATATCAGAACCTTTAATTAGGAACTAATACCATCTAAAGAATCAGTCAGAGTGCATGTGCATTAGATAACATCTTTGTTTACTCAACTCTAACTGAGATTTGTTAGTATGACCAAATTCAATCACAAGATCAAACCAACAATTGAACTATCCTATATTACTCAATCCTATGAAATATTTATCCTTGGATTATATGTTCAAATATGATTTCAAGGAAATAACATTAAGCAAAATGATAGGACAAATAAGGTCATACAAACACATTATTTTTTTTTTGCAATATTTTGAATGTTTTTGGATTTTTATTACTTAAAGAAAATAACAAAAAAATAGCTCTATGACATAAATAGAACATGAAGAACACATAGGCTATGAAACAAGTACATCTTTACTCAACTCCGCACAAACCTATGGATTTCCTAAGGAGTTCAAACCTAAGGGAATCTAAGGGTTTTGTTAGAATGTCCGCAAATTGATTCTCTGTTTGGACATACTCTATAGACACAATCTTTTGCTCAACAAGATCACGGATGAAGTGATGTCTTATATCTATGTGTTTTGTGCGAGAATGTTGAACAAGATTTTTGGAAATATTGATAGCACTAGAATTATCACAGTACACAGTCATAGTGCTCTGTTCAATCCCGTAATCATTCAACATCTGCTTCATCCATAGAAGTTGAGTGCAACAACTGCCAGCTGCTATGTACTCAGCTTCTGCAGTGGACAATGAAATTGAATTCTGCTTTTTGCTAAGCCAAGCAACTAAGCAGTTTCCAATATAGAAACATCCTCCTAAGGTGCTTTTCCTATCATCAGCATTTCCAACCCAATCGGCATCGGAATATCCGACTATCGTGGCATTTGTATCAAAAGAATACAAGAGGCCAAATGATAGAGTTCCACTCACATATCGAATGATACGCTTAACTGCAAGCAAGTGAGACTCTTTTGGGCTCGCTTGATAGCGGGCACATGCACCAACACTAAAGGCTATGTCAGGTCTAGTAGCAGTTAGGTAGAGTAAACTACCAATCATGCTTCTATAAGAAGTTTGATCAACATCTTTGCCTGTAGCATCTTTACTAAGTTTTGTAGTAGAACTCATAGGAGTTCTTACATGCTTAGCAGAGCTCATGCCAAATTTCTTCACTAGATTTTTAGCATATTTGATTTGAGATATTGAGATCCCAGAATCCAATTGCTTGATCTGAAGACCAAGGAAGAAACTTAGCTCACCAACCATGCTCATTTCAAATTCATTTTTCATTTGTTCAGCAAATGAACGAGCATGTAAGTCTAATGTGGAACCAAACACAATGTCATCAACATATATCTGGGCGATGACAATATCACCTTTCACATTCTTTATGAAAAGGGTTCTGTCTACTCCCCCTCTCGAAAATTCATTTTCCAAGAGATAAGTAGTCAGCCTCTCATACCAAGCTCTTGGAGCTTGCTTTAAACCATAGAGGGCCCTTTTTAGCCGATAGACTTGATCAAGGTGATGTGGATCTTCAAACCCTTTTGGTTGTTCCACATAGACTTCTTCATGTAGAATGCCATTCAGAAAGGCACTCTTAACATCAATTTGAAAAGGTTTGAATTTCATATGGCAAGCCACAGCTAGAAGAATTCTTATTGATTCTAACCTGGCTACAGGAGCAAACGTTTCATCGAAGTCAATACCTTCAATTTGGGTGTATCCTTATGCAACTAACCTAGCCTTATTTCTTATGATAGTACCTTTTTCATCAGATTTGTTCTTGAAAATCCATTTGGTACCTATCACATTTGTATTGTTAGGCCTAGGTACTAAATACCAAACATCATTCCTAGTAAACTGAAGTAACTCTTCTTGCATTGCATTTATCCAATTATCATCTGCAAGAGCTTCAGCTACATTCTTGGGTTCAAAAGATGAAGTATAGCAAATGTAACTAACTTCATTTTCAATTTGTTTCCTCGTTCTCACTCCACTTTCAACATCACCAATTATATCAGTGGGAGTGTGAGGATTCATTACCCTAGGATGTGTAGGTTTTGATGGAGATGTTTGCTTATCAATAAGTGGAGTTGAAACAGTTTCAACATTTTCATTATCAGCACTTTCATCATCCTCAAGTTGCACATTTTCAACACCGGAGTCATCCACAACTACATTTATGGACTCCATAATTGTAGAGGTTCTCAAGTTATACACTCGATAAGCTCTACTGTTGGTGGAATATCCAAGAAATATCCCTTCATCACTCCGGGATTCAAATTTGCCCAGTTGCTCTCTATCCTTAAGGATATAGCATTTACTTCCGAATTCTCGAAAGTACTTGACACTAGGTTTCTTGTTATTCCACAACTCATATGGGGTTTTCCTTATTCCAGGTCTTACAAACACTCTATTAACTATATAACAAGCAGTGTTAACTGCCTCAGCCCAGAAATGAGAAGCTAGATTGTTGCTATGAAGCATAACTCTAGCCATCTCTTGGAGAACCCTGTTCTTCCTCTCTACTACACCATTCTGCTGAGGTGTAATAGGTGCAGAAAATTCATGTTTGATACCCGACTCATCACAAAAGTCGTTGTACTTAGAGTTTTCAAACTCCTTTCCATGATCACTTCGAATTCGAGTGATTGGGCATCTTTTCTCATTTTGAATTTTCAGGCAAATACTTTTGAAATTGTCAAAAGCATCGGATTTCTCCCTTATAAATGCCACCCATGACATTCTTTAGAAATCATCAACCATGACTAGGATGTATCGCTTTCCACCTAGACTTTCAGTTCTTGTAGGACCCATTAGATCCATATGAATTAATTCCAGTGGATATGAAGTAGCAATACTTAAAGTCTTCTTATGTGGGGTTCTAATTTGTTTACCAATTTGGCATGGCCCACACACAGCAGTAGAAGGCTTTCCTAGTTTGGGAACACCTCTCACAAGCTCTTGCTTAGAGATTTTGCATAGGTCTTTGAAGTTCATGTGACCTAGTCTTCGGTGCCACAAATCAACTTCTTCAATTTTAGTCTTATAACAGACATTTGAGGGATTAGGACTGGGAGTTAAGCCGTAGCAATTGTCAGTGGTTCTCAATCCTTCTAGAACACACTTACCTTTACCATTAATGACTAAGCATTTATTTTGGGTAAAGTGTACAGCATGGTTATCATCACGTAGTTGACTTATGCTAATTAAATTAACTTTCAGTCCTTCAACAAACAAGGCATCTTTCAATTTAGGTATGCCTGGTGAATCGATGATACCCTTCCCTTTTACTAAAGACTTGCTTCCATCACCAAAAGTAACAGTCCCATCTGGACAGTCCTCAAATTGAATAAATAAGGACTTGTTACCTGTCATATGCCGAGAACACCCACTGTCGAAGTACCACATTTCTGTGTTTTGGGCTTTCAAGGCAGTATGAATGACAAAGCACTTAAGGTCTTCCTTTCTTACATACACAATCTTTAAACTTTGTTTAGATCTTTGATCATTAATCTGTGTAGTAGAGACCTTTTTCCTTTTTGTCCTCCTTGACCTTTTTCTGTTTTGTTCAGTTCTAGCTTTTTGATAAGTCAAATTGTTTCCTCTTGAATAATCATTTGGAATAAATTGACCAGTTCTTGTCCTAGAGATTTGAGCAATTCTATTAACATCATCGCTCAACATTCTAGACTTTTCAGCTAGAACCTGAATCTGCCTTTGAAGAGTCCCTTGACTTTGATTTTGGTTCCATGAACCATTTCGGGGAGCTCTCCTAAAAGCATTACAATTAGGTCGAATGTGACCTCTCACACCACAAAAGTGACATGTGGGTATGAATCTTAGGAGAGGAGGAGGATTTCTTCTAACGGGAATTTGATTCCTCAAAGCATTCACTCTAGGAGCTGTATTTCTAGGCTTTACAAAATTTGTATAAGCCTTAGTACTTGATGTAGAAGGTAAATTTTCTTTAGGATCAGAATGTGTTGGCTCAAACACTGCACTAGCCATTGTACCAACAGCTAAAGGACGAGCTGGTGTGTCAACATGTCCTATCCCAGATCTACTCGAATTTGATCCATACTTTCTAACTAATTCATCTAGGCAGCTAGTGTTACCAAACATTCTTACTTCTTTTTCAAGAGTATAGACCTTCTGAATCAAGTCAGTCTTGTCTTTAAGGGTAATTTGATGTTCTTTTTCAAGAAATTTCACCTTATCAACAAGAGAGTCTTTAAAAGTTTCCAGCTCCATTTGCAGAGTTCTTAACTCTTCAATTTCTTTCATGGAAGTGTCTCTTTCAACTTCTAATTTTCTGACCACATTAGTCAATGAGACATTCTCTTCCAAAAGACATTGAACTTTTATAACTAATGCTTCTTTTTCATTTTCCAACTGACTAACTAGTGCACTCTTCTCTTCTGCTACTAGTTTACAAATATCTCTTTCATTTTGAATGAGTTTGAGTTTTTTGCTCAAAGAGATTTTTGTTTTAGTCAGTTTCAAACTTTCAGCATACAACTTATCATAAGTTGTTTTCAAATCTTCATCACTTTCAGAGTCAGTTTGACTCTTCTGTAAGTCATCACTAGACTCAGTATGAATACTCTCATCACTTCTATCATTTTCATCAACCGCAGAGGTAGTCTCAAGAATCCCAGAAAGGGAAACAGTGAAACCCGTATGATTTCCAGTGTCTTCACTTGAAGAGGAACTGTCCAATTCTTCATTCTCGGAATCACTGTCATCCCAACAGGCATTCATCACCTTGCCCTTACTCTTCTTCTTGTTAGGACAGTTAGGTGAAATATGACTGAAGCCATGGCATTCATAACATTGAATACCTTGGGATTTCTTGTCGCCACTCTTGGAATTTTTCTTGTTTTCCTAGGGCTTAGACTTTGACTTCTCAAAAGATTTTCCTCCCTGTTTGGGATTGAACCTCTTTTTCGTTCTAAAAAATTTTCGAAATTTTTTAATGAAGAGAGCCATTTCTTCCTCATTCATATCTCCATCACTGTCATCCTCATCTAAAGATTCCTTGATAGATTTCAAGGCTAAAGATTTATTCTTCTTGGATGGACGTAGATTGAGTTCATAGGTTTGGAGTGATCCAACCAATTCCTCAATCTTCAGAGAGTCAACATTTTTACTCTATTCGATTGCAGTGACTTTGGGTTGAAATCTCTCTGGGAGAGATCTAAGGACTTTTCTAACTATTTTGGACTCAGATATTTTCTCACCTAAATTGAAACTAGCGTTGACAATGTCACTAAGTTTTGCATAGAATTCATCAAAAGTGTCATTGTCTTCCATGTTTAAATGTTCAAATTTGGTGGTTAACATTTGGAGTTTTGAGATTTTAACAGTGGTAGTACCCTCATGGGTAATTTCAAGAATGTCCCAAGCCTCCTTTGCTATTTCACATGAAGAAATTCGTCTGAATTCCTCAGCAGTGACTGCAGTAAAGATAGCATTGAGACCTTTAGTGTTCCATCCACTTGACTCAAGCTCTTCTCTGGTCCATTTATCAGAATATTTGACGACAGTCAAATCACCTATAGTTTTTATGGGCGTAGTCCACCCATTCTGTATAGACATCCAAATTCTCTCGTCAATAGATTTGAGAAAGGCTCTCATTCTGGCTTTCCAATAAGCATAATTATTCCCATCAAAAAGTGGGGGACGAGAGATGAATCCACCTTCTCTTAGAGTACTCATGATCACGGATAATACAGGATCACACTTAAGGGATTAGCCAAATCAGTGAACTTGCTCTGATACCAATTGAAATTTATCCAGATCAATGATCTCTAAGACCTAGAGGGGGGGGTGAATAGGTCTATCTAATAATTTCTAACCAATTTTAATTTTTCAATTAATATGTTTAGAAATCAATGAATAAGTCAATCAGACAATCCACACAAATCAAACACAGAAGATTTTTACGTGGAAAACCCTAACGGGAAAAAACCACGGGACCTTGTCCAGCAATAAACTTCACTATGAAAAGATATCAAGTACAAGACAAGACCTTACCAAAACAGAAACGACGTTCCTAGGTATAGACTCTTACTCTTGATTTCCACGAACCAGCAGGTTCGATTTCCGCCGTAGCAGCTTCGGTTCCACACCGACCAAATCTTTTCAAGCTACTTCAAAACCACGATCACACACGATCGATCTCCTTCCACGAAGGCTCCGGATCAAACACCGGACACACACACAAGGTGTAGGGTTGTGAATCAATTTAAGAAATTTCAAACCCTAGAGGGATCTCATACAGATCTGAGATCACACAATGCAAGATCAAAGGTTTAGATCTATACTTGCATTCTCTAGGATCTAAGAAAGAGGAGGGATCAACAAAGATCTAATAAATGCAATAAGAAAAACCCTAGAAGAGTTTCTCAGACCTCTACTCTTTCAAAAATATCAAAGACACGAATTAGGTCTCCAAAAAGTTGTTTATATAGGGTTTAAAAAAAGAATCCAGAAAAATAAAAATTCTTTTTACGGGGACCGATCGATCGGTGCTCACTACCGATCGCTCGGTCCAAAACGGATCGCTCGGTCCAAATGACCGATCGCTCGGTTATTAATCATCTCTCTGGAAAAATACCCCATACAAACTTTTTGTCCAGTCGATAGCCACCGATCGCTCGGTAGGCCACCGATCGATCGGTCCCAATACCGAGCGATCGTTGAGACATAATTTTGTTCAAACCATATGTCTTTTCATGTTTATTTGATTCAACTAAGATCAAACAACTTTGTTAGGTTTAAAACTATCCTCCTAGGTATGTTTAGAGTTATCTAAGCCAAAACCAACCTAGGTAGGGGTCTCTAAGTCCATTACCTGTCTAGATCCAGAGTAGAAGCTTTTTCTTCTCTTTCTTCAATCTTCGTTAAGCTTTAGCTCTTCTCTTCTGACAAGTTGAACATGACTCGACGACTCGACTCACATGACCTATCTAATGATCACGGAATTTGCCAACACCTATTTAGGGATTTACACCATGCAACAACATACGCTAGTTAGCCTGTCGAGCCTAATAGCCTTTCTTTCTAAACCCATACACTTGAGCACCCTATGAATAACAAATTAGTAGAGTTGAATCCAACCAATCAAAAGCAAAGCTTATTTTGAACTACGGCATGACCTGATTCCACTGATCGTGGACACATAGGCAACCTAAGGTTCGGTCACATTATGACAACTTTTCATCAATACCAGACAACTATCTCTATACAGAGCACAAAGAGTCAACAAAAAAAGAAAAAAAAAAAAAAAAAAAAAAAAAAAAAGCAAAAATGGCAAATCTCCAAAATGATGAAAAGAAGTCAACTGGTTTTGTCTCTGCGTGCAGCAACAAACAAACATTTTAGGGTGTCCTACCCCACAAGAAAACTTTGAACCTCAATCGTTTCTACCTCTATTACGTTTCATCCTAGTAACTAAGCCCTCCTTGATCTTTGAAAGGTCTTGAGCATCAATGGTTAGAAGCATTAATCTCTACCATTTTACCAGACAATGACAGGAGAAGACAGATCAGCTTATCAGAAATAGTAGGCCTAGTGAAAACCAGAAATGGTACTAAGGTGCAAAAATTATGCAAGCCCAGCCCTGACATTGTAGTCAGGGGCAAAAAAGGGAACAAATTAATAAAAAATCACAGGCATGATTGAAAATCATGAAACGGCCTCATTGTGCAAAAATTATGCGAGCCCAAGACTTGGTCATTCCAAGGGCAAAATAGAATTATCAATCCTACTAGAGCGCAAAAATAACATGAACCCAGTCCTAGTGAAACCTGTTAAGGTTCAGGGGCAAAAATGAAAAAATTGTAAAGTGCGAGCTTTCATATCAAGCGCCACCAACAGCAATCGGCTAGTACAGTCAAGCACTATCTTATGCATCAGGCATGTGGCGAGAACATCCAGGAGCAGATTTACCTATCTATCTCAGAAGCAATCAACCCAGACTAATTCAATTCCTTTTTAAGGCAAAAGAATCCTAACTAGGCTTCCCATCTACGGGCAATATCGGACATCTTTCAAGTTACTTGTGTCAATTTGTCAGTCTGTTAGTCTATCATCAAAACATCGGTCTATTATGTCAAGTCAGTCAATCAGAGTCATGTCCTTGCGCAAGTCAGCTCAAATTTGGCTAATCCTTTCGGTGGTGCAATCTGATCTCCTGAACTTAAGGCTGGTTCAAGCAAATTATTTCAGTTGAACAAATCCAGGCATAACCTCAGTGCGATTTTGATACATCAGGCAGAGGGCAGATATCAAATAGAGGCTCAAGGTCATGCTCCATTCTCTCGCCCCTCATACCCCATCATTCATTTCATTTGCTTGCTTATGGATAAGCCACGTGGCTATCCCCTTTCATGCATTTATATTTTGCTTGCTCATGAACTAACCATGTGACTATCTCCATTTATACATATATCGCATTCATTTGCTTACTTTGCATTCATTCCCGGTGAAACCAGTTGTGTAACCAACTTTCACTCATTTGCATCTTTCACCACATGTTCACATTTTTCATACACTGAACTGCACTACTTGCTCACTCTTAAAGGAGTAACTGACACGGTTGTCTAATCAACCATCAGTTACGGCCTCGTGTGAAATCAGTCTTGCATACTTCACCGCACTGCACTACTTGCTCACTCTTAAAGGAGTAACAGACACGGTTATCTGATCGACCATCAGTTACGGCCTCTTGTGAAGCCAGTCTTGCACACTTCATTGCACTGCACCGCATTACTTGCTCACTCTTAAAGGAGTAACTAACACGGTTGTCTGATCGACCATCAGTTGCGGCCTCTTGTGAAGTCGGTCTTACACTCTTCACACACTGCACTACAATGCTTGCTCACTCTTAAAGGAGTAAGTGACACGGTTTTCTGATCAACCATCCGTTACGGCCTCTTGTGAAGCACGTATTGCATTTTTCACACACTGCACTGCACTACTTGCTCACTCTTAAAGAAGTAACTGACACGGTTGTCTAATCGATCATCAGTTGCGGCCTCTTGTGAAGCCTATTTTGCAACAATCATCATTCATATGCATCTCACCCACTTGCATCATGCACCCCGCTATTCGGTCGTGTGATCAATTAGTAAGTAATTCCGTACACCATAATCCTCTCTATCCCCAGCAAGTACCAACTTCGCATGAGCGTACCCTTCCCCTGTCACCCTTCAAGCATCCAGTCCATGGCAAGCAGTCTAAGTAGGATTTATCTTTTCTACAGCTTTACAAGTTTTCACACATGCGTACAAAATTGAAGCGTTATAAGCCTTTGTCGTTCACGTGCTCGCACCCTCCGACAAAGTGGGGCAACTGTAAGAACCCCAATTTTTCACCCCATAGTCTCTTTGCACACCTCTAAAAATCCTTTAAAAAACCCTCTTTCCCCGTGCTTCAATTTTCATAAATGGCCCTAAGGTAAAAAAAAATGACCAAAATGCCCCAAGGGTGAAAAATGATCAAAATACCCCTGGAAAAGTTCTAAAAAGTTTTCATTTTGTCCATAATAATTTTAAAATTTTTTTGATGAATTTGGGCTATTTTTGGGAATAAATTGGACTTAAAACGGTAAAAAATGATCAAAATACCCCTGGAGTGTAAAATGACAAAAATACCCCTGAAAAGTACTAAAAAATTCATGTTTTATCTAAAATATTTTTCTAGATTTTATCAGTTCAATTTTGACTATTTTCAGGCTAAAAACGGAAAAACAGCTTATCGGCGAATCGGGGAGTGCCACATGGCATTTTTTAAACCCCTGAATAGGGGTGCTACTTCAAACAACACCCCTATATTTACAAAATTTCCCCTCTCATTAGACGGGTCAACCCTATCGACATAGGTTTTTAAAATATCCTAAATAGGAGTGCTACTTCAAACAGTGCCCCCATTAAAGTACGATTTTGCCCCTGTTTTGCTGCCTTACTGCTCATTGCAGCCTACTATTTCGGAAATATCCAAATAGGCAAGCTACTTCAAGTAGCTCCTCCCCCCCCCCCTATTTTTTAACCCCTATAAATACCCCACTCCCTCTCCTTCATTTTTATTCATTTCCACTTCCTCTCTTCTCTCTCCTCTTTCAAAAATTCCACTTTAGCATTTAGCAATCCCCGGAATTTGATTTCAAAGAATCATTCTTGCGAGCACTTATTTCAAAGACCCTTTTGGGTTTCCCAGAAGGTAAAATTTCGCCAAACTCTAACTTTTGCTTAGTTTTTTATTAGTTTTAATTACTTTATTATTTTCAAATACTTGGACTGCTTGCTTAGCCTACCCTAGTCGAACCCCTGCCCGAACATCGGTTCATACTTACCCTGCCTTGTCGATCCCCTATCCGAACTTCAGTTCAAACTTACCTTACCCTTTTGAACCTCTGCCCGAACTTCGATTCAAACTTAGCCTACCCTATCGAACCTCTGCCCGAACTTCGGTTCAAACATAGCCTACCCTGTTGAACCCCTGCCCGAACCACGGTTCAAACCCTGGTTTAAACCCAACTTACCTTAGCCGAACCTCTGTCTGAACCTCGGTTCAAACCCTGGTTCAAACCTTACCAACCCAGTCGAACCCCTGTCCGAACCTCAAGTCAAACCCTAGTTCAAACCCTACTTGCCTAAGTCGTACCTCTGCCCGAACCTCACTTCAAACCCTGGTTCAAATCCTATCAAACCTTTACCTAACCCAAATGCTCCTTGACATGAGCTAAAACTGTTCAGATGCTCCTTGACATGAGCTAAAACTGTTCAAATGTTCTCCGGTAAGAGCATAAAAGGTCCAAACGCTCCTGAATAGGAGCCCAAACCATTCAAAAACACCCTAACATCCAAAGACAAATCTCAGCCTATTAAACACCCACAATCCAAACAAAACAAATCAAACCATCAACTACCTTCTGGAACTACGTGTAGCTTGATTCCACTAACAGTGGATACGTAGGCAACCCTGATCGGGTTCAACTCACCTAGGATAGAGCTCCTATCCTGTCCCTGGTTATTTTAACATTTACATTATTGTTCATATAAGATCTATCAAACATATATATGAAATACAAGCTTCTCTTATGGTTTCCTTACTTTAATTCATCCTTAGTGAGTAGGTAACCATCTCCGGATGGGAGTTTAGGGGTGCCTAACACCTTCCCCTAACTCAAATGAATCCTTACATTGAACTCTACTCTAGACTAAAGCCTTATCCAACCTTTTAAGGAACCCTATTTTCTCTCACAATCTAAATAGGTGGCGACTCTCTCTTTTCTGTATTTTTAGCACTATTCCTTCTCGGGTTCAATCCTGATCGGGAGTTGGGTTAAAATCCCGGGTCTACAGTAGGGTTGGATGTATTTTATTACAAGCACAAGTTTGGCTCATTACATGCCCTTGGGTGGGTACTTATCAAGGTAAAAGCGCTCAGATAGTCACTCATAATTGAGGACAGGTATAGGGTGCAAGCAAGTTAGGGTTTAGAGTAATCCTCCCCAGGTGGGCTGCTTGTAAAGTATACCCAAGCTTAGTCTACATGTATGAATGTTGGGTTAATGCAAGTGTTTTTCTAGAAGGATGGGGGTCAATTAACACCATATATGCGACTCTCCGGTATAGAACATACCTGAAAAGGATGATTGGTGTAAACGATAGCATTCAGAATCCTTCCCTGAGGATAATCACCCAACATGAGTAATTTCACGGACCTCCAAGACTTTTAACCTTCTAACACTGAGTATGATCATCCAACAGCCTTAAGCGTAATAAGTCTGTCTGCTGGGTTTAATAGGGAATTATACTACTATCCTATGTATGATATACACAGTACACAATACACCCAAAGAGATGAAATGATTAGTATTAAGCTAAATACTTAGGCATTTAAATAAGTTTGATTTTAATTGACTTAAACCTAGGTTCCGGGTTGAACCTTGAATTAAGAGACATCCCCAGTAAAGTCACCAGAGCTGTGAGCACGAGATTTTACTCCGCCTCACGGGTGAGGGTATGTTGAGAGTCACCACCTATTAATTCAGAAGAGATAAGTTCCCGGGTTATGGATAAGGTCTTGGTCTACGTGAGAGATCTAGGTAAGAGGTTCGGTTAAGTCCCGGGAAGGTGTTAGGCACCCCAGGACCCCCATTTTACAATGGTCACCTACTTTCTAGGTTTAAGCTAATTAAGGTCAAGTTGTTATTCAAATGCCTAAGTGTTTAGAGTAATACTAACCCAAGAAAGAAAAGCTAACTAGGGTCGAACCCGGGCTGGTTGCCTACGTATCACAAGGGTGAGATCAGACCGAGCGTAGTTCTGGCACATGAGCCCGTGCCAAGGCTAAGGAATGCGTGTGTGTCACGCCCCGATTTCTAAAAACTCACAACTCAGTCCATTATCTATGGTCCGGCCTGAGATCTAGAATTCGGGGGTGAGGATTATTAATAATTTAATTAATAATTGGTATTTTAAGTATATTAATTTAGTTTCTTTATGAATAAATTAGTACTCAAAAGGTTTATTCCCAAAAGTGTCACAGCTTGACAATCATCTGCTCGAATTTTTAAATCTTAGGGATTGCATATCGATTATCGTGATATTTGATCTTCTGGAATTTAGACTTAACATACTTACAAGAAAGTTTTTCAATCTACATTTAATACCTTCTATTTCTAATTTTTCTAAATTATTTATTTTAATTTAATGTATTATAATTTGGTTTAAAAACTAACTAATCAATGCTCTCAAATTTTTATTTAATTCAAATGTTATCGAAATTAATCATGTCATAAATGTATAGAAACTAGACTCGATGAACGATCTGAAAATAATTTTATAAGTTTCACTTTATAACAATTTAGAAAAAAAAACAAAAAATGGGACCCAATCCAAGTGTTCTGTTGCTGAAACTCTGCAAACTGACAAAACTTAAGATACTAGTAAATACAAAAAAAATTGGATCACACAAAATTTAACTTCGACTTTAATGAATTATAACTTTCAAGAAAGCTAATACAAGAAACTTTTAGAAAAAAATATAATTTAGAGTAATCTAAATTTTTACTATATAATATTAATGTTATCACTATTGTATAATAAGGACTTTTTCGGATTCCAGATTTTTCTGAAGGTTCATTTTTCATCAAAATTATTATGAAAGAAATAATAAATGAATTTATTTTGGCCTGAAGTTTTACAGGGACATGCTTCTATCAGTCTACGAACTACATATAAAATTTCAGAATTTTCTGCTCAAGGGAAATTATTTTATAAATATTGTTCCGAAACTAAATTTAAAATTTCAAGAAAGCAACAATGTCACATTTATTTCATTTATAATATTTAAAACTAAAATTTGGTCTCTATACCTCGCATTCCTTTCTAAGACATATAAATGAAACAAATCCTTATTTTAAATAATAAATTTACTTCCAAAGTTCATACATCATTCACTAAATTCAATTAAATAAACAAATACACTAAAATATCCACTGAAACATGGTTCATCGATTTTATGATTAATTCTAAATAATGAGAGAAGTCTTCATGTTTCTTCTTCACTTCTAAGCATCCCTTACTCCATACCTAAAAATATTGACATGAAATGTCTAATGAGCTATGAAGTCCAATAGGAAAAATCCACTCCCTTTCTTAAAATTAATTTACAATAAAAAAAATATGCAATAAGATACCTTAACAAAAATGTAAATTAACATTATGAGTCATGCAAGTATGATGGCTCGATTTTCGCACCAATTCGACCTTACTATCATCACCGATTTTAGTACCAGTTCAGTCAAACTGACTATCCCAAGCAAGAAATGTTCCTCGAGGGATTTAGGGTCTTTCACCCAATCCTGGCTTGCTCATCATTTTAGTGGCTCTCACTCACGGCATCATATAACCATCCTTAATGCATCAATCATGCATAACATGCTACTTACAACATAACAATCATTGTATCACATATTTTTCATTTATTCACAAATCTCATGTTATAGATTTCTATATTATTTACGTAATAATAAACAAATAAAAATTATTGCATACTAATATAATTCTGAAAATCTCAAATAACATGTCATCATCTAATTAGAATTTTTAGTAACAATATCATCACTATCAAACATTTATTTGATTTTTTTACTACAAATTAATTATTTAAAAAAAAGGCAAAAACCTACCTGGATTTCTTTTTTACGATTATTGATTTCCTCCCGAAAACTTTTGACTCGAACTTTTCACTCGTTTTCTTATACTTGATTTATGTCTCTCCATAATTCTTATTTCTCATTTCTTTCTCTTTTTCCTGCGATCTCTCACTCTCTCTTTCTGTCTCTTGTATTTAGTTCTTTTGAAATTTAAAGAGATTTTAAAAGAAACTAATCTAAACTAACCTTATCTAAACTAATCTCTATCTCCTTAATTTAAATTTAAAAAAAATGGTGGGCTTTGGCCCATGGGTTTTCCACCTTAGACCCATATATATATATATATATTTTTTGGTCAAGATATTATAGTGTGTGCACAGGGTGGCTAAGGGTCTAGCCTAGAGGCTAGGGTTTGGTTGACCGGGTTGGTCAAGTGCAAGGTTTGGGTCCAATAGGCCAAGGATTAGTCTGGTAAACTAAGGATTAGTCTGGTAGACTAGATTTAGGCCCGATGGGCCAAGGTTTAAGTCTGATAGACTACATTTAGGCCCGGTAGGCCAATGTTGGATTTAACCAAGGTTAGGGTTGCTAATCGGGGTTAAGGGTTAAGCTAACCATGGTTAGGATTGCTAACCACAGTTGAGGGTAACAAGGTTGGGCCCGGTAGGTCAAGGTTGGGCCCAATAGGCCAAGGGTAAGCCCAGTAGGCTATAAGATTAGACCCAGTAGGCCAAAAGAGGGTTTAACCGGAGTTAGGATTGCTAACTGGGGTTAAAGGGAAAGTCAACCATGGTTACGACTGCTAACCATGGTAAAGGAGTCCAAAGCAGAATTTTTTTGGTCTCACAACAAGTTTTGAAATTTTTTGGCATTTTTTGGGATTTTTTCAAGGGTTAGTAAGGATTAACCATAATTAAAAGTTAACCGGGATTAAGTTAACCCCAGTTAAATGGTCTGGTCAGGGTGGGCCCAGAAAGCATGGTAGGGCCTATAATGACCTCCTACCTAGTCTAGACCCTATGCAAAGCCCAATGACAGAATTACAGGGATTAGTGGTACACTCTTTACCGCCAATCTCAAATGAACAGAGATTGAGAATGGTGGTAGAGAGTATCCCGCCATTCTTAGTCTTTTTCAGAGTGGACTTTGTTGGTATGTGGTTAGGTTAAGTCCTGGACTCTTAGAGTTTGAAGTAGGGTCTCCCCTGAGGTGTCCTGGGCCTTTGGTGAGCCCTGGAGTTGGTCAAAAGTGGGCATACAGAGGGCCTGCATGCACTGTAAAAAGAATACTAAGATGGCGGTAGACTATCTACCGCCATTATGCACAGTTTCTTTTCAGGGTGTATTAACCATAGTTAAACTACATGGATCAGCCTGGAAGGACCAGGGTAGAGAGGGGAGAGTCCCAAGGATCCAACCATGGCCCTGGAATGGACCAGGGCACACCCAAGGGGGGTGTTATAAGTGCTGCAAGTGGAGGGCCAAGAATGGCGGTATTGAGTTTATCGTCATTCCTGGATTTTCTAGAAATTCATTTTTTTTCCTCTTAGGCTTGAGCTATGGCACGTCCAGGGGATTCCTCATGGGCTGAGGGTCTCCCAGGAGGTGAGAGGAGATGCCATGCAAGCAGAGAGGCCTTGAGCCAAAGTATGAATCTCAAGGGGGCCATTCCTATGTAGAGGCAAGGGGAACCCCTATCCTTGGTTACAGCAAAAGAACTGAAAGAATAGGATCCCTGGAGTAGGACTAGGGGTCTTACAATGGTTACTTGCAGAAAGTAAAAGGGAAGGAGATCCTACCCCACTTGGACGATTCTCACAGTGGAGGGAGATACTGTGCACGGTGGTAGTGAGCAGGTGCATGATGGTGGAGCACTGGGGAGTGGTCTGGGTAGCTCCTGGAGTGGTCTGGGATATCCCTCAGGGTGAAGGACAAGGTTAGGAAGTCTGGGATGCTAGCTTCGAAACTCCAACAGAGCTTCCTTGTAGGATTTTTTAGAATGTCTTGAACCATGAAGAGGGGGGATTTATAGGGTTTGATGGACTTAGAGGTGGTTTAGGGGATGCTAGGAGAGTTGAGGACCCAAGGGGGGTGGAGCTGCAGTGGCCAGGGGGGTGCCAGTAAGCATTTAAACCAAAGTCCAGTAATGGCGGTAAAGTTTCTACTGCCATTCCTGGTTTACCCTAAACCAAGAATGGCAGTAGAAACTCTACCGCCATTTCCAGTTTTTTGTTAAACTGGGCCTAACCCCCTTTTCATTGGTCTGAAACATTGTAGAAATTTTCATAATTAGAAATGACGGTAATATTATTACTGTCATTCTCAAATTTTTCAAAAATTTGAAGTGGGCCCCACACCAACGGGTCTTGAGGGTTGTGGGCCCCTGTTTGGGCCCATAGGATGGCTTGGCTTTGGATTTGGGTCCCTGGGCCTTAAAATGGGCTTTGGGTGATCCTAGGGTCAGGCTTAGGGTTTAGCTAGGGTTAGGCCTAGGGTTTGACTAGGGTTCCACTTAAGTTTGTCCTAGGGTTAGGCCTATGGTTTACCTGGGGCTAGGGTTAGGCCTAGGGTTTACCTAGGGTTTGACTAAGGTTTACCTGAGGTTAGGGTTTGTCTTAGGGTTAGGCCTAGGTTTACCTAGGGTTTGACTAGGGTTTAGGGTTTTTAACCTTGGTTTAAATGTTTAACCATGATTAAGGGGATGTAAAAAATGGGTGCTTACAATTGCTAGGTAAGAAATTGTTGCCCAGTAAAATAGACTCTAGAGAGGGAGTGATTAGGGACAATAGCACAATAAAATTCTGCCTTGGTCTATTTTGCGGAATTAATGAATTCAAGCCAATGCAACAAGCAATAATGAAAATGAATAAGAGATAGATAGATAAAGAGATACAAACACCGAGAGTTTGTTTACGAGGTTCGACAATTTGTCTACATTCCTGCATTTCAGTTTCCCGCTTCAAGGATTCCCATGATTTTACTCGCACAATCTTCTTCCCAGATGAAGCTCAAACCTCTACAATCCTTGCAAGCTACGATATCACCTTTTACAATCTCCTTTGCAAACTGAGATAATGACCTTCAATGCAAGAGAACACCCTATCCTGACTTCTCAAAGCTTTCCGGCTTCTCAGACAACAATACTCAGATTTTTGATTTTCTTCAATATAATGAAGTTGATTGGATTTGAATCCAGTTACAAGGCTCTTTAATGAGCTAGATAGGATTGGAACAAAACCTCTAAAAATCTCTCAAATGATTGGGAGTTTAAAGCTCAAATAGGAGAAATAGGGATTTCTAGGTTTTTTAACTTGTGATTGATGAGAATTGAATGATATGATCAATGTGTATTCAATAGTGGATTAGTTCTTGTTCAATGTTCATAAATGAACTCAATTTATAGAGCTAAGATGAATAGAGCCGTTGGTAGTGCATTTAATACGATTATAGCCGTTTAAAAACTAGTCGTTACATTATTTCCCGCAGTCAGACATCGACGTGAAGGTCTAAGAAATGTTCAGACTTCGATGTCTGGAACTCCAGAATTCATCCTGAGCTACTGCCACTGCCAAACATCGACGTCTGTTTTGTATTTTTACAGAGTTCTCAACTTTTAATGACCTTTATGATGAGAATGATTTCATAGGTCTTTGGGCTTCCCATTATCATATTTTTAACCAAGTTTTAAGATGTCCTATAGCTTTGCAATATTATCCAATAAGGTCAAAGCTTCATAAGGTCAATCTAGGCTTTTGAGTTTTTGAACTTTCCAACCAATTGAAGACTTCTTACATAAGTCTTAAACTCTTTTAAAGTAGGATAACTAAACCTTATTGAGTCTTTACTTGATCTTGAATGAATTTGGCTTTATCTTTATGATCCGACTTAGACTTTGGGTTGAGATATTGAATCTTCATTGGATCTTAAACTTTGGATAGTTGGTTCTTCACTTTGAGTTCTTATTGACTTGATCTTGAGTAGTCTTTTAGCTTGAATGAGAATTTGCTTATCTTAGCCTTTTGTCTTGATTTCTCTTTTTTCATTAAGTCATACATCTGTCTTGAAGAATCATCTTGTTCATGTGGAGTCATTCTTGAAGTGTGGACTAATGTTCCTTTAATATGAAATTAACATACAGTCTCTTGATCAGCAGCAAAAATAGGGATGGTAAGCCATATCAACAATGTTTCTAAAAGGAAAATGCTCAACTTATCGCTCATTTGTACTATGTAACGAAATGTGGGTTCGAAAATGCTGAACTTATCGCTTGTTTCTACTATGTAACGAAATGACAGTCCTCATTGGTCCATGCCCCACTTGTTAACACATTAACTGTGGTTAAGATTCACTCACCCCTAGAGCTAAGCAATCCAACCTTGATTTTTAGAAAAAAAAAATTAAGGGGTGTTAAAAGTGACAAAACGATATGTTCCAATAATCTGTATGCTAATCATTGCTCTTTCTAAAATAAAACCGCCCAAGTTTAAATCACCATTTAACTCCATTATTAAAAGTGTACGGTTCAAATATTGTACATATAATTGTTGTTATGATTTTTTGATTACATACTAACCACACATATGCACACCACACTACTCACAAACACTGTCTCAATCTCAACTCAAGCCTTTAACCACACACCCCTCTTGTTCTTCTTATGATGAAACAAGGAAGAATAATATTCTCCACTCATAGATTACAAGATATGTAGAAAGATGCCAAATTTACTAAGTACCGAAAGAAAAGGAAATTTCCTAAAACCTTTATTTAAGCCAAGATATGCTAAGGTAATATATATCCAGTGGTGCATTACAAAAAAGAAAAATATATCTAGCAGTGTATATTCTTTCTAAAACCAATTGATTTGCTAAGATATGCTGAAGCAATAATATCTGAATCGTATTCTTAACAAAGGGATGAGCTATGTGGCTATTAGAACTGATGGGATTTCACTTGCCAATTTTGAGATTGATGTTTTCACTTTGAAATCGAGCATCATCACGCAAAAACAAGAAGTTGTCTCCTATAAAACACTAGAAAGGACTTACGATCTTCTCCAATTGGTGTTGTCTTCTCCAATTGGTGCTGGTAAGGAGACTGTCAGCATCCAATCGAAAGTATCACACACACCCTTTACACAAACTAATGCATTGATTTGTGTGCACACGCCTAGAAAAGCATGCAAAGTGGGTGTGTGGCACTTTCCGATTGATGTTGGTGGTCTTTGATAGACTCCAAGTTCCCTTGTATTTAGGAGATGATAGCAGATACGATTATCCCTTATATGTAGGAGATGATAGCAAGCTATCTCTCTCAATCTATTATCTCAAAGGATATGGATAAAGTCTATCTTATGTAATTTGTAATCTCAGTATATATATATTCTCAATGCAATAACAGAACATGTATTCTGGTTCTCACACACGTATAGTCTCCTTACCAGCACCAATTGGAGAAGATCATAAGTCACTAGAAAGTGGTTACCACTAGCATTAGTAGGCCAAAAAGGCAAGAAACTTGACATGAAAAAGGCTTGATAGGTGAGTTTTAGGTTTAATCATAACTGATTATGGGTTTAGGACTCCCAATTCTAGTTGAATTGTCCGGTTGTTTTTTTTTTTTTTTGGTTCATTGGAGGCCACATGGACCTATGGGCTACACAACGGGGTGTAGCACTAGTTTATATAAGGAGTCAAATCCTCTACGATGATATCCGGATTTGGAAAATCCGGTTATCACCCTTTGAGGTGGCCACATGTCCCCCTTGACACCCTTTAATTGTGGTTCAGATTCACCCACCCCTATGGTTCACCCCACCCATCCTGGTTTTTTTTTTAATATATTAATTCTATTTTTTAATATTATAAAAACCCTAAAAACAGTTTTTTTATTTTAAAAAATAGAATTAATATTTTTTTCTAAAAACCAATGATGGGTGAGTGAATCTGAACCACAGTTAAGGGTTGTCAAGGGGGACATGTGGCCTCCTCAAAGGGTGATAACCGGATTTACGAAATCCGGCTATCATTGTAGAGGATTTTTTTTTTTTTTTTGGTTCAATGGGTGGGAAGACCCACATATCACCATAGAGGATTTGACTCCTTTATATAATAGTCTTACAATGATTTAATATAATATCTAAAACTAGCGGGTGGCACGTGCGTTGTACGTGAGAGCAAGGGAAAGGAGTTAACCATAGTTAATAGGAGTTAAAAGGGATACATGTTAACCCGCGGGTGCGATTGAATTGAACTCTCCCCGAGTTCAATTATGATTGGATGTGATTCTATTCTTTAAATAGATAGATGCGCAAGGGATAGTTTCGGGATAAAAATAAAACGTTAAATCAAGTTTTGTGTTATATGAGAGTAGTTTGGGAATTTTAGAAAAATCATGCTCCACCTGCCTCTCGTATTATAATAGTAAAGAAAGATAAAGATATATAAAATACGAAGGATAATGACTAATATAAAGACTTTTGCGAACCCAAACACGACAAGATAAATAATTAGGCCCTAGCCCGAGTAAATATAAGCTGGGCTTAGATAGGCTAAAACCTGGCCTAACCAAGCCCATTCACAGCCCTAAGCGCCACCATTATAAATGAGGGTGCCAAGCATGGAGATGTCTACTACGCGCAATAAATGCGCGTGTGCATACCCGCGAGGGTTCATGGTTTAAAAGCCAATAACGTGTGGTCCCAAGAAATTCAGGAGGGCGACAAAGGATCGTGAGGAGAATCCATGAGAAACGCCAGGTGGCATAATCCGGATGAAACCAAATCTTCTACAGTGATAACCGGATTTGGCAAATCCTGTTATCAGCTCTTGAGGTTGCCATGTGTCCCTTTTGATACCCTTTAACCATGGTTAAGATTCACCTACACTTAGGGTTCACATACCCATCCTTGGTTTTTGACAAAAAAAAATTGATTTTTTTTTAAATTAATAAAGTGTTTTAAGGTTTTTTTTAATATTAAAATATTTATAAAAAGAATTAATTTTTTTTCTAAAAACTAAGGATGGGTTGGTGAACCATAAGGGTGGGTGAATCTTAACCATAATTAATTAAATGGAGTCAAAAGAGGCACGTGACGACCTCATGGGTGATAATCGGATTTGCCAAATCCGGTTATCACCGGAGAAGATTTGGTCTCAATCCCGATAAGGGCGGGCGGTTCATGAAGAGGAAGGAGCGAGTAAGCCCTACAAAAGCAACGTAGAGCCCCCGCAGTTTCCATCTCCCGAAAGTGTAGGAAAAGAAATCCTTTCTTTCTTTTTTACAGGCCCCTCCTTCATCACACACTTCTTACACCTCTGTTTCTCTATTTCATCTGATCTTAGAGAGAGAGAGATAGAGATGACAGGGGTTTCTCAAGATGTTAGCGTCACTCTTGCAGAGTTGAAGAAGAAAATGGCCGATTTTGCTCTGGAAAGAGACTGGGATCAGTTCCATAGCCCCAGAAATCTCCTCTTGGCTTTGGTAAATTCTAACACAACTTCTCAATACCCCATTTAAGAACTAACCCTGAATGTCTCTCTCCCAACTCTCTGTGTCTCTGTCTCTCTGCTTCTGTTCTTTGGAAGCTGAAAAGGAAATCATCTGTTGTTGATTCTTGATACCCATTACCGGAATTTTGCCGAGATTCGGTTACTAATGATCAATTTTCTTTTCGTGAATTTAAAATGGAAAATATTGTCAGAATCACTGTATTATTGCTTTTCTTTCTGTGTTTTTTTTTTTTTTAAAAAGGTGCTGTTACTACTATACATGTAGTCTCATATAAACCCACTTTATCTTTTCTCTTTTTTTGCTTTACCCAGAAAGGAGAAATGGAGAAGGTTTTTATGAGCTGTATTTTATTATTATTATTTTTTTTTTTGATATTTTGTTGTTTCAGGTGGGAGAAGTGGGAGAGTTGTCTGAGATATTCCAGTGGAAAGGAGAGGTTCCAAAGGGACTACCTGACTGGAAAGAAGAGGAAAAGGTTCATCTAGGAGAAGAGCTTGCAGACGTTTTGCTCTACCTGGTCAGGCTCTCTGATATATGTGGTGTTGATCTCAGTAAGGCTGCTCTTCGTAAGGTCGAGCTTAACGCCATTAAATACCCAGTTAAGCTTTGCAAGGGCTCTTCAAGGAAACAAACCCATATCAACACCACTTAATGGCATCGATATCAAAGACAACGGCTCTGAAATCGCTTGATCTTCTTCGATTTCATTTTCATGTGTCCCTTGTGTTAGCTTTCTTTAATCTGATCTGGGTATTGTAGATTTTCTAGGGTTTTAAAGTTGATTTCTTATGCAGCTTTTTGTGGGTTGGTGAAGATGAGAAGAGGGGCTTGCATGAACACTATCTGGGGTGGCGTGCTTGGAGATTTGGTTACGGCAGAAGCGAATCTCTCTCTGGCAGAAATCTGATATTTTCATGTTTTTTCTTTGATTTAGGGTTTGCATTTTAGTTTTTAGGATTTTCCCCAAGATAGGTTTTTTTATTTTTGGTTAAATAAATTGTTTTATAATGTAAATGCTAAGTCATCTTTTTCTTCTTGTTGTCGAAATGATAAGTTAATATCTGTGTTATCTGTCTGTGCAGTTGGAGGGGAAAATATTAAAATTGGGGAAATGATCTGATTTAAAGATTCGGGAATTTCTGTTTGGAATATGTCTTTGGATTGAAAATGTTAGGTTATATATATTGTGATAGCGACATGAGATATGATAAAGATTCTGTTTAACAAATACAGAAGATATGGTGAAATAGTCTCCCTCAAGTCAAATCAATGTAGGTACGTGATAGCACCAAAAAAAAAAAATCAATGTTAAAGAGTATCTTTGGTGACTGTAGCTTAGCCTTGTGGTGTCGTTACCTTAACCCAAAAACAAAAAAAAAAATGTTATCTGTAATTCTTAATCAAAAAATCAGTTATCTATAATTTATTTTTTTTTAATTTAAAGTTATATATATATTCACACATTGAGTGGGTCTTAGCATTTCCCCACATATATATATATATATATATATATACACTCTAACGAGTGGCACGGGAGAGGGAAAGGGGTTAACCACAGTTAAAAGGGGTACGTGTTAACACCTACACCCGTAGGTGTGATTGAACTCTCCATGATAGGTTGTGATTATATTCATTAAATAGATAGAAGAGCAAGAGGTGGTTTGAGAATTAAAGTAAAATATTAAATCAAAATTTTGTTTTATATAATCAAAATTTTGTTTTATATAAAGGTAGTTTGAGAATTTTAGAAAAATCAAGCTACCCATTTTTTCTCTCATTATAATAACTAGCAGTGAGAGCGAGGAGAAGGAATTATCCACAGTTAATAGGAGTTAAAAGGGACACATGTTAACCCGCGGGTGCGATTGAACTTGCTAGTAGCATGTGCAATGCACGTGAGAGCGAGGGGAATGAGTTAACCACAGTTAATAGGAGTTAAAAAGGACACGTGTTAACCCACGGGTGCGATTCAACTCACCCCGAGTTCAATCGTGATTGGCTGTGATTCTAAATAGATAGATGAGCAAGGGGTAGTTTGGAAATAAAATCAAAGGCAAGGGGTAGTTTGGGTTTTAAAGCAAAACATTAAATCAAAATTTTGTTTTTATATAAGTATAATAAGGAAATTTCAGAAAAATCATCTACGCCGGCCTCTCCCATTATAACAGTAAAGACAAGGGGTAGTTTGGGTTTTAAAGCAAAACATTAAATCAAAATTTTGTTTTTATATAAGAGTAATATGGGAATTTCAGAAAAATCATCTACGCCGGCCTCTCCCAATATAATTGTAAAGATAATAGTATATATATATAGAGAGAGAGAGAGGAGTGATAGTTTGCGCATCCGCGTTCCTTGGAAGGAAAGCGGATGCTTTCTCAAGCCTACATGCATTAAGAAAAAAAATCAATCCCAAAATCCCGATTACCCGTTTCCTATTTTATTTACTGATTTCTCTCTCCTTTTTCTCTCTCTCCCTCTCACGTATCCCCCTCTTACTCCATTGCATGTCCCTTTTAACTTTTTTAAACCTGATTTATTAACTTAACAGTTAATTTTATAAAATAATATTTCTAACAACTAAGGGTAGATGGATGAACCCCAAGGATAAGTGAATTTTAACCACAGTTAGTAGGTGTTAAAAGGGATAGGTGACAACTTGTAAGATTGCACATTAACTGTGGTTTAGGTCAATCAACTCAAGGTTAATATTTTTGTTCTTTCCAAAAATCAAAGGGTAGATGGATGAACCCTAGGGATAAGTGAATCTTAACCATAGTTAGTGGGTGTTAGAAAAGACACGTGACATTTAGTCTGACATTAACCATGGTTTAGGTTAAACAACCCAAGGTTAATATTTTTTTTTTCTTTTTTCTAAAAACCAAGAATAGATGGATGAACCCTAGGGGTGAGTGAATCTTAACCACAATTAGTAAATGTAAAAAGGACACGTGGTGACATGTAGGCATGCATTAACTATAGTTTAGATTAAACAATCCAAGGTTAGTATTATTTTATTTTATTTGTAGATGGATGAATCTCAGGAGTGAGTGAATCTTAACCACAATTAGTTAGTATCAAAAGGGACACGTGGTGACATGTGGAGAGATAATTGAGGAAAAGATGAAATAGGATAAATGGAAAAAGAGAGTTGGTTACGTGAGAGAGAAAAGGGATGAGGAGAGAGAAATGAGAAAGAGAAGATTTCGGAGTGATTTTTATCTTTTAAAAATTACTACACATGTAGGCTGTCGCGACCCAAAATACCCCCTGAGAGTTAGGGATACTTTGGCTCGTGATGTGCCGTATCCGATATCAAACCATCCTATCAAAACACACAAGGCAATATATAATGGAACATAAGTGATGCGGAAGCTTAAAATCAAAGTGCGAAGCGTAACCCAAAAATTTCTTTTCTATATATACTCTGTATTCCAAGTTTGCATAATACATAATCAAGGGTAAAGGTGGACATGCCTACCTATCAAAATACAAAATGGTAATTGTCTCTGTCTCTCAGTAATCACCCTAAAAGGGCCAGTGGTCTAAATCCCTTGCCTCCTCCTGAGGCTCCACATATGGCTCCTCCTCGCCATAATCCTCCTCTATCCAAGACCCTTGATCACATATGTCAAAGGGAATCCGTGTACCTGCCGACATAACATGTACGACTGAGCGTGGAATACTCAGCGAGCCAAAACTACTAGCTAACAATGTTAAAATAACAAAATACCACATGCAAGTACCCTCTAAGAATAATAATCATAATATTACATACAAGTGCATGAGTAATTACGAATCACGAGTTCATGCTTGAAAACTCTGTCATGGAAAACCGTTCGTAAAACTTGTTCTTTTCATGGAAAACAAACCATCTCATGCATGCATATGAGTTCGTATGAATGCTTGTGAGTCTCGTATTTTCTTATGAGTTCTTATGAGCTTGCGAGTTCTTATGACTTTTCTTGTGAGCTTATGAGCTTCCTTGTGAGCCTTCTTGTGAGCTTGTGAGCTTTCTTGTGAGCTTACGATCCTTGGAGACATATGCAAGATCTTAGACTTATGAGTTTCTTATGAGTTCTTGCGAAGCCTTGCGAGACTTATGATCCGTGGAGTTTATGCAAGATCTTAGACTTGATCCTTGTGAGCATGAAGTAACCGATCTCAGAATACCAACCCAAAGTTTGGCTTTATCAAATGCTTATGCTTCTTTCTTATGAATGCCTTTGAAAAACCTTGTTCATGAGTCTTGAAATATATGCTTATGCAAAAACTCCATCATGCATAATTTATCGTACTTGGGGTGCTTGTGAGCATCATTGTGTATAATTGTAAAGCCTTAACAATTCATATAGGTTCATACAAGTCATAGTAGCATTGTAGACTTGTAGTATCATTGGATAATTCTAAAACATAATATATTTCCATACATGTCATCACAACATCAAGACTATGGCTTTTAGCCTAATTTATCACATCATTAAGACTATGTCATTTTCATCACATCATACTAAAAATCATGATTTATTTAGGAATAATGATCTCATACATGTATAACCCTAGTGATTCTTGTATTGCAACACCCCCAATTTATAAACCCCAATTTACTCATTTGTTCATAATGTGGTTCACCCAAAATCCCATATGTGTTATTTGCATCATAATAAGACTAAAATCACCCATTAAATCATCTTTTTCGTCTTTGTAGGATAACAAAGCTAGATCATAGTTTTTCTTACAAATATAGTCATATTAATCCTCTAGTTGAAAAACCCCCAAATTTCATATACCCTTATTTATTCACTTGATCACAATCTAGTTTACCCCAAATCATACATTCACTATTTGCATTATAGCAAGGTTAATCTCTATTTAAATCACCCCTTTAATCATATTTTCTATCTTCGTATAATAACAAGGTTAGGTAGTAGAATCACTAACATCACATTCAAAATCATACTTTCACTATTGCATGATAACAAAGCTAGATAATAGTTTTACTTACTATTTGTATCATAACAAAGCTAGGTAGTAGTTTCACGTACTTCGCAAGGATCAAATCTTAGTGTGGAAGGAGGATCTAACACGAGCTTGAGCTTGAAAATGGAGATCCACGCTCAAGGAAGAAGGTTCAAGCTTGTGGAAGCTTTGAGAAGTGATGATTCGATCTCCTCCTTGGTCTCCAACACAATCCCCCTTTTGAAACCTAGGTTTCCTTCTTTTTCTCTCAAAAAGTCTCTCTCTAAGTGTTAGATACCTTGGACCTCCGAAAAATTGGATATATATAGTGTTAGGTTAGTGAAAAAACCAAAAAAAAAAGATTTATGGGTAATCTCGCTCAAGCGGGCTTCCATCTCGCTCGAGCGGGTTACTCCCTGGCCTCAAAAACTCATTTTTGGTCAATCTCGCTCGAGCGGGTTTGGATCTCGCTCGAGCGAGTTTTTCTGCAAAAACGCGCTTCGTGTAAATCGGCCATAACTTTTGACTCCGTGGTCCGATTTTGACGATTCAACTTGCATTGGATTATTATTTTAAAGGAGAACAACTTTCATGTTTTGTATAACTCCAAATTTTGAGTTTTACTTTACCAAAAATGGCTCCAAAGCTGACTGGTCTATAAATGGGTTTCAACAGCCCAGATTTTCAACAGTCCTGACTTTGGAAATCGGACTTTTGACTCAACCCTGACTCAAAATTAAGAAAAATGGTAAACATGAACCTCAAAGAGGGTTCAAATACCTTTCCAAAAATTCAAGAATCACTCTATTCCGATCAGCCATGAACGAACTAGAGCTACGTAAAGTTGAGGGTATTGTTAAGCCATAATTTCTTTTTGACACTTAGAGTATTCATGTACTCTACTCCTTCATTCCAAGCACCCAAAACTTAAGAAAACACATCTTAAGGCTTAAATACATGTTAAAAAGATCCGGGGTTCTACATAGGCTAGAGAAACATCCGCGTTCCTATGCAAGGAACGCGGATGCTCAAACTATCATTTCCCATATATATATATATATATGAAAATATTAGAGTATCCTTATTTTAGTAGATTTTGATAGCTAATGCAGGGGTAAAATGGTCTTGGTGGGAGTTACCAAGTTATATATATATATATATATATATATATATATATATATATAAATTGATGCTAAGTAGAGGAGATTCGATCACAATCAATTGCAATTGAACTTGCCATATGTTACGGATTGGAGCAGAAATTATTGATTTTTAATTTTTGCTTTTATTTTCTCCTCCAATTTGTTCGTGACACATGGAGACTTCAATTGCAATTGATTGATCCAATCTCTTAAGTAGAGAACTCTTTTGTGCAATTTGTTTTTCATCAAATTGATAGCTAATTTAGAGATATTTTATTTTTGCCATGAAAAATTGGATTAAAGCAGTAGTGCAAGCAAGAGTTCGATATTTCGTCTCAGCACCAGAAAGAGTGAAAAACTTTTGGTTGTTTCTTTCTAACCAACAAAATTAAATTAGGCACTAAGTGAAAGACAAAAAGTCGAACGAACGAGTAAGCAACAAGATCAAATGATGGGGAAGACTTTAGATAATTCAATGTCTAAGCAAAATCAACCAAAAGGCATCCAAAGGAAAAGAATATATCCTTGTAGTAATCAGCTTTTTCACAAATTGATAGAAGTAGCTTCCTTTAGAAAAAAAACTGCAAAATATGTGGCCTAGCTCATCTTTATGCAGAGCATTATATGCGCATATTGATAGTGGTTCAAACTTGAAGAATAAAGGAATCGACACCCTTTGTGAGAAGTTCAACATCAAGCATCATAGAAACCTCAAACTAAGGGAGTCATAGAAGCTACAAATACGGCCCTACACCCAAACTTATAAAGGCCTTTAGACAAAATGCTTAGTAGGGCTTTCAATTTGGCCCTCTAGAGCCCACAAAAATGGAGGTTTTTTTTCATCTCTAAAGCATGAGAGTTGGGTTAGACCTAATTTTATATAGCCTACCTACATGAGGTCTAGGCTTGGTAACAACCATGTAGAACCTGGTGTAAAGGTTATTGAAAACATGAGCCCTTTGGGTGGGGTGAGACCTAGTAGTCAAGCTAACAAGAATGTCGAAGCTCCCCTATAAATTTCCAAGTCATGAACTTATAGATAGCTCATGTCTGCTCTTTTTAAAGGCTAGTTTGGATTGTTCTCCAATGTTTTTGGTGTCTTAGTACAATAGGTTGTCTTTGGGGGCCAATCTCCATTGATAATATAAATTTTTCCATCAGAAGTAATGAATCATATTAATTTGAGCAGGATCCTCTTTGCAGAAGTAGAAATTGGAGACCGAGGAGGATTTATATGAAGAAGGAGGTGGAGTGGAGGAATTGCAGATAAATCTACAATTGAGAATCTGATTCCTCTATCTTCTAAAAAATTGTAAAATATAAAGAAAAAGGGAGAAAAATGATATCAATATTTCCATATTGGGTATATACAATGATAGCGACACGAGAGATGACAATTAGGGGGGGAGCCACAATTTTTTTATAGGGGCAAGTGATGGTTGATTGAAAATGTTAGTAATTGTTGATAGATTTGTAAAGAATGAATAGGCAGATACAAAATATTTTGGATCTAGAGGGATGACAAGTTTGGGGGTGTAGCCCTCAAAAAAAATTTGATGACCAAGTTCGTGGGTCATCTTGTTCATACGTTTCATACATATCTTACAAGTATGTAAGATATAAATTTTTTTTTTCAAAAGTTCACGAGGTAGCTGCCCCCATGGCTTTAAGATATAGATTTTTTTTTCAAAAGTTCACAAGGTAGCTGCCCACATGGCTTTAAAATATAGATTTTTTTTCAAAAGTTTAGGGGCAAATGCCCCTGGCTTCACCCCTAATGATAATAATATTGTCTTGACAATACAAATGTCTTAACAATTATAGAAGATATAGCAAAATTGTAAAGATGGAATGATATTGTACAAATTGAGCGATATTGTCTTTGTTACACAAAAATGCCCTTCAAAGCCAAATTTATTAGTTTATGTGTTTTTACATTCAATAAAAAAATTATTCTTTGCAGATGCATTGTTTATGGGTACTAATATTAATGCCTCATTTGATGAGAGCTTAAGGTTTCATTAGGTAAAAATGTTGGAAAACCATGTAAATGAATTATTGAAATATCTCTTTGATTGAAAGGTTATTATTCATATATTACATTACTTTTACTTTTTACTGAATTCCAGTACAATTTGGAATTGGGGATATTTTTATTTAAAAACGCTTTGCAGAATGATCTATAAAAAAATTAATACAGTTTGATTACTCAACTCAATTAGTAGTACCTTTAGAGTCCACTTCTTCCCCATACTATGAGTGAAAGGAAAAATGGAAAAATTACCATTAAAACAGCCAAAGCGAGACTTACTATATCCATGTGAATTATATCCCCTATCTCTAGGAATATGAAGGAATTATTCCATTATTGCTCACTAATAATAGTGGAATCAATGGCATAGAGTCAAAAATGGATTCTGGCCGAACACTATTAATGAACCAATTCAATAAATCCACTTATAACAAGTGATTTCTAGTAGAATCGGGAAGCATTAAGCAAAAGAAAGATACACAGTGGCACTCTTGGAAGTATCAAGGGAATGCTACTAATGGAACATGTAGGAATAGTAAGACTTATTTTTTCTTTTGTTCCCCTTCATAAGTAAGGGGTATAAAAATATGGATAATGCTAGCACCACTTTCTTTTAATACTCACTCTTTTTTATTTGAGAGACTGTTAGTGGAAACACATGTCATTCTCTTAATGGAATACAACAACGCATGTATTTTCCACAAAGAAAGTAGCTTTGAAAGAAAGTGATGCTAGCATTGCCCTAAAAATATACAATCAAGATAGATCACTATCTATCGCATACTCCCATCTCCTATTTGATCTAATTCTTACTGCCTCCCGATTGTTTCACAAAGACAATCAGGAGACAGTCTATTACATTCTTGATTGGGGGTTACCGAAAAGAAAGCCTTTTTTTCACTTTTATTCTATAAAAACCCAATTATCCATCCAATCTCCAATATAATATTGATTGAATGTCTGAGCACTCAGAAACTCTCGTTAGTCTGTATACAAAGTATCTTTTGTCCTCTACTAATTGGATTCCTCACCCCGGCTATCTAATCTAATTCAAGACTTAGCCAGTAGACACTCCACTAGTAATAGAAGGGCTATGAAAACATCCTGATTCCCTTCGACTACTATAATTTTTTCTTCACTTTGATCCTAGGCACAAGGCTTTATATTCCTTTAGTTTAGATAAACTTTAGATTCTTAAAATAAAGCAAGTATCGACAATCCTAATCCTTTTCCTCTGTTTTTGTTGGAGAAAAGTTTGACGAGTTATATCAACAGAATAAAATAAGGGCTTCCAAGTCTTTTGTTGATTAGACGACACCCAGATTTGAACTGGGGAAAAAGGACTTGCAGTCCCCCGCCTTACCACTCGGCCATGCCGCCAAAACGATAAAAATATATGAAAAGATTCCCTTTTGGGGGTATTACTTATTTTTTATTATTATTTATTATTATTATATTATTATTATTATTATTATTATTATTATTATTATTATTATTATTATTATTATTATTATTATTATTATTATTATTATTATTATTATTATTATTATTATTATTATTATTTATTATTATTATATTATTGTAATTGTATTGTTATTGGATTTTTATCTAAAATCTTGTTTTCCTTATCCCTTTCCTAAAAAAAGTCACTCCTTTTTAGGATTGGATCCAGTTAATTCCCTTCAATTGATTGTATAGTATCTCAAAATACACAACGCCTAAAAACTTCCCTCTTTTCTATTGGAAAATAAAAAGTTGATTTTCAATCACAGAAGCCGAAATTGAGGGCAAATTGGAACCATTAACTATTGACAGTGATTTGAATTCATGAATGGTTTTTGAATTTTGATCTCAAATTGGGTTTTCCTAATAGCATAAGAAAATAGAATTGATACAAAACTAATCAATATCGATTTCTATTATTTTCAATAATAAATCCTTCTCAATTTCAATTATAGCATATGTGTATATGTAAACCGCATAAAAGAAATTGTTACACAGATATCGATTCGGGTATCTTAGCTATATATGATACATATAGGTAATTATCAGGGAATTTTCGTTCTTCAATTTTTCATTGAATATAAAATAGAAATAATGATATAGCTCAATATGTGCTGCCCCGAGTAGAACTGTGATAAAAGAGGAGATATGCATGCAGATAGTTAGATAGCAATATTTGAATGTGCATAATAAATGGAACCCTCTTTCTTGCGTACTTCAATTGTATTCCACGAATTCTACTAACAAATGAGTAAAAATATCTCTCTTCTCTATGAATCCTTTTTTGAACAATAGAATCGGTAAAAAAAGGTGAAGTTCTAAGTAAACTCTATATTGTTCCTGATTATTCTATCTTTATCTCATTCATAGAGAAGAGATCAAATCCTGAATCCATTTATTTTTCTGGTACTCAATCAGATTATAATATCACAATAGTAGGTAGAAATTCGATCACTTTTGTTTTGATATTCTATATAAGATTCCATAAATCTAAATCATTTCCTTTTGGATCTGTCGCAAATTCAAATTTGAGTAGAAAATTATCTTTATTCCTCCATTCATACATATTTATACATTACATATATGGAGTTAGGTAAAATTTCATGGGATTCAGTAAACAGAATATACATTCCATCATTGCTAGATCGATCCATATGGTTCGATGAAGAATGAGCCAATAATGGGATTTTTTCGATAAATAAAAAACTTAAGATGCTCTGGGATGGAAATGAGGGAATGTCTACAATAACTGGGTTTAATCGGATACAATTTGAGGGATTTTGTAGGTTCATTGATAAAGGCTTGACGGAATAACTTTATAAGTTTTCCACAATTGAAGATACAGATCAAGAAATTGAATTTCATTTATTTGTGGAAACATATCAATTGGTGGAACCCTTGATAAAAGAAAGAGGTGATGTGTATGAATCATTCGTATATTTTTCTGAATTGCATGTACCCGTGGGATTAATTTGGAAAACCAGTAAAGATATGCAAGAACAAACCCTTTTTATTGGAAAAATTCCCCTAATGAATTCCTTGGGAACCTCTATAGTAAATGGAATATACAGAATTGTGATCAATCAAATATTGCAAAGTCCAGGTGTTTATTACCGTTCAAAATTGGACCATAACTGAATTTTCAGTCTATACCGGCACTATAATATCAAATTGGGGAGGAAGATCAGAATTAGAAATTGACAAAAAAGCAAGGATATGGGCTAATGTGAGTAGGAAACAAAAAATATATATTCTAGTTCCATCATCGGCTATGGGTTCGAATCTAAGGGAAATTCTAGTTAATGTTTGCTACCCTACAATTTTCTTGTCCTTCCCGAATGATAAGGAGAAAAAAAAGATTGGATTAAAAGAAAATGTTATTTTTGAGTTTTATCAACAATTTTGCTTATGTAGGTGGGGATCCGGTATTTTCTGAGCCCTTATGTAAGGAATTACAAAAGAAATTTTTTCAACAAAGATGTGAATTAGGAAGGATTGGTCGACGAAATATGAACCAGAGACTGAATCTTGATATATCTCAGAACAATACATTTTTGTTACTGCGAGATATATTGACAACTGCAGATCATTTGATTGGAATGAAATTTGGAATGGGTACACTTGATGATATGAATCACTTGAAAAATAAACGTATTCGATCTGTAGCGGATCTATTACAATATCAATTCGGATTGGCTCTGATTCGTTTAGAAAATGTAATTCAAGGCACTATATCTGGAGCAATTAGGCATAAATTGATACCGACTCCTCAAAATTTGGTAACTTCAACTCCATTAATAACCACTTATGAATCAATTTTCGGCCTACAACCCTTATCTCAAGTTTTGGATCGAACTAATGCATTGACACAAATAGTTCATGGGTGGAAATTGAGTTATTTGGGTCCTAGAGAATTGACAGGGCGAACTGCCAATTTTCGGATACGAGATATCGATCTTAATCACTATGGACGTATTTTCCCAATTGACATGTCTGAAGGAATTAATGTTGGACCTATTGGATCCTTAGCAATTCATGCGCGGGTTAGTGATTGGGGGTCTCTAGAAAGCCCATTTTATGAAATTTTTGATAGATCAAAAGAGTTACGGATGATTTATTTATCACCAAGTAGAGATGAATACTATATGGTAGCGGCAGGAAATTCTTTGGCCTTGAATCAGGGTATTCAAGATGAACAAGTTGTTCCAGCTCGATACCGTCAAGAATTCCTTACTACTGCATGGGAATAGGTTTATCTTCGAAGTAATTTTCCCTTCCAATATTTATCTATTGGATCTTCTCTCATTCCTTTTATCGACCATAATGATGCGAATCGGGCTTTAATGAGTTCTAATTTGCAACGTTAAGTAGCGCCACTTTCTCTGTCCAAGAAGTCCATTGTTGGAACTGGGTTGGAATGCTAAGCAACTCTAGATTTAGGGGTTTCCACTATAGCCGAACAAGAGGGAAAGATCATTTATACCAATACTGACAAGATCATTTTATCAGGTAATGGAGAAACTCGAAACATTCCATGGTTATATATGAACGTTCTAACAAAAATACTTGTATAAATCAAAAACACCAGGTTCAACGGAGTAAATACATTATAAATGGACAAATTTTAGTAGACGGTGCTGCTACAGTTGGTGGCGAACTCGCTTTAGGAAAAGGTATCATTTTCAAAATTTTACCTAGACAAGATATACCTTATTTACAAGATGGAACACCTGTTGATATGGTCTTCATCCCACTAGGAGTACCTTCATGAATGAATGTAGGACAGATATTTGAACACTCGCTCGGGTAAATGGCGGGGGGTCTGTTAGACAAACATTATCAAATAGCACCTTTTGATGAGAGATATGAACAAGAAGCTTCGGGAAAACTAGTGTTTCCTAAATTATATGAAGCTAGTAAGCAAACAACAAATCCATTTTGGGCCACTTTCGAGACAGTCGGTCGATTGGATCTAGAACCCCAAATTTATTATTCTTGATATTCGTGATGATTATTAAATTTTATGGAAACCTGTGTTTAAAAATTTAATGAGATCAAGCTTATAAATTTTATGTGAAACGCATTGATTTTGAAACCCAAATAAATTACGTAATTTAAGACATTTTAGAACTAAATTGCATGAAAAGAAAAATAGGCAAAAAAGTAGCAAAAGACAAAAAAAAAAATTGATCGATCGCCCACAACGCCGTTTTGGTGATGGTTTGCACGATTTTTTGATTTTTTTCGAGTCCCTAGAACCCCCAACACTATAAATACTATTTATGTTCGTGAGTTGAGGGTTTCTAAGGCTTCTTAAACTTGAAAGAGAGAGAGAGAAGGGGATTTTGAGAGATTCAAGAGGAGAAATCAAATGTTTTGCAAGGAAAAATGGTGAAAAGGCTTAAATCAATCTCATTCGAAGCACTTGATTGTAGGGAAGCGATCGGGAGAGGTAAATATAAATTCCTTTCTACCAACGTGATGAAACTGATAGATTTAAAGCAAGAAAAATATGATTAAGCATTCTTATGATGTGTCAATCCCTTATGAATAGATATAATGTTCAGAGATTGTTTTCATTATGATATTCTTATGAAAGATAGATATGATGTTCAAAGAATGTTGTCATTATGATTTTCTTATGAATGATAGACATGATGTTTAGAGAATGTTTTAATTATGATTTTCTTATGAACGATAGACATGATGTATAGAGAATGTTTCATTACAAATTTATTGTGAAAGATAATTATGATGTTGGAGATGTTTCTTATGATTTTTATTATTCACATCAACAAGGGGAAAGGGAATGATTTTGTGTCTATGTATGATAGAGAATGGAGGAAGGGATGGTTGGATTTGATGGAATGAGTATGAGTTCGATTTGAAATTGTGATGTGTTATAAAAACTAAGGTTTTATGAGATTAGTTCTATCAAAACTATATATTGAAATTTGATGCATGATAAATAGGATTGTTTCATCATTTTAGTGTTGAAAACATGATAAACCTATATTTTTATATTAATCAACTATGAAAAATTCTGCATGTTTAAACTGGTGTATGATTGACAGTTATCATTGTTTCATTCATGAAATTAATTATGTACAAGCATGATAATAAGTAAGATAACAAGTATTATGCAAGTATACAAGAACATGAGCATGATTGTATGATTGAGTTTTGCACTACCTGAGTACCCAGTAGCCTAAGATCAAGGCAAAACAAGTTGTATGCACCGGTTAATGTGTAGACAAGCTGTATACACCGGATAATGTGTAGACAAGCCGTATACACCAGATAATGTGTAGACAAGCCGTATGCACCGGATAATGTGTAAATCGTGTGGTACCTCGGTAAGTAGGGTTTATGTTAGTCTCTACCCAATATATGGGGTAGAGTTATTTTAAGTTATTGCACTTTGCATGTTGTTGCATACATTCACGAACAAGAAAGATAAGTAAGATAAACAAGAAAAATAAGTACAAGTTAGCACGTATAAGAATTGAATTTGAATTATACTTCCGCACTCTGAATTGTTTATATGTTTACATGTCATCTTAAAATTCTAATTTATGATTTATATTAAATGTTGTTATATTGTTAGCTAGGAGTTTATATATATGCGGGGTAACTTGTTACTCAGCTGATGACTTTTATTGTCGGCAGGTTCTAGGTTTGATATCTGTGCCCCCTGAATCTTGGGAAGAGGAAGAGTACGAGGAAGAAGAGGAAGAGTCAACAGGTGATTATTCCGATAGTGAATGGAATTTGGACCGTTGGTCATTTCTTGGAAATTAGATTATTAATATTTATATTTGGAGTTAAGACATTGTAATAGACTTAATTTTATATTTATGATTAGATTAAATTGATCATTGGGAATCAGGATGAATGATTGGAATTATTGATTTTGTTTCAACTGTAATTCGAGACATTAAACTTGATCATGATTTATTTAAAGAAAAAAATTACAGATTCATGTTTTAGATTGCCTTAAATGCTTTATAACAGGAAGTTATAAAAGTTGATGGTTAAGTCACGTGCCAAAGCCTCACATTAATCTAGGTGGGATTTTGGGGCGCAACAGAGGTGGTATCAGAGCAAAGGCATTAGGTTAGGTAGGGCTTATGTTTTAAGGATACAGCAGGCTAGGGTTCATTGTGATGTTAGTGTAAGGTTTGAGTGTTAGGGTAAATTAATTCTAAGTTAGACTAATGGTTACCGTTTACTCTCAGGAATATCACAATGAGGCGCGGTGGCAGAGCTCGTGGATATAACACTAGGGGAAGCGCTAGCAGGGGTATTGGAGAAGGACATCCAATTGGTAATGATCAGCTTGACTTGACTGAAGTATTAGGATCAATTGCCCAAACCATGGCACTCATTGCAGCTAGTCAACCTACTACAGCTGCTCCTGGACACGCAGAGGTACATGCACCTCCTCCACCCAGGCACATGCAGGGATTGAGGCATTCCAGAGATTGAGGCCTCCGTCATTTTATGGGACCACAGATCCAATAACTGCAGAGGCATGAATCTTACACCTGGAGAAGATATTTTCAGTTCTGTCTCCCACGAATACTGAAAGAGTGACATGGGCAATCTTTGTAATGGAAGGCGAAGCAGAGCATTAGTGGCGAGCAGCCTCCATGACTAGGGATTTGACTAGAGCTGGCCAACCATGGACATGGGGGAAATTTTTGAATGTGTTTTATTAGAAGTATTTTCCAGTGGTTGTACGGGAAAAGAAAGAAGCAGAGTTCCTCACTCTTGAACAAGGGAAGATGTCAGTGGCTGAGTACGAGGCCTAGTTCTCGGAACTTTCAAGGTTCGCACCTCACATGATTGCCACAAAGGCGATGAAAGCAAGGAAGTTTGAAAGGGGTTTAAGAGACTTCATTCGAGACCGAGTCTCAATGTTTCGACTCAAGACTTTCACTGAGGTGAACGATAGAGCACAGTTGGCTGATAAGAATTCTGAGGAATTCTTGAAGAAGAGAGTTATGAACCAAAAGGAAAATTTTGGTAGGGGACAGTCAAGTAGGGTTGGACCACAAGATAGGCCCAGATTTTGAGGCCAACCACCAGCAGCTAGGCCGACTCCGTATCAGGCCGATCGATTCAGTTAATATCCCTCAGGAAACACCGTTTCGATCAAACCCCTTGCCGCTTCTGAGCGACACCTTCTTCTGGAAAGCGCCCCCAGGCTACGCCACCCTGCATCTACTCGTCTTCCCCAGCTACTCGCTACCCACCAGCAATGGCCCTAATCACTTCATCACACTCACCATTTGCACAGCATGCATACATCTCATCATCACTAAAATCTATCTTTGTGTAAAAATAAGATGATTCCAGTCTTTACCGTTCAATTGTCATCCTGGCATTCTCCGGCAAAGAGGGGCAACTGTAAGCACCCAATTTTTACACCCTGCCTTAACCATGCTTAACATCATTAACCATGGTCATCCCCTGCTGAGTCCCCAGTCAAAGCCCTAAACCCTAGGTAAAGCCCTAAACCTTAGGCAAAAATCCTAAACCCTAGACCATACCCTAGGTAAACCCTAAACCCTAGGTAAAACCCTAGGAAAAATCCTAAAACCTAAGAAAAACCCTAAACCTTAGAATCCAAACCTCTATGGGCTCAAGGCCCATTTCAATTAAAAAACCCTAACCCTAGGCTAACCCTAGCTAAACCCTAAGTCAACCCTAGGTAAACCCTAGGCCTAACCCTAGGTAAACCGTAGACCTAACCCTAGGTGAACCCTAAGCCTAAAACCCTGCAGGCTCAAGGCCCATTAGCAAACCCTTAAACCCCAAAATCCTAGTTTAACCCTAGGTAATACCCTAAACCCTAGTCTAACCCTAGGTAATACCTTAAACCCTAGGCTAACCCTAGGAAAACCCTGGTTAAAAACCCTAGAAAACCCAAGGTAAGACTCTATAGGCTCAAAGCCCACTCAAGGCCTAAAACCCCAAAATCGTGGCTAACACTCCTCTGTGGGCCCAAACATGGGCCCACAAGCCTTCAGGGCCAAACCCCAGTGGGGCCAACCTACCTTTTCAAAAAATTTAAAATGGGCGCCAACTCCAAATAGAGTAAAGGGGGGTTGCTCTCAGCCCGCATGTGTGAGGGCTGGGCCCAAAGTAGAAAAAAAATTGTCACTATTCATTGTCTTCTCCAACCGAATGTGCATACAGCAGCTCCCCCACTGCTCCAGCTCCCTCCTATCCACATCAAGCTTGTCCCCCATGCCTAGGGTTATACCCTAAACACCCCTAAGGGTATACCCTACTCCTCTATATAAGCACCCCCATCACCACGAGTTTAGGAGGCCATTTTTTTCAATCCAAAAAAATCTCTGCAAAAACCCTGTCCAAGCTCGGTTTCCCCAATCCAAACCCAAAGCCCTCTCCTGGAACTACCTTGTAGCCTCCCCAGAACCTCCCAAGGCCTGTCCTAACCTTGCATTAGTCCTGTGCAACACCACAACCACCATCACCGTATCCAAGGCAATTTTCCATATACCAAACCCTTGTCCAGTTGGTTAGCCCACCCCACCTCTTTCCAACCTCTGTCTCCACCTTGAAAAGGTCTTATACACTCCTTGTAGCCTCCCAACATCTTTCACCAGGCCACCACAGGCCTGATCCAACTTCTACGTGACAACCACCACCATTGCAGCACCACAGTGCTCCACTACCGTGAACAGACCAGTAGGGTAGCAGCCTTTCCCCCCAGTCTTTTATTTCTTTTTCCTATTTACAATCACTGTAAGGACCCCTGATCCTCTTCCAGGGATCCATTTTATCTTTTTTTTTGTTTTTTAGCTTAGACCAAACCTGGGATAAGGATCCCCCTGCCTTAACCGTAGGCATGGGGAACTCCTTTGAGGTGCAACTCAGGTTCAGCTCCCCCCACTCATGCATGGTTAGCTCCCCTAGGGTCTGGGGGTCCCTCAGGCATGAGGGAACCCCTGGACCTGTATTGGTGCAACCCCCCAGTGGGGAAAATCTCTTCCTAGCCATTTTTTATTTTCTTTGTAACTACCCTGTTAATCCTAGTTAGTTCAGGCCCTGGTCAAGTCCAAGGCCATGCTTAGGGACCTCGGACCCCTGGTTATCTTCCATATTCATCCTAGCCTCTAACTCAACCATTAAGCATGGTTAAATCAGGTCTAAACCTAAGTTGATAGTTTGGTAGGACTACCAAACAGGGTATCTTTGGCCCTCTTTGGGGCCCACATGTGACATCCCCCTCAGCCCACCAAAGGCTCAGGGTCTTCCCTGTAGTCCAGGATACACCTCTGTGGTCTCATTTTTCCCTGGGGTCACCCCTAACTCGAGTTAAAACCCAGCAAACCAAGGTTAGTTAGAATAGCATCATTTCAGTCTTTCCTGTCCTCCAGACTACACCTCTGTGGTCTCAGTTTCTCCTGGTTCAGTCCCTAACCCGAGTTAACACACTGCAAACCACAGTTAAAAAGTTGACTATAATGAAGGTAATCCTATTACATCCATTCTGATTTTTTTAACTTCTGGGCTTTGCATAGGGCCCAGACTAAGTAGGAGGCCAGTCTAAGCCCTTCCATACTCCCTGTGATCAATTTTGACCTAATCTGACCCTTAAACATGGTTAAAACTACTTTTAGTTAACATTTAACCATGGTTAAGCAACCCTTAACCCACAAAATTCTGAAAAAATGCTCATAAAATTATAAATATTCCAAGGAATCCAAAATGACCTTCTGCATTCATTTTTACTCTGGTTAGGACCCTTAACCATGGTCAAACTCCACTTTTGGTTAATATTTAACCATGGTTAAGTAGTCCTTAACCCACAAAATTCTGAAAAAATGCTCATAAAATCAGAAATATTATGAGAAGCTCAAAAATGGTCTGTTTCAACCATTTAACCATGGTTAGTAATCCTAACCATGGTGACCCCTAATCATGGTTAAGCAATCCTTAACCCTGAAAAACAAATCTGGAAAAATCTCAAAAAAAATTCAAAAAAATATAAAAAGACCAAAGATACAATTTCTGGGCTTTCTAACCCTAGTTAATACCCCTAACCATGGTTAAACATCTTTTTAACCTCGGTTAGCAATCCTAACCCCCGGTTAAAACACTTTTGGCCTACCGACCCTCACTCTTGGCCTACCAGGCCTAACTTTGGCCTACCGGGCCTGACCATACCGTTTTCATTTGTAGTTAGTAATCCTAACCATGGTTAGTTTGACCTAACCCTAGTTTGCCTTAGCCTACCAGGCTCCTCTCTTGGCCTACTGGGCCCAAACCTAGCCTCTGGGCTCAAACATTGCACATTGACCAACCTCGGTCAAACAAAACCCCAATCTATCGGATTAGGCCCATTAGTCACCTTTGGTGCACACACATCCCCTAGCCTTGGTACGGGCACATGTGCTAGAACTACGCTCGGTTTGATCTCACCCCAATGTGAGTACGTAGGCAACCAAACCCAAGTTCGATCCTAGTTAGCTTTTCTTTCTTAGATTAGTATTAGCTTAAACTTAAGCATTTGATTAACATTGACTTAACTTTGACTTAAACCTAGCAAGTAGGGAACCATTGTAAAATGAAAGTACCTGGGTGCCTAACCCCTTCCCCGAACTTAATCGAACCTCTTACGCTAATCTCTAATCGTAGACCAAAGTCTTTATCCAACAAACTCAAGATTTATCCCTTCTAAATGAATAGGTGGTGACTCTAAACCCGTGAGATTTTTAAGGTTTCCCGAAACTCGCGCTCATAGCTCTGGCGACTCTGCTGGGGACGTAACCATAAGGTTCAGCCCGGAACCTAGGTTTAAGCTAAATAAACCTCAAATTAATCAAATGTCTAAGTATTTAACCTAATATTAATCATTTTACATCTTTTGGATGACTTGTGTACTATGCATCTCATTCATCTCATAGTTGTGTAACTGTCCTACTAAATCCATTAGACAGGCTTATTACACTAACGGTTGGTGAATGATCATCCTCAGTGTCAGTGGCTTAACAGTCTTAAAAGTTCGCGGAGTTACTCCTGGCGGATGATTACCCTTAGGAAAGGATTCTGAACGCTCTTACTTACACCAATCGTCTATTTTTAAGGGAGTCACATATACGGTGTTAAGTGATCCCCCACCCTGCTAGAAACACATTTTCATCAACCCAACATTCATACATATAGCCTAGGATAGGGTATAGTTTACAAGCAGCCCACCCAGGGAGGGTTACCCTACCTAACCTGCTTGCACCTTATACCTGTCCCCAATCATGACTGACTATCCGGGTACTTTACCCAAGTAAACACCCATCCAGTGGCATGTATTGAGCCAAACTTGTGCTTGTAATAAAATACACCTAACCCCGTGTCCCGACATAGCATATGAGGTTCAAACCCCAGGCAAATCGGTCTTCCTAAAGACCTACCCAGCCTTGACCTTATAGGCCTCCGGTTCTCAACAACCTGGGTAAAGCACGCCGAAACTCTGTCCGACTGCCCTATCGGCTCACATATACCTTGTCACACCCAATCAAAATTCAAAAAAGTACGTCATCATTTGCATCTTTGCATTTTTCATCTGCATACACAGTTACTCACATCAAGTCTGTCTTCATTCAGGTAGATACCAGGTCCTTCAGGGATCGTTAAGACAAGTGGTCAACCCTCACAGTCCGTACATTTGACTTCTCAAGGGGCATGTGACAAGAACCTTCAGGATGCAATCAAGGCCCTCACTTCCGATCAGAGTCTCACTTAGGCCCAATACTACAAATTAGGATCCGTCTTAAACCTGTCCATAGTCAAACTAGACTCGCGCCTCATAAACGTTGCAATACAATGTTGAAACCCCTCGTACATGGTCTTTCATTTCGATAAGAATGAACTATGTCTGACTTTGGAGGAAATTCAGTGCATTCTGAGGTTAAATATGGAGGGCGATCTCATAGTACCCCGCTACAAGATAAATTTTCAAGCAGACCTCTCAAGGTTCTTGCATCTCAAGCCTACCTGCTTACAGCCCGGTGCTAACGGCACTTTTGACCGGATCCCCATAGGCTTTATGAAAAAGCAGTACCGACCCAAGTGAAACCCTGATCCCATCACAGCGGAACTCCCTGGTCTCAATTCCTTTACACGATAGTTGTATCTCAGTTGCTGTTTCAGAGATGCCGCATACTTGTCGACTCAGTACTGGTGGAGATTATCGAGAACATTTGTAGTTCCAAAACTGTCATACCAGTCATCCTTACAGAGCTTCTCAGGGCTCTCAATCAAGCAACAGATCGCAAAAAGGGCATCTTCCATGCCAGTGCCCTCTATTGCACCTATGGTTAGTAGGACACCTGCCTACTATCATAACAGTACCGACCGACCTCCATAAAGCCTACAGTCTTCCCCGAAAGATTTCTCAGAATCAGTGCCTGATAGCGACTACAGGCGTCGGAGAGCTCTACTAGCTTCTCCAAGCCCTGTTAGAGGAGGAGATCGTATGGCAGTGCGAGTGGCTAGTCATCAGAGGGCTACCTTGCGTCGTCATAACAGGAAGACGGTGCATGATCCTTACCGCACTAACTGGTTCAGCATCCTTTGTACCACTCAGAGTCCTCCGCCAGTTTAGATTCCCCCAGTGCATTCCAGTCATAGACCGGTAGGGAAATGACTTCACTAGCTTCATGTTGCATTCCGAGCACCTCACTAGCCGATTTCGGTCAGAGGCGAAGCTCCAGGTGAGATCAGTGGCCAAACTTTATGGTTACATCAGGACCACTTACAGACGTAGCGTACCAGCTTTGGGCGAAAAACCCTGACATTCCATTCGATATGCCTGTACCTAGGGAACTACCCACACCAGTTTTAGCTCCATCAAAAGGAACTATACCATTAGTTGAAATGGTAGTCTCCAGGAGAAACATCTTCCTGGAGAGATAGCTTCAGATCCGGCTGAAAGAGAAGCGGCTTCGGAAAGCCCAACAGGCAGTCAGGCTACAGGAAGCAGACCGGGACTGCGAACTCCAGGCTATGCAAGAGCAACTTGAGTGGACAATCCGGTCTTGTTAGAAGAAGTAGAGAGGCGACGCCAAGGAAACATCCATCATCAGGGCCAGCTACACTTTTATCAGGAATAGCTTGATAGTGCAAAAACGGAGATGACCTCCCGTATCCAACAATTTGGATACCGGATGTTCAACACTACCGTGACCATTGCAAACATGGAGGTTGAGGTCATATCCCTCCAACAGTAAATCATGGACCTCGAGGGTGTGCCCCGCCCACTCGACTTCGCGATCCCTGATGGACTTGCCTAGGATCGAATCTTTTCTCTTTTCTTTGAGTCGCACAGTCCTGTACTCACTTAACAAGCATCAATGAAAAATCCTTTTCTAGCATCATCTCTCTCTCATCATGCATAATCCTGATTAGCCATTGCATCCTTTTCAGTTGCATGAGTCAACCCATGACTCACTCTATTACTGGAATTCTCGCAGAATCAGTCCTGATAGAGGTGCCAGTTATGGATCTAGTACTTTACAGGACCCCATCTGAGAGCAACTCAGAAGCAATGATAGAACCATCAGACCATCAGCAAAGGACAGATGAATTGTTATAGTCTCATAACCAGGATATCACAGCCATGCAGGCCAAGTAAGACCGAGTTTTGGAATCCCTGAAGATTCTAATTGGTACCTGAACCGATGAACCCTCCACCCGGATCCCGACCGGTGAATCATCTGAGCAACCTATCCCTGAGCCTCAGCCTATCGCCATCATCATACCAAACCCTGGACCCATAACTGGCGGAGGTGAAGCAGAGTATGATCAGTACGATGAGCAGCCCAAAGCCTCATATGTCAGTCAAGACAGGCCACCATCATCATACCCTACACTGTCTCTCAGAGATCAGCCTGAGGAAATCAAACAAATGAAGGAGGAGATGAGAAGAATGAGAGGGGCATCTGCCAACCCTAGTCTATCATTGGAGGACCTGACTTTCTCCTCTGGGGATTCTGTTCCTCTGAGCTTTAAAGTACTTGACTTTGACAAGTACGACAGCCCAGATTGTCCTAAACAATATCTGCAGATGTATCTGGGGGACATGCTCTTGTATAACAGAAACCAACCCCTGCTCATCCAATACTTCCAGAAAATTCTGAAGGGAGCAACCCTTGCCTGGTGGATGTCGATTGACAAGCAGTGAATCAAGACGTGGCAGGACGCCATGGATGCCTTTGTAGAATAGTACTCCATCAATCAGGAGCTTCAACCTCAGAAAGGCCAGTTAGTACAGATGTACCAGCGTAACAATGAGTCCTTCCTAGAATACGCCACCCGCTGGAGGAAATGGCAGCAAAGATCATCACTCCTATCCCTAAAGAAGAACTAGCAAACATATTTTTGGGCACTTTGAAGCATCCCTCCTCCACACTGATGGTGACTCTACCAGTAGTGGACTTGGCACCATTGTCAAGACTGGTACCCGCATTGAGACAGCTATTCAGAGTGGTGTCATTCACTCCAGCTTATGGCTTGCTCCTCCCAGAACAGCAGTAGCATCAACCAGCAGAAACAAGGGTCTCAAGGACCAGAGAAGAAAAGAAGATGTTCAGATGGTATCTTCTACGGCCCCTATCAGATTGCCAGCACCTGCCGCTCAGACTCACCAAGCAAGTAGAAACACCCGGCCAAACAGACAAAACCAGGGGCAAAACTGTCCCCTAGAAACTTTACCCCTCTTCTCTACTCCCTAAGTCAACTATTAAGTTTTCTAACCAAGCAGGGTCTTCTCACATTGAGAGGCCATACCCCTCTCTTACCTCCAGACAAGCAAAGCAAAAACTATGATGCCAATCAGCACTATGCCTTCCATCAAGGCTCGGGTTATGCAACAGCTTACTGTATAGGCCTAAAGTGCGCTATCCAAGATCTCTTGGATAAGGGTAAGGTCAAGCTTGCTCCCAGTAATGTCAGCATCGACCAGGTGCCACTGCCCCCACACAACAATCAAATCAACTTTATTAAGATGGAAGAGCCCGAGGCAGGGCAGCCGAGACCCTACACACCCGTAATTGATGATGGCATCATCAGGCCTTCTTACCAACATCCAGTCATAATCTCAGCCTCCCAGTCAAATATACAGACCATCCAGTCTCTGTTCCAGATCCCTGTCCCCGAGCAGATCATCTATACCATCCCTTGCCCTGTAAACTAGACCATAGCTCCAGCTTAAGCCTCAACCTCTTCAGGCCCTGTCCAGATCTCTTACATCCCGTTACTGCCTTTTGACCTCAACCAAGTACCCGCTCCCCGCTCTCTCATCCTCGAGAGCGAAAGCATTACCAACTTGACCTGATCTGGCCAGGTATACCAACCTCCCGCAGCTAAGCCGGTAAAGGCAAAGGGAACAGAGAAAGAGAAAACATGGGTGTCAGCCCCAGAGAAAGAAATGGCAGACTTTGCAGTATTACTGAAAATACTGGAAAAAATAGAAGAATTCAATATCACCCAGTAATTGAGCAAAGTACCCGGGCAGATATCCATCTTGGGTCTCCTTCTAACATCCGAACATCACCGGAAGCAGCTGCTCCGAATATTCAGCAATGCCCATATTACACCAGACATATCGCCTGAAAAACTAGGGCATATGGTTGGGCAAGTACTGGAATCCAGAATCATCTTCTTCACAGAGGAAGAAATACCAGACAGTGACAGAGATCACACCCGGGCTTTATACATCACAGTTCGGTGCATGGATTGAACTCTATCATCAATGCTTATTGACAATGGCTCCGGTCTTAATGTCTGCACTCTCTCAACACTGCAAAGCCTAGGCCTAGATCTCAGTCGAGTAAAGAAGAGACCGATGACTATTAGGGCCTTTGACAATTATACCAAGCAAAATCTCGGTGATATTGATTTGACCATCAGGATAGGACCAGCTCAGTTCACTACAAACTTCCATGTCGTGAATGTACCAGCTTCATTTACCTTGCTCTTGGGATGGTTGTGGATCCACGCGATTGTAGCCATCCCATCCTCTCTCCATTAGAGGATCAAATTCATTCAAGATGACAACCTAGTCGTAATCCCTTCCGAGGAATTGCTAGTTCCTTCAGAGACATACAGGAGGTAGGTCAAGGTACAACCTTTATGTCCTACCAGTTTGAGCAAGTTAGTTCTATCACCCAGATAGATCAGCAAAGGAAGCAGGCAATACCGTCATTTGTCAGAATGATGGCCCGCATGAATTACCAGCCAAGACTTGGCCTGGGAGTCAGGAATTAGGGGATGAAAAACCCCTCTCGCACCAGTTGCTAACACTCTAAACTTACAACCCGGCACTAAACCTTCAGGGATTCCCGAATCTGAAATATTCAGCATGGCGCAGATATTTGAAGAACTGGTTGTCGAAGATGCTGTAGAAACAGAAATGGAAGATCCAGCAGGAGAGCAGATTTACACCCTCTCCAACAGCTCTGAAGCATCCTTTAATCGCCGACCACTAATCCGTTGGTAGACCGAGGCTCTCACCGTCGAAGCCGTACAGGGCCGGGGAAAGCACAATGCACGGAAGGTTGGTCCGGTCAAGCAGTGATTCAAGCACCATGCTCCTTCTTCTCTTAATCTATCTCTTTTTTGCTCTCGTTGCAAAATCCAAAATGTCGGCCAACTTTAGGCCTTTTTTGTGTGTTCAAGTCAATTTTGTAAATAGTCCACTTTTTATCAATACAAAATCGGATGTTTTGACTCAAAAAGCATGTTTTCAAAAAATATTTTCATATCGGCTAATGATGAAATCACACAGACTCTTTCCCTGGAAGGCCTAGTGTCCTGAAGCCAACAAAAACATAAAACACAAGCATGCTAAACTAAGCTTAATGATTTGACAGAAAATCGCATGTGACAAGGCTACCCCTAAAACCCTCCTTGAGCTTTCAAAAGTTGGGTATGACTCAGAACAGGAAGAGGAACCACCTCAGGAGATTCTGGACCTTCTAGAACACAGTGAAGGGCTACTACAGTCGAACATTGAGGATACCGAGACAGTGAACCTGGGATCAGAGGACAGCCCCTAACTTGTCAAGATCGGCACAACTATGAGCCCACAGCAGAGAACAGACATGATCAGCTTTTTGAAGAGCTACAATGACATCTTTGCCTGATCATATGCAGACATGCCCGGTCTAGACCCAGCATTGGTGGTACACAGACTGTCCCTGAACCCTTACGTCAGACCAGTTAAGCAGAAGCTGAGACAGATGAGACCTAAATGGTCACAGAAGGTCAAGGAAGAAGTGGAGAAGCAGATCAATGCACGCTTCCTGGCATAAGCAAACTACCCTGAGTGGTTAGCCAATATTGTGCCGGTACCCAAAAAGGACGGCAAAATCCGAATGTGCATCGAATACTGGAACCTAAACAAGGCCAGTCCTAAAGACAACTTCCCTCTCCCGCACATCGACATACTAGTCGACAATACTGCAAGGCACGAGACACACTCATTCATGGATGGTTTCTCTAGATACAACCAGATCAGAATGGCAGAAGAAGACATGGAGAAAACCTCATTCATTACACCTTTGAGCACCATCTGTTACAAGGTTATGCCCTTCGGACTCAAGAACGCAGGGGCAACCTACCAGAGGGCCATGATGGTGCTATTCCATGACATGATTCACAAGTCAACAGAAATCTATGTGGATGACATGATTGTCAAATCACCAACTGTTTGGCAACACCCAGAAGACCTGAAAAGACTCTACAATAGACTCAGAGAGTTCGGCCTAAGACTAAACCCGGCTAAATGTGAGTTTGGAGCCTCATCCAAAAAGCTCCTCGACTTCATAGTCAATAAGAGAGGCATTGAAATCGATCCAGCTAAAGCCAGAGCTATCATCAAAATCCAGCACCCCAAACTAAAAAGGAGATCTGTGATTTCCTGGGTAGAATTCAGCACATCAACCGATTCATCTCTTAGCTCACTCCAATATGCGAGCCGATCTTCAAGCTTCTCCGGAAGAATACACCAACAGTCTGGACAGTCGAGTGTCAAAAAGCCTTTGACAGAATAAAGCAGTATCTTTATAATCCTCCAGTACTTGTGCCTCCTACACTAGGATGACCGTTGCTACTCTACATCTCAGTGCAAGAAACCTTCATGGTCTGCGTCCTAGCACAGCATGACGAGACAGGTAGAACAGAACAAGTCATTTACTACATCAGTAAGCGCTTATTAGAGTGTGAAGAGAGGTATAGCCTGCTCGTTAAAACATGTCTAGCATTGGTCTGGGCTACTCAGCATCTTCGGCACTATCTACTTTCCTACCCGATAATCCTGATCTCCCGGATGAAGCCACTTAAATATATATCTACTGAAAAAGCCAACTACCACCGGAAGGACTACCCGATGGCTTATAATGTTGTCTGAATTCGACATCACATACATGACTCAGAAGTCAATTAAGGGCAGGCGATTGTAGATCATCTAGCCCACAGTTTAGCACAAGACTATGTGTTTATACATTATCAGTTTCCAGATGAAGCCATCCTGTACACAGAAGCAGAAAAGCAAGAATACTCCGGTTGGGAGTTATACTTTAACAGAGCTGCCAATAGTCACAGGCACGGGGCAAGAGCAGTCCTAATCTCACCTAAGGGGGCACACCTCCCAATCTCAGTTAAGCTGAAATTCAGATGCACAAACAACAAAGCAAAGTACGAGGCATGCATAACCGGACTGAAAGAAGCCCTGGGCATCGGGATTAAAGAGATAGACATCTACGGGAACTCATGTTTAGTAATCTGTTAAGTAAATGAATCTTGGGTCATCCAAGAAGCCAGGCTAGTCCCGTACCTAGCCTACCTCAACGTGCTGATTAGTCAATTCAGGAGAATCACTTTCAGCCACAAGTCAAGGAACCATAACAAATTTTCCAATGCACTGGCTACTCTTACCTCCATAGTACAAATCCCCAGGGGCACCATGCTCTGGCCAATTGAAATTCAGCAACAGGATCAGCCTGCCTACTTACCTCAAGCTAGACGCAGTAAACGACAACCAGCCTTGGTATACGGACATCAAGCAGTACCTTGAGGATGGGACCTTCCCTCTCAATGCTACCAAAACAGACCGCCGGGCAAACAGAAGAATGGTCATTCAGTTTTTCCTCTCAAGGGGAATCTTGAACAAGAGATCGCCGAATCTGATCTACTCAGATGCCTCAATACCAATAAAACAGTACATGTAGTCGAAGAAGTTCACGGAGGAACTTGCGGCCCACACATGAATGGGTTAATGTTGTCTAAGAAGATACTCTGACTAGGCTACTGTTGGTCTACTATGGAAGCTGACTGTTGCCGACATGTACAGAAGTGCCACCAATGCCAAATCTACGATGACAAAATCAATGCACCGCCGACGAGACTACATAATCTTACTGCTCCTTGGTCATTCTCTGCCTGGGGCATCGACGTCATCGGACCCATAGCTCCGGAAGTATTAAACGGACATCGATTCATCCTGGTTGCAATCGATTACTTCATAAAATGGGTCAAGGTAGCTTCTTATGCCAACATCACGGCCTCTGTGGTTCAACATTTTCTGAAAAAGGACATAATCTACCAATACGGTGTCCCATTCGAGATTGTAAGAGACAATGCTCTCAAAATCTGCAATAAGGGGATGACTGATCTCTACCAGAAATTCAAAATACAGCATCACAACTTCACACCATACAGGCCTCAGACTAACGATGCAGTGAAAGCAGCCAACAAGAACATGAAGAAAATCAATGAGAAGATGGCAACCAATTACTCTGTCTGGCATGAGATGCTCTCATACGCACTCATGGCCTATAGAACGTCCATCAGAACCTTAACGAGAGCAACACCATTCTCGCTGGCCTGTGGTATGGAAGCAGTCCTCCTCATCGAAGTAGAGATTCCATTACTCTGAGTGTTAATAGAAGCAAAAATCTCAGAAGCAGAATGGGCACAGACCCGGTATGAGTAGCTGAATCTAATCGAAGAGCGGTAACTGAAAGTCATCAATCACTCTCAGGCCTATCAGAGGCGTATGGCTAGAGCTTTCAACCGGAAATTCAAGCCCAGAAGCATTGAAGTCGGTGACCTAGTTCTCCGAAAAATGTTGCCCAACCACCCTGACCCAAGGGGCAAGTTTACACCCAACTATGAAGGCCCATACATCGTCCGAGACAAATTCACCGGTGGTGCCTTTCGACTCGGGCGTATGGACGACGAAGACCTCCCAGAGCCCGTCAACATGGACAAAGTCAAATAATACTATGCTTAAGGTCTAGGTCTGATAGGCGCTTTGTACTCGTAGAATCTCCGAGAAATGATAGGTGGCCACCTTTGGCACACTCCTTATCCCCAGTAATATAACCCATTTTACAAAATCAATAAAATCCGTTACTTAGCCCATTGAGCGTAACAACCTTTCTTTCATAAAACCATTTCAGGGACACCCTCCCTCGCCATTTATGGCATTGCCTGAACTACATCATGACCTGATCCTATAAAAGGTACATAGGCAACCTGACAAATCAAGTACGGTCACAAAAAGGGATTTAACCCCTCAGAATCTCTTTTTCTCCAGAAAGAGCCAAACTTCCTCTAGCTCTCTCTCAATAGGGACAACTATTCCCCCACAGAGTCACTCCCCAAGCAGAGACCAACTCTCCCAACTTCCACGGCGGAGTCGACACCAAGTTTACAAAATATTCCATCAAAGGAAATCCCAAAATAGAAGTTGAAACATTCTCCAAGTCAGGGACTCCCCGAGCAAAAATAATCACTCTGGGCTTTTCCCCCAATAGAATCAACTTCTCCCAAAGCATCTCCCCAGTGGAATCAAAAACTTTTCCCAAAGAAGTCAATCTCTCCCTTAAACAAGGAAGAATCTCCAAAAAGTCAGCCTCTACCAGAAAAGACAATCCCCAATGGAGCCAAAAAAAATCTCCAACAAAAGATCCTCATGCAAGTCAATTGCAACAAGAAGAAGAACAATTCAGGGTGTCCCAAACTTCGGTCCCCTAGCCTATATTTCGTCTCACTCTAATAGAAACTACGAGTGCAAGTGCAAATATCACGTCTACATCCCCAGTGGAGTATCAATCCCCAGCAAATGTCAATCAGGGTAATGAAGGGAGAGGATCTTAACCTTCAATAAATCATGGGCATGAGTGAAAATTGAAAACGGTCTCATTGCGCAAAAATGACCCGACTCCCAAACCTAGTCTTGTGACTAAGGGTAAAAAATGAACAAAATCAATCAGCTTCGTAAGCATGAGGAAAATTGGCAACGGCCTCACCGAGTAAAAATTATGCGAACCCCATGACTTGGTCATTCCAAGGTTAAAAAAGGGGAGGAAAAGTTAAAAATTAGTTTGACAACAGAATCCGACAACAATCAGTCTCATCGGACTCCCTAATCATCCCTAGCAACCAGCCTCTCTCAGTGGATCAGTATCCCCAATAGAGATTCCAACAGGGTGCATCCCCAATAGATGATTAACTCTAAGCATTCCCAGCAAAAAATCTCCCAGAAAACATTTCCCCAACAAAAGGGCGAACATTGGGAAATCCCCAGTAGACTGGAAATCCCCAAACTACCTGGCCGTAGTCTATAATAGAGACCTACTCCCCAGCAGATCCCTGGCAGCAGGCTATAGCAATCTTCCAATCCTCAACGGGTCCACAGTGGAAGCCCCAATTGCTCCCAGCAGCACTCTTCCCTAACAAGAGTCCAGAAGCTACTAGAACTCTTCAGCAAGCTTTCCCCCAGCCAAGGTCCTCAACCTGCAACAACACCTATACAAGTTCATCTACCTCTGGCAGCATTCTGCTCTGAATCATACTCCACTCTCCGAGAGTGAAAGACAAATCACAAAATCCCATTGAGCCCTAACATAGGCAATACACTGGCAAATCTAAAAGCTAACTAAGCATGCTTGAATAAAAAATCTTTACAAAAAGTCTTCTACACTTTTCTGGAAAAGGTTTTTCAAATAACTCCTGGTATCGAATTTCATTTGTGCCAAACTGCACCAAACAGTCCCGACAAGACAAGCAAAAGAAGCCGCTTCAGTTCCTCTCCATTAGGCCGCAGTCAACAGAGTCATGGGAAAGTCTTATGAATTAACTGCTTCTGCCTCTTGAACCTCTACCCTTTCCTATGCTTTTGCTGAGAAATCAACCGGATCCACTGAGTCAAAGGATCAAAAGGATCAACAGACGCTTCATCGACTGAATAAACTACTGAAACTAGTGATGGTGCTTCAACTAGGGAGATCTCTTAATATACCAAATCGGGTATTCAGGACGGGGAGGCAACCTGCCTTTAATCGGATGTCAACTTGTGGAGGCACCATTTGTTACTATTGGACAAATTCCTCCTTTTGTTTTCTTCTTGTTCTTTGCCATTACACCCATTCTAGGACGAGTTGGAAGAGGAATTCCTAATTCTTACACGGATGAACCCTAGCCCTGTAAGCCCACATCCCCTGCATGACATCAATCTGCATAGTGTCACACCCTGTATGACCAAACACTTCATCATCATCAACATGATCAAACTTCAATGTCTCTCGGCCATACCAATATCAATCCGGCTAGTTCCTCCAGGACATGCCTCAACTCTTTGAACATTCTATGGGTACTTTAACAGCGTACACCAACCAACATCTCGTGTACCTTAACAGTGTACCCTATCTGACACCCCGTGTGCCATTGAAATCATAAAGTCTCCATTGAAGTCGAGTCAACACGTCGATACTCCTCGCATGTCCCTGACATCATAGAGTCTCTATTGACAAAACCATACCTTATCAACTAGCCGACACTCACCTTATGTCCCCCTTCAACACCCCCGTGTGTCTTGGACAGCCAAGGTCTTCATTGACGCCGATTCAACATGCTGACACCTTGCCTGTTGTGACATTGTAAGCACCCCAATTTTACACCCTTTAGTATCTTTTTACACCTCTAAAATCCTTTTAAAAAACCCCTTTTAGAACCCACTTTCCACACGCTTTGATTTTCAAAAAACCTCAGAGGTGAAAAATGACTAAAATGCCCCTAGGGTGAAAAATGATCAAAATACCCCTAAAAAAGTGCTAAAAATTTATCATTTTGTCCAAATGATTTTCCAAATTTTTTAATGAATTTTGGCTACTTTGGGGATTAAATTGGACTTAAAACAGTAGAAAATGACCAAAATGCCCCTGGAGTGCAAAATGATCAAAATGCCCCTGAAAAATTCATGTTTTATCTAAAATATTTTTTTCAATTTTATTAGTTCAATTTTCACTATTTTCAGGCAAAAAACGGAAAAACGGCTTATCGGTGAATCGGGAAGCACCACGTGGCGAGTCAAAGTCAAAGAAAAAATATATATATTTGCCCCTCAAGTTAGGGGCGCTGCTTCAAACAGCGCCCCCTTATGGGTCTGTTTCTTGGGCCCTTTTGACTGGTCAAACCCTGTCGGCAGGCCTTTTTTAAAAAAATCCGCATTGGGGGCACTGCTTCGAACAACGCCCCCCCCTTTGTGGCACACTTTTACCACCTTATTGTTCCTTGCTGCCTCGCTTTTTGGGGTTTTTATCCATAGGGGCACTACTACAAGTAGCGCCCCTCCAGTTTTGAAAAACTATAAATACCCCCCCTTTTTCACTTCATTTTTCATCCATTCTCTCTCCTTTCTCTCCCTTTTCTTCTTCAAAATCTCTCGTAGCACACGGATTCCCGAGAAAGTCTATTACAAATGGTCGATTCTCTGGACCCCTTTTGAGAAATCTTTTCAGATTTCCCGGAAGGTAACTTTTCTGAAAAATCTCTTTTGCTTTGTCTTTTAGTAGTTTAATTAAGTTTTTTTAATTATTTTTTAATTACTTTAACTACTTAGACTGCTTACCTAGTCGAACTCCTACCCAAATCTCAGTTCAAATATAGCCCTGCCTAGTCGAACCCCTACCCAAAATCCCAGTTCAAATATAACCTCGCCTAGTCGAACCCCTGCCCAAACCTCAATTCAAATATAGCCCTGCCTAGTCAAACCTCTGCCCTAAACCCTAGTTTAACCCTAGGTAAACCCCAGCTTAACCCTAGTTAAACCCTAGATAAATCCCAACTTAACCCTAGCAAAACCCTAGTTAAGCCCTAGGTAAACCCCAGCTTAACCCTAGTTAAACCCTAGGTAAACCCCAACTTAACCCTAAGTATACCCTAGGTAAATCCCAACTTAACCCTAGTTAACCCTAGCAAAACCCTAGGTAAACCCCAGCTTAACACTAGTTAAACCCCAACTTAACCCTAAGTGAACCCCATCTTAACCCTAGCTAAACCCTAGCTTAACCCTAGTTAAACCCTAGCTAAACCCCAGCTAAACCCTAGGTAAATCCTAGCTTAACCCTAGTTAAACCCTACCCACCTAGTCAAACTCCTGTTAGAGCCTCGATTCAAACCCTGTTCAGATACCCACCTCCAGGCTCCTCGACACGAGCTTAAACTGCCTCATCGCTCCTCCGTACGAGCTTAAAAGGTCATTTCGCTCCTAAATCAGCGAAAACAATCGAACTCATCAAATCAAACTATTCAATCAAATCAAATCAAATCAAATCATCAATCAAAACAAATCAAACCATCTATCAATCCCATTTGGAACTATGTGTGGCTTGATTCCACTGACAGTGGATACATAGGCAACCCTGATCGGGTTTAACTCCCTTAGGATAGAATCTCTATTCCGTTCTTATCCTGCCTATCACAATTTATTTATTTCATTCATATCACATTGCTCAGCATACAGATCAAACTGCAAGCTTCTTTATGGTTTCCTTTATTTGATTCAGACTTAGGGAGTAGGTAACCATCTTCGGATGAGAGTTTAGGGGTGCCTAACACCTTCCCCTAGCTTAAATGAATCCCTTACCCTGACCTCTGACTTCCAAACCATGCCTTATCCAACCATTTTAGGGACCTATTTCCCTCAGAATTAGATAGATGACGACTCTCCTTTCAATTGCAATTTATCGTTTATTCCTCCTTGGGATTTATCCTGATCGGGAATGGGGGTTAAAATTCAGGTACTCATAGTTAGCGACTCTGCTGGTGACTGTGGTTTCATAGACTAGTGTTCAAGCCAAAACCTGAGTTTGAATCAAACGTTGGAAACCATATTAGAAGCTTTCAAATTCATCTATATGCTGCAATTTTTTCTATCATTATTATTAAAACCTCGGACATTTGTTTGCAAAACTTGGCAACATGCCTAGGGTTCCATTTTTATTCATTGCTTGATTTTGATTGATGCATTCCTATTCATTGCATAATAGAATAAAAACCTTTCACCTATCTAGTTGAATCTAGTAAGCTTATAATTGAGGGATGGTTATCCCCGATGTTGGAGCCCAAAGATCTGTGGAAAGTACTGGTTGTATACCGAGATATGGTTATCTCCAGTTAACGTGACTAATCTTTCCTGCTTGCACCAATCGTCCATTTTCATGTATGTTCTATATCAGGGAGTCGTATATACGGTCAAGTGCTCTTCAACCTTATAGTCAAAACCCTGCATACACCAGCATAAGCATGTAGATTATAAATCTTTGTTTGGGCATAAACCAAGAGCTACTCGTCAGGAGGGACAACCTTATCCCTATTCTGCTCTTGGTTTAAGCCGCTCCCTCATTTCTGCTTAGATATAGGGATATCCCTATAGACCTAACCTATTTTGGAGCTTGTGTGAGCCCTTTTGATGCTAGCTAGGTGTAAACCCTAATCCATTTTATAGTCAACTCAACACATGTGTGAGGTTAATACCCTAGATCAAACTGGTCAAGGGGCAATTAACCAACCAACCCACATTAAAATGGGTTGTATGGACTCTCCTTTTGTCAGTTTTATCTTAACCCATTTGAGCTCTGGTTTCCTACAACCCAGATAAATGAAATAGATTCCCATCCACTCACCCCAATGGGTTACACTCGTTGAATTAGCTCACCCTTAAAATATGTTAATTCTTTCAATTTTATTCATTCAATTTCATTTCAAAACTCAATTCTTGTCACCATCCATCTTTTGAGTTACATCTAACTCAAGTTTTTTTTAATCAAATTTATTTTGATTATTATCCAATCCATACTGTCACCATTCATCTTCTGAGTTACATCTAACTCAGGTTTTTTTAATCAAATTTATTTTTATTAATATTCAATCCATACCATCACCATCCATCTTCTGAGTTACATCTAACTCAGGTTTTTTTTAATCAAATTTATTTTGATTAATATCCAATCCATACCATCACCATCCATCTTCTGAGTTACATCTAACTCAGGTTTTTTTAGTCAAAATTTATTTTGATTAATATCTGATCCATACCATCACCCTTATTCATCATCTAAGTTTCCATCTAACTCAAAAATTTTTTAATCAAAACTCATTTTGGTTAATTCATATTCAATTCATTTCAAGTCATTTCATCACCTTTCATTATCCGAGTTTACATCAAACTCAGGTATTGTTTTTTTTAGTCAAACTTTGTTTTGATTAATTCATTTAATCCACTGCATTTTATCATCCTCATTCAAATTTATTCTTATTTGTTTCTATCAGGATTCAAATTCATTTGTTGGCATTATCATCATTCATCATTTTATTCTGAGTTTAACTCAGTTATTTCTTTTAAAATTTAAATTCAAATTCATTCTGCAAAATTCAATTCATCATGTGCATATCTTGATCACATCATCATGCATTAAGTCTAGTTAAGTCTAGTCCATCTATATGCAATATCACATTGGCAACTGGTCCTTCAAATTTGGGTAATCTCATCAAGCCGCAGGGATTCCCCTGACTATGAACTAACAATGCTAGCAACTATTCCCAGAAAGAAATGCCCTAGATCAGCAGATCATAGATCCCAGGGGTATATCACAGTCGCTTGATTTTGTTACCCCTTATTGAATGATCAGTAATAGGATCCGGCCCAAGCACAGCATTCAGCACCCGTATCTTCATCATTATATAAATAGAATGTTGTTCATTTGCATGAAGGGTCCATCAATATGTCTTGCAACACATCTTGTGCATGACCATCATCATCCTGTATATCACCATCTCACATTTTATGCATGCTCTCGTCATTTTCTATGTCATGTATGCCGTGTATCGTCCTTTAAGTTATCATGTCATCACTTACACCATCATTTCATCTTTTGAGTCTCATGTCTAGCGTCAACTTGCTCTATGTTCTCAACTCTTATCCTTCCTCGAGTGAAAAATCGAGAAACAATCTCATCAAGGTCGTCTGAAGAAATGGAGTAAGACGAAGCATCAAAAGATCAAGAGAAAATCGAAAAAATCCTCCATAGGAATGTTCAAGACATCCAGCTCACCATGCGTGGTGTCATCCATTCTCTCGATAGGCTTGCAACAGCACTTGAGCAAATCCAAAATCATCCTCAAACCACTCAACCAGCCATCCAAAGCCAAGATTGCATTCCACACCAGGTTTAGGCACCACCCAGAAAGTTCACCACACTACCCTGCAAGCGATGCCAGTTTTTACCATTTCTCATACAGAGTGGACTGGTCAAACCCCGAGATCCTGCACCACCACCATCCAATCCGTCACGCAATTTTCGCATGGACCAATACTGCGCATTCCATCAAGGACCTGGACATTGCACTGACCAATTCTTTACCCTAAAGCATTCAATCCAGGATTTAATAGACCAGGGCGAAATCAAAATCGGACTTGGTAGCATCTATGCAGCTGGATACTCCTTCTACCAAGAGAGGTCCATCCATCCTACCCAATGAAGCCTCTCCTGTGCCGTTCGAGCTCCCAAGACAGAAGAGATGATTGAAGCATCACCAGTAAGCTTGCTACTGTGAGATTGATCAGATCATGTTTCAAACTTCTTCTGTTCAAATTTCTTTTTGTTTTTTTGTTGGCTCTAGTGGTCAAGGAAGTCTGTAAAAATTACCCTTTTTGAGTCAAGTTTTGTATAGTCATTTTCTATAAAATGGTACTCTTTTCTAAGCATGACTCAACCTTTTTACAAAATGCCAAAAAGGCTCATGATGGTACGACCTAAATCTTCTCTGAAAGAGTTAGTGATCTGAAGCAAACACAAAAAAAAAATAATAATAAATTAAAAAAAATCTTTGAACATTCACCAAGCCATCCACTTAAATTTCATAGTACCCAGGGGTAGCATATGTCAATGAGTAAGAAAAAGAAACCTCCAAAAGAGATTCTCAACCCCACTGAGCCAAGCCAAGTAAGAGAAAGCTCAATGATGACCCTAAGCATGCAAAGATTAGCACCTTACTAGGCCAAGTGCTAAGAGCACAATGATACTACTTGCAGCATGCTTGTATAATCTCCTGAAGCACTCAATTCACTCCACCAATTTCAAGCTTTCAATCGTCAATACAAGTAGAGCATTAACTAAGTAGATTGGGCCATCATCAGAATAGACATCTTGCAGTCTAAGACATGGGCAATGCCACAATTTGAAGCTTGATGGTTCATACACTGAAGCAATAATGTACCAGATGAGAGGTCATGTTATTCATCAGATACAGACCCCAGTAAAAGATAGGTACTTGTATGAACAAAGTCAGAAGAAGCAGAAGTAGAACAGATTCCAGAGCTTAAAGAAAATGATCTCATATTCACTCAAGAATCATTATCTCATTCAGTACCAGGGGTAAAATATGTCCAGCTTTGAAGGCCCATGCGGTTGATCAAAGATTCTCTGAATACTCTTCGACTCAGCCGCATGGATGACGAAGACCTCCCAGAGCCTGTCAGCACAGATCAAATCAAAAGAAAGCACCATGCTCAAGATCTTGTCAAGAAATTGCCTGTACTCTTAGTCACTTTGGGAAATGAAAGAATGTCATGTTTGGCACACCATTCCTCCCTGTTTATAACCTATCAAATTCAGGAAGACCGCTAGTTAGCCCTTCGAGCCTAATAGCATTTCTTTCACAACACTTTCATACCGGGACACCCCATATAAAAGTTTTCTACGAGCCTGAACTACGTCATGACCTGATCCTGAAAAGGGTACGTAGGCAGCCTGAAAAATAGGTACGATCAAATCAATCAGGTTTCTTGAGCAAACTAAAGTGTCTCCAAAGAAAAATCAATCAAAAGCCAAAGGCAAAGGCAAATTTCAAAAGCAAAAAAAAAAAGAGTCAAATCAAAAGAAAAGACAAAGGTCAAAGCTCCACAAAACTGCTCAAGAAAGCTCAAAGCGAAAAGGGTGTCCCAAGATTTCGACCCCCTAACCTACGTTTCGTCTAATCTCAAGTCCTCCTAGATCCCTTAGAGATTAAGAGTACTGGCAGATTGATAGACAATTATCCAACAGCACTATCAAACCCACCAGGCAATGACAGGAGAAGATAGTTCGACTTAGAAGATCGTAAGCCCAGTAAAACCCAGAAATGGCACTATGGCACAAAAATTATGCGAGCCCAGCCTTGATGTTGTTATCAAGGGCAAAAAAAGAAACAAGTAAATCAACTCGCAGGCATGAGTGAAAACCAGAAACGGCCTCATTGCGCAAAAATTATGCGATCCCCAGACTTGGTTATTCCAAGGGTAAAAAAGAGAAAGTTGAACTCTAGTTACAGGATCCAAACAACAGTTACCCCAGATCCCTGACAGAATATCTACAAGCAACTCAGACTGAAGAACTCAACGTCATTTGCAATCCGAAGCCCTTGGCTCCAAGCAAGACCGGATTCTGCATGCAATAAAGTCAGAATTGAGTAACTATCTTCCTTGGCTAAGTACAGGAGATCAACATTGCTCATTGCTATATCCTACCCTTTGGGGGCAAAGCATTCAATCTTCAGTAAGGGCAAACCCCCTCACAAACCAACAAACAAAGAAAGCACTTATTTTGGAAAACTCAAAAGTCATTTGTTTTCAAAACAGTTTTATTTTGGTCTGTAGTCTGGTTCTAATATGGTTTATGACTTGATCGAAATCAATCTCACTATAGCGAGCTCTCCAACAAAGGCAGGTAAAGTCTAGGATCTCAAGTCATCAAGAAGCGAGAGTAAGACTGGATTATAGTCGAGTTATGTTTTTCATATTCATCGCATGTCATGCATACGCATATGTCAACTACATCGCGCATTGTACAAGCTTCATAAATCACACACCAACACATGCACATTCTCACCCATTTTCATTATCTCTGTAAGTCACCTCATTCGGTGCACCCTAGACATCATGTTTGATGTGTCGTTCTTTGTTAGCCACCTTTATTCGATGCACCCCAGATGCATCACATTTGATGCATCGCTCATTGTTAGCCACCCCATTTGGTGCACTTCCTATTACATCGCTCCGTGTTAGCCACCTCATTTGGTGCACCTCTTAATGTGTCTTGTTTAACACATTCATCATTTGTCGCTCACTGCGCACGTGTATTCATAATGTTACTAACACATTGCACACACATTCACATAGCTAGATGCACAACATTCACGATATTAGTTACTCTATGCACATACATTCACAATGTTATCTACACTACACACATACTTTCACTTAGTTTGTCACACAAAGCACACGCATTCAACATGTTAGCACATTGCGCACAAATATTACTTGCTCTGCACACACACATTCTCCAGGTTAGCTGCACTGCACACAAACCCTTGCACAATATGCTGCACTATGCACATATATTCACAAGATAAGTTGCACTACACATCTGCATAGCTCCAATATGCACCCACAACACACGTAGTAAACTACACACACGTCCACTAACCAATTGCACAACTATTGCACCAATACTCACCTAAGTTAGGCTGTCATACACATGTTGCACACACATTGGTCATGTAGTTGCTTGAATTGCACATTTATCACAACCACACACAAGCTGCAATTATCTAAACTAGGCAAGGCCGTGAGGTCTCTAGTAAAAGCTGCGCATCTCTGGCTGACATCAGAATGGTTGTCATCCACCCTTGCAATCTGGTTGACATTGCCTCGCTTGTCATTTGACATCGTCCAGCTTGTCATCCACCCTTCCAGTCCGGTTGATATCGCTCCACTTATCATCCACCCTTGCAATCTGGTTGACATTGTCCCACTTGTCATCCACCCTTGCAATCCGGTTGGCATCGCCCTGCTTGTCATCCACCCTTGCAATTCAGTTGACATCGGCCCGCTTGTCATTCACCCTTGCAATCCAGTTGAAATCGTCTAACTTGTCATCCACCCTTGCAATCCGATTGACATCGCCTCGCTTGTCATCCACCTTTGCAATTCGGTTGAGATCGCCTCGCTTGTCATTCACCTTCGCAATCCGGTTGACATCGCCCCGCTTGTTATCTATCCTTGCAATCCGGTTAACATCACCTTGCTTGTCATCCATCCTCTAATCCGGTTGACATCGCCCCGCTTGTAATCCACCCTTGCAATTCGGTTAACATTACCCCGCTTGTCTCCACCCTTACAATCCGGTTGACATCGCCCTGCTTATCATTCACAATCTGGTTGACATCACCCCGCTTGTCATCCACCCTTACAATCCGGTTGACATCGCCCCGCTTGTCATTCACCCTTGCTAATCCGGTTGATATCGCCCCACTTGTCATCCACTTTTGCAATCCGGTTGACATCGCCCCACTTGTCATCCACTTTTGCAATCCGGTTGACATCGCCCCACTTGTCATCCACTTTTGCAATCCGGTTGACATCGCCCCACTTTTCATCCACCCTTACAATCCGGTTGACATCGCCCTACTTGTCATCCACCATTTTAATCCGGTTGACATCACTCGGCTTGTCATCTACCCTTGCAATCTGGTTGACATCGCCCCGCTTGTCATCCACCCTTGCAATCCGGTTGACATCGCCCCACTTTTCATCCACCCTTTAATTCGGTTGACATTGCCAAACTTGTCATCCACCCTTTTAATCAGGCTGACATCGCCGAGCTTGTCATCCACCCTTTTAATCGGGCTGACATCACCAAGCTTGTCATCCAACCTTTCAATCTGGCTGACATCGCCAAGCTTGTCATCCACCCTTTCAATCCGGCTGACTTCGCCAAGCTTGTCATCCACCCTTTCAATCCGAGTGACATCATCAGGCTTGTCATCCACCCTTTTAATCCGGCTAGCATCGCCAGGCTAGTAATCAACCCTTTCAATCCTGTAGACATCGCTATGGTTGTCACCCACCCTTTTCAATCCAGCTAACATCGTAATGTGTCGTCATCCCCTTTTAATGCTCCAGACATGAGTATGCTCCTTCTTCCCTCCGAAATGAGGTGAAGAACTATCTCTCCCATATCTCGGATGTTTCATCACTACGTATGAACCATCCATTTCTCCTCTCTATCCCCAGTAACTAACCAGGTTCTCTCATCAATCCCGTCCTCTAAGATCCCATTTGTGGCAAGCAGTCTAAGCATAATTCAACTTTTCTTTTTTTGACTCTTTTGTCTTCAAACTCACAAGTTTTTTCGCACGTGCAAAATTGATGTCTTATAACCTTTGTCGTCCATGTGCTCGCACCCTCCGACAAAGAGGAGCAACTGTAAGCACCCTAATTTTGCACCCTTTAGTATCTTTTTACACCTCTAAAATCCTTTTTAAAACCCCATTTTAGAACCCTCTTTTCACACGCTTTGATTTTCAAAAACGGCCCAGAGGTGAAAAATGACCAAAATGCCCCTAGGGTGAAAAATAACCAAAATACCCCTAAAAAGTGCTAAAAAGTTTTCATTTTGTCCAAAATTATTTTCCAAATTTTTTATGAATTTTGGCTATTTTTGGGATTAAATTGGACTTAAAACGGTAGAAAATGACCAAAATGCCCCTAGAGTGCAAAATGACCAAAATACCCCTGAAAAGTACTGAAAAATTCATGTTTTATCTAAAATATTTTTCTGGATTTTATCAGTTCAATTTCCACTATTTTCGAGCTAAAAACGAAAAAATGGCTTATCGACGAATCGGGAAGCGCCACGTGGCGAGTCCAAGTCAAAGAAAAAATATATATTTTTGCCCCAAAAGTTAGGGGCGCTGCTTCAAACAGCGCCCCCTTATGGGGCTGTTTCTTGAGCCCTTTTGACTAGTCAAACCCTGTTGACAGGCCTTTTTTTTTTAATCCGCATAGGGACATTGCTTCAAACAGCGCCCCCCTATGTGGCACACTTTTGCCGCCTTACTTTTCGGGGTTTTTATCGATAGGGGCGCTACTACAAATAGCGCCCCCCCTGTTTTGAAAACTATAAATACCCCCTCTTTCACTTCATTTTTCATCAATTCTCTCTCCTTTATCTCCCTTTTCTTCTTTAAAACCCCTGGTAACGCATGGATTCCCGAGAAAGTCGATTGCGAATGGTCGATTCTCGGGACCCCTTTTCAGAAATCTTTTCAGATTTCTTGGAAGGTAACTTTTCTAAAAAATTCATTTTGCTTTGTCTTTTAGCAGTTTATGTTAGCCTCAGGGTTACAACCATGGGTACCCCTAATGATTTTGATAATAGCATAACAATGAAATGAAAATATTTGGTACTAATAATCCTCTTTAAGTGTTTGAACATTTCAGAACACACAAATTGATAGCACTTCAATCATGAAAAAGGAAGAAAATTACCCAAGAGGAAGTTCAACTTATTGTATACAAGATGAAGATTCAAGATAAAACCATAGTCCAAGTCGGGTCCATTAAAGATAAAAAGCTAAATCACAAGACCCAAGTCAAGCCAAGATCATCTCTCAACATTTTGAATGTATTGTATATTTTGAGAGTATATAGGTCTTATGTAAAAGTCCTCAAAAGAAATGTGAAGTGAATAAGCTCAAGAATCATAGATTGACCATAGGAGCCTAGGATACCTTTTGAGAATCACTCTAAAGCTCTAATTAATCAGAATATCATGATAAGAGCATAGCTAATTGACCAAGAAAATCAATCACATCCCTTTGGTCTGATCCTAGACTGAATTCAGAATTTTTACTCTGAATTCGTCGACGAATTCTCTGGGTAGATTGAATTCGGCGACGAAGTCATAACAGAATTTTCTTAATTCAGTTCTGCCTCTTGATTTCGGCGACGAAATCTTTGGTTGGGTTAAGATTCGGCGACGAAGTCATTACAAGATTTTTTAGAATCCAATTCTGTCTTTTGAATTCGGCGACGAACTCAAGTGGGAACTCCACTTCGTCGACGAAATCATGTCGAAACACAAAAAATTTTGTAACGGCTAGTTTGCAACATACCTAAAAGCATTTAATGCAACCCCAACAGCTCTATTGGATCAAATGCTATAAAAGGAGTTCATTTATGAACTAAAAATAACTCTTGATCACAACAATAACTCCTATTAATCACTCATTCACTGCTATTGATTCTCACTCACTCTCACACTTAGAAAATCCCCAAAAGTTTCTCCTGAGCTCATTTAATTCACATTTTCTTTGAGACTTTATTAGAGTTTGTATTTCACTCTTATCCAGCTCATTTAAGGAGCTTTTTATTCAGATTTTCAATCCAAAACTTATTTATTGAGAGTAGTCAAGATTCCAGGATTCTTGCACTGAAGTTGTTGCTTCAGTTATATCAAGAGAGGGTTATGCTCTTGAGAGTTTTTCAGCTCGGCCTAAAGGAGAACTTGTAAGGTAATATCTCGACCTATAAGAGAGATTGTAAGGGTTTGGACTCCACCTGTGAAGGAGCCAGTGCGATTAAAGAATCGTGGTGAATGCTCTAGCTGGAAGCTGAGGCGGGGAGTAGGCTGGTTTGCTGAACCTCGAGAATAAATCTTGAGTTTGCACTCTCCTTATCTCTTTTCTCCTTCTTTTAATATTCTATTGTTTTAGCTTGTTGCATATTTTACTTTTTTCCGTTCATTGAACTTGTAGTTCATATTTTTGTTTTTAAATCTGCCTTGACCCTATTCACCCCCCATTTAGGGTCATTACCTGGCCAATATTTTAATTAAGTTTTTATAATTATTTTTTAATTACATTAACTACTTAGACTATTTGCCTAGTCGAACTCCTGCCCAAATCTCAGTTCAAATATAACCCTGCCTAGTCGAACCCCTACCTAAAATCCCTGTTCAAATATAACCTCACCTAGTGGAACCCCTGCCCAAATCCCAATTCAAATAGAACCCTGCCTAGTCGAACCTCTGCCCTAAACCCTAGTTTAACCCTAGGTAAACCCCAGCTTAATCCTATTTAAACCCTAGGTAAATCCCAACTTAACCCTAGTTAACCCTAGCTAAACCCTAGTTAAACCCTAGGTAAACCTCAGCTTAACCCTAGTTAAGCCCTAGGTAAACCCCAACTTAACCCTAGGTAAACCCTAAGTAAACCCCATCTTAACCCTAGTTAAACCCCAGCTAAATCCTAGGTAAACCCTAGTTAAACCCTAGGTAAACCCTACCTAAACCCTAGGTAAACCCAAGCTTAACCCCAATTAAACCCTAGCTAAACCCCAGCTAAACCCTAGGTAAACCTAGCTTAACACTAGTTAAACCCTACCTACCTAGTCAAACCCCTGTCAAAGCCTCGATTCAAACCTTGTTCAGATACCCACCTCTAGGCTCCCCGACACAAGCTTAAACTTTCCCATCGCTCCTCAGCACGAGCTTAAAATATCATTTCGCTCCCAAATCAGTGAAAACAATCGAACCCATCAAATCAAACTATTCAATCAAATCAAACCATCAGTCAAAATAAATCAAACCATCTATCAATCCCATCTGGAACTACGTGCAACTTGATTCCACTGATAGTGGATACGTAGGCATAGAATCTCTATTCCGTTCTTATCCTGCCTATCTCAATTTATTTATTTCATTCATATCACATTGCTCAGCATATAGATCAAACTGCAAGCTTCTTTATGGTTTCATTTATTTGCTTCAGACTTAGGAAGTAGGTAACCATCTCCGGATGGGAGTTTAGGGGTGCCTAACACTTTCCCTTAACTCAAATAAATCCCTTACCCTGACCTCTGACTTCCAGACCATACCTTATCCAACCATTTCAGGGATCTATTTCCCTCAGAATTAGATAGGTGGCGACTCTCCTTTCAATTGTAATTTATCGTTTATTCCTCCTTGAGATCTATCCTAATCTGGAATGGGCGTTAAAATTCAGGTACTCCCAGACAACATATAGTCTCTATTGTAGCCTAGTCAACACGCCGACACTCACTGAATATCCTCCTAGAGACGCCCATGTGCGTTCTCGACATCTCGACATCCCAAGTCTCCATTGATGCCGAGTCAATATGCCGACACCTTATATGTCCCCCACATATGAGTCTCCATCGATAAAAACATACCTTGTCGACACGCCGACACTCACCGCATGTACCCCTAGAGACATCCCTGTGTGTTCTCGACATCCCAGGTCTCCATTGATGCCTAGTCAATATGTAGACACCTTGTATGTCCCCTATATACAAGTCTTCATCGACAAAAACATACCTTGTCGACAAGCTGACACTCACCGCATATATCCCTAGAGACACCCCCGTGCGATCTCGCCATACAAGTCTCCATTGATAAAAACAAACCTTGTCAATATGCCGACACTCACCACATGTCCTCTCTTTTGACGCCCTATATGTCCTTGACATCCTAGGTCTCCATTGACACTAAGTCAATATGTCGACACCTTGCATGTCCAACACCCCGTGTGTTCTCGACACCCCATGTATCCTCCGATCAATTCAGTTAATATCCCTCAGGAAACACCGTTTCGATCAAACCCCCTGCCGCTTCTAAGCGAAACCTTCTTCCGGCAAGCACCCCTGGGCTACGCAATCCCTGCATCCATTTGTCTTCCCCAGCTACTTGCTGCCCACTAGCAGTGGCCCTAATCACTTCATCACACTCACCATTTGCACAGCATGCATATATCTCATCATCCCTAAAATCCATCTTGGTGTAAAAATAGGATGATTCTAGTCTTAGTCGTTCAATTGTTATCCTGGCATTCTCCGATAAAAAGGGATAGCTGTAAGCAACCCATTTTTATACCCTGCCTTAACCATAGTTAACATCATTAACCATGGTCATCCCTTGCTGAGTCCCCAGTTAAAGCCCTAAACCTACGAAAAACCCTAAACCCAAAGTAAAGCCCTAAACCTTAGGCAAAAACCCTAAACCCTAGACCATACCCTAGGTAGACCCTAAACCCTAGGTAAAACCCTAAACCCTAGGAAAAACCCTAAAACCTAGAAAAAACCCTAAACCCTAGAATCCAAACCCCTACGGGCTCAAGCCCATTTCAATTAAAAAACCTTAACTCTAGGCTAACCCTAACTAAACCCTAGGTAAACCCTAGACCTAACCCTAAGTGAACCCTAAGCCTAAACCCTACAAGCTCAAGGCCCATTAGCAAACCCATAAACCCCAAAGCCCTAGTCTAACCCTAGGTCCCTAAACCCTAGTCTAACCCTAGGAAATACCTTAAACCCTAGGCCAACCCTAGGTAAACCCTGGTTAAAAACCCTAGAAAGCCCTAGGTAAAACCCTTTAGGCTCAAAGCCCACTCAAGGCCTAAAACCCCAAAATCGTGGCTAACACTCCTCTGTGGGCCCAAACATAGGCCCACAAGCGTTCAGGGCCCAACCCCAATGGGGTCCACCTACCTTTTCAAAAAATTAAAAATGGGCACCAACTCCAAATAAGGTAAAGGGGGGGTTGCTCTCAGCCCGCATGTGTGAGGGCTGGGCCCAAAGTAGAAAAAAAATTGTCACTATTCATTGTCTTCTCCAACCGAATGCGCGTACAGCAGCTCCCTTGCTGCTCCAGCTCCCTCCTAGCCACATCAGGCTTGTCCCCCACGCCTAGGGTTAAACCCTAAACACCCCTAAGGGTCTACCCCACTCCTCTATATAAGCACCCCCATCACCACGAGTTCAGGAGGCCATTTTTTCAATCCAAAAAAATCTCTACAAAAACCCTGTCCGAGCTCGGTTTGCCCAGTCCAAACCCAAAGCCCTCACCTGGAATACCTTGTAGCCTCCCTAGAACCTCCCAAGGCTTGTCCTAACCTTGCATTAGTCCTGTACAAAACCATAACCACATCACCGTATCCGAGGCCATTTTCCATATACCAAACCCCTGTCCAGTTGGTTAGCCCACCCCACCTCTTTCCAGCCTCTGTCTCCACCTTAACAAGGTCTTACACACTCCTTCTAGCCTCCCCAACATCCTTCACCAGGCCACCACAAGCCTGATCCAACTTCTGCGTGGCAGCCACCACCATTGCAACACCACAGTGCTCCACCGCCGTGAATAGACTAACGAGGTAGCAGCCTTTCCCCTATCTTTCATTTCTTTTTCCTGTTTACAAGCCCTGTAAGGACCCTTGGTCCTCTTCCAAGGGTCCATTTTATTTTATTTTTCTATTTTTTAGCTTAGACCAAACTTGGGATAAGGATCCCCCTACCTTAATCGTAGGCATGGGGGAACTCCTTTGAGGTGCAACTTGGGTACAGCTCCCCCACTCATGCATGGTTAGCTCCCCTAAGGTCTGGGGGGTCTCTCAGGCCATGAGGGAACCCCTAGACTTGTACTGGTGCAGCCCCCGAGTGGGAAAAATCTCCTCTTGACCATTTTTTATTTTCTTTGTAACTACCCTGTTAACCCTAGTTAGTTCAAGCCCTGGTCGAGTCCAGAGCCATGCTTAGGATCCTCAGACCCCTGGTTATCTTATATTCATCCTAACCTCTAACTCAACCCTTAACCATGGTTAAATCAGGTCTAAACCTAAGTTGACAGTTTGGCGGGACTACCAAACAGGGTATCTTTGGCCCTCTATGGGCCCACATATGACATCCTCCTGGGCCCACCAAAGGCCCAGGGTCTTTCTTGCAGTTCAGGCTACACCTCTGTGGTCTTAGTTTCCCCTGGGGTCACCCATAACTCGAGTTAAAACCGGTAAACCAGGGTTAGTTGGAATAGCGCCATTATAGTCTTCCAAATAGGGTATCTTTGGCCCACTTTGGGGCCCACACCTGACCTCTCCCTGGGCCCACCAAAGGCCCAGGGTCTTCCCTACAATCCAGGCTACACCTCTGTGGTCTCAGTTTTTCCTGGTTCAGTCTTTAACCCGAGTTAACACCGTATAAACCACGGTTAAAAATTAACTATAATGGAGGTAATCTCATTACCTCCATTCTGATTTTTTTAATTTCTGAGCTTTGCACAAAGCTCAAACCAGGTAGAAGGCCAGTCTAGGCCCTGCCATGCTCCCTGAGCCTAATTTTGACCTGACCAAACCCTTAACCATGGTTAAATTTTCTTTTGGTTAACATTTAACCATGGTTAAGCAACCCTTCTGAAAAAACACTCATAAAATCAAAAATATTCTAAGGAATCCAGAATGACCTTCTGTGTTCATTTTTACTCTGGTTAGAACCGTTAACCATGGTCAAACTCCACTTGTTGTTAATATTTAACCATGGTTAAGCAGCCCTTAACCCAAACAATTGTGAAAAAATGCTCATAAAATCATAAATATTCTGAGAAGCCCAAAAATGGTCTATTTCAGCCATTTAACCATGGTTGGTAATCCTAACCATGGTGACCCCTAACCATGGTTAAACAATCCTTAACCCTGGAAAAAAATCTGGAAAAATCCTAAAAAAAATTAAAAAATATAAAAAGACTAAAGATACAACTTCTAAGCTTTTTAACTCTGGTTAATACCCCTAACCATGGTTAAACATCTTTTTAACCCTGATTAGCAACCTTAACCCCCGGTTAAAACACTTTTGGCCTACCGGGTCTCACCCTTGGCCTACCAGGCCCAACTTTGGCCTACCGGATGTGACCATACCTTTCTCAACTGTGGTTAGCAATCCTAACCATGGTTAGTTTGATCTAACCCTGGTTAGCAACCCTAACCATGGTCAAACTATGCCTTAGCCTACCTGGCTCCTCTCTTAGCCTACCGGGTCCAAACCTAGCCTTCAAGCCCAACCCTTGGCCTCCGAGCCCAAATATTACATATTGACCAACCTCAGTCAAACAAAACTCTAATCTACCGAATTAGGCCCATTAGCCACCTTTGGTACACACACACCCCCTAACCTTGACACGGGCTCATGTACTAGAACTACGCTCCGTCTGATCTTACCCCAATATAAGTACGTAGGCAACCCAACCCGGGTTCGACCCTAGTTACCTTTTCTTCTTTAGATTAGTATTAGCTTAAACACTTAGGTATTTGATTAACATTGACTTAACTTTGGCTTAAACCTAGTAAGTAGGGAACCATTGTAAAATGAAAGTGTCGGGGTACCTAACCCTTTCCCCGGACTTAACCGAGCCTCTTACCCTAATCTCTAATTATAGACCAACGTTCTTATCCAACAAACCCGGGATTTATCCATTCTAACTGAATATGTGACAACTCTAAACCCATGAGATTTTTAGGGTTTCCCGAAACCCGTGCTTGTGTCACTAACCAAGTATACCGAGCTTGTGTCATCCAAATTGGACAACATGAGTTACCGGTAGACTTGATCATCTTAGACTTTCAAGATTTTCATGTCATTCTTGGAATGGATTGGCTTGCAGCTTACCACAGGCAAGTAGATTGTTTTGAAAAAATGGTGAATTTCAAGCCACTTAATGGAATTCCCTTCCATTTTTGAGAATTGAAAAAGAAAGACATTGCTAGATTTACAGCCTTAAATCTTTCTAATCCAGAAGTGAAAGATGATTCTGTCATTCCAGTAGTCAGTGAGTTCATGGATGTTTTTCCTGACAAGTTACCAGGGTTACACCACCAGAGAGGGAGATTGAATTTGTCATAAACCTAGCTCCAAGCACTGCACCGATTTCTAGAGCACCGTATAGGATGGCTCCTGTAGAACTAAAGGAGTTGAAGGTATAAATTGAGAAATTACTTGAACAGGATTTCATTAGACCAAGTGTGTCACTATGGGGAGCTCCAGTTCTCTTTGTAAAGAAGAAGGATGGGTCGATGAGGATGTACATCGACTATAGGCAACTAAACAAGGTCACAATAAAGAACAAATACCCGTTACCATGGATTGATGATCTGTTCGACCAGTTAAAGGGAGCAAAGTTTTTCTCTAAGATAAATCTAAGGTCAGGGTATCACCAATTGAAGATTAGATCAGATGATATCCCTAAATCAGCATTCAGAACGAGATATGGACACTTTGAGTTTCTGGTTAAGCCTTTCGGCTTAACAAATGCACATGCAGCATTTATGAACTTGATGAATAGAATATTCAAACTAGCCTTGGACTGTCATGTGATAGTGTTTGTGGACGACATCCTTGTATACTCACCAACCTAAGAGGATCATGAGAAGCATCTTCGGGTTACACTTGAGACTTTGAGAGAGCATAAGCTGTATGCTAAACTGAGTAAGTGTGAATTTTGGCTTGAGAAAGTGGCATTTTTAGGCCATGTCGTATCATCAGAAGGGATTTCAGTAAACTCTTCCAAGATTGAAGTTATTGCAGATTGGAATAGGCCAAAGAGTGCTACAGAAATTAGGAGTTTCCTAGGCTTCTCAGGATATCATAAAAGATTTGTAGAGGAATTCTCTAATTTAGCAGCACCACTTACTCACCTGCCCAAGAAGAATGCCAAGTTCACATGGGATGATAAATGCGAGTAGAGTTTCTTAGAATTAAAGAAGCATCTCACTACTGCCCCAGTTCTTACTATTCCATCGGGTATTTGTGGATTTGTAGTTTACAGTGATGTTTCGCATGTTGGATTAGGTTGTGTTCTCATGCAACATGGTAAGGTCATTGCCTAAGCATCCCGGCAATTGAAGAACCATGAGAAGAACTATCCTACTCATGATCTAGAGCTAGCAGCAGTGGTTTTTGGTCTAAAGATTTAGCTGGACTATCTATACGGAGAAGAGTTCAAAATTTTTATAGATCACAAAAGCCTCAAGTACTTATACTATCAGAAAGAGCTCAACTTGAGACAGTGTCGTTGGGTAAAGTTTTTGAAAGATTATGATTGTTTGATTCAATATCATCTGGGGAAAGCTAATGTTATAGTAGATGCACTTAACAGAAGGCCCTCCGGTTTATTAGCACACTTAAGGGTCAAAGGATGGAAATTGTTAGAAGACATTTCTAACAACGAAACAAGTTTCAGTCTTTGTACCTCTGAACCGTTGGTAGCTAATATTGCAATCAGATCATATATTCGAACCAGAATCATAGAGTTGCAGGGGTTTGATGAAGAATTGTTAGCTTATCAAGCTAAGTCCTTCGAAAATGGTCAAGAAGATTTCTCAACTAATGGAGAAGGAGCCATAACATTTAAAGGCAGGTTATGTGTCCCAAATAATGAAGAATTGAGACAAGAGATTTTAGATGAAGCACATTGGTCCAAGTATACAGTTCATCCCGGTGGTCTAAGATATACCAAAATCTCAAGAGGCACTATTGGTGGAGGAATATAAAGAGAAATGTGGCCACTCATGTATCTCAATGTTTGGTTTGTCAACAAGTCAAGGCCAAACATAAGAGACCTGCAGGATTATTGCAACCTCTTCCCATTCCTAAATGGAAGTGGAAAAATATATCTATGAATTTTATTGTGGGATTGCCAAGGACAGCCAAGAATTTCGATGCTATTTGGGTAGTGGTAGACCGTCTGACTAAGTCAGCCCATTTTCTCCCTTATCGGACTACTTATAATGCTAACAAGTTAGTGAAACTTTATATCAAGGAAGTAGTTCGTCTCCATGGAGTATCTGTCAGTATAGTTTCTGATAGAGACACAAGGTTTACATCCAGATTTTGTAGGAATTTTCAACAGGAAATGGGATCTCGCCTGGATTTCAGCACGGCATTTCATCCTCAAACAGATGGTCAGACAGAGAGAGTGAATCAGGTTATTGAGGATATACTCCAGTCTTGTATGCTTGATTTTCAAGACAGTTGGGATGGCATTTACCCTTAGTTAAATTTGCTTATAACAACAGTTATCAAGCAAGTATTCAAATGGCATCATTTGAAGCCTTGTATGGTAGGAGTTATCGGTCTCCCCTTTATTGGGATGAAATAGGAGAGAGAAAGCTACTGGGTCCTGAGTTAGTTGAACAGACCGGAAACAGAGTTAACTTGATCAGGGAAAGGTTGAAGACTGCTCAGAGTAGACAGAAGAGTTATGCTGACACCTGGAGAAGAAATTTGGAATTTCAAGTGGGAGACTATGTTTTCGTCAAAATATCTCCTACAAATGGGATTATGAGATTTGGAAAGAGTGGCAAGTTAAGCCCAAGGTATATTGGACCTTTCGAGATTATCAGGAGAGTAGGAGAAGTGGCATACAGGGTTTTCCTGCCTCCTCACATGGCAGTAGTTTATAATGTCTTTCATGTCTCTATGTTGAGGAAGTATATTCAAGATCCATCACAAATCAACGACTTTGAACCACTGGAAATTCGAGAAGATTTAACAATGGTAGAACAACCGGTTCAAATTCTGTATCAAAAAGAGCATGTTCTACGCAGGAAGACCATCCGTTTTGTCCTTCTTCATTGGCAACATCACTCCGTTTAATAGGCCACTTGGGAAAGAAAAGATGAAGTTCGAGAGAAGTATCCCCACTTGTTTTAACTCAGGTATGTAATTTCGAGGATGAAATTCTTTTAAGGGGGGAAGATGTAGAACCCCGAATTTATTATTCTTGATATTTGTGATGATTATTAAATTTTATGGAAACCTGTGTTCAAAAATTTAATGAGGTCAAGCTTATAAATTTTATGTAAAACGCATTGATTTTGAAACCCAAATAAATTCCATAATTTAAGACATTTTAGAGTTAAATTGCATGAAAAGAAAAGTAGGCAAAAAAGTAGTAAAAGACTTTTTAAAAAATTTGATCGGCGCTCCGGCTGATCAATTGCTTACCAGCGGTGATTGATCGCCCACAACTCTATTTTGGTGATGGTTTGCACGATTTTTTTATTTTCTTCAAGTCCTTAGGACCCCCAACACTATAAATATTCCTTATGTTCGTAAGTTGAGGGTTTCTAAGGCTTCCTAAACCTAAAAAAGAGAGAGAGAAGGGGATTTTGGGAGATTCAGTAGGAGATATCAAAGGTTTTACAAGGAAAAAATGCGAAAATGCTTAGATCAATCTCATTTGCAAGCGCTTGATCGTAGGAAAGCGATCGGGAGAGGTAAATATAAATTTCTTCCTACCAACATGGTGATTTTGATATAAACATGATGAAAGTGATAGATTTAAAGCAAGAAAAATATGATTAAGTATGCTTATGATGTGTCAATCCCTTATGAAAGATAGATATGATGTTCAGAGAATGTTTTCATTATGATTTTCTTATGAGAGATAGATATGATGTTCAGATAATGTTTTTATTATGATTTTCTTATGAATGATAGACATGATGTTTAGAGAATATTTCATTACGTATTTATTGTAAAAGATAATTATGATGTTGGAGATGTTTCTTATGATTTTTATTATTCACATCAACAAGGGGAAAGGGAATGATTTTGTGTCTATGTATGATGGAGAATGGAGGAAGGGATGATGGTTGGATCTGATGGAATGATTATGAGTTTGATTTGAAATTGTGATGTGTTATAAAAACTAGAGTTTTATGAGATTAGTTCTATCAAAACTATATACTAAAATTTGATGCATGATAAATAGGATTGTTTCATCATTTTAGTGTTGAAAACATGATAGACCTATATTTTTATATTGATCAACCATGGAAAATTATGCATGTTTAAACTAGTGTATGATTAATAGTTATCATTGTTTCACTCACACTCATTCATGAAATTAATTATATACAAGCATAATAATAAGCAAGATAACAAATATTATGCAAGTATACAAAAACACGAGCATGACTGTATAATTGAGTTTTGCACTGCCCCAGTACCCACAAGCCTAAGATCAAGGCAAGACAAGCCGATGCACCGGTTAATGTGTAGACAAGTCGTACACACCGAACAATATGTAGACAAGCCGTATACACCGAATAATGTGTAAACTATGTGGTACCTCGATAAGTAGGGTATATGTTAGTCTCTACCCAATATATGGAGTAGAGTTATTTTAAGTTATTGCACTTTGCATGTTGTTGCATACATTCACAAACAAGAAAGACAAGTAAGATAAACAAGAAAAATAAGTACAAGTTAGCACGTATAAGAATTGAATTTGAATTATGCTTTCGCACTCTGAATTGTTTATATGTTTACATGTCATGTTAAAATTCTAATTTATGATTTATATTAAATGTTGTCATATTGTTAACTAGGAGTTTATATATACGCGGGATAACTTGTCACTCAGCCGATGACTCTTGTTATCAGCAAGTTGTAGGTTTAATATCTGTGCCCTAAGACCTTGGGAAGAGGAAGAGTCAGCAGGTGATTACCTTGATAGTAAATGGAATTTGGACCATTGACCATTTCCTGGAAATTAGATTATTAGTATTTATATTTGGAGTTAAGACATTGTAATAGACTTAATGTTATATTTATGATTAGATTAAATTGATCATTAGGAATCAGGATGAATGATTGAAATATTGATTTTGTTTTAGTTTTAATTCGAGACATTAGACTTGATCATGATTTATTTGAAGAAAAACAATTTCAGGTTCATGTTTTAGATTGCCTTAAATGCTTTATAACAGGAAGTTATGAAAGTTAATGGTTAAGTCACGTGTCAAAGTCTCACATTAACTTAGGTGGGATTTTGAGGCGCAACACCGGCCATTAGGGGCGGTCGACTGGCCAAGGACCAAACTCTACTATGGCCCATTTTGGGCCACATTTAAGACAGTCGGTCAACCTGCCAAGAGGGTGGTCAATAGGTCACCTGCAAAACTTGGTCATTTCTCCTATTTTTCTCATTTTTCACACTTAAAGTGCTTCCACTCTTCTATTAACTCACTTAGAGTGTTTTTCCACCATTTACCTTGGCTTTAACACCCACACACATTTATACTTGGTTCCAACTCCTTTTGTTCATAACCCACACACCAGAATACATAGAAGACTTTTTTTTGTCTAAAAGTCACTATTCACCAACATTATTCATAGACACTATTCACCAACTATGAACATGAGTTCCGGGATTCTACACATTCTCTACATTAGAGTACGCTTTGCCAAGAGACTTTAATCCATTTAGTATGTTAGTAAATCTAATAAACATATCACTAATAGATTCATCTTTTTCTATTTTAAATAATTTATATTTATGAATTAGCATGCTAATCTTTTTTTCTTTTACTTGATTAGTCCCTTCATAGGTAACTTCGAGTTTATATCAAATTTCCTTGGATGAATCACATCCCGAGACTCTATTAAACTCTTGGGGCTTAAAATGCAATATAAATCATTAATTGCTTTAGCATTACTTCATTTCATTCTTCTTCTACTTTGGGTATTTGAACCACATCCATAATTTTTGTAGGAAGATAATGCCTGATTGTCAGTCAATCTTAAATTATCCCTTCTTAGTAATAATTCTGTAGAATAGTACAAGCAAGGGTATCGTTCCTCTACGGACTGCGCTGGTTTCGTTGTTTTTATTCAGATTAATTCTAAACTAATAAGATGGGTAATTGAATTTTACTTAATTAAACTAAAATAATTAATTAAACTAATTAAAATTTCTAAATTGATTATCAACTACTAATTTTAAATCCTTTGGAATAGAAAATCTAAGGTTTCAAATCCACCACTAACCTAATAACTAATCCTTATTTTGAATTTATTCTAACCTCTTAAATTGCAAACATTCCAGTTAGAGTGACAGCACGTCCCATCTCAACTAATCAAGAAAAGTTCAAAGGATTATATTTTAAGCATCTCGTATCTTCAGTTAGCACGAATGATACACACTAATCTACGGTTGTGTAATCACTCGTCTTCCCTTAGCATAAAATATCTTCGAATTTAATCTCTTGATATATTAAAACCATTGCATAAAACCTATGTTTAAATTCTAACGAAAATTAACACAAGTGATTTTAATTCCAATTTCATAATACCTAAGACAAGGTTGAGAATTCCATTAAAATCAAATATAATTCAAATAAATCCTAGTTGTTAAAACAACCCTCTCATTATGTAATCAATGTTTTACAACTAAGAAATCAAAAATAAAAATAAAATACGACACAGTTACTTGGTTAGGGTTTTATCGAAACCCTATAATGGAAATTAGTTTATCGCGAAGGAGGAATGCATCATCTTTATAAACAAAACTGTTGCATTCTTCTTCATGACTTCCTTGATCTCCAGAGCTTCTCCTTTTTCTAATTCAAAATCTCTACACTAAATCTCTACAAAGAATCTCTCCTTTTATAGAGAAAGAGAGAAAGATAGAGTCCTTATACAATAAGGACTTCTACTTTGGCTACAGCTCTTATTTTCTCTTTTCCCTACGAAATTTTGGCATTTAAGAATAGTCAAATTGAGCCCAAAATGAGGTTTTTTGCGCATTAAAAATTATCCACGTGCAGAAGGGGCGATCGATCGCCCAAGGGGGGGCGATCGATCGCCCAGGGTAAATTTTGCTCTATTGTTTTGTCTGTTACTCCTTTCTTCTACCCTTTTGTTCCTGAGATCCTTATAAGCCTTTAATGCTTTTACAACTTCAAATTTAAGCTCTTTTTCTCGTATGAAACTGAAACAAATGTAAACCACCAAGTAGCATAAAAATACTTAAAAGGATCACTCGAAAGGGTTAACAAGTTAAGTTTGAGGTGCATATATGTGTAACATCTTGCACAGATCAAGGACCTTTGACTATGACTTTCCAACATTCATAATTAAGGGCTTGGATGTAATACATCATCTAGGTTTTTCAATAGTTATAATTTTTTCTATTGAACAATAGAGGTCTAGTGGTGGATTGGTCCTCTCTTAAGGTAGTTGTAAAAATGTTTGTCATATATATCTTTACTCTAAGATTGTTAAATCTAAATATATAGAGTCTTAGGCTCTAATACCAATTGTTGCCCAAGTATTGGACCCTAAAGGGGGGTGAATAGGACATTGGCAAATTTAAAATTCTTCATATTCCCTTTTTGTGGAATTTCAAATTGAACTAATTAACAACGGAAGGAAACTAGCAATTCTACTCAATTTTAGAGAAATGATAAGAGATAGAGAGAGCAAACACAAAGGATTGTTTTTGACGTTCGGCACTCCCGCCTACATCCCCGCTTTAAGTCTTCCCACTCAAGGATTCACCACGATCCACTATCACGCGATCTTCTTCCGTGTGAAGACCAAACCTTTACAATCTTCTTACGGGTGAAGATTAACATTTCCTTACAAGAGAACAATCCTCTCTTAACTTTTACAGAAGTTCCTTGTTTCAAGGACAAGAATCTACGATTCTTGATTTCACAATACAATTTGAATAATTAGATTTCAATCCAGAAATTTGCTCCTGATATGAGCTGAATAAGATTAACTTGAAGCACTCTAAAAATCTCTCAAAGATTAGAAGTGAATAACTCAATAATAGAGATTTGGGATTTCTAGGGTATGGTCGATGTAGAAATTAATGTGAACTTGAGAGTAGATGATAAGAGTTATTGCATTGATCAAGAGTTGTTATTTGTTCATAAATGAACTCCTTTTATAGCATTTTGAGAAATTATGGCTGTTGGAGAACATTAAATGCGAAAATTGCCATTTAAAAACTAGCCATTATAGTATTTTAAGTTTCTCGCATGAATTCGTTGACGAGATTGGGTGGGCATCTCCATTCGTCGCCGAAATCAAAGCCAGAAAGAAAATAGCGGCTTAGAAGCTAGTTTCATCGCTGAAATTTCAGTACCCCTATAATTTCATCAACAATATCAATGTGTTTTCTTATTAAACTAATCTTAATCCTCTCTCAATGATGTGATCCTTTTCCAAGGTCAGTTGGCTTGTCTTTAACGAGATTTTTCTCATTTTTCATGATGTCCTATGGCCTTAGAATTAGTATAGAATCATGGTCATAGGCTCCTATGGTCAATCTGGTATTTGAGCAATTCAACCTTCAAGCTTTGAGGAATTTTTACAAAAGTCCTAGACACTCTCACAAGAAAAAAAAATAAACTATAAACCTTCTTATGAGTTGTTCTTCAAACTTTTTCTTGGATCTTCTATGTTAACTTTGTCTTCATGATTTTCCAAGAGGTCTTTATTAGGATTTTCAATCTTGACTTCAAGTGAGACTTTAACTTCTTGATTTTGAGTTCGGCTATTTTTGCTGACTTTGAGCAGTCTTCATCATTGAATAGATGACTTGCATTTGGTTGAATGCTTGCTTTTGTTGATCCATTTTGAATACTTAAGATCATTTTCATGTTTTATGTCTTGAAATATGTGTTAATGTTCTTATAATCTGAATTTCATAAAAAGTTGATAGAACCATTAGTACCACAATGATCATTTTATTATTGTGTTATCATCAAAATTATTAAAGGTACCTAAGGTTGTAACCTTTAGGCTAACAAATTCCTTATGGGTAAATGTCATCTAGGTCTCTTACCATTCCTAGGCATGTATGTAACTCATGATCAGCAACTTGTCTTCATCTTCTTATGGATTTTGATGCTTGAAGCTTCTTGGACTGAGATACCCTTTAACCATAGTTTGTTTTACGGAATTAGCTAATCCAAATCTATTACACAATGAATTTCTAGAAACCCTTGTGTGAGCTTAGGAGCCTCAACTCTCTGTCTAAAAAACCTTAATTCATAATAGGGGACAAAACCTTATATAGGCAAGCCAAGAAAAATATTTAGAAGTTTCTGAAACAAGCAAAATAGAAAGTTTGGTTCGAACCATATTGGTTTGGTTCATCAAAGTTGTTCGAATCACTTTATGCAAACCTTTTGAAATTTTTCCTCATACATTTTTTTCATGATTTCTCATGTTTGGTTCGAACCAAAATAGCTAGGGTGGTTCGAACCAAACCCTTTGAGTTCTTTCAAATTGATTTTTTTAACTTTATAACCTTATGTCTAGCCACCTAGGGTATGTGTCACATTGTTTAGTTAATTCCACCTAGATGAGATGGTCTCTAAGTCCCTTACCATTCCTAAACGGAGTTGGTCACTAAATTTTCGGTCTTCTTTTTTGGCATGTCTTCGAGCACTTGACCACTTGAACTAAGACACTAGACATTATTTTGTCCTAAGAATTAGTCAATCTAAATAGGACTTTACACCTTTAAACAGAATGAAGCCATTATTTTATTTCCTCAATAGTAATGACTAGTGCCACAACTAGATAGAATTTGAAAATGTGCCTTTGGTGCTAGCACTCCTCTTGTTACCAAATATGCAAAAAGATGACTAAAAGAAAACTTTTTGACAATTGGACCAAATTGACCGGTTTATATCACGTCGATAGTTTCGGAAACCACTAAAATTGCCATAATTTAAAACCATCCTTAGAATCGGGGAAGGGAAGAACCGGCTAGTTCAACCTGACTCAAATCACAAAACTAAAATAGAAGCGAAAGATACCAAAGCAATGTTGTATCAGACTACTTGTCTCTTTGTAGTTGGATATCTAAGTTTTTGGAATGCTCAAAATTCTACTTGAGGGTCCAAATCTAGGGCAATATAAGCGGCTAATCTAAGTTAGGCTTGTTATCTAAAGTAGGACATGAGTGATTGCTCATGTGTTAATAAGGGCAGGCAAGCGGACGGAGGGGATAAAAACCTAGAAGCTTTCTTGGATTGAGAAGGCATGGATGAGAACCGGTGATATAACCGGTAACGGGAAGAAGGGGCAAGAAAAATGGGGAAAATAGGGGGGGAATAGTTTTTTAATAATAATATAAAGGTCTCGGATTCTCTCTGGCAAGGCTCCTTTCGGGCAACCACAAAATAGGGGACATCTGGCTCGACATATCGGAGAAGTTATTTCATAGGTCATGATTTTGACTTCTCACACATTATTTGACATGTGACGATAGAGTAGTGAGATAAAGGGGGAGAGATATCTAGTGGGGAAAAGTCAAAATCATGGAGAGAAAATCCCTTTTTATCACCACATGTTCCCGGAGACCACCTTTCTGGCTTCGCCCGGGACAATCCGAGGCCTAATAGGCCATAAAAGGACACAGTGGAACCGAACCGATTGAGCCGGTTCGACCGCCGGTCCGATAATGAACAATATAACCCCTCTTTATCTCTTGAGAACATTTCAGATTTCTTCTTCTGAGAGAAAGGGCGGTGGAGATTCCGACGCGCAGACTAATGGCGTCTCTCATGGCTTCCGAAAATCTCCTCCTGAGAAACCCTAACCCTAACCCTACCTCGTATTCGCAGCACAAGCGAACTCACTGCTTAAACCCTGTAAGTCCCTCTCTTCTCTCATCTCCCAAACCTCTCGGTTTAGTTCTCCGCATAGCCAAACCCTACAATCTTCGTTCAACCCCCAAAATTAGGGTTTCTGCATCCTCCACAGTCTCTGTAGTTCCTACAGATCCATCAACTGATTCTGCGAAGAACCCCTTGTCAACAATCCTCCCGGATTCTACCCGCACCGTCTCGACCATCTTCGCAATCGCTTTCTCCGTCTCGAAACTGTTTCTCGATCGAATTCGAGGGTTTTCCCTCAAAGTAAAGGGAATTTGCTCGAACCCCACATCTGAAGAACTGGAGACGATTCAGAACCTTCAGAGAAACCTGGTTTGCACGGTGGGGCCGCTTTTCTTCGCTGCCCTCCGCGACCGTCCAAGCGGGTTCCTGAACACCCCACTAACCGTGGTCGCTGCGGGCATGGCGAAATGGCTTGACATTTACAGTGGAGTATTGATGGTTAGGGTTTTACTCAGTTGGTTCCCCAATATTCCTTGGGATCGTCAGCCCTTGTCTGCAATTAGGGACTTGTGTGATCCGTACTTGAATTTGTTCAGGAATATCATCCCACCGATCTTCGATACCTTGGATGTTAGCCCTCTTTTAGCTTTTGCAGTTCTGGGTACACTTGGTTCGATTCTCAACAGCAGCAGGGGGGTATACTGAAGCGCTTACAGTCTGGTATAAGATTGGGTAGATGAAACGAGTCCATGGATGGAGGTTGATGGTTCAGGGGTTGCAAATTGGGCAGTGTATTTCAAGTAAGGGATAGAAAGTTCAAATTCAAATCAAAAATTGTTTTTGAATTTCAATTCTTCCTTTTTTTTCATAATTCTATATCATTTTCAATTTTTGTATCTTTAGATGGACTTCTTTTAGATGTGATTGCAGTTTTATATCCATAATGAAATCCTTTTTGGACGTGGGATATTCATGTTGGAATGCATCATGCTTCCTCATATTTATCGAGTTTAGTTTCCTTTTCTTGTTTTCTTGTTTTCTTGTTTCGAGAGAGAACGTTTTACAGTATTGAATGGTGTTTAGCACTATTGCTACCAAATAGATAAAAAGACTTCTTTTTGCATTGAACAACCTGCAGCTGATACTATTCAATCTTGAGCTTCTGTGCACTAGTTCTATCTCTGATGGGGATTAAATACTAGAATTATGGATTCCAGGGATGGATGGTACATTCTGATTTCTGGTGTTGGAATTCAACCTCACAGTCTATGACATATTTTGCTATTTTTTACATGTTTTCTTTGAGGCTCAGTTATTTGGTTTGTGTCTTACTCTGCCAAGACAAAAATTGATACCACTCGGGAATGACTTGGCTAAGTCTCTTATTTGTATGCACCTCATTCAGAACTATACTAATATGATGTAATTGGATTAGTAGTTCATAATTACACGTGTGATATAAGTAGCCATTGAGACATCGATGATTTGGATGATAAGACTGGGTATCACTTGGATATGTAAGACTTTTTTTATTTTCTCATATTCAACAATATAATGTATGTATGCACTGTTAGTATGAATTTGTGGATGAACTCTCTTTCTTCTGGCTTTGTTCTTGATTTATGTTTTAAACATAGTTGTAGGGAAGCTATTTACAGGGTAGAAAGCTCGTTTCTCAAACTCACTTCCTCGTACAAACTCTTCCATCTCACCCCATTTAGTAGCCAGGTGATGGGGTAGACCAAAGTCTATAGCCTAGGATGTAGACTCTAAGCAAGTATTGTCGGTATGGAACCTAAGGCACCTATTTTTCCACAAAAATCTCATGTAAGATAAAATCAATGGTGTAGTTACCTATAATAACATAATGGGAATGAGGAGCTTATATCTCATTTCTCACTTCTCTTTATCTAAAGTTTTCTTTAGCCTTGTTTCTTGCTTCTCGCTTTCGCTTTATTTCTTGCTCTGGTAACTATGATTTTAAAAGCTTGAAATTCAGGCTTAAAACTTGCCATTTTTTTTGTTTTAGATGACTCCTGCAATGATGTTATGAAGAGGTGATCCATTGAAGTCACTAGAGCTTGAGAGTATTAACCATCCCAACAGTCTGTGCATTGCCAATCTAGCGAAATTATGAGGGAAAATTACCCTGGTCCCCAAAATGAAGCTCTATATGTGCAACCATGCTTGATCATACAATTACATCATTTCCTATACTAATACAAAATCAAGGCCAGGGAGAATTCTCTCACTTCACTCGCCTAAAGGTAGGGAATGAGGAATATATCAGTTTTTGGATTGATCTTTGGTGTGGTAACTCTACCCTTAGGAATTTGTTTCTTCTTGCATCAAACAAGGATGCTTCGGTAGCTGAGTACCTAGATTGGCAAACTGGGGTCTCGGTCTGGCCCCCCGAACTAAGACGTGATTTATTCGATTGGGAGGTTCAGACCTAGTCAAGTTATTATCCCATATTCAGCAAGTAACCCCATCTCCACTCATTACGGATAGTCTAGCCTAGTCCTCGGACAACAAGGGGTAGTTCTCTATGAGATCCTTTTTGCAAGCTCTGCATTTTGGTCCGAGTGTACCTTTTCCTTATCAGGCTATGTGGTCCTCGTCAGTTCCTTTCAAGGTATCTTTTTTCTGTGGACTGCGGTTTTAGAAAAAATCTTCACAAGCGATTATCTTATGCATAGAGATGGTGTCTGGATAACAAATGCTTCATATGCCTATCAGCAGAAGAATCGGTGGATCACTTATTGTTTCATTGCCCGGTGGCAAAGATATGGTCCTATTTCCTTTCGTATCTCTGCATCCCATGTGTCTTTCTCCGATCCTTTCGAGGCTTCTTATCTGGCTGGCTCACAGTGTCGTTGTCAAATCCAATAGGGACTGTTTGGCCTTTCCTTCCAATGGCAGTAGTATGGACCCTATGGAAGGAGAAGGAATAGGGAGGTCTTTGAGGACACATCCTTGACCGTTCCCCGGATCCAGGTAGGGGTACGTTCGCTAGTCTCAACTTGGTCTTCTATTAGGGGGGGATACATTCTCTCATGGATGAGCAGTCCAAGATGTTGCATTTGTTGTTTTCTTTGGTTCTCTAGCTACTTGTATTTGCTTTCTCCCTTGGTTTACTATTGGTGAACCTTGTTTTGTATTTCCCATTTCCTTTTATATTATATATGCTTTTACCGATCAACAAAAAATCTCTTTATTTTTGATCGGTAATATCAATATCATTTAAAGGGAGATTCCAAGAAACAAAAAAAGATGTGAAAACAACAACACAAATACACGAAAAAACCTCCCCTGCACCACTATGCAATCAACTCGTCAAACCCTATCTCCCCCACATCAACTATGGCGGAGATCCAATCCGGCAATACACCCATCAAACTCAACTATGATTTAAAAAGAAAATACCGTATTTGGTCAAATACCGTTTTCTATTTTTCCTTCATTAAAATGAATTTGATGCCAAAGGAATTTGAAGTTCATTGAATTTTATTTTTGTTCGTTTTTTTACCAGTAAACGGGTAATTGTATTAACATGATAAAAACAGGAATCAGAAAATGGATTGACGTGATCTAGGACCGACTCCATCTTATCTATCTCAAATTTCTCTGTTCACCCTCATAGAGAGTCAAAAAGCAAGAAGACACATAGCCCTCAAACAAACATGAACGGAATGACGGGTAGAGTACTCTACGATTCCTCTCCTTTCAAATGGACCAAACTATAACACTCGGAAGTAAGATCCGAGCCTCCAAACATCCATACCCCTTTACCTAGGACCAACAAGATAAGAAATCTCATAAGATACGAGGAAACACCCAACCAAGATTAAAAAAATTAATAATAATAAAAAAGACTCAGAGCCTTAAGGCGGAGGGGCGATGCAGGGGAAGGTGATCAATTAATTCCTCCTCTTGAAGACATAAAATAGTCGTTGGCCATCCTCCAACCTCTATTATCAAATGATCACATGTGAGGATCCTATCCGGCGTTGCTTATCAAAAAATAAAAAAATTTGATACTTTGGAGTTTGGAAGGAACCTTATGATTCCATGCCGGCTTATGAGGGAAGCATATATCATGATTAACCCTTGTGAACTGATAAAGAGATTTCACTGAAACCTGACCCTTGTTGTCACCAGAATAGTTGAACTTTTGTGTGTGCTTTTACAATTTGTTTGTTTTTTCCTATGACGGATTGCAGGAAGATCTGGTTAGTGATTTACCTGTTGGATTCTTTGAGCTATCCGAGAAGAATTGAAAGGTCAACTGTTGGTTTATATCCGTCGTGAATATTTGTAGGAAACTTGACAGCAGTTTTGTTGGTTTTTTGATATTTTAACCTTTTAGCTTAGGAGAATTACCCCAGACTGCTTTAACATTACGTTGATGGAAAGAACATATCAACATACACTAGCTTAGGACTTCGGATGTACAAGGATATACTATGTATTCCTTTTTTTGCCAGTGATTCTTAGGCTATAGTAGCTCTTCTAGATACATATGTGCAAAATATCAAGCCCTACCTAGCATATATATTGATATGCTTTTCTTTTTTCTTTTTTTTTTTAATCAGCATTGATATGCTTTTCTTGGTTTTTGCTTGTCAATTTTTTTCAATTGTTTATCTTTTACTTTATTAATTGGCAGAAAAACCTTTTAAGGAACTCAGTTGAAGTGATTGATTCTAAACATATTCTTTCCAATTATAATTATATTAACTAATTAGCAATATATATATATATATATATATATTTCTATGTGCTAGACATGATTATTTATATAAAGTATAAACAAGTTTGGTGTGTCTATGTGTTTATTACTGGTCAAAAAAAAATTTGGTGTCTATGGTAAGTAATGATCCACACAGCATCTGTTGTGTTAAATTTTCTGACTTGAATTCACTAGTTTGTGCTCCACTTGTTCCTTGGTCTTTTATGTGTGTGGAATCAGTTTTTGGAGGGTTCCAGTATTAGTATTTTGTGTATATCTGTTTTCTCAATGATGGACATATTTTATGGGGCATTTTGTGTCTTAACACCAACACGGTGAGCCTGTTTTATGTTTTAAGGGAAGTGGGAGATTTGTATGACCATGAGAAGCAAGTGAATAGTGGAAATTCCTACCGAATTTGTACTTTTGGAGGCTCTAATTTATGTTCGTGAGAAGTTTCTGGGTGTAATAATTGGAGAGGAAGAGAAGTTTAAACATTAAAGAGTAAGTAATTGCCTTAAAAAAAATATTGTACCATTTATTCAGTGCTAAACCAGCTTGAAAGTTGTAGGATAAAAGGATGCACGATTTTGATGATCTAAGCTCCTCGTGTAATTGAATGGTTCAGGAAAATACTCACTCTAAGAAGCAGAACATTTTGGAAATAGGAAGCCACATATGCATTTAGCCGTTTACATATTGGAAATGATATGACAATTATCAATACTGTGAGATATGCAGAGAGAAAGTTAGGGGCTTCATTGATGTGCTGATCATGGCTCATTTAGCTAGAAAGGGTTGGTTATGATTCTCTATATTTTATTTTTATGACATACTGGCCATGGGTGATTGCCCTGCAATGATTCAGGAGCTGACCGATTATCTGACAAAGGTCTTTCAATTTCAAGACATCAAACCCCTGAAGTATTTCATAGGCTTCGAAGATTCTTGATCAAAGGAAAGGTGTATTCATATTACAACATCTTACACATAAAAGATATATATTACTAAAAGCTATTTTGATCTATTATTTGGCTTCCTTTTTGGGTAGGGCAACAGGAATTGGGACCAAATCGTTTGATGCTTCAGTAAGTCACCATCTTAATGTAAGTGCGCATGATGAAGATATGGCTGATCATGGGAATCCGAAATAGTTCATACGCTGTTCTATGTAACTGATATTAGACTTGATTTCTATTAGTTAAGTTTAGTATTGGGGAGTAGAATTGTGTGTCCTTTGGAAAGTAGAAGGAGACGTGTTGGTTGGGACATTGTAAAACAACATGAGTGCTATGCCACGTCATCAAGTCTTTAAAAATCTGGGATTAAATAATGAAAATTAATAGGGTGCCCCGCAGGATCCAATTGCTATTAGATATAGTATAGATGTTGCTAGCTGTGTTGTATTGGTGGTGCCAAGTGCAGTCAATCAAGTTAGAATGAGGCACAAGGCTTTAAATTATCAGATTGGCACAGCTATACCATCAATTTTTGCATGAATCAAGCATATAGAAACTTTTTTCAAAAGAGATGATGAAGGATGGTTACTTTGGAAAAAGAATTTAGGGAATAAGGGCCGAGTTGGAGTTGGAGTTGGAGTTGGAGTTGGAGTTGGAGACTCATGAGAGTCTCTGAGTTCTCAGGCATTCAATCAATATTAGATTGGAGATTGGATGGATAATTGGTTTTTTATAGAATAAAAGTGAAAAAAAATGTGTTCTTTTCGGTAACCCCCAATCAAGAATGTAATAGACTGTCTCCCGATTGTCTCTCTGAAACAATCGGGAAGCGGTAAGAATTAGATCAAATGGGAGATGGGAGTCTGGGATAGATAATGATCTATCTTGATTGTATATTTTTATACCCCTTACTTATGAAGGGCAACAACAGAAATAATAAGTCTTACTATTCCTACATGTTCCATTAGTAGCATTCTCTAGAGAACGGCTCGGTTGACAATGTTTGCTTGAAGGAAACCGAGAGGATGAGGCCAAATATGATTAAAGTTACTTTGTAAGAGGAAAAATTAAAGTAATCTACAACCCTCCCACCCAAAAAAAAAAAAAAAACAGATATAAATGAAAGAAGACAACAGTGGTGCATATACCTTTTTTTTTTGGGTCACTCAGTGGTGCATATACTTGAATGAATGGATATGTTGTTTTTTTAGAAGCGATTAGTTTCTCTTGTTCAGCACTTAAATATCATTTCTCTTGTTAATGATTTGGGTTTCCTACTAGTAAATGATTCCTTCTATTTTTTAGCTTTGCTTCCTTTTGTTAAGATTGAAGTCTATTAAAAATAAAAATAAAAAATTTAAGTCTATTAATGAATATCATTTTACACATCCTGTGTCTGTCTTCTTTCGGTGTAAAAAAAAATTGGTTTAAGATGGTAACGTGACTAGGTTACCTCCAACAAGAGTACAAACCTACACACGGGCGAAAGAATTGAACTATGGTCAGGCCAATTCAATCGGACTCTGCTCATATACGTAGGGACAGTGGGACTAATTTTGTAGTGGGACTAATTTTTTATCAATGCATCCCCTGGTAAATGAATGTTAGGGACAGAATTCCGTCCTCGGTCCGTGGATGGATAGAGGAACAAGGCCTTTAAGTGATAGGGGGGCACCCTAAGTTTACCAACCTCAGTGACGGGCTCCTAAGAGTTCTTTCGAAGCGTTTTGCCAGGAGAGCGAGGCGCCCTTCTGGGGTGGGGGCGTTGCACGAAACCAAACCGCCCCCGCCTAATCAAGTACCAGTTGCTTTGCTGGTAGGCCCACGTAAGTTAGGGGGTATTGTCCCTCAGTTCTTATCTGGTGTGTCGACATGTTGCTATCGGTCGAATAAGAATCATTGATTCCCTCTGCTGTCCATTTCTTGTTCATTCAAGGATGCTAATTGGATTCAGGTTGGCTTTCCCGCTCTAAATCAAGAGAAGATGACTAGTACCCCTGTCATTCATCCATTTGTGACGGCTATCGCCCCTATTCTCTCAACAAAGCCTCTCCCCTCAATAATAAGAATTTGCCAGAAAAATGGTCTCGGGAATCCACATCATCCAACATGTAGCAATAAAAAGAGAAATCATTTCATTTTCTCTCCATGTTTTTGACTTCTTCCCCACTTGGTTTCTCTCTCCCTTTTATTGCCACGTGTGGGATGATAGGTGGAGCCCGAGAGGATTTTTCTGCATCTGCCATAGACAATCCAATCCCTTATCAATATATAACCAACTAATAGAAAAGTGACAACTCAGAAAAATGGTGCTCTATAAAGAAAGTGATGCCTTTTTTTTCCCATGCCTAGATTCACATAGTTGTCTACATCAGCTTGGCTCAAGATGAAAAACAGATCACTATGGGTTAAATTAATAGTAACCAGCAGCCCTTTTACCGTCACTTAGCTATCTGGTTTTACTGAGATCAATCCGAAGCTTAATTGGGCACGATTAGTGTGCTCATGTACATAAGGTGTCACACTCCCTCCTCAAGGTCGGTACCCTTTTGGAGGTGTGTCTGTAACGTTCTCCTTATTAGAATAGGATTACTATTAATTGGATAGGATTAGATTAGAATTAGGATAAGTCTTATCTTTATCTTTAATTGTTATGATGTTTATTTATTTAGGAGTCTTGTTTAGTCTATAAATATTAGAGTTATACTCTTTAGATGAGAAATTAATAAATTAAAGAAGAGTTTAGAGGAGAATTGTCATCTCGAATAAGCTAATTTCTACGTAACAACTTTAGGGTTATTACAAAGGTATCAAAGCAACAACTTTAGGGTTGCTATAAAGGTATCAAAGTCAGGTTGATTCATATTCAAATTATGGGCATCTATACTTGGAAGAAGTTTAAAGAAGATCTAAAGGTTGCTAATGATGAAATGAGAGCTATAAAAGAAGAATTTTCAATCTTCAGAATCGCCTTCAAGACTTTTCTGTCAAATCTGATTGAAGATGACCTCAATGGTGAACAAGATACAAAAAATGACAAATCACAGGATACAAATGCAGTTGAAGATACAAGTGAAGATGATACTATACAGATAAGATCTAAAGGAACATGTGTTTGCAATCAGTCTCAACTTTCAGATCTAATCATATATATTAGATTTGAATCCAAAAAAATTTATGGGGTTTGGATCAACCCCAACTATTCCAACCAAAGATCATCAAGATATGGGTTGAGTGGTTTTTTCAAGGTATAATACGAAATGATCTACCTCCTCCTAGATGACTTATCAATGTCAATTTCAAGAAGAAAACGAAGATGAAGAACTAGTTAAATATTTATGGATGTTTAGCCTTGAAGACAAGGCTATTCTCAAGTAGTCGGGATTGTAACGTTCCCCTTATTAGGATAGGATTACTATTAGTTGGATAGGATTATATTAGAATTAGGATAAGTCTTATCTTTATCTTTAATTGTTATGATGTTATTTATTTATTTAGGAGTCTTGTTTAGTCTATAAATATTAGAGTTGTACTCTTTAAATGAGAAATCAATTAATTAAAGAAGAGTTTAAAGGAGAATTGCCATCTCGAATAGGCTAATTTCTACGTAACAACTTTAGGGTTGTTACAAATGACATTGATAGGCCATCTAGGTGGAGGTAGATCATTTCGTATTATAGCTTGAAAAACCTACTCAACCCATATCTTGATGATCTTTGGTTGGCATAGTTGGGGCTGGATCCAAACGTCATAAATCTTTTTGGATTCAAATCTAATATATATGATTAGATCTGAAAGTTGAGACTAATTGCAAACACATGTTCTTTTAGATCTTATCTGTATAGCATCATTTTCACTTGCATCTTCAACTGCATCTTGTGCTTTGTCATTTTTTGCATCTTCAACTGCATTTGCATCTTGTTCACCATTGAAATCATCTTCAATCAGATTTGACAGAAAAGTCTTGAAGGCGATTCTGAAGACTGAAAATTATTTTCATCTTTTATAACCTTCATTTCATCATTAGCAACCTTTAGATCTTCTTTAAACTTCTTTCAAGTATAGATGCCCACAATTTGAATATGGATCAACCTGGCTCTGATACTTTGTAACAACCCTAAAATTGTTACGTAGAAATTAGCCTATTCGATATGGCAATTCTCCTTTAAACTCTTCTTTAATTAATTGATTTCTCATTTAAAGAGTACAACTCTAATATTTATAGACTAAACAAGACTCCTAAATAAATAAATAACATCATAACAATTAAAGATAAAGATAAGACTTATCCTAATTCTAATATAATCCTATCCAACTAATAGTAATCCTATCCTAATAAGGGGAACGTTATAATCCCGACTACTTGAGAATAGTTTTGTCCTATAGCTAAATATCCATAATTATTTAACCAGCTCTTCATCTTCTTTCTCTTCTTGAAATTGACATTGATAGGTCATCTAGGTAGAGGTAGATCATTTCGTATTATAGCTTGAAAAACTCACTCAACCCATATCTTGATGATCTTTGGTTGGAATAGTTGGGACTGGATCCAAACGTCATAAATCTTTTTGGATTCAAATCTAATATATATGATTAGATCTGAAAGTTCAAACTGATTGCAAACACATATTCTTTTATATCTTATCTGTATAGTATCATTTTTACTTGCATCTTCAACTGCATGCATCCTATGCTTTGTCATTTTTTGCATCTTTAACTGTATTTGCATCTTGTTCACCATTGAAGTCATCTTCAATCAGATTTGATAGAAAAGCCTTGAAGGCAATTCTGAAGACTGAAAATTCTTCTTTTATAGCCTTCATTTCATCATTAGCAACCCTTAGATCTTCTTTAATCTCCTTACAAGTATAGATGTCCATAATTTGAATATAGATCAACCTGGCTTTGATACCTTTGTAGCAACCCTAAAGTTGTTGCTCTGATACCTTTGTAACAATCCTAAAGTTGTAACATAAAAATTAGCCTATTCGATATGGCAATTTTCTTCTAAACTCTTCTCAATTTATTGATTTCTCATTTAAAGAGTACAACTCTATTTATAGACTAAACAAGACTTCTAAATAAATAAATAACATCATAACAATTAAAGATAAAGATAAGACTTATCCTAATTCTAATCTAATCATATCCAACTAATAGTAATCCTATCCTAATAAGGGGAACATTACAGTGTCCTGAAGTAATTCTTCATGACACTAGACAAGAACTAGGTAACTTCTGTTAGTAAAAGATTAGGGAACATATAAGAGCAGAACAAGGTGGAGAACTTAATTACAATTCTCTAACATGTGGAGAAATGATTCAAAGAATTAATCAAGTAAAATTAAATCTCTGCAATGATCTTAAACTAAAAGAACAAATGAGATGAACCTACGAACACATACTTTTCAAGGCAAGGAGTAGGTCAGCCCAGCTCCAGTTTAAGATGTGGAATGTGTAAAGAAACCTAGATCCTGTGAATTGCGGTCTGATGTACATGTAAGCATAATTTTATTTTATTTTTGGTTAAAGATATGCTTTTTTATTTTTTTTTTGTTAAAGGTATCGTTTAACATACTTTAAACAAACACACAATCAGACCTATAGTAGCCACTAAGGTGTCATAAGGGTAAATCCACACTCACTCTCACTCCAAAAGGGCCTGACTAAGGACCATTATACATCATTCTTTGAGGAAGGCTAGCCCCACATTGACCTATGTTACCTTTAAATTCGGTTGAAATCATTTAGGTTTCTTTTCTTTTCTTTCACCCACTTACTCACCAAACGAACACACCCCAAAAGAGTTGTGAATTATAGGTGATTAATTAGAAACTGCCCACCATACTTTCCAACAAAATTAGTTAAAGCGTCCTTCCACATTCGGTACAAAATAATGTTAACGGTACAGAAATCTATTAGCTCCCCCCAACAAAAAAAATTAAAGGGGAAACAGAAGGCCCATCATCTCACAAAACAAACTTCCATTTCCTACATAACGAAGTTCGATTTGTGGGGTGTTCATTTTGGTACAACAGAAACTATCTCCATCGAGTCTTTCTTTGCAAACCTCCCAGATATGTACATATGTCCAAGAAATGTCCATCTTAAGGCACAAGTCTAGCTTTTTCCAAAGTACGAAAACAGTGTGGTTTGTTTATCACCTGTATTCGTGAGGTTTCCCTTCTTGCCGAGACTCTTTCCTAGCTTCTCAACGTTGCCAGTAGTTGGCTTTGAATCGCCTGAAAACTCCAAATAATCCCGTTTTGTTCCGCACTTCTCAGCTCCCCTGTGAAGTAGGGAAGAAACATCCAGTTTACTATCATTGTCATCTCTTTGTGAACCACTTTGAAGTTCAGTGTTTCCTTCGGTGTCAGGTTCCTCTTTCAAGTTTTTAACTGGATTTGTTTTGGCTGATTCTTTAGATGAACTTTTGACTTGTGCATCTGACTCCAGTTCAATATCGGTTCTCTTCTTTGAGAAGAACTTCGAAATTAGGTTCTTCTCCTCAGTCTTCATATGTATCTGTAGGAACACAACATAATTATTACCTTTGGTTTTCTTAGATCTCCAAGTCTGAATTTTAAAGGAAGGATTCTATCCAAAGAAAAAAGTATAGGAAGCAAAATATCTTCTACAAGCACAATAGTTGTGCATGTAGCCCAGACAGCCTAAAGCGACCTCTCAGCAGGTCCCAGCTAGGAGATTTCCAATTCAATAAACCAATGGGAGCCAGATGGATCATAACCATCTGATTTTAGGCTGCTAGCTAGATTTCTCGACTTTTGACTTAGATAATTTCGGATCTACGAAATCTAGACAGGACCCATTAAATGGTAGGTACTGAACCCTGCATGAGTGCCAACTGCCACATGTCATGATATTCTGCTAATACTTGGTTATTTACTGTCTATTATACTCGAGACTCTATATCACCCCCTCTATAAATAACAGTTGTGAGACCTTTAATCTGAGGCAGGATTGGCCCCTACATTATTAGCATCTGATCATGTAACAAAAAGGAAAGACTACTGATCGCACCTCCTTGATGCACTCTGGTCCATCGAAAGATGACTTACCCATCGCAGGTGTCACCGGGTACCACACCTAGATAAAAGAAGTCAAGAAACAACCAGCGAGAATTAATTGTCTGATTGTTCAAGAAAAAAAGAATATTATTTATTATTTTACATCAAAGTAGAGGGCACAAATCCCACGCTAGAGAACACAAAATGTTTTTTCTCGTTTTTTAGAAGATCTTACCAAGTCAGGATCTTCATATGGTTTAAGCATCGTATTGAATTCAGAAGAGGAAGAACCATTTAGCCATGCATCAGTTGATCCCTTATTACCCAAAATTACTGGCATCCTGTCTATAAGTCAATACATGCACAGATCAAAAGATCATGTACACTATTCCAATTTGGCAAGATTCAAAGAGCACCAAAAACTGAAATATTTAAATGTAAGTATTGAAGAAACTAAAAATTTGCATTATACCCCTTTTATGAGGTCAAAAAGAGAATGAAAACATCACCATCAACTGCATCAAGTAATTCTGTTAAAACCATTACATGATGTTAACTGGGAAACAGCAGGATCGTAGTTGTGGTTAAAGGAAAAGAATAAGGTCCAATAACCAGCATAGAAAATTCACATGATAATGATAAGACTTAAATTTCAAAATTCTGAATGCTTCTTCATTGCTTATTTTCTGAATCCAACTCTCACAGTGGACAGAATTTTCTTCAGCAAAAAATTATCTTCTCCTGCGCAGAAAAGTTTACATAAATGGCACTACTAGGTTGGCAGGACTTTGTAGAGCTGTTTCCACTAGTTATGGAGCTGTTTCCTCTTGAGACTATAGAATCTGAAGTATGGCATAGTGGAACAGCATTGGTTTTGCCACTAAATTCTTAGAGCTTTAACTATTTAATTGAAGGAGATTCACGACTTGTCGTTGGCTGGTTAAGAAAGGATGCAGCCACTTTATGACATCTTGTTTCCTATTTTCCTTAAATTGATTTCCTGTTACATAATTGATAGTACATCCGTCGTGTTGGATCTATCATACTCATTGAGAAGGAAATTAGCAAGGTGATGTGTTTAATGAAGTGTTTTAAAAGGTGTGAGGCTTACGAGTACGTCTCAAGGCTCGGCTCAAGGAAAATGCCTTAAGGCGTAAATCCCATGAGGCTCATGCCTCAAAGTGTGAGGCTCAAATGAGAGTTCGGATGGGCAACAACGCTCACTGTTGCCCGTCTGTGTCTTGCAAAATGGGCCCCACATTCAACAAAGGATGGTCCTCACATGAACAGTACGTGGGCCTCATATTTTATAAGACACAGACGGGCAATAGTGCAACAGCGAGCGTTATTGCCCATCCGAACTCATCAAATGAGGTACACGCCTTACACCTTGAGGCTCACTTTATATGTGGCGTGCGCCTTCATACATTAACTAAAATTTGGGTTGTAGCCACATAACTAAGACTTAAATGTTGATTTTTTAAAAAAAATTGTTATTTATTTCAACTAATAACAACTAACACTTTATTTATTTACGATAAGGCATTGGAATTGATAATGATAATATTTGTTACAATTAACACTTAATTTATTATGTTTAACATATTTAGACTTTTAAAACTCTTTTGAGTCTAATTTAGACTAATTTTCCTAGTAAACATTACAAAGATTTGAAGCCAGTACCTATAATGTAATTCATGACTTCTTTGCAGTTTTTTGCTAAAATTCTAAATCCACTACATAAATTAATGAGATATGTACATAAACAAAAAAGTAAATCTAAATTTCAGTATTTGCTTTCCCTTTTTATATTTACTTATTTATTTATGGTTAAATGATTTATATAATGTGTGCACGCACACATACAATGTGTACTAATATATATATATATAATTTACTTTTAGGATCTTTTTGCAATTTTTCATATTTTATTTATTTATTAAAATGTGAGGGTGTAGACATGGTTTCAAATATTGGTACGTACTAGGTTCTAGGCTAATCGATATAAGGATACGGTGGAAAAAAAAATCAATATCACACCCTATATCGTGCGTATCGGCTATAACAACACCGATACGCTTATTGCACGAACCTTTTTTCCTTCTATTTACACTATAAGCCTATTTACAACTTATTTACATATATATATCATTTAAGTAAATAACTCATTTACAAAAGATATTTAAATGTAAATAAGGTTATATCCCCACCCCCCACCCCCCAATTTGAATTCAATAAAGATTATCCTAGATCCAAATTCCTAAAGAATAAAAAGTCAATTTTCCAGTTCAAGAACAAAATTCGCTTTTTATCGCACTTTTATGGATTAGGTCTTCATAAATTCTGCTGTATCAAAACATTACTAAAACACAAAGTCCGGCAAAAAAAATCTCATATTTTAGTCTTCAAAAATATTTTCATCTATAGGGTCAGAAAGTCAACTAATAGAGTAACAGTTCAGCATAAAAAGACTTACATTCAAGCTTATAATTTATGATTGTAATTCAATACATTCTTACTAAAATCATTGAATGTAAGGTTTTTATATTTAGATTGTATTGCCTATACTTGGCTAAGTGACTATTGTTTGTTTTTTTATAGTTGTCTATCAGCATGATGACTTTTTTTACTTATAAAATTCTTAGCTCTCATATGTATGGTTATAATGGAGAGTGGAGACCTGCAATTAGTTTATTTTTAGCTTATTTTTACATTAAAAAAGGTTTTATTAAGGTATCTAAGTTTTTCTAGCGTATCCAGGCGTTTCTTAGCATATCCTGATTTTTTTCGTTATATCCATCTAATGTGTATCCTATTTTGGACTTACGGCACCCGATACCGATATTTTGAATCATGAGTATGAGAGCGTGAGGCTTTCTTGTGAGGCTTAAGCCTTACCCATCTTGATGTCCTCTTTTGGAGTAACTTGTACTCACCCCCACAACTTCGAATTATATTCATTCTTTATAGCCTCCTTACAAGGCTCTATGTTATTTTGTTTTGTAATATATCCAGCTTTTATTGGTGGGGGGGAGGGGGGGACTCCCAAGTCCCAACAATTATTTTGTCCATTTTTAATTGCATTTCCAGCATAAATTTAAGAATAAGTCTTTGCAACATCAGCCAACTAACACCACCCTTCCGTCCAAAACATTCAGAAGTTAAACTGACAAATTCAGTCATGAAACATGGTAAACCACATTCCTATTACTCCATTCTATAAAATATAAATAGTCCAGTAACAGCCACCAAACTAGCAAAGGAACAAGGTCTTGGTTCAAAGAAGGAAATGAAGCACCATGTTTGATGATCCTAGAATATCTAAATGTATAATTAGTTGAAAAGAGTGTAACATTTTTCCCTGAAGTATAAAAGATTGTAGTTTTGGTCACCCAGGGCATAAGGGGATGCTGACTTGACGTCATCGTCACCTTCCTACAGCTTATCACCGACAGTCTGTCCAAGCAAGACAATTAAGGTTGTAAAGCTTTCTGCTACCAATTTCCTCCTATGGCAGGTTAGTTGAGTTTTTTCCTTCTCAATCTTGTGTTTGGTTTCATCGGAGCAACCAAGGGAGTCGTGATCGAAGCCATGCCTCATCATTAAGAGTAATTCTATTGGTTCAGAGGACAAAAAAATACAAGCGGAATCCAGTATACTTATACTGAAATTGTAACATGCATAAAGTTAAAATGTTTGTATAAGTGCCCATTTTTATTGGATGAGAGTACCAAGTAGCATGGAGCATATTATCAATTGAATTTTACAAGAAATATAATAAAACTAAAAAATTATATACAAAATCCAATAAATATATATATACAACTGACCATGAAGCCACTGCAACTCTGATGATGAACAAGTTGTCAGAATAGTGAATGTATAAACAATCTCTCCTACAAGAAAGCATAAATCACTATGAGGGACAAAAGCGAAGAATATCTAAATATAGACTTTCATTTAGATAAGGACCTAATGGAAGAAGAAAACATTCAAAAAGAACTATATCAAAGAAAACTAATTATAAACATAAAGAAGCATAACAACTACGTAAATGAAGATCAAAAACAGTGGAGACTACTAAGTTTTTCACAAGCAGTTTTTACTTTTTACAGCAAAAAAGCTTCTCACAACACAAATATGTTAGATCCAAGACTTGAATAAGAGATTGGACCTTCTAAGTTTCTCCAAGTATCATAAAGAGCAGCAAACACAAGAGGCCGACCATCCTTTAGATGAATGTAGTACGGCTGCCTTTTTGACCCATCTTTTTTCCACTCATAGAATCTGCATATGCATAAAGCACAAACTCTCATTATGAACATTTGAAGCAATAGAAGAATCTCAGCTAAAATGAAACTGAACTGAAAAATATACAGTAGAGGTACAAAAGTTCATCCTTAAGATGAATGCAGTATGGTTTTGATTTAAAATCATGGTGGCCATTGGTCAATCCCTAGGTCTGAGGAAAACCAAAAAATTCAGGTTTCATAAAGGAAACCATCAACCATTGGCTCCAAAGAAAGATAAATCGCTTCAATGTTTGAGCCTTGGTAAACATGTAGGCTAGCTTAAGCTAAGACTAGAAGGGAAAGGTAGTGAGAGAACCCCAATATGATAGTGAGGACAAACAACATAGCAATCAATCTCATTATACTTGATTCACTTGTGACAAACTGCATTTTGAGGTAATTTGGAGGGAATTCATGCTGTTTCAATAAAGCGGAGTTGTAATTAAAGATTTACCCATGTTTTCTAGCGACCATCTAAGGTAAATAATCCCTATAATAGTGAGGGGCCCCTATACTCAACTTCGGTAAAATGTTAAGCAAAAAAGGACAAATCCACCGTACAAGGAGGCGTCGTGGTCGCCGACATCGACCAAAATCTGGTCCAGATTTCCGCAGCACACAACCTGCATCTGAAGAACATCAGGGGGGTAGGCGGGATCAGGCGGTGAGCAGGTCTTCTGAGAAGATTGCAGTATCTGTTGGGGAAGACAATCGCTCACTGTCCTTAATCCTATCAAGCAAGGGCTTCCATCCTACAATCACGATTGAGACAGATGTCGCACGGGATGATCATTCTAATCCTCAAGGGCCTGGTTCTTTCAGCCTTGGGCTTCCCTCTGGGCCCATTGCCAATTTAGGTGATTCTCCTCAGCTGGGCCAGTTTCTACCTTAGTAACCCAAACCGTGAGTATACCCTGCCACTCCCGCTCTCAAACCCTGCTCTCACGGTTTGAGAGCGGATTTGCCGCCGGAGCGCGGTTTTGGATTTCATAGAGTGCGGTTTCGGATGTTGGGGAACGTCACTTTTGGTTTCAACCCCGGTTTTGCTTTTCAAAAAGCTGTTTTGGTTTTATTTCTCATCTTAAAGATGGTTGACAGTGACAAGGTGAGAGATGGTTGACAGTGACAAGGTGAGAGAAGGTTGACATCATTATTTGTCACCATTATTTGTTTGTTTTTTCCAAGTGTGTCAGCCAAACAACCCTTTTCAACTTTATTTTTTTTAATTCAATTTTTTTAGTTTTCCTATTTAATCTTTTACCCTTTTATATAAGTAAGGATTAGTGATAGAGAGAGAGTGTTACCAGTAAAATGGAGATCTATAATTTTTATTAATATATTAAAAAAAAATAAAGAGAATTTATCATATATATATATATTGGCGCTCCAGAGGCGCTCCCAACCATATGCTAAATTGAAATTTGATGCTCTCGCCTCTTGCTCTCGCTCCCGCTCTACGCTTTGGTTACTTAGGTTCCTACCCACGAGTACCGTCGTAGGCCCTCCATCAGCTGCTATCCTTTAGCCCGTACCTATATCCGATCCAATAACCCTAATGGATCAAGTGGACCAAGGTCCATTCATCCTTGACCCAGTGTTTGAAAAATGGGACTCTCCACCATTTATCACCCCCGTAAGAAAGGCAAAGTTTCGGGGAGCCTTTTGGGTTCAGCTTCAACTACTATGTTTATCTTGGTAGGGGCTTCAACAATGGCCACCGATGCTACTCCGGATGCTTTTTCTGTGCCTTATGGAGTGGAATGTGTAGAACTGTCGAGCGATCATCCCCAACATGCCCTAAACTATGGGCATGGCTCTCCCTCTGGCAGGAACTTGACACCCCATGCGAACTTTGGTGTTATTACCTTATCTCATTTACATTTATCGCCTTTGGAAGCCCTAGGTGGGTACAAATCGAGCCTCGATCATCAGCCAATTTCAGTGGAACCGGTCCAGCACTTTACCTGGAATGCGGACTCGTCATCAGTGGTTGCAGACCACCCCTGGGAGGATCATACCACCCTGGTGGCTCCTGATCTAGTGGATAGCAATGACTCTTGCTTCACTCCAGCGGCCGAGCAATTTTGGACCAAGGGATATTTTGTGTCATCATTGGATAGAAGCATTGGGCGCTCCACTAGTGCAGTAGCAGTGGGTCAGAACGAAGGTCTGCAATCCGACGAAGGTTCCAATATCGCACCAAGAAGTTAGGTTCCATCTTGTTTTGCAAAAGCAGTTCTGGAGGTTGTGGTAAGATTCTCTTTCCCCATGAACCGTCCGTGAATCAAATTCAGGCCTATGAGCAAACCATTCTTGGCGGTAAGAGACAATTGTAGAGAATTGCGCTCACCCTCTCTTCCCCTATCAGGTACGCCTATCCACTCCGCTGAATCCCCCTGCCCTATTCAGATCCCTTTGAATAGGATTGGGCGATCAGTTTGAATTCTTATTTATGCTTGCAAAACCACAGCCGAATGAGGAACAAGTGAAACTTGTAAGGTCTGAGTCACTGCCCTGTATGAACAATTGCATTGAAAATAAATCTAGCTCGTTGTCAGGGCTTCCAGGCCAATGCCAACATGAGCTATCCGGTACCTTGGGTGGGAGGTCTACCTCTTCACAAGTCGATGTTTCCGTAGGTGTCTCTTCTTGGGTCATAAGCAAGTTTGCGGGTATTAGCAAGTTCCTTGGCCTCTCTGTCGAGGGTCACGAAAAGGAGTTCATGAGATTATTTCAATCTCTGGAAAAGTAAGGGGGTGGGTCTTTGGTCCAGCCTAAACCAAGGCATACTTTAGGCTCGGCAAGGAAATCAACTATGGAGTTGAGGAAGATGGAGTGTTCTATAAACTACAATAAGTCTAGTCGCCATGTTGCTCCTAGATCTAAGAGATTGGGAAAGGGTTCACATAGTGATCAATGTCGGACTTAAGACTCCTATCCTAGAATATTAGAGGTCTAGGTTGCCCTGCAAAACAAGCGTCAATCAAACATCTTGTCATTTGCAAAAAACCATCGGTACTTTGCATTCAGGAAACTAAGTTGAAGATTATTCATCCTCAACTAATTCGAGACATTTGGGGGGATGGTCCCTCAGATTGGCTTAGCATCTCTACCCTAGGAGCGTCTGGTGACATTTTACTCATTTGGGATAGCAATACTATTGAGGTGTTGGACTCAGAAGTAGGTGCGTACTCGATATCCATACTTTGTCGCTTGAGGAATGGGAGGAATAGCTGGGTCTTCTCAGGGGTATGGTCCATCTAGAGTGGCAGCCGACTCAGAGTTCTGGCAAGAACTCGATGAAGTGAGTGGGCGGTGGGACGCCCCTTGGTGCCTCGGAGGTGATTTCAACTGTATTCAGTTCCCTCACGAGAGGCGCAGGGCCCAATCTCACACGGCCAAAATGTAGAGATTTGCGAATTTCATTTCATGCAACAACCTGTTGGACTACCCGATTAGAGCCCAATTTACTTGGTTCAGTTGCCGTTAGGGATTCTCGCGAGCCGATTGGATTGGTTCCTTTTTCCAATTGACTCGGAAGACATGTTCCCCAACCTTGCCTCGCCCCACCTCCGATCACGTTCCCATCTTGTTGGCCTCCGGTAGTGTAAAGGGTGGTCCTACACCATTTCGATTTGAAAACATATGGCTTCAGTCGGAGGGATTCAAAGTTGTTGCTGAGGTTTGGGATTCCCAAGTGGTCTAGGGGCCTCGAGTATGAGATTTGTTTTGAAATTGAAAGCCCTCAAAGGTAAGCTTAAAATCTGGAACAAGGAGATCTTTGGCACTGTCTCGGAGCAGAAAGCCAAATTGTTACTTGACATCCAATCCCTAGACTCAATTGAGAGTTTGTGTCCCCTCTCCAAAGCAGAAAGTGGATCTAGGGAGGCTCTGAAATGTGATTATTTGAAAGTTGTGCGGTTGGAGGAAATCAATTGGAAACAGAAGTCTAGGGTTAGATGGTTGAAGGAGGGGGACCGCACTACCAAATTCTTCCATCGCATGGCCGCTACCGTCGAAAATCATTTTCATCTCCAATCTCAAAGTGGACGATGAGTGGAAGACAAATCAGAAGGACATTGAGGTTAGTGTGGTCGAGTTTTATGAGAAATTGTACTTGGAAAAAGTCTCCTGGCGGCAAAAATTAGATGGCCATCCTTTTGACTCAATCACCCCTTCCCAAAGTGTAGAGTTAGAACGACCGTTCTGGGAAGATGAGGTCTTGAGCGCCATTCAGTCCATGGCGGGGAATAATGTCCCTAGCTTTGATGGGATCTCTATAGAGTGTGTTGGGACATTGTGGGGGGGATCTATTAGCAATCCTGCAGGAACTCCATGACTCTGGATCTTTCAATAAGGCGATTAATAATACTTTTGTGATCCTGATTCCGAAGAGGGCTGGTGCTCTAGATCTGAAAGACTTCCATCCAATTAGTTTGGTTAGCAGTGCCTACAAAATCATAGCTAAAGTGTTGGTCATCCATCTTGGAAGCGTCTTGGGGTCCATCATCTCCCCTCATCAAGGGGCTTTGTGAAGGGGGACAAATTCTTGATGGCATCCTTATTGCTTATGAATGTGTGGACGATCGTCTTAAGGCTAAATCCCTGAGGCTTATTTGCAAGATTGATATGGACAAGACATACGATAATGTCAACTGGGAGTTCCTCTATGTGTTAGGAAGAATGGGATTTCGGTCTAGGTGGTGTGCATGGATATTAGCTTGTGTCTCATCCGCCTCTTTTTCGATCCTCCTTCACGGTAGTTCAAAAGGCTTCTTCCATAGCTCCAAGAGGTTGAGGTAGGGTGACCCTTTGTCCCCGGCACTTTTCATTATTGTTTCGGAAGCCCTAGGCTGAATGTTGATCTATGCGAATGGGCGAGCATTTAAAGGGTTCTCCATTGGTCAAAAGCGCCTAAGTATCTCGCATTTACAATTCGCGGATGATATTTTAGTGTTCTGTGGTGCCTCCTACTCGTAACTTATCAATCTCCGGTATATTCTATGCTGCTTTAAGGCAGTGTCAGGTCTCAGAGTTAATTTGGGTAAAAGTGAAATAGTGCTCATCGGAGATATTCCCCATCTTGAGCTCTTGATCAGTTGTCTAGGGTGTCAGAAAGGATCTCCCCCCTCCACTTACCTCGGCCTTCCACTAGGGGGTCCTTTCAAATCCAAAGTCGTTTGGGGCCCAGTCATAGAAAAATTTGTTGCCCAAGGTTTGGACCCTAGAGGGGGGTGATTAGGGTTATAGAAAATTAAAAATTCTTCCTAATTCCCTAAATGGAATTTCAACTTAAACAAGTTAAAGGGAATAGAAATTTATGCAATCATAGTTAAGCAATTCAAACAATGAAATTAAACAAGAATTGAGGAAAATAGTTAAGGAATGCAAACACATAGACACATGATGTTGTTCACGAGGTTCGGCAACCCGCCTACGTTCCCGCCTCAAGCTATACCCGCTAGAGGATTCACCACGATTTATACCCAATCGTACATACTTCTTCTAGGTGAAGCCAAAAGTCCAAACCTTTACAATCATTTTCCGGATAGGATCACACCTTTACAAAGCTTCCGGCTTCAAGGACAAGACCCTCACGAATTTTTGATTTCTTTTACACTCTTTACAAGAAGAGGTTTACAATCTGAAAATGCTCCTTACATGAGCTGATAAATCACTTTTAACACTCTATGAAATCTCCCAAGGATTGGAGTTGAAAAGCTCAAGAACTTGGATTGGGGGATTCTAGGTTATAACTCAATAGATTTGAAATCTAAGCTTTGGAGTAATGGATTAAATGATTGGAAGTATTGGAGTTCTTAATTTCATTCACAAATCATCTAATTTTATGGCTATTAAAAACTAAGTCGTTACAGGCCTTTCCTATAACCACTCGTCGATGAGTGCACCAGTGCACTGTCCAGTCGTCGACGAGTTAGGTGATAAAAAACAAAACACTAGCTTCTGCTACTTCACTTGTCGACGAGTGTGAGTTACTCAAACTCACTTGTCGATGAGTCCTCTGATTTTTCTCAGAAAACTCATCTTGACTTAAACCAATATGATGGGCATGATTTCCTTGGCCTTATATCTTATCTTTATCATGTTTTTAGGTCCTTAGATTGATATTCAATGGGTCTTAAGGCACCTATGGTCATTCTAAGAATTGAGCAATTCAACTGACCAAACTTTTGAGGATTTCTTACATAAATCCTAGACTCTTTAAATAAATAATAAAACCTTCTAAAGTCTTCAACCTTCATTATTGATCTTGAGTAGATTTCTTCTTTAGCTTCAAGATCCGACTTGGACTTTGGGCATGATCTTCAATATGCTCAATTTTGATCCAACTGTTTTCTTATAGCTTAATGGAGAATCTTTCTTGTTTGGTTGTTATTTTCATCTTTTTACCTTGGATGATGTGTTAATGCTCTTTATAAATTGAATTACACTTAAACTCAATAAGACATTAGTAACACAATTGGCATTCTATTATTGTGTTATCATCAAAATCAAAGATGTTACCTTAGGTCAAAAACCTAAAGACTAACAAAATTCTTCGTGAGACTTGCAGGTTGGAAGTCCTTCCTCCTCTCCAAATGAAGTAAGTTGACCCTTATCAAAAGTACTCTTAGGAGTCTCCCAACTTATTATCTCTTCACCCCATAGGTGAGCCATAACTTAAACAAGTAGACAACGCATGTGACTTGACTTGGAGATACCATTATTGATGTATAAACTATTATGTATGAAATTGATTATATTTGAGTTAATTGTTATGCTCGATTGATAAATGAATACATCTTTTTATGTAAGTTACATCAATATTATTGAATCATACATTGTCGTCAGCGCAAATCTTTGACCCCCTTTTCATTGCATCTCTTATATCCATAGATGTTTTTTTTTTTAATTCTCATATGTGTATTAACATGTATTTTAACATTTCCTGAAGTTTCATAAAAAAAAATCCATGTTTTTTACTATTTTTTTCGATTTTCCCTCCCCGTGCAATATTGTTCCCACGATATCAATAACTGTTGGACTATGTTTACACAAGCTCATACCATTTAACTAAAGCAATTCTAGAGAAGATGCAAAAAGCATGAAAATAAATTGTCGTAAATGTATGTTCACATAGCATAAAGAAAATAATTCACAACTAAAACCATAAACCATTGCACCATACATACCCTTCTACTGCCACAAGACACCGATTCTTAGGAATTAGACGACGAAAAGAAGCCTTTTCATATACTGATTCAGATCGAGCATTGAACTGCAAGTTGGAACAAAGATCAGATAATACAATTCACCTACAGAAGAAACTGTAGACTTACAAAGTCATCCAAAAGTAAAGCATTTCAAATTCATTTTGTCGTAATAGAATTCAATGAAAATCAGATAAGTCATCAATCTAAAATGAATGATTATATGATCTTCATTTGACCTATAGTGCCACCTAGAAACATTAATCAAACCCAGATAACATCTGTTTCTGCCTTAATAAATGATGAAACGGGCCAAACGGCACCATACCCATAATTTTGACCACGCCATACTTAGACCTTCCACAAAATAATAGAATCCCAATTGTTCCCCAGTGCCACTAATTACCCATTTTGTTTTTTTTTAATTTTAATAATAAAATTTTGGCGATAAGGGCCTACAAGCAGCTTGCCGATCTTCCTACAACCAATTTTACTAGTTTAAATCCTCTCAGGATCAGAAACAATGAAATGGCATACCGATGATATGGTGGGTGGGATTGAAAATGGATATCAAGCAATTCAAAATTCAGTTTGAGTTCGTGAAATGTCAATCGGAGAAAAAAAAAGGGTACTATGATTTACCATCTTATAGTGATCGGGCTTCTCAGTTTTGTTGGTGAAACTGGGAATGAGACCCCATTTCATGCAGTGAAGAACAGCCCCTTGGGCACCGGAACCCTCTTCTCTCCGAACAACAGGCAGATACGAACCAGGCGAAACATTGAAAGATGGACGATACCTGAAAAATTATACACAGATTTTAGGGTTAGGGTTAGGGTTCATTGGAGAGAGGTGAAATTAGGGCAGGAGAGAAGGGTGTTTACAGGTCCATTTGCACAGTCGGGATGGAGCCATCGTCGATGTAGCAAGCCCTAGAAATGTCCCCTGCTCTGTGACTGCAACGAGCCCTTCCGCACATTCTCTCTCTCTCTCTCTCTCGGACTGGGAGCGCGGGAAATGTCTCATTTTTTGTTTCTTAGGAAAATTAATTATAGGTCGACGGATTATTATTATTATTATTTTTTTTTTTCCTATAAATTTTGTAATTTCTTTTAACATTGGATTACCTCTAGCGCACGCCCGCGGCCTCAGTCGTCCACTCATCATATGTCATGTGGTGATAAGGGGAGAGATATCAATTGGTGATAAGTCAAAAGAGAAGAAAATGAAATGACTTCTCCCCTTTTTAGCACCACATGCCGATTGATGAGTGGACGCCCGAGGTAATCCGACGCCATTTTTTTAAGGAGTGCTAGCCAGAATCGCATTTACTCCAAACATTTCCACGTATGCAAGAGTAGTTATAACACATGGAGATGTTTGATACCTTTATAGATAAAATATTTATAAAAAAAACTAAAAAAAGGAAGTGTTTGACATTTGTAGCCACCAAATTGTGTCTTCGGAAGATTTGCAACTGGAGCTAGCAAAATCTTTTTTTTTTGGCTAAGGATATCTTTCTTTTTTTGTATGAGACACATAGTTAGGCCACAACCCCAGTTAGCAAGTCAATATTTGTTCTAAGTTAAAGGCGGGTGGAGAGTGCAACCCACTCTTACCCTCTCGGGAATGGAACCCGGAACCTCCTTCCTAAAGAAGGGATACACCTACCACTGAGCTAAGAATATCATCTAGTGGTTAGCTTTGGGGATTGGAGCTCTTGCTCATCCCTCAGGGGAATAGATCCCAAGACCGCTCACTTGAAAGAGGTCACACTTCACCATTGGAGCAAGAGGTGAGGCGTTATTAATCTTGTATTTACCAAAAGTGGAATGTTAGCCCACTCTTAGTCAACTCCTACTCTAAAGCCTCTACCAAGTACCAATCACTTGTCCATTATTTATGAGAGAGAGTTTTAACTGTTGTTACTGATTAAATAATGAATAGGTAGTTGGTGTTCTTGATGAGAGAGAGTTTTAACGTTGTAAGTGATTAAATAATGAATAGGTAGTTAGTGGAGGCTGAGATTAAGGCTAGCACGCTTCATGCCAGAAACTACCTATTTTTAACCACCATGCCAAATGTTAAAAACATTTACAAAATATTCATTGGGTAGTTCTTTTGCAAGAATTTTGGGGCATGAATTTAGATCATGTTCTTTTGTTCAAATGTTTGGGACTTTAAACAATTGCGAGCATTAAAGTTTCTACAAAGCCAATATAATAAAGTTCCAAACTCTCAGGACTTTAAACAATTCGTAACATGATTTTTTGTTGTTGTTGTAAATTAATCTCTTAATTGGTGTAACGAAAAACTTCTTTACTCAATGGTCATGTCATTATTTAAAGACCTTCTTTAATCTGAACATATTATTTACTTGTATCATCGTGTTACATATGCTATTATAGCCTACATTTGTTTTTATGGGTAGTTTTTATAATAATATATATGGCACCATAAAATAAATGACTTGGATGTGCAAATCATAGCATGCAAGATTTGTTGTGATTAGTAAAAGATTCACTCGATATCTTATATTATATAACTTAGATTTACAATTATTTTTTTTTATGTATAGACATGTTTAGTGTATTGGAGTTTAAATAAGTCATATTATTTGTAATAGTTGCATTGTGTATTAGAGTTTAAAAAATTGTAATACATTGAATTCACTATGCTCGATGGTTTAGTTGTAGCCTAGTTCATCAAGGAGTATTTATGTTTTCATAACTCAAAGATCTACAAAATACAAAAATACTCATGGCTCTGTTCTTTTGGTAGAATTTTCAATGTATAGAACTTTCAATATTCTGGAACAATGAAACTAGAACTTTAATATTCAAGAATTCTTAAGTTTGTTGCTCTTTTGAGGTGGAACTTTGACTGAAAATTCATAACTTTAAAATCTTTTGTTCTTTTTACATGTAGCATTGTTGGGTGAAACTTTACTTTTAAAAAAAAGTTTTTACAAATCTAATATTTTATAAAAAAGAGAAGTCACAAAAAGGCAAAAAGTATCCAAGAATTTATATAAAAAATACCCTCATTTTTTCCAACATGTCCCTCAAGTTTTATATTCAAAATGCCCTTATGTCATTTTTTTCTAACATATCTCTAAAGTTATATTTTCCAAAATGCTCATAATTTTGTATTCCCAACATATCCCTCAAGTTGATTTCCTAAAATACCCTAACATTATTTTCTTTATTTCTGAAATGCCCCCTAAAATTGCTATACCAAAATTCTATGTCCAAAATGCCCCTTTAATTTTTTCTTATACCCTCAATTTTTTTTAGTTTCCAAAAACCCCTCAAGTTTCTATACCCAAAGCCTTCCTAAATACTCAAAATGCTCGTCAAGTTTTTCGATATCTAAAATGACCTTAAAATTTTTATACCCAAGATGCCCAATTAAAATGCCCTTAATTTTTGTGGTTCTCAAAATGTCCATCAAGTCAAGTTTCTATACCTACAAGGCCATTCATTTTTTGTTCCCAACCTGCCCCTTAATTTCTATACTTAATCTCTTAATTTTTTTTAAAATGCCCCATTAAATGAAGTTTTTATAGCCAAAATGTCCCTCAATTTTCTATACCCAAAGTGTCCATCAATGTTTTTTCCAAAATATCCCTCAAGTTTCTATACTATTATTTTATTATTATAATAAGTGTATTTTATTCTTATTATAATAAACATATTATTTTATTATAATAAAATGTAAGAGCTATGCATGTGCCTTGCACATGCACACCCAACTAATTACTTTGAAAATCACATGTAAGAGTGATATTTTTATCATTACAATAAGAAAATATAAAGAGAGAATTTTTGTAATTTCTAATTGATCAATTATCGTTATGCACGTGCGATGCACATGAGTGAACAGTCTTTTTGAATGCAAAAAAATGTACACAATGATAGGATGAGAAATATTGATTTGAGCAAATTTAAAATGCTAAAACATATCGAATCTTGTTTTAATGATATGCTAGTGTCTAACATAGTAATAAATCGTTAGTTCAATGTCAGTGATTCATATAACAGATTCTATAATGTTTTTGAGATATGAAAATTTACTAAGCACAGTTAACATGACATCGATGGTAATTTTAGCAATCTAAAGATCAAAGTTAACCAGTACAAATTTGGAAAGTAATGTATAGTTGATAAACTACTTAGGATGACACATGCCCATCTATTTCAACCCTATTAATTGTGGTTAAGGTTCATTAACCTTAGGGTTCAACAATATAACCTTGGTTTTAAGAAAAAAATATTAATAAAATATTTAACTCTGGTAAAGAATTAGAACCATTTAAAAATTACTTCACTGAAGAGTTAGAAATTTTTTACCAAAGTTAAATAAATCATTAATAGTCATTGTGGTTAGGTTTCATATCACTTACCTTTTAACGACCTTTAAATGTGGTTAAGATTTAATAACACTTAGGGGTCAATGATTTAACATTGTTTATTAGCAAATAAATATTAATCGGAAGAGTTAAAAATTCATAATTAGAGTTAACTAATTTTTTAACCGTAAGGGTAAAATAATCTAATATTGGTATTTAGAAAATAATATTTTAAAAATATTAACCCGAAGGGTTAAAAATTAGTTAGCATAGTTAAAAAAAAACTTTAAATATGGTTACGATTAACTAATCTCTAGGGTGCATCCATTTACAATTTTTTTTAGAAATAAAACAATTAAAAAAACTAATCGTAGGTATTAAAAAAAATCAATGCGTGGAGCAAACTATTATGCATTATTAAAGAAGAGATTTCATTTATATTTCACTTACGGCTGTGTCATCGTGCCCCTTTTAATACCCCTTTCACCCTGATTAAGCTTAACTAAAGTAAAGTTAAGTTTTTTTTTTTCCTAAAAACCAAGTTTGGATTCCTTACCCTATGGGTGAGTAAAGCCTAACCACAGTTAGTTAGTGATAAAAAGTGGGAGTGGACCAATCAAGACAGGCCATTTTATTACATAAAGGTCGGTCCTCATTTATTTACTTTTTAGAAATAAAACAATTGAAAAAAAAATTGCTAAAGGTATTAAAAAAAATTAATGCGTGGAGCAAAATATTGTGCAACATTAAAGAAGGATTTCATTTATATTTAACTTACCGATGTGTCTCGTACGCCTTTTAACACCCCTTTAACCCTGATTAAGCTTAACTAAAGTAAAGTCAAGATTTTTAAAAAAAAACCAAGGTTGGATTGCTCACTCTAGGGGCTAGTAAAGCTTAACCACAATTAGTTAGTGTTAAAAAAGTGGGGAGTGGACCAATGATGACCAGCCATTTCGATTTCCATGCAAACCATCACACCAACCAAGGTAAAAGTAGTTAGTGGAAATTGATTTAGTAAAGGTTGCCTTTTTTATGTTTTAAAATTTGAGGTGTTTGTTTCATGAAAGATCATCCCTACATAATCATCTAAAAATCTGGGGTTTTTTTTGTTTTACTGTTTTTGGAAGATTGTTTTCATACATCCTATTAGAATCATCAACGGGAAACAAAACCACTTATTTTCTACATTGAACTTAGAAAGCCAAATTTAATAGCAGTCATTGAAATCAAATTTAACTAAAAATCTAAAAATCTGTGTTTTTTTTCTTCGTTTTGTTGTTTTTGGGGTCTTCGTTTTCATTCATACCATTAGAAGCGACATCAGGAAACAATCCCATTAGAAGTGACAGCGGGAAACAAACCCACTTCATTTTCATACATCCCATTAAAATCAATAATAATAAATAAATAAATAACCATAATTTCGAGTTCATTCACTCCTCTTGTCTTCTATGTTCTTTAATGGTGACAATCAATATATCATTTCCTATTTTGATGAGTCAATTAAGATTGCAAGGAAAACTGGAATTTAAATTCAAATCTATAAAGCTAATTAAAGGGAGGAGAGAAGGTAACATGTTGTGATACTTTTAGGCTTTGCTACCAAGCGTTCATCGACTTTCCCTGCAGTCCCGATAATGAATGAGGAGCATAGATTGAGAGGTCTGCGATTTCAGATGTCTTGATTGTATAGAAATAGTAGCAATGTCTATTAGCAAGGTATGAAGAGAAGAGGGAGAGTCTCGGTGAAGGTAATGGTGGATTGGAGTCGTGGGTAAATGAGGTGCTTAATATGAGGACGAAACGGTTTCTACCATAGTATAGTTACTTATCACCTAAGAGAAGAGATAATATTAGAGAAATAGTAGGCTAGGAAATAGTAGAGATTTTAGGGTAATTTTACAGAGATATTTTTGAGGTAATGTTATCCACCCTTCTCACATTATAATAATAAAGATAAATGTGAACAAGATATTTTTGCATTTGATATAATACACATGAGGGATATGTTTGTCATTTTGGAAAATATATGTGAAGAATTTTTATTTTATAAAATATATGTAGAGAGGTATATTGCCATTTTTAAAAATACTTATGGAGAGGGTATTTTTATTATTTTGGAAAATAAATGTTAAGATGGGTATTATTATCAATTTGAAGATATATTTAAAGAGTGATATTCTGTCATTTTGGAAAATCTACATGGAGGGGTATTTTTGTTATTTTAAAAATATATGTGAAGATGAGTTTTATTATCATTTTAGAAATACACATGTGTAGAAGGGTATTTTTTTTGTTATTTTGAAAAATAATTGTGGAGAGGAATATTTTGTCATTTTTTAAAATATATGTGAAGAGGGTACCTTATTGTCAATTTAAATATAAATTTGGAGAAGGGTATGTTTATTTTTTTGAAAAATATGGGAAGAGGGGTATTATTATCATTTTAAAAATATATTTCAAGAGTTGTATTTCATCTTTTCAAAAAATACATGTGGAGGGGTATTTTTATTATTTTAAAAAATATATTTGAAAAGCGGTATTTTTGTTATTTTAGAAAATACATGTGAAAAGAGGTATTTTGTCATTTTTTGAAAATACTTGTGGGAGAATGATATTTTATCATTTTTAAGAATATATGTGAAGAAAAATATTATTATCATTATAAAAATATATTTAAAGATTGGTATTTTTGTCATTTCCAAAATATATGTGAATGGGAGGTTTTATTGTCATTTTAAGAAATATATTTGGCGAGGGTATTTATATTTTATAAAATACATGTAACAAAGGATAGATGTGTATTTTTTTATTTTGAAATATAATTAGTGATTTTTTTGTCATTTTGATAAATATATATGAAGAAAAATACATTTTGGTGAAATAGAGTCTTAATTAAAAGTTTCACAAGTGTAAAACTTAAAAGGTCCGGACTTTTGAGGGGAACTTAAAAAAATTTATTTGTTGAATTTTTGCACCCTATGGAACAATAAAGTTTCAGACATTAAGTAAAAGACATGCATGGAACAATAAAAGTTTCGGAACTTTAAAAGTTCAACCATAATAATAGAGCTAATGGAGCTTACACGAAGAAGATAAAAATTAATGTCGAATGAAGTAATAAAATTAATAAATTTTTTTAAGTATTTCAAAATCTTAGAAACATTGTCCAAGTCAAAAGAACATCAAAATTCAAGGTCCATAGAATTTAGTCACAAAGTCCCGGGAACAAAAGAACAATGAACACAAATGTCTCAAGACTTATAAAGGCCTGAAACTGGTTTTTGTGAGACTTGTAAGTGCCCAAAGATTTGATATTCTGACAAAAGAACATTGCCTTTATTATTTTTAGTTAGTGAAAATGTGCTCTTACCTCATTCTTCCACACCATAAATCCTAATTAACACACGAGAAAAAACAATGACAACAATCTCATTTTCTCTTCAATCTTCATTCCCAATGTAGATTCACCTCTCATCTCTACTTTCTCCCATCCAAAAATGATAGGCACCAATGAGAAATCTATCGGTCCTTGAAGCTTGAAAGAAATATCATAAGAGTAGCGGCATGAGCATTGTTGGTGCTTTCACCTGGTATGTACCTAGCCTATCTATTACGATAAAACGATATCAAATCAAATAGGCAACCAAGATTTAACCTTTCAAGCAAAAGGATTTTTGTGCTTTTGCAATGGTGTGTCTGTGGTAAGTTGTTGGCTCAATGACTTTTTCTTATTTTATGGAATTTGTGAGTTTGAAAAGTCGATTTTATCATGATTTTCACAAATTTCATTATGTACTTATTTCCTCAACAACTAGTGCAATGCATAATATTTCATCTTTTGCTATAATGGAATAAAAGATGATTATCACTAAGAGAATGCAAGTCAGAGCACTTTGGAGTTTCATCGATGTTTTTCTTAAAGATTCTAGATAAATTGGGGTTCTTGATTTTCACACTTTTTATTTTGCTACTTTGATCAAGAAGTCGCGTGTTGAATCTTGAGTTATTCAAGTATTTTGAAAATGACTATACTGAATAGAACAATGAGGTTCATTTGAATTCGTCGCTAAGAGCATTGTGCAAGGTGTTGGGATGAGCAATTTAATCATCTCTCAAAATATCTCTGGATGTGAAATGGGCATTAATTATAAGAACTCTATATTTAACAAAGAAACAAGATCATGTGTCATGCCCAAAATCTCACCTAAGAGAATGTGAAACTTTGGCACATGACTTCCTTATCTTACAGTCCTGTTAGAAGTGTATAAGGCATACAACATATGAGTCCTAAAAATTTCATCATTAATTAAAACTAACTGATGTCTCAAATGAATATAAATCAAATCCTTAACTAAATTGAATGTAAATAAAATTTTGCATCATCCATCATGATCCCCAACTAAACAATTTCAACCTAAAAATAATTCCAAATTAAATCAAATAACAATCATATATTTAAAAGACTAATAAACTAAGATCAATAATAGGGATATCAATCAAAATTTCTTTCCTCCTCCGGATCACCTTCGGTTCTTTAATATACTCTTCCTCTATCCACAATTCAGGTGCACAGATGTCGAACCCGAACCAATCGAAAATAACAGTTCAGTTAAGGAATGAAAATCTCAATGAATATGAACTCTTAGCTAATAATATTATAAACATCAATGTAAAATAGATGTTATAGTTTAACATGTCATGTATACATAAATTAGAGTGCAGAAACATATTTCTTTACAAATCTTATTTGTGCTTACTTTTCTTACTTTTTGAGATCTTACTTTGAGTCAGATGACTAGTCTTCTTGGAACTAAGACTTAAAGACATGTATAAAATACTTTTGTAATGAAACTTACTTAGAGCAAGGTAACTAGCATCCTTGTACAACTTAAAGTCAGGTAAGACATGCCCTTGGAAATCTTTCACTTAAAGCTAGGTATGGATATACCCTTGAGAATCTTAACTTAAAGTCGGGTAATGACATACCATTGTATCAAACTTTATGGTTATCCGTACTTATGAGAAAACTCGGTCATGCAATCATATTTGTGTGACATTTACTTGTTGGCATTGTGAGTTTTATCGTGCTTGTGCATACATCATTATCTCAAGTGAAGTGGTTGACCAAGTGATAAAACTCTCGAATAAGTTATACCCAAATTATTAGTCAAGGGCTATCGGAATTCCATCATGGTAGTTCACACTACAATGATAAAGATCCTAAGCAACCAAACCATAATTTAAGGTTCACCTACCTGGACATATATCACACCTGCAATAATCAATATCTGACACCATTCATGGATATTATGGCATATATTGTCAGAGTTGGTAAAATTAAACATACATAATCATGATTATTCACACATTAAGTTATAATGAATCATTCATCATACTTTGGTTTCAAGTAGTAACCCTAAAATCTTCATTTATACAAAAATCCGGAAAATCACTCATTCAAACATACTATCATTCAAACAATCTCTGGCATACATCCCTTCCTTCATATTCAATCACACATACTCTAAAAATCATTCAATTTCTCATTGTTAGATCATACATACTAGAATCACAATAAAGTTTTCTTAATAATCATGGTAATCTTACGTACAAGATGATTTTACAATTAAAAACATACTTTTAACGAGTTATTACTTTGAACTTAGTATTTTTCTTCTTATTAACATTAATGATTATAATAAAATTAATATAGGAGAGCATATTTACCCCTCTTGATCATATCTCTACGATCTCGCACTTGCGAATAACCTTTGATCTTGATCTCAAAGTCATTCTCTTCTCCTTTAATTGAAACCCTAAGTTCTTCTCTTTTTTTTCTTTGTCCAAATCTCTTAGAATGTTTCTCTAACCTTGGACTCACAAAATAATGGGTATTTATAGGTTTTGGAACCCTAGAACCATTAAAAAGTTGGAAATTTGCAATTTTGTGTCCAACCTCCGCTCAAGCGAAGCTAAGCGATCAAAAAACTAAATCGCGGGTGGGTTCTGGTTGTCGCCGCTCAGGTGGAGCCCTTGGGCACTCAGGCGTTCTAGAGCCACTGCTTGGACGACAATCTTGGGTGCTCGGGCTGCCCGACGACATTTTTTTTATATACTTTTTTGTTAGCTTCAATTTCATGCAATTAAATCATAAAAAAAAGCCTAAAAACGAACAAAATATTTGGGTTTCTATAGCATGGGCTCCTTTGATATTGGATCCTCAAGCTCTTTCGTTGAATCAACAAGATGATTCTAAAGCGTTGATCAAGCGAAACACATTATTCTTATTAAGTGGAATGATTTTACATGGTGTACTTAAGTTGAAAGTTTTGATGCTATTCAAGGGAACCTTCAGATAAATGGTAGACAGTGTTACCATTAAAAAATCATGAAGAAAATGTGGGTGCCACTTTCTCAAGTTATTTTGGATTTTTGTTTATGTTACTTTGAAGCTAGATATATTATTGATAGCTTATCAGCACGTGAATCACTCAACATTCAACACTTTATTACTGAAGCAATTATGAGGCTTTAGTTTGCACTTTCAATAATTAGGACATGGTCGATTTTAGAATAAACAAAGAAACACGTCACGGATATTAATAATTGTAGCATATATAATGAGGTCTTTAAGATTTGAAATAAAGAACTAGTCACTATAGTATTGATCCAAAATAAATAGTAAATAAGACTCAATATACATGAGTACTTTTTAATCAAGCCTTTGTATTTTTATTTCCTCATCCCAAAGTATTGCATACTACTAGAAGTGTGCATCATAGAATCATTAGAAGCTACAATCCCTTGATACTAGAGATTCAGCTTGAAAAATGATAATTTTTTAAAATGTGTGAAAAATGCGAAAAAAGGAAAATAGGGAATGTGACATTAGAGTTTGTTACTAAAATTATGAATTAGTGAACTCAAACTGTTATAAATATTTTTTTATTCTTTGGGTAAAAAAAACACTTATGTTTTCAATTATTTGTAAAAACATCATTATTGTAGAGACTCGTATCTATATATGTGCCATTTATGTGTTTAGCATGGACAAATATGTCAATTATATGTTTCATTATGTATTTGATGTTAATTTATGTTATATGGTGTGTTTGAATGAAAAAATAAATGAAGAAATGTGAAAAATCAAGAAAATCTATATAGGGCGTTCGAACACTCATTCGAACGGATCTTCAGGTCGTTCGAACGGACCCCTAGGCATTTTGAACAGGCTAAACAATGGCCTCCTTGTACCCCGCATTCGATGGGCATTTGAAAGGATCCAAGTGTGTTCGAATGGTCATTAACTCCGTTCGAATGACCTTCGCAAAAAATCTTCGAGAAACCCTAATTTTTGGGATCTTTAGGGTTTTTAGACCTCTAACCCTATAAATAGGTTATTATGTGAGGGTTTTTCAAGTGCTCTAAACCTAATTTTGTAAGAGAGAAGAGAAAACCTATGGTTTTTAAAGGGAAGGTTTCTTGGAAAGGAATGAGAGCTTGGAGATCGACTCCAAAGGCCATTTCCCAAGTGATTGATCATAGAGAAACGATCGTGAGGAGTAAGATATACTATCTAGCTAATGATTTACGACTAACAAGCATGTGAGACTACTCTAAGCATAAATTGTCAAGTTTTTCATGCTATAAAGATTAGATTATCAAGATTTGAACAATAAATGGATTTTATGTGTAAAAATTGGTTTCAATGAACATGGATGTGATTTTGTATTGCTTAAGGTTTGACATGATTTCACGTATGGGCTAAAATTTGGAACTATGGTAGGAGTATTTGATGAGTTTACTATGATTTGAATAGTAGCATGAATAGGGAATGATTATGCATGATGAAAAATGGTAGTCTATGCATGAATATAAGTTTGAACAAGCATGTGGGGAATGAATAATGGTGATTGAGGTTTATGAATCGTGTTTACTGAATTGATGAATTGTATTGAAAAATTGATGATTATGAAATTATGGTTAACATGGATGGTGAATGAGTATGGGTGAGAATGGACGATTGGGATTGATGATTATGTATTGGGATAAATATTATTATGATTTGTATTATACTCCATGAGTGATAAAGTATTATATATGATTTCCATGATAAGTTATAAAATATGTGAACATGTATGGTGATTGAAATTCGGAAAGGCCAAGACTTAGAGGATGATCTTTTAACCTAGCTAGATTCTTTACCATCGTGTTATGAGATACTATGATGGGGTTTCGATGGAGAGAGATTAGAATCTAAGGGATAACCTAGATGAAATTTAATCAAGATAGTCAAGCACAAGTTCGCATGCATGGTAAGTATGTAAGTCTTACAAGTACACGTGTCTCACAAGAACATCCATCTTACACGAACATGCATCCCACAAGAACATGCATCTTACAAGCATTGTCAACCATCATACAAACATTGACACACATCTCACAAGAACATGCATCTTACAAGCTTTGTTGAGAATCATACAAGCATTGACACACTACGTGAAAAAGGCAAAAGAAAGACACTTATTAGTCGTAAAAAATTACCACCCAAGAAAGTCCTTAATTAAATGACAGTTATTATACCATAAATCACAGCTTATAACAGTGAGAAATAGGTTGCGCTAACAACGACAGATAATGATCGTCATTTTAGATCGAGATTAAAGTGTTACGGTTAGGTTACAATCACGTCTTCTACGCACTAAATCTCTTTCAGCCTTTTAGTTCTCTTCTATCTCTCTCTCTCGCAGCTCTCTTCAGTGGCTGAAATCTTCCCCTTTCCTCAAAGGGGTAGCTGGATTCTTGTTCTCTTCTATGCATGATTATAGTTCAAAAGGGGTTACGGCTGAAATCTTCCCTTTTCCTTAGCGTTGGCCGAAATCTCAGGTGAGCGGTTCCTTCCCTTTTTAATTTTTCTAATGGTTTTTGTCTATTTCATATTCGGTCTATTTGATAGGTTTTTCTGCATCTTTGTTATCACAATGTTGATATGTATGAAATTTCAGCATTATGTTTTGAAGTTTAAATATTGAAAATTTAGATCTTGTTGTATAAATATCCATTTTCCTCGGTGGCTCCTTGGCACAGTTTGGTATTGTGCTACCGTCTGACACTGTCGTGGTTTGCTGCACCTGCTTCTGCCCCCTATTGCTTTGACTGCCTATAAGTGTCTGTCTTCTCCTTTTACGCTTTCTAAAACAGAAATGTGAAACCAAAATAATATAGGGTTTCCTTGAATCTCTTATCTCTCCTCTTCAGAGTTGTATATGGATATGTTAATCTTTTTTTTTTTCTTGAGTTGGATCTAGGCTGAAGGTACTGGCTCAATCTTTTTTTATTCATGCTCATCGTCGTGCTGAGGTAATTTACTTATCTATTTTCTTTTGCTTTTTTTGGTTAAGATGTAAGATGAATAAATTCTGGATGTTCTTGAATTGTAAAATCTGTTTCTTATTTTAAAAACTTATGGAAATTTCAGATTTTTATATGTTGGGAGTTGATGCTCTTTATTCACTTCTTTAAGCTATACCTTGTAAAATGACTTCAGTTGGAAATCCCAGAGAACAATTCCTAGCCCCAGAAATCTGGCTTTAATCTGATTGTTGGTGCTTGAATGTCATAAAACTATACAAGGAGTACTTTTTATCAGTATTTATTTTCTAATTAAGAATTTGACTAAACTTTTGTTGCTAAAGTTTTTCAAGCAAAATCTTCTTTTGATTTTTCGGAAGTGCAATGAACAATACATAAAATTTTCACCAATGTCATCCTTGACAGTCAAAAAAGAGAAAATCTCATAGACTTTCAAATTTACAAGGCAACAAGGTTAACTGAGATTTAACACTACACTACAAGAAGGAATAATCAATAAGTACCTTAATGGGATGAGTGAACTTCCATGTTGCCAAACACCACACAGAGAGCCATACATGAACCCAATAGATTAGGTTTCACCCTATCATCCATTAAACATGTCTGCACATTCCATTTGAGATCCATTCTAGTTCATCATTTTCTTGATCATGTATCTCTACTTCAATTGTATATTCGAAAAGAGAGTACAATCTATTCTCAGTACCTAGTGAATCTCCAAAAGCCTAAGTGGAGTTATTTTATTCATTTAAAAGGAAGAACCCTATGCGAGACTCTAAGGGTGCGTTTGGATTTATGGAATTGGGGAACCGAATTGTCATATATAGTGTCATATGTTGTAATTCCATGCTCTGATATATGCTGCTCTGTTTTTGTTTTTGTTTTTTCCCAATACAATATTATGAAAGGGACAGAGAGGGGTCATGCTTTGTTTTTATATTTTTGTATTTTTCCTAAAAAAATATCTATGTAATTTGGGCTTAATGGGATAACGCTCAAAAGTCTCCACTTCCTTGATCTGGGGCTATCAAAAATTGTTGTAGGGCTCTCCCAATGAACTAGCCCATCCTTTGTAAATCTGAGGTGGATGTTTTCCTCTCTCGCTCATCCCTGTTTACCAACCCCTCTATTTAATTTTTTTTGTTATTTCTTCTACTATCAGCTCTCTAAATCTGAGAATGACTACTTTTTTTTTTCTTTTCGACAGTTCTCAAGTCCACAACCAAGAACTAGGGATTCCCATTTCAGCAACCCACTTTCAATACTTCTCTTATCAGCGAGTGCTAAAGTACGCTTAGGTGTTGTGTGTCCCGGCTTTGAAGGTGGAATGTTGGGGTCATATTTGTCTAGGAAACCGAAAGAAGTAGAAGTGATAAGAACGTATTGGCTATCTTGGTCTACATCTGCATCTATAGGACTTCCATGCTTCAGACATCAGTGATGATTTAACTAAGAGAAACCTAGAGATCTACTCCCATTTCCCAATTGGAGCTTTAGAGCTTACGCAATGAAAGATAAGATCCCATTAGAGAATGGATGGAGAATTCAAAGATTAGCTCAGAAGAGATGAAAGGAAAGAGATTGAGGAAAGCTTTTTCACGACTATGGAATTCAGACAGTGATTAAGAAAGTTGTGTCATATTTTCGATTTTGATCAAAACACCCTTTGTTTTCAAAATTTCGTTAAGTACACCCGTTACCTGAAGTTCTATTAAGAATAAGAAACTATTGTTGGATCAATATATGTAAAATAACAGTTCAAACCTATTTCACTAGCTAAATGACAATTGGAGGCACAACACTGTACACACATTGCTATATGCCCACTTTTCTAAAACCTTTTTCTTTTCTTGTTTCATCATTGTACAATTTTTTCTAATAAACAGGACTACACGTGCCTTGCACATTCAGGGTCTAACTAGTATCCTTAAAAGCTTTAGTTGAAGAAAGCTGAGAAGGGAACTTCTTATGTTGCTAAGCAGCTAAGATAGTAGGATCTGTATCTATAAACTCAAACTAGCCCAACAAAGAAAGCTAGTTATTAAGAAATAAGAAAAGAGAATATCAAAGCAAACTCCAAGACTGTTTCCTACCCAACTAACTCAAATGAGTCATGCATGAAATTTTCTTACTTGGAAGATCCCAAGGTTCGGATTTATAGATATCGAGTTGCTTGATAAGATCGATAGGTAGAGGTCACTGTTGAATCTTTCTCTTCAGATAGAATCCGACAAGCTCCTCATCTGTTGGATGAAATCGAAAACCAGGTAGCATAACTTCATCCACTTTCTCATCCATACATCTATGTTTAACTAAGCGCACATTACCACTTTGTCACAATTCCTAGATACTTATATTCCTACAGTTCTTTAGTGATCTACTCTTGCAGCCACCCCATGTGCCATTTCTAATAACAATTCGATCAATACTGTCAGTTTCACGAAATCACAAAATAATTAAAAAGAACCCTCAAAGACGTGCCATCAGAACCCTAGAGGTCCCCAAAACCGATACCTTAACTATGAAAAGGTTGTAATTCCCAAGCTAATTCAAAACGAGTTTTGGTCTTTGGTTTTTCTATTTAGAAAATAAAAGAGTTATTGGATTTTGGTTGAGGTATAGAGTATGATGACCAAGCACAAAAAAACATCAACTACATAACAATCGAGCAACACGAGGAGTTCTATTTTCTCATTTTTTCCAGATTTTTAGACAAAAATCTAGCATTAACTCATCACAACTAATATTTCAACATAATTTGATAAACTCTACCTAACTTCCATATGCATGAAAGAAAATTAATATTTCTAAATCAATATATAGAAGGAATTAACTACAAATATTCAAAGGGAAGATAGGTAAAGAAATATCCTGTAGCAGACAACATAACCATGGAATAAAATTCCTATTGGCGCAGCCATGCACCACAATATTCAATAAAAAAAAAATTGGGATAGTCCAGGCCGAGTACTACATTCTCACATGTCTCTAATCATGATGACTCTCCCATGACCCAGCACTAAACTGAGCTAAAAGCCTAAAACCATATAATGATAACGATATGCTATCTAAATAATAAAGACCACCAAGTACAGAATTCCACTCCAAACTACAATATATATGCTTCATCTATAAGATTATTTGCTCTTTAAACGATCATATTGGTTTACTTACTGCTATGTAAGCTTAGCATGTAAAGGATTAAATTGACTATTCAATTTCATTCTATTTTATTGTTAAATGAACTATTCTTAATGTTTGTAGGTACGGCATTCTCTAGCTCTTCCCGAGTCACCCTCAACATCTACACATTGTTTATTAAAGAATTTCAAGGGAAACATTGTTACACTCAGACGGATTAATAGAGATGCAGCACCACATCCTGAACTACATAACATCATAGTAGACGACATTTATGAGCCAAATACAGATATGTCTCAAAAAGAGGGAATACTTAGAGATCTTACACTTGGTGATATTATTACTTGGCTCAAATATTTTGTAAATTTCATTAATTGACTTTTGTCGAGATGCAAAATTTCATTTGACTTTTGTTGAAATGCACAATGTATTGACATGTTAATCGACTAAGTACTTATGATTTGTTGGTTAAATTATATGTGGTTTAATATTTTGATTGATTAAAGAAGAAGTTGGTTTTCGAATGCATTCTATTGTGTATAGAAGAAAGTTGGGATGTGATGTTTTGGATTAAATATTTTAGAAGTGAATTTGTAGGTAAAATTTATTGACAGGTATATTTGAGCGAATACGACATTATTTTTTCCCCAATTTTCTTGAAAAACGACGGGCATCGACTGTCATTTAGATACTTATATAAGTAATAAAAAAAATTAAATGACAAAAAGAACGACTGCTATAGACCATCGTTGATGGAACAAAATAACGGCTGTCCATGATTGTCGTATATCCCGATATATAATCGACGCTCACAGATAGTCGTTTTTGATAAATGACACTAACTTTCTCGATAGCCCACTCGACGGCTAGAAGCAGTCGTATTTTATCAAAAATGACAGTTTTGGGCAATCATTTTTAGCGACTTTTCATGTAGTGACATGCATCTCACAAGCACATGTGTCTTACAAGTACAAGTCCAAGAGTCTCACACGTACATGAGTCTGAACAATTAAAGGTGAAGATATGGTATGCTCAATATTTTCTGCACTCTGATCATGTAAATATGTTATGTATGATAAGTCTAATCAAGTATGCTTGTTATTATATTGTTAGCTAGATTTTATATCCACTGAGCATTTCGTTGCTCAGCCAAACTTTTGATGTCGACAAGTTTAGGTTTCGAGCGTGCTGTTGAACCTTGGGTTAAAGAGGAGTACCAGGAAGAGAGGGAAGGTGACCTCCACGAGAAGGAAATAGACTTAGATTGATATCCGTATTATTGATCTAGGAGATACTTTATTTTGTTCAAGAGTTGTAATAGATATTTTTACCTTGATGATGCTTAGGTTTAAACTTGATATTGAGATCACGAGGGATGATCCAAATTTGTTAGTTTTAAAGTTGGTCACATGCTCATGGGAAATTATTAAATTGCTTATTGATGATCTAATTATTGTTTAAAGAGAAAAAAATTTAGGCTCTCATTTTGGGTATACCTTATATGCTAATAAGTCAAGTATATGCAAGCAGTGTCAAGAGTTCAAGGTCCCATTTGACCAAGGCGCGACAATTATTGTGTAGTCTTATAGTCTTAGCATTAACTTCTCAACTTTTTGTAGATACATTTATGGGATAATGTATCATTAAAAAATAACTAGCAACTATTTGATTTTTTTTAATTGCAATAATTTCATCATTATTAAATGTGGATTATGCGTTCCCATCATTACACATATGAGTGACAATATGTTGGGCTTTGGGTTCATATAAGGGTTCACAATTAACACAAAACTAGATTTGTTCATAAAAGGGTTGAAAATAACAAATCCAAACTCACTAGTCTAACTTGTTCAAAATATATGAAATAATTAGATAAGTAAATTTATTTTTACTTTAATGTACTTATTCAACTTTTAAATTGGTTAGGCATGCAGTTTAGGCCAAGGCTTCTTTATTAGGTTGGGTCTAGGTAGGGTTGTCAAATGGTCAAGCCATGTTAGGGCCTAGATCTTACTAGGCATGACCCTCACTTATAAGGTCGTGTCTCTAGTCCGGTCCTATCCCTCAAAGGGCATGGCTAGGCCCATACCGTACCCTCAAAGAACATAGAGAAAAATAATACAAAAATCCAATTATTAAAAATAATATAAATATTCATGGCCATATCACCAACAAGAATCTTATTTGATTTTATTGATTTTCTTTCAGTTTTATGTATTATAAACATATTTAATTTTGCTCAAATTATGAGGTTAAATATTTAGAGAATTTTTGGCTTTAAGAGATGTCGTGGTCTTTGATCTAATGAAGAAAAAACCAATATGAAGGTTGGATACCATGGATGTTTGAACGATAAAAAACTTATATGAGGATATATTTTCCTAAACAAAGTAAATTAATCATATTCCTAGGAAAAAAAATGTGAGATCACCCCTCTCCATGTAAGACTTAATGTTCAAGGCAACAAAGCAAGTTGATGTTGCACTAATGAGGATTAAAAAAAATAACGATCCACCGGAGAATCTCAATCGAGATTACCAAATGAAACTTACTTTTTTTAGGAAGGGTGATAGATCTTAAGATGACAGCGTTATTTTAGGACAAATGTATTGGGGAATAACTTTAGAAGGATAAAATATAAATAATTATTTTAAATATAGAATCTCATAAATTAAATCATAGTGTTGTAGTGTTTAAGATCTTTATGTTACAATCATTAAACATCGTAGTCAAAGCATTATTCTTTAATCTATCCATTAATCATAATCAACAGATTAAAAAAATCAAATCAATTCAATATATAATAATAGTTAACAATTGATTTATACACCAATCACAGTCAAAATCAAATTTACAAGATATGGTAAACAAATCAAACTTGGTTAAGGGGTAAACAAATCAATTTGGAATTTATAGTTTAGGGCATAAGCCATTTAGTACATAAAATAATTAAGTTTGGTTAGGATATATTGGGTTTGGGGATTAGGGCACAATCATATGAGAAATTGATAAAAAAGACATCAATAAAAACACAAAGATATATTATTCATTGATGAATCCATTCATTTTCATCATCTTCTTGATCATGTATCTCTACTTCAATTGTATATTCGAAAAGAGAGTACAATCTATTCACAATACCTAGTGAATCTCCAAAAGCCTAAGTAGAGTTATTTTATTCATTTAAAAGGAAGAACCCTATGCGAGACTCTAAGGGTGCGTTTGGATTTATGGAATTGGGGAACCGAATTGTCAATTTTATTCCACAATTCTAATTCCATCGTTTGGGTCACATGTGTAATTAAAATTTTCTAATTCCATATGGAATTAAAATATTGATTTCGGGGCAAAATATATGGAATTCAACTCTTTAGTAGGATGTCTTATTTGACAAATCCATGGTGTGTGGAATTGAAAAAAACGCCCGATGGTTTCTTTCTAATCTCTCTTGTTCTCATCGTTCTCACTTCGTTCCCCTCCCCCTTTTAGAGAAAGTCTTTCTTGTCCTCCAATCCTCACTGGAAAAATGCCGCTAAAGAGGCTTTTTTTTCCCCTTCTTCTTCCTCTTTCTCTGTCTCACGGAACCCGAGTCCGCCCTCTATTTTGTCCTCCGACGGGAACCCAGTCCGCCCCTTGTCCTCAAATGGAACCCCTAGTCTGCTTCAATTGTCACACAGTTGCACACAACAAGCAACTTCATTTACGAAAAACCCTTTGCCCCATTATCTATACAGATCACACAATGTCTTCACCACCTCTCTTTACCATCTCTGATCAGGGGTTTGATCCAAATTTGCTCTAAACACCAAAAGGCTCTTTAGGTGGTCTGCCCCATCTTGTTTCAAAAACATTAGAAAAATCAGGCTCCAACATATTTCTTCTATTAGCTATCTGAGTGTCGTGATTAAGCATAACAACTTCTTGGAATATTGTAGCCTTGGTCTCTTTTGACTATCACCCATGAACCATCAGAATCAAACAAGAGTTCAAAAACCATAAACTCAATGGCAAGCACATTGGTCTATACTAACAGGTTAAGAGGATCAAAAAACTAGATGAGAAATACAAATTAAGGATCCTTTTTAGGGATGAGATGTATGACAAAGTGAATGGAGAGACGTTTTCATTCAAACAGTGTAATGGGAATTTAATTCCATCAATTCAGTGCATCCAAATGACTGAATTGTAGACTCTACGGAATTCAATTCTGCATAATTCAATTCTTTGGATCAAATCCAATTCTACATATCCAAATGTTGCCTAAGAGGAAAATAAAATATTAGAGTAAAAGAAGAAGAATGTGAAGAGATCATCATGTTTGCATAATATGAATGATAGACCACTGTTGTGCTCGTAGATTGGCGGGGGAGAGAGATAGAGAGAGAAAGAGGTTTTTTTTTTTTTTTTTTAGGGGTTGATATTATGGCCTTGGTTAAATTCAATAGAGGATGGTATTATAATAATATGACTATGACTTTTTGTTTTGTTTTTTGTACTAAGACATCATTCATTTAAGACTAGAATGTGGCCCGTGAGATGCACGGGGAATTATAAGAATAATATAAGTGATAGGATGAGAAATTCAAATATGCAAAGAAATAAGACTAATTAATCGAAAGGAAAATCAAAGGCACATTAAAAGAATAGAATATGTAAATATATGGTTACTTACTACAAAAAAAACTTAAAACAATATGCATTTTAATAACAAAAACATAACCGAAACACATTCAAATATCTATTAAATTGAAATAGAACCCTGATACATTATGAAAGAAAAAATAAAAGAAAATCATTAATCTATTTTGACAAAACACAAGAAGAGGAATCAAAAAAAATAAAGATGGGCAAATGTAAAAATAAAATAAATCTAACCAAGTACCATTTTAAAGTAACATTGAATATGAGAAAACTCTGTCCACAGTTATTTCTCAAGCTTACTTCATTTCCTCAAATCCATAATTCAATTTAATAAGCATTTACATAAAATAACAAAAAAATTAAGGGATAAAAAGGGGAACATTTTTTTGCTGCATGAAACAAAATATTAATTCAAAGTAAAGAGTGCACTAAAATAAGAAACGAAAAAATGAAGCACTCAAAAAAGCAATATAAAACAAAGGAAATAGGGAGTGCCCATTTGTAACCCTTATACAATATCGGGCCAACCATCCAATAGTCGTTAGTACATTAGTTATCAAAAATTAAAAGAAAAGTTATTTTATCATACGCACAGTTCGAGGGGTTCAGTTCTATCCCAAAGATATGCCATGATGCTACAAAGGCTTTGCTGCCAACCACATGTAATGTAAAGTGTTCATAATACCAACAAATCTCCGTGCTAGCCGTTGATGCTCAGCCCAACCAAGCAACCTAAGTGGTAAACATGTTGACTGTCATAGTTCACGTACCAAAACACAACTGCATTGCATGCTTATTCTCCAACCCACTTACTCTTTAACATATTCAAACCATTGCATCCATTCACACAGAATTGTAGCGTTAATAAAGATAGAACTTTCATCCGTGATTGGACCATACATTGAAATTAAAACGGGGTGATGATACCATGAATGTGATCAAATCCACTATTAGGGCATGGCACAACGGATGCACCGACAAAATTAGAAGATGAGGGAGGGTCCATTGTTGGTCGCTCCAAAGGTTTTTTTTTTTTTTCTTTTTTTTGGTAGGACTAATTTGTTAACTAACTATGTCAGGGGTTAGGACTGTCAGCAGGGTTAGAACTCAACACATGGTGGGCATCAACAGCCACACCAAGGACTCGAACACGAGTCTTCCCTCCCCAAATGGGAGATACACTACCACTGGGCCAAACCCATGGTGTGTGCTCCAAAGGTTATCAAATGAAAAAGTGATGGAAAACTATGAGTTCGTTTAGAGAGGAGAATGGAGAGGAGAGGATAAGTGAGGGAGATATGGGTATTTACAAGAGGAGGCGATTTGTTAAATTAGGGTGTGACGTTTCGGAATGCATGCTTAGCTCTCAATGGAATCTAGAGGTGAAATTGTTCACTTGGTGCCGTTTACTAACAATTGTGAAGAAGATGAAAACGGAAAAGAAAATATATGAAATGAAACGGGTTGAAGAGATGTGTCCCATCCTAACCCCCAAAAATTGAAGAGTTACATTTCCACCCCTTAAGAAACGGAGAGTTGCGTCCGTAGGAAATATATATAAAAGAAAACTAATTAAGAAAAAAAAACTTTAAATCTCCTTAATATCGAAAACGTCGCCACCAAAGAGCAAGCGTTGGTTTTGATAAAAAGATTGAATGAGAGGAGAAGTTACAGAGGAAGAGGAAAGAAGCGTGGCTGAGACGTTCCACTGAACAGGTGTGTCTTCCCTAAAATTACTCTGAGACTCTAAAAACTGGAACAAAACATCCTAATAACACTCCCAGTCTGCCACGTGGACCTCCCATCCCCGGCTTTCATTAGTAGTAATTAGTAGCTAGATTAGTAAATTGTTATGCATATCAACTACCACATCCTAAGGTATTCAAACCAAGTCCAATACACTCCTGCCAGGCTACCACTAGAGAACCTAGAGAGATAGAGTTTTTTTAGGAGTTGGTATTACCATAACCTCTGTTAGATTCAATAGAGGAGGATACGATAATAATGTTACTATTAAAAAGATAGACCTTTTTAAGTTTCAATTTAATCAATTATTACTAAACTAATTTTCTGAGTGGGTTGATACAGACACTATTTTAAAACTTTATAAAAAAATAGAGAGGTGTGTTATTATTACTTATATATATATATTCTTTGTAATCATATAGTATATAAGGAGGGCCTAGACGGGTTTTGCAAAGTGATGCCCTAGTTTGTTCCTCTAGGTAAGAGGGCCTTAGAAATTAAGGCCTAACCCAATAGTCGAGCCTTTTGAAAAGAAGTCCTCCATTTAGAGGAACTCAAAGGGCCAAGTTGGGCCATGCCCCCTCACCAGAGGGCTGTTTTGAAAACCCTAAGTTTGAGTCAACCCAACTGGCTTTTCACAGGTTTGGTTTGAGGTTTTTGAACTCGGTGGTCAAGTTTGAGGTTTGGTTTTATCAACTCATTTACAATTGGACTCAATTTCCGGTTTGCGCTCTATGGGATGAATAGATCATACTTTTGTAAGTTCAAAAGTTTTTGTAATTCATTTTGTTTTAAAATTTCATTATGATTAGGTGGGTGGAATTCAGGTTAAGAGCCCAGTTTGGGACTGTTTATAAATTGAATTTGGTTGAGGGAATTTTTATTAGCTAGCTGGATTCTATTGAGGGAATTTTACTTGACTCAATTCAACATACTGCCAACCCTAGGTTTGTTTATGTTTTTTCAACACGCTTTTATAGGTGAGTTTGCTAATAGGAATCCTTACCCAACGTGACCCAACTCGTTGCCACCTATTATAGTGAAAATTATTTAACAAATGATACTTAATAGAGGCTTAAAGTTGTTATTATATGAAAATTTTAAGAGTTGTTAGTTACTTTCGAATGAAACTTTTAAAAAGGGGGTGTATTTACAAAAAGTTTAAAAGTCAATGGGGGGGGGGGGGGAGATTATAAAATCACAAATTAAGTAATTCTAATAAATATGACGAGGGTAAATCCGGGGCCTGGTGACATGGTCCAAAAAATATGTATGATTGGAGTGGCACGCATGAGGGACTCACATTGATTTTTTATTCCGAACTTTTGTTTGTCTGTTCAAAAACATATCAAATGTCATAACAACGAAGTAGCTAGGGGTAAGAGAACCTCCTATTGGCCATTTCATTGAGGGGGAAGGCTGACTTGATCCCGGATCACCCTCATAAGATGACACATGTAGTTGAAGAAAACTGTATGTGTAACGACCCAAAATCCCCCCTAAGAGTTTGGTGGGACTTTAGACATTACTATTATAACCTATCGAACCATCCTGCAATGTGCAAGGCATTCTATAGTGGAAACGAAATAAATGCGGAGGGGAAACCATACGAAAACATGAACTCAATTTTTCTTTCTATACATACGACTAAATTCCAAGTTTGTACATACATGACAAAGTAAAGGTGGACATGCCCACCTATCAAAATACAAAATGGAACCTCACTATCTCTCCACTCAGCAGTAGTCTAGATAGGGTCACCTATCTAGGTCTCTATCCTCCTGTGTCTGCATAAGGATAGGTGGATCCCTTTGTTCCTCGTATTCTTCTTTAACCCATCGCTTCGGGTTGGGGATGTCGAACTGACCTGCCGACATAACATGTACGACTGAGAATGGAATACTCAGTGTCTACAAACCACTAAACAATATGTCGTAGTATCACATGATTTCATATAGACAGTTCATAGTTCATAGAATACACATGCACTGAAATACATACGGAAAAATCACTTTTTAAATACATGTGTGAGATACTTTGCAAAACACAAACTCTTTTCACATATCATTTTCACATGGCCTTTTTACACGTATCTTTTGCATGTATCTTTTGGTGGGAGGGTACACTTGCACAAGACTAATGCATACTCTACAAGGAGTAGAGTCCATTAGCCTACACTTGCACTTAACTAATGCCTACCCTATAAGGAGTAGAGTCCATTAGTTTCCTCTCACATACACATGAGTCCATGGGTTTTAAACATATCTTTTATACGTATCTTCTTATGGGAGACTACACTTGCACATAACTACTGCCTACCCTACAAGGAGTAGAGTCCATTAGCGTACACTTGCACTTGACTAATGCCTACCCTACAAGAAGTAGAGTCCATTAGTACTAATGCTTACCCTACAAGGAGTAGAGTCCATTAGCTTTATCCCACATACACGTGCACATGAATCATTAACTTCTCTTATTTGTACCTTTACATTTTATTTCTCTTTGGGGCTGAATGACTAATGCCCACCCTACAAGGAGTGGAGTCCACTAGCATCCTCCCATCTTTGCACATATAATTTCTCACTTGCTTTACACATACATATATGACAAAATTCGATCATACAATACACGTGTGTTTAATCACTTGTGAGTACAAAAATAAACACTTTACATTTATCCCAAAATTCACATTTTTATCCTTAGCAATAGCCCATATACACTTGGTCACATAATTCCATTTTATAGAAACATGTATATTTTTCCTCTTGGATTTTCCTCAAAACTTATGCATTTTTAACATGCTTTTCATCTTTGCATAATAATATACAATTTCTATTCTTTAGTCTAGGGCATGAAAGCATCACAATATAGTTCACATCAATATTCCTACTTTTATCTTGATTAAAATATGGTTTATAACAACTAGCTAGTGAAGTGTTCATCTTTGAATCATAATATATCCTTTTCATTATTTATTCTAAGGCATAGAAGCATCACAATATAGTTCACATCACAAATCACATGTTTTCATCTTGATTTACCATATGGTTTATGACAAATTATGTAGTGAAGTATAGTTACCTTAGGGGATAAAAATCCCTTTGATCCAAGGCTTGAAAAAGCTTGAGGAAGCTTGTAGAAGATGAACCCAAGCTTGAGGATGGAGATCCAAGCTCCAATGGTGCGTGGTAGCGAGATCCAAGCTTGTGGAAGATCCCCAAACCTTGATTTAGCTCTACTTGATCTTCAATACAAAACCCTTCTTTTGGAACCCTAGATTTCTTCCCCTTTTTCTCCCAAATCCCTTCTAGATCTTCCTCTTCTTCTAATAACTCCCTTTAGGTTTAGGGTAAACCAAAAACCCCCAAATTATCCCCTATTTATAGGCCAAGGGGTGAAAACCCCAAAATCACGCATTTAGAAAAGTTGATTCGTGACTTACGATCGTTCGTAGCAATTTACGATCGTTCGTAGCGATCTACGATCGTTCGTAGGCTTTCTACGATCGATCGTAGGTTGGACAATGGGTTTATAGCATTTCTGAGGCCTTACAATCGATCATAGCAACTCTACGATCGTTCGTAGCGTCGCTACGATTCATTCGTAGATCGTGTACGAACGATCGTACCTGGGACAGAAAATTTCCAGATTTTTAGACTTTCGTATTTCGGCCATAACTTTTGACTCGTTAGTCCAATTTTGACGATTCAACTTGCGTTGGATTTATCATTCGAAGAGGAACAACTTTTATGTTTTACAAAAACTCGAATTTTGCTTTCTTCATGGACGAATTTGCCCCTAAAGCTAACTGGTCTGCAATGGGCTTCGACAGCCCAGATTTGCAGCAGATCCGGTTTTGGAAATCCATCTTTTAACTCATCCCCAACTCAAATTTTAGGAAAATGGTAAACATGAACCTCAAAGAGGGTTCCAATACCTTTCCAAAAACTCAAGAATCACTTGATCCCGAGCAATGACGCCTAAACCAAGGCTTCTTAAAATTAAGGGTAATGCTAAGGCATATCCCTTGTTGACACTTAGAACGTTTCGAGTGCTTCACACTTTTCTCCCATGGGTACAACACCCTACTCACATCTCATAACTTGTTCCCCTTAGGTTTATAACCCACTTAGGTGATCATCTAACTCACACCAATATGCATGAGAGGCCTTGGCCACTTTATGCCTCGCGCACGACGTACAACCCATGCATTAGCACTTAGAGTATTTATACCATTGCTTTCTCCCACATAGAGTATACTTATACTCTCATTTTTGAGACTCAACACACTCACCTAAAACCCTTCACTTGACTCACTTCGTGCCTAGAACGCAGTGGAAGGCTTTAGACCCTTACACTCATCATATAAGGGCATTATTTACTGACACTGTTCATCGTGAAGTGAACTCGGTTCCAAGGTTCTACATCCCCCCCCCCCTTATAGGAATTTCGCCCTCGAAATTAGAATGATACTCACTCAAGCGGGAATACTTGTCCCACATTTCTCTTAATTAGTAATCCATCAAAATTTACATATAACTTTCTGTACGTAGTATGTCATAAACTCATGCAACACATCACAATTAGGTCAAGCATTGCATAGTAGCACCCATATAATATAGTAGCATGTTCTTACACACATAGCAACATATCACATAGCATTGAATATTCACACTTAACTATATGAAATGTGCATACCTGGCACGACACCCTCAGGTACATGTGTACCTTGCTCGGTTAAGGCAAAGACCCTGCCCTAATTCGCCTAACGAGGCGGCTGAGTGGGTCGTGGGGGCCTCATGACCTGAGTAGATCCCTGCTGAGGCTCCTGCCTAACCAGGAGTCTGCTTTCTCTAGTCTGGACTGTTTGAGGTGGTCATCCTGGACAATCCCTAATCCCGTGTCCCGGAAGACCACAGTGGAAGCACCCGCCTACCAACTTTTGACATTCTCCGGTATTCTTCCCCCCGCAATGCCTACAAGGTTCTTGCCCTGAAGTGAAAGAAATGGATTGCACAGGCCAAGTCACCTGTGGAGGAGTAGAGCGAGGAACCTATGGTGCAAATGAAGGCCTCTGTACCGGTGCAGACATAGTAGTCTGGTATGGGGCAGGTCTGATCGTTCTCTCTGGTGGTACTGGCCCACTGTACTGGCCTCGAACCATGCCTCTCACTAGGCCACTATCATTCCTCAGGAGAGACTCCTCAAAATGTTTCTCAGCGATTTTTGCCTTACCCACAATTTCCTTCCAGGTCTCCACTTGTAGTATAGCAACTCGCTCCTGAATGGAAGGTCTCAAGCCACCTTCAAATTTTCTGACTCGCATACTCTCGGATGCGACTAGATGTGGAGCAAACCTTGAGAGTTCGACGAACTTGGCCTCATACTCGACCATGCTCATCTCTCCATGTTCCAAGAACATGAACTCTCTCTCCTTCTGTTCCTTCACGAACTTTGGGAAATACTGCTCGTAAAAAGCGTCTAGGAACTCTTCCTATGTCCATGGTGTCCCTGCCTTGGCGGCATCCCTCTGCCTCAGTGCAGACCTCCACCAATGTTCGGCTTCACCTTCCATCACGAAGGAAGCCCATTCAACTCTGTGCTCGTTTGTGCAGCGAAGAACTCGGAAGGTCTTCTCCAACTGCATAACCCAAGCCTCTGCGACCATGGGGTCAGTAGTCCCATAGAAAGTAGGAGGCTTCAATCTCCGAAACGCCTCAAGTCCTACTGTGTGATGCACTGGAGGAGGTGCAGGTGCAGGCATAGTAGCAACAGGAGTATCAATCCTGTCTGCAAGCCTAGTCATAGCCGGTGCCATAGCCCCAAGGATCTGAGTCAAGTCCTGCTGCTCATCTCCCATGGGAATGTCTCTTCCATTTCCCCGAGTCCGAGACCCTCTACCTCGGATGCCACGCCTCATGATCAAATCCTAAGGACAATAACGAGGCGTGAGTCTAACGGAAAACTGAACTCTTTGAACATAGCGATTTCAACGAGCATATCTTACCTATATAAGCGTATCGTACACAATCAAAATATACTTTTAATAGTGCAATCCTATGCCTTAGTTCCTAGCGAAGCTAACTTCTCACCTTTGGTTTTGGTATTAAGCAACTACATACTTAAGACATTAACCAGCTTAAGACTAAGACAATTGATTGGTTCATACACTTGAATTCTTTAATCCAATTCCTTTGAAACTTGAAACCTGTATGATCCAAGATCTATATGATGCATATGAGATGTACATGATGCTTATTGTAAAGTCAAAGTGTCGTTGGCAAAATTCCGAGCCTAAAATGTTGTATATAGGTCATAGAAGGTCTCATCCGGTTTGAAGACAATGTGAAGAAGAAGCCGTGAAGAAACAGTGAAGAATCTTGAAACTACATCACTAAGCTTGGCTCAAAAAGTAAGTTTTGAAAGAGAGACCTAGATGACCTTAGGTTACCTCATGAAATTGTCCCATTTATCATAAAAGTTTAACTAAAAATCACTAGAAGTTTAGGGGATTGCATTTAAGGATAAAAGGAGAAAAACATTGAATTTTTGCACCCCTGGGTCGACCCAGACCGTTTTGGGTCGACCCTGAATAGGCCCTATTTTGTATGGTAAATTTGGGCAAAGAGTTGAAAATTCATGGGTCGACCCATGAGGATCATCCGGTCGACCGAAGTGTACACTTTGGTCGACCGAACCATCCCCTTGGGTCGACCCTAGTATAGGATTTCAGATGATATGGTTTGTTGCTATAGTGGGTCGACCGAGGGATCCCCCGGGGTCGACCGAGGGATCCCCGAGGTCGACTTAGATATGAAAAAACTTACTAAAATTAATTTTTAGCAGCTTCTAAACCTCTAATATTTTCCTATATATATTGGCTTTCTCCCAATCCGTGGGGGACATTGATTGGAGACTTTTTAGAGCACTTTGTGCCTATTTTGAGTTTATGAAAACTCTTGGATTTACTGATCTTCATTTCCATTAGATGGCCTCTAGGTTGTGCAAGGTTTACAAGCATACTTTCTCAAACTTGCATTAGATGATCATTAATCATTAAGAGATCACCCTAGGGCTTCCACAAACCCTAAACCTAAACCCACTGTATGCTCTTTTGTGAGCGCTGGTTAGCCTGAGCTAAAGCCGTCAAGGACGGAGATCGGTCTTCGGAGACCACGGTTGATCACTTTGAGTAAGAGTGGCCGGTGAGAAACCGGAGCTGCTGTTGCAGGGATCGAACGTGCTGTGTTTGTGGTTTGCAAGTCGAGGAATCGATACCGAGGAACGGTGTGTCGTGTCCGGTTGGGTAAGATTCGAGTCTTGTATTATTCAAATCTTCTCATAGTGAATTTTGTGCTGGACTAGGTCCCATGGTTTTTCCCGGAAGGTTTTTCCCGGAAGGGTTTTCCACGTAAAAATCTTGTGTGTTCAAGTGAGATTGATTAAAATTAAAATTGGTAGAGAAAATTGAAGTAGACCTATTCACCTCCCTTTAGGTCTAAGAGTGCATTGAAATAAGGAATTTCAATTGGCATCAGAGCGTTTTACTCATAAGGTTAAATCCCTTAAGTGTGATCTTGTGTCTATCATTAAGTCAATGACTACTTTAAGAGATGGTGGATCTATCTCTCGTCCTCCACTGTTTGATGGGAACAATTATGTATATTGAAAAGCTCGAATGAGAGCATTTCTCAAATCCATGGACAAGAGAATCTGGATGTCCATTCAGGATGGATGGACTCCACCGGTGAATATTCTAGGTGATGTGATTCTCACTAAAAGCACCAAGGATTAGAGCAAAGAAGAGCTTGAGACAAGTGGTTGGAACACGAAAGGTCTCAATGCCATCTTTACTGCAGTCATTGTTGAAGAATTCAGACGAATCTCTTCATGTGAAACAGCAAAGGAGGCATGGGATATTCTGGAAATGACTCATGAAGGTACAACCACTGTCAAGATCTCTAAGCTTCAAATTCTCACCAAAAAATTTGAACATCTGAAAATGGAGGACAATGACACATTTGATGAATTCTATGCTAAACTAAGTGACATTGTCAACTCCAATTTCAACCTGGGTGAGAAAATCGGTGAATCCAAGATTGTCAGAAAAATCCTTAGATCTCTACCCGAAAGGTTTCAATCTAAGGTCACTGTCATCAAGGAGAGCAAGAACGTTGATGCTCTCAAGATTGAGGAATGAGTCGGATCACTCCAAACCTACAAACTCAATCTTCGACCATCCAAGAAAAACAATTATGTAGCCTTGAAAACTGTCAAGGAGACCTTGGATGAGGATGACAGTGATGCTGAGTTGGGAGAGAAGGAATTGGCTCTATTTGTTAAAAGATTTCAAAAATATTTGAAAACAAATAGAAGGTTCAAGCCTAAACCAGGAGGAAAACCTCTTGAAAAGCCAAAGTCAAAACCTTAGGATAACAAGAAAGTCCCGAAAGGAACTGACAAGAAATCTCGTGGTATTCAATGCTATGAATGAAAAGGCTACGGCCATATTTCACTTGATTGTCCTAACAAAAAGAAGACTAAGGGAAGGTGATGAATGCCACATGGGATGATAGTGATTCTGATGAAGAACAATCTGAAAGCTCTACCTCAAGTGAGGAATCTGAAAATCACATGGCTTTCACTGTCACCCTATTAGAGATAGACCATCCCCCCACTACTCATGAAGAGAAGAGTGATGAAGATCGAGTAAGTGAGTCTAGTGAAGATCAGGATCAGAGTCAAATTGTCTCTGAGTCTGATGAAGATATGGACAAAGCCTATGAAAGGTTGTTTTCTGAAAGCCTTAAGCTGAAGAAAGCTAAGATCTCTTTGAACAAGCAAATTAAATTTATCCAACAAGAAAGAGACTCTTGGAAACTAGAAGCAGAATGAAAGAATGCTCTAGTATCTCAGCTTGAAAGTGAAAAGGTTGAACTGGTGTCCAAACTAGAATACCTTGAAGAAGAAAATGCCTCGTTATCCAAATGGATCAAGGTTCTAGAAACTGAGGAAGATAACTCCATGAGTGTATCTGAAGAGTCAAAGACTCGAATTTCAGAATTGGAATCTGAAAGAAATAACCTGATTGAAAAAGTTAGATTTCTAGAAAAGGAATTTCTTGATATTTGAAAAGTTAAGGATGGGCTAGCTAAGAAAGTAACTGAACTCGAAAAAGAAGCTAGACTCCTTAGCAACACTCAAATCTTGGATAAACTGGCTAGCATGCAGCGCTCAACAGTAAACATGTCCGACATAGGACATCCAAACAGACCATCGGTCCTTTGAATGTCAGAACAATGTCTACTACAACATTTGAGCCAATACATGAAAAATCCAAGATTTGTGAGTTTTAACTCCTTAGGATCAACATCCAGGATGCCAAACTCTTAATTGTACCAAACTTTTGTCACTTTTGGACAAGGTAAAAATTCAACTGAAATTGAGAGAACAAAAGTTTAGTCCAAGGTTAACAGATCTCCTACTTCCAGGTTCATTTCCACTTGTCACCATTGTGGAGTGAAGGGTCACATCTGACCTAACTGCAATGCCTTTAGGAGAAATCCGCGAAATGTTCTTGGAATCAAACACAGCATCAAGGGAATCTCCAAAGGCAAATTCAAGCCTTAATAGAAAAGTCTAGGAGTTTGAGTAAAGAAGTGATGAAAATTGCTCAACTCTCTAGTATACAATATGGTCGTGACACTTCTTATGCTCATCATGAAAAAGGTAATAGGATGGACCAAAATGCAAGGTTCACCCAGAAAAGAAGGAAGAACAGGAGATCTAACAAAAGGAGGTCATGCCTACAAATGAAGTGAACAAAGACAATAGGGTTCCCCAAAAGTTTAAGTTCATTTATGTGAGAAAGGATGATCTAAAATGCCTTGTCATCCACACCACTTTGAAAGCCCAAAATTCTGATATGTGGTATTTCGATAGTGGATGCTCCAGGCACATGATTGGTAACAAGTCCCTCTTTACTCATCTTGAGAAATGCTCAGATGGGACTGTTACTTTTGGTGATGGAAGCAAATCCTTTGTGAAAGGAAAAGGTGTCATCCAAGCACCAGGCATTCCTAAACTAAAGGATGTTTTGTTTGTAGAAGGACTGAAAGCTAATCTAATTAGCATAAGTCAATTGTGCAATGATCACCATGCTGTCCACTTTACCAACAACAAGTGCTCTGTTATGGATGACAAATGTGTGTGTGTGTTGGAAGGATCAAGAACCACTGACAATTGTTATGGTTTAATTCCTAGTGTTGGTTCTTTTCAAATGTGCAATAGGGCTAAAGTTGAAGAAGTTGAACTGTGGCATAGGAGGCTAGTGATCGTCAATTAAATAAACCTCGTAGTAGCTACAATTCCGTAGAATAGTGACTAGCATGGGGTGTCGAACCACAGAAGATTGCGTTGGTTTGATTGCTTTTATCTCAAGATTGATTGTGAGTCAAGAAGTAACAATTTGATTGATTGATTTTTAACCTAAGAGTGGAAATTAAACTAACAATTTCTATTTTAACTAATTAAACTAAGAGTTTTTGGTGATGAGAGAAGATTTAGGGTGTTTGAATCCACCACGAGCTTCATAACTGGTCCCTAATGCATTTATTCAAGTCCATCACAATATAAGCAATAGGGATGAGAGTGACTACAAGACTCCACTCATCCATCTAGAATGATTCAAGGGATTAGAATTTAGGCATATCCTATCTTTTGTTAGCACGAGTTATACACACTAAACTAGGGTTGTGAAATCACTCATCTTCCCTTAGCATAAAATATCCTACGATTTAATTCCTCAACAGTAAAAACCATTGCATAAAATCCACATCAATAATCACTAAAAATTAAGATGGATGATTTCAATTTCAATATAATAAAACCTAAGACAAGGATAGAATCACACTAAAATCGAATATGATCAATAAACTCTGGTTACGAATAACCCTCTTATTATGCAATCATTGTTTATAAGTGAATAAACTAAAATAAAATACAAAGAGACACAGTTACTTGGCTAGGGTTTCATCTAAACCCTAGAAAAAAAAATTAGTTCATGTTGAGAGTAAAGGACACCGCTTTTGATGAAGAACGCGAGAAATTCATCTTCCAACCTTCAAAGATCTCCAGAGCCTTCTCTTTTTCAATTCTCCAAATTCCGAATCTTTTGCATGGAATGAGGCTTTTCTTTTTATAGAGAAAGAGTCTCAATCAATTGTAGCTTTAGAAACATCCAAAACATACCAAAAAATCCAATTTTCAAACTTTCTAACATCACCAAAACGGCGTCCGCCGATCGATCGGCCAAGAGGCGCCGATCGATCGGTGGTTACAGAGCTCCACAACGGCGTCCACCAATCGATCAGCCAAAATGGCCCTGATCGATCGGTGGTTATAGAATTTGTACAAACTTCCTTAACAAAAGTTGTAGAGCTTTCCGAGCCGGTCATTTTGATATATTATGGGACTAAATCGAAGCTACGGTTAAGGAGTTATGTCCCAAACACCAAATAAGGGTCGTTTTGCATTTCCAACTTCTCTTTAGATCGGATATTTGCTCGGTAGCGATTCCCAAGAGACTTTAAAGCTTATAAGTGATCACTTTTATCTTCTTTTCCTTGCATGAACCTGAAAACACTAAACACACCCAAGTGAAATATCGTAATGGATAAATGAGCTCAAAGGGATTAACAAGTGCAGTTTAAGATGCGTAAATGTGTAACAATTAGCACCGATCAGCTAGGTCACATGAATTTCAAAGACCTAAGCAAACTCTCAAAACATGAGCATGTGAGAGGTGTGCCAAAGCTAGGGAAGCCCTCTACTGCTATGTGTGGGCCATGTCAAATTGGCAAACAAATTAAAAGCCCACACAAGAAGGCTTCAGATATCGCTATCTCACACCCACTAGAACTAATACACATGGATCTTATGGGTCCAACTCGAACTGAAAGTCTAGGAGGAAAACAATATATCCTAGTGATGGTTGATGATTTCTCGAGGATGTCATGGGTGGCATTCATAAGAGAGAAGTCGGATGCATTTGAGAACTTCAAGAACATTTGCTTAAGAGTGCAAAATGAAAAAGGGTGCCCTATCACTCGTATTCGAAGTGATCATGGAAAGGAGTTTGAAAACTCCAAGTACAATGAATTTTGTGATGAAGCGGGCATCAAGCATGAATTTTCAGCACCAATAACACCTTAGCAAAATGGTGTGGTGGAAAGAAAGAACAGGGTGCTTCAAGAGATGGTTAGGGTGATGCTTCACAGCAACAACCTAGCTGCTCATTTTTGGACTGAAGCAGTTAGCACTACATGCTATACTGTTAATAGAGTCTACACTAGGCCCGGAACTAGGAAGATACCCTATGAGCTATGGTACAATAAGAAACCCAATGTCAAGTACTTTCGAGTATTCAGAAGTAAGGGCTATATCCTTAGGGATAGAGAGCAATTGGGTAAATTTGATTCCCGGAGTGATGAATGGATTTTTCATGGATATTCCACAATTAGTAGGGCTTATCGAGTGTACAACTTAAGAACCTCTACTATTATGGAGTCCATAAATGTGGTGGTTGATGACTCAATATCTGATTCCTTGCAATTAGAAGATGACAATGCTGATGAAGGTGTGAAAATTCCAATATCTAAATCAGAAGATGAATCACCTCCAAAGTCACCTCCTAAAAAACCTACACATCCCAGGGTTATGAGGCCTCACTCCTCAACTGAAATTATTGGAAACCTTGAAAGTGGAGTGAGAACTCGAAAACAAGTTGAAAATGAAGTTAGTCACTTTTGTTACACTTTTACATTTGAACCTCACTGATGAAAACTGGATAAATACCATGCAAAAAGAGCTCAATCAGTTTACAAGGAATGATGTATGGTTTTTAGTTCCTAGGCCTAAAAATACAAATGTTATTGGTACTAAATGGATTTTCAAGAACAAATCTGATGAACATGGTACTATTGTAAGAAACAAGGCTAGGTTACTTGCACAGGGATATACTTAGATTGAGGGCATTGATTTCGATGAAACATTTGCTCCTGTTGCCCGACTGGAGTCTATCAGGATCTTGCTTGCTGTTGCATGCCATCTCAAATTCAAACTTTTTCAGATGGATGTCAAGAGTGCCTTCCTGAATGGTATTCTTCAGGAGGAAGTCTATGTAGAACAACCAAAAGGGTTTGAGGACCCTAGTCATCCTGATCAGGTTTACCGATTAAAAATGGCTCTCTATGCTTTGAAACAAGCTCCCAGAGCTTGGTATGAGAGACTAACTACATACCTCTTAGAAAAGAGATTTTTGAGAGGGGGAGTAGACAGAACCCTATTCATTAAAAACATCAAGGATGATATGGTTATTGCTCAGATATATGTTGATGATATTGTCTTTGGTTCCACATCAGACTCACATGCACACTCCTTCGCTGAACAAATGAAGAATGAATTTGAGATGGGCATGGTTGGTGAGCTGAATTTCTTTCTTGGTCTGCAGGTAAAACAAATGAGCAATGAGATTTCTGTGCCCCAAACTAAATATGCCAAAGACCTTGTAAAGAAATTTGGCATGAGCTCAGCTAAACATGCTCACACTCCTATAAGCACCACCACCAAATTCAGCAAAGATATTTCAGGCAAAAATGTCGATCAAACCACATATCGAAGTATGATTGGCAGTCTGCTTTACCTCACTGCCAGTCGTCCTGACATTGCCTTTAGTGTCGGAGCTTGTGCTCGCTATCAAGCAAGCCCCAAAGAGTCACACGTACTTGTTGTTAAACGAATTATTCGATATGTAAGTGGAACTCTCTCTTTTGCCCTCTGGTATCCCTTTGTTACTAATGCCATGGTTGTTGGATATTCCAATGCCAACTGGGCCAAAAATGCTGATGATAGGATAAGCACCTCTGGAGGATGCTTTTATGTTGGAAACTGTTTGGTTGCTTGGCTTAGCAATAAACAGAATTCCATCTCTTTGTCTATTGCCAAGGTTGAGTACATTGCAGCTGGCAGTTGTTGCACTCAACTTCTGTGGATGAAACAGATGTTGCAGGACTACGGGATAGAACAGGGCACCATGATTGTGTATTGTGACAACACAAGTGCCATCAACATCTCCAAAAATCCCGTGCAACACTCTCGCACCAAACACATAGACATTAGACACCACTTCATTCAAGAGCCTGTTGAGCAAAATGTCATCACATTAGAATATGTGCAAACTGATACTCAACTTGCAGATCTCCTAACCAAACCTCTAGACTCCCTTAGGTTTGAGTTTCTCAGGAAATCCATCAGTGTGTGCAGTATTGAGTGATTGAGTATTTTTTGATAGACTAGGCAATCTCATATCCATATCTCTTCCTATTTTTATTCCTCCGGTGTATATTATCAGTTTTTGCTTATTGTTGTTCTTTGTTGTTTATCTTATTTCAAAAATACAAAAACATCAAAAAATTCAGAAAAACTCCAAAAAGATTTTAGTTTTCTTTTAGGCATATTTAAAAAAAAAAAGAAAAAAGAAAAAAAAAGGGGTTTATTGGATTGTGATGTGCATGGCTGAATTTTTCTGGTGCTCATAATGCTTGTTCAAGATGCATATTTGCTCGTATTGAGTTCATGAGGATATCATAACTATCAAAATGTTTTAGGGACGTGCACATAGACTATCTTGCTAAATACAATTAGAAATATGGCAAATACTGTTGCATTATCACCTGCACTTGCACTCTGGCTATCATCTGTAGAAGGTACATATCCCTATGAACAGGCAATGATATTAGTCATGATGGTTCTTCGAAGTGATAAAATCTGATTTGATCATGAAGGTACATCCCTCAAAATGTGCCCCAGTTTAAATGTTTTATGCAATGGAAAGGGCTACCTCTGGGATAGTGTGAAAGCCACTATTGGATGCAAATAGTATGAAATGGCTACCTAAGAGGACAGTAGGTATCTATCTGGGTCCCTAGAGTAAAAGCCTCTGCTGCCAATAGCTAGGGCTACCTACCCAAAAAGTGTGAAAGCCACCATTGCATCTCAAAATTTAAAAGAAAAAGACTGATCATAAATAGCTTCACCAAACAAAAATTCCATAATCACTCTGAGAGCAACATATGAAAAGGGTAAAAATAGCACATAAAATTCTTCATCTTTTGGATTACCCTATATGCATCTCTCAGTAATTTTTGAAGCTTGGTGTTCCTGAAATGCACTAATGTTCTTGTCTATCTAAGGGTGCCTACCTCTAAAGGTGTACAGTCCGAATTTCACCTCCACACTTCACATTGATGGTATAGCCTATTACTAACTGTACATTAGCTTGTATGACTGTGTCTTGCCATCCCTTGTGCTTAGTGTTGATGGAAATATCCTCGTTTACTCATCAGTTAATGTTATACATTCTTGGACACTGTATTATTTGCTACTTGCAAAATGTGCACATTATGGTTTTGTTTATTGTAGATATCATGGTGAAATTTGTTTTGCAAAATGAAGGATGTTTGAAAACTTTTTCTAGCAAAATGCACGTTTTGGTTGATTTTGAATGTTTTCAGGGATGATTTTATCTTGCCATTTTTCAGATCTCTATTTGAGAATCTTCACTCTCCCCCATTGATTCACGTGCATTTCCTTATGGTCTGTCATTTTGTGCAAGACCACTGCCAAACACCTCGGGTCCTTAGAATGCCTTGATAGTTTGGCAGGCATTGCCCTTCATGCAGATCGTCTGAGCCTCTCTTTGAAGATTCTCTTCCAAAAGGCTGCCCCATCACTTGCTAAAAGCATATTAAATGGCGTCCCTCTCAGTTCTTCCACTGATTCACAGTTTTGAGTTGAGGGTCGACCGTGAGTGGTTGTTCGGTCGACCGAACACAGTCCCATGGGCTTCTTGGAAACCCTCACTCGAGTCACATGGTTGCCTTACCTATTTTGTCCCCTTACACCAGTAGATTTCTTGCTTTTCACAGCTTTTTCTAGCCCTATACCAGGCTGTCCAGTTCCCATACTCTCCACGGAGCTTCAAGCCATTATTTTCCCTCAAGTGGCTGGGCATCTCTTGCGATTTCCAGCTCTCCTCAGTCGTGGCAGCTCATCTCGGGGGTTCTAGCTTCCTCAAGTTCAAACCTCATACGATCCCGCTGCTGTTTAGGGGTTCAAGATCCCCAAATCAAGTGTCCAAACTACTCTGTTACTTCCAGGGACTCGGTCTCGGCCCTTACAGTCCTCTCTTCTCTCATCCAAGTCCTCCTTAGGGTGAAATCATATCTTTTCTTCACCTACTTGTACATTTGGGTAAATGGCGCTTGAGTATCTTCTTCTCATTGCCTCCATTCTCATGGCGGGTCGCCCTAAGCGTCGCCTCATCACTTCTCGGGATGAAGATGATCTCCCTGCGTCTGAGGATGCATCATATGATGCAAATCATGGCATCCATGTGGGCCGTGCGGTCCACTCTAGGGTCCCTCCACCATCGACTTCCCATAAAAAGGCCATGGGTGCTTCCGGTTCAAAGCCCTCGGCCAAATCAAAGGGTAAATCTCAAGTCCCCGCTCCTGAGCCAGAAATTGTGCGATTTCGTACCACAAGGAATGAACAGCTTTATAATACTTGGCTTAAAAATAGGGTTGTTGCAATTGAACGGGCTACTGTCATTTCGGATTTCACCCATCCTGGTTTCGAGGAAATCATTGCCTCTCGCCAATGGTCTGGTCTTTTAAAATTGTCTGGTTATGTGAGTCTAGACCTGGTTCGAGAATTTTATGCCAACATTTATTCTGTCAACCCTCGCAATTTTTCCTTCAAAACTCAAGTTAGGGGCAAGAAAATTCTCATTAATCCGGATGTCATTACGTTTTTCATTAGTGCCTCACGGATTCCAGGGGCCTATTACCCTTATCTCTATCCCACCGATGAGGATAAACATGATTTGGACAAAGTGGCCAGCAATCTCTGTGACGATCCCTCACAAAAATGGACTTATCCTCAGTTACCTCACTCCAGTCTTTCATACTTGGGTCGTCTATTTCATCTCATCATGTGTTCCAACATTCATCCCAAGGTGCATTCTACTAATCTGAGTGCTGATCGGGCTCGGTTCCTGTATAGTGTCATGACTGGAGACACTATTGATACTGGTGTCCACATTATCGACCTAATCCTTCAGGCTATTGCTGTGCATCAGAAGCGCGCTGCTCTTCCTTTTGGTGTCCTCATTACCAATCTTCTGTTTGCCGAGGGTCTTAGGGCTCGTTCCTCTAAGGCTATCAAGTCTTCCTTAGGACCCATCTGTGGTCGCACCTTGACTAGTAGTATGTCCCATGCTGTGATGCCGGAGCATGAGGAGGACATTGATGATGATATCGCTCCGTCAGCCCTGGGTGCCGGTCCCACTCTCAGCCATGCTAGAGCCTCTACAGGTCCCATGTCCTTCAAGGCAATGGCTGCCATGCTTGTCGATATGTCGGCTGCTCAGTCACACTTTGCTACTGATCTTTATGCCCGCCTGGATTCTCATGCCGCAACTACTCAGGACGATTTTTCGGTGACTAATCGCCGGATTGATGTTCTTTCCGATATGGTGCAGGCGTCTCGCTAGGAGCTTCACGATTTTCATACTCGCTATTAGGATGATGTTGCTCGCCACTTTCCTTCGCACCAAGATGATTAGCTCTTCTTGCCATATTGGTTCTAGCCTTGTTTTGTTTGTCGTGTGTGCTAGATTTAGTTCGTCTACTTTGTTTGTTATGAGTCTGTGGTTGGTCCTTGTGCTGTGCACCCTTGGTTAATGTATATGGGATGCTTCTGCTTTGTTTCTACAGCTTAGTTCCTGCCTCTACTTCTTTGTGTTTCTCTATGCTATTGCTTCTTGTTGCTCATTTTGCTTCTTGCTAGCACTGTTTTTTTTGCAGGATTAATTTTACCTTGGTAATTCAAGCCAAAAAGGGGGAGAAGTTGCCTAAGATTGATCACTTCATATGTGCAATTGTTATGTCACATTATCTCCGGTTACATATTGACATGTTGTATATATTTTCATATGTGCAATTGTTATGTCACATTATCTCCGGTTACATATTGACATGTTGCATATATTCACATCACTCTCATGTTCATGATCTTGAAACCTTTGTCAGATGGGATCTCAGATTGAGGGGGAGAACTCATACTTTTTGCATGATGTTCATTGTTTCAATGTTTATTTTATTTTATGAAATTCCCGCATGCTTCACAAAGGTATTGTGTGTTTCAGTGTTTCAAGAGTGATTGATGCATCAACGATCTCATAAGGCATACTACTACATGGAGGAAGTCAAAATGTCCAGTGTCATGTCCTTTTCATTCTCTTTGTTTCTTATGGGTTTAAGAGAGTCTGGAAAATCATGTCCACATGTTGTATTGTGTGTTTTGTCTCTGAATTGCCGAAAGGGGAGATTGTAAAGTCAAAGTGTTGTTGACAAAATTTCGAGCCCAAAATGTTGTATATAGGTCATAGAAGTCTCATTCGGTTTGAATACAATGTGAAGAAGAAGCCGTGAAGAAGCAGTGAAGAATCTTGAAACTACATCACTAAGCTTGGCTCAAAAAGTAAGTTTTGAAAGAGAAACCTAGATGACCTTAGGTTACCTCATAAAATTGTCCCATTAATCATAAAAGTTTAGCTAAAAATCACTAGAAGTTTAGGGGATTGCATTTAAAGATAAAAGGAGAAAAACATTGAATTTTTGCACCCCTGGGTCGACCCAGACCGTTTTGGGTCGACCCTGAATAGGCCCTATTTTGTATGGTAAATTTGGGCAGAGAGTTGAAAATTCATGGGCCTACCCATGAGGATCATCCGGTCGACCGAAGTGTACACTTTGGTCGACCGAACCATCCCCTTGGGTCGACCCTAGCATGGGATTTCAGATGATATGGTTTGTTGCTATAGTGGGTCGACCTAGGGATCCCCCAGGGTCGACCTAGATATGAAAAAACTTACTAAAATTAATTTTTAGCACTTCTAAACCCCTAATCCTTTCCTATATATATTGGCTTTCTCCCAATCTGTGGGGGACATTGATTGGAGACTTTAGAGAACTTTGTGCCTATTTTGAGTTTATGAAAACTCTTGGATTTACTGATCTTCATCTCCATTAGATGGCCTCTAGGTTGTGCAAGGTTTACAAGCATGCTTTCTCAAACTTGCATTAGATGATCCTTAATCATTAAGAGGTCACCCTATGGCTTCTACAAACCCTAAACCCACTGTATGTTCTTTTGTGAGCGCTGGTTAGCCTAAGCTAAAGCCGTCAAGGACGGAGATCGGTCTTCGGAGACCGTGGTTGATCACTTTGAGTAAGAGTGGCCGGTGAGGAACCGGAGCTGTTGTTGCGGGGATTGAACGTGCTGTGTTCGTGGTTTGCAAGCTGAGAAATCGATACCGAGGAACGGTGTGTCGTGGCCAGTTGGGTAAGATTTGAGTATTGTATTATTCAAATCTTCTCATAGTGAATTTTGTGCTGGACTAGGTCCCGTGGTTTTTCCCGGAAAGGTTTTCCACGTAAAAATCTTGTGTGTTCAAGTGAGATTGATTGTGTATGATTGATTAAAATTAAAATTGGTAGAGAAAATTAAAGTAGACCTATTCACCCCCCCTCTAGGTCTAAGAGTGCATTGAAACAAGGAATTTTACTTATGATAAATACGATGCTCATGCCATGTATGATGCTATGTATGTTGCTCATGGTATGCATGATGCTCATGCTATGCATAATGCTTGTGCTATGCATGATGCTTATGCCATGCGTGATGCCGATGCCATTCTAAATCCAATAAACTTGTGAGGCAAAAGAGTATCCTATAGTCTTACTCGGATAACAATTCCCTACCGAACTCTAATAACCCAATGCGACAAGGGACATACCAATTCCTTGTCCACCAATACCTGGGCTAGACTCTAGTATGGGTATTGCAACCACTCGTGAGTCTAACTAGGAACCATGATTTTATTTCAATCATGCTTCAAGCTCATTCTATGTTCATAAGGTACATAATAATAATACATCAAGGCATACATTGCAATAGTATAAGCATACAATTTGTGATTCTAGCGTAGGATACTAAGTACGGTTGGTTTCCAACCGGTTATGGACTAAGACTAAATGATTAGTCTATACGTGGAATACAACTCATTTCCCATCCTAATGCCTTGTTTCCATCAGGGTATTGAACTCTAAATGACCGTAGAGACCTAATGCCTAAGCTCTGATACCAACTCTGTAACGACCCAAAATCCCCCCTAGGAGTTTGGTGGGACTTTAGACATTACTATCATAACCTATCGAACCATCCTGCAATGTACAAGGCATACTATAGTGGAAACGAAATAAATGCGGAAGTGAAACCATACGAAAACATGAACTCAATTTTTCTTTCTATACATATGACTAAATTCCAACTTTATACATACATGACAAAGTAAAGGTGGACATGCCCACCTACCAAAATACAAAATGGACCCTCACAATCTCTCCACTCAGCAGTAGTCTAGATAGGGCCACCTATCTAGGTCTCTATCCTCCTGTGTCTGCATAGGGATAGGGAGATCCCTTTATTCCTCGTATTCTTCTTCAACCCATCGCTCTGGGTTGGGGATGTTGAACTGACCTGCCGACATAACATGTACGGCTGAGCATGGAATACTCAGTGTCTACAAACCACTAAATAATATGTCGTAGTATCACATGATTTCATATAGACAGTTCATAGTTCATAGAATACACATGCACTGAAATACATACGGAAAAATCACTTTTTAAATACATGTGTGAGATACTTTGCAAAACACAAACTCTTTTCACATATCATTTTCACATGGCCTTTTTACACGTATCTTTTGCATGTATCTTTTGGTGGGAGGGTATACTTGCACAAGACTAATGCCTACCCTACAAAGTGTAGAGTCCATTAGCGTTTACTTGCACTTGACTAATGCCTACCTTACAAGGAGTAGAGTCCATTAGTTTCCTCTCACATACACATGAGTCCATGGGTTTTACACATATATTTTACACGTATCTTCTTATGGGAGACTACACTTGCACATAACTAATACCTACCCTACAAGGAGTAGAGTCCATTAGTGTACACTTGCACTTGACTAATGCCTACCCTACAAGAAGTAGAGTCCATTAGCTTTATCTCACATACATGTGCACATGAATCATTAACTTCTTTTATTTGTACCTTTGCACATTTCGTTTCTCTTTGGGGCCAAATGACTAATGCTCACCCTAAAAGGAGTGGAGTCCACTAGCATCCTCCCATCTTTGCACATATAATTTCTCACTTGCTTTACACATACATATATGACAAAATTCGATCATACAATACACGTGTGTTTAATCACTTGCGAGTAGCATGATAGACAAAAAGAAACACTTTACATTTATCCCAAAATTCACATTTTTATCCATAACAATAGCCCATATACACTTGGTCACATAAATCCATTTTATAGAAACATATATATTTTTCCTCTTGGATTTTCCTCAAAACTTATGCATTTTTAACATGCTTTTCATCTTTGCATAATAATATACAATTTCCATTCTTTAGTCTAGGGCATGAAAGCATCACAATATAGTTCACATCAATATTCCTACTCTTATCTTGATTAAAATATGGTTTATAACAACTAGCTAGTGAAGTATTCATATTTGAATCATAATATATCCTTTTCATTATTTATTCTAAGGCATAGAAGCATCACAATATAATTCACATCACAAATCACATGTTTTCATCTTGATTTACCATATGGTTTATGACAAATTATGTAGTGAAGTGTAGTTACCTTAGGGAATAAAAATCCCTTTGATCCAAGGCTTGAAAAAGCTTGAGGAAGCTTGTAGAAGATGAACCCAAGCTTGAGGATGGAGATCCAAGCTCCAATGGCGCGTGGTAGTGAGATCCAAGCTTGTGGAAGATCCCCAAATGTTGATTTAGCTCCACTTGATCTTCAATACAAAACCCTTCTTTTGGAACCCTAGATTTCTTCCCCTTTTTCTCCCAAATCCCTTCTAGATCTTCCTCTTCTTCTAATAACTCCCTTTAGGTAGGGTAAACCAAAAACCCCCAAATCATCCCCTATTTATAGGCCAAGGGGTGAAAACCCCAAAATCACACATTTAGAAAAGTTGATTCGCGACTTACGATCACAATCGTTCGTAGACTTCCTACGATCGATTGTAGGTTGGACAGTGGGTTTACAGCATTTCTGGGGCCTTACGATTGATCGTAGCAACTCTACGATCGTTCGTAGCGTCGCTACGATCGTTTGTAGGTCGTGTACGAACGATCGTACTTGGGACAGAAAATTTTCAGATTTTTGGACTTTCGTATTTCGGCCATAACTTTTGACTCGTTTGTCCGATTTTGACAATTCAACTTGAGTTGGATTTTTCTTTCGAAGAGAAACAACTTTTATGTTTTTATAAAAACTCTAATTTTTCTTTCTTCATGGACGAATTTGCCCCTAAAGCTGACTGGTCTGCAATGGGCTGCGACAGCCCAGATTTGCAGCAGATCCGGTTTTGGAAATCCATCTTTTAACTCATCCCCGACTCAAATTTTAGGAAAATGGTAAACATGAACCTCAAAGAGAGTTCCAATACCTTTCCAAAAACTCAAGAATCACTTGATCCCGAGCAACGGCGCCTGAACCAAGGCTTCTTAAAATGAAGGGTAATGCTAAGGCATATCTCTTGTCGACACTTAGAACGTTTCGAGTGCTACACACTTTTCTCCCATGGGTACAACACCCTACTCACATCTCATAACTCGTTCCCCCTAGGTTTGTAACCCACTTAGGTGATCATCTAACTCACACCAATATGCATGAGAGCCCTTGGCCACTTTATGCCTCGCGCACTACGTACAACCCATGCATTAGCACTTAGAGTATTTATACCATTGCTTTCTCCCACATAGAGTATAATTATACTCTTATTTTTGAGACTCAACACACTCACCTAAAACCCTTCACTTAACTCACTTCGTGCCCAGAACACAGTGGAAGGCCTTAGACCCTTACACTCATCATATAAGGGCATTATTTACTGACACTGTTCATCGTAAAGTGAACTCGGTTCCGGGGTTCTACATGTATAAGGGCATCTTCAATGCGCTTGCTAAAGGACTCTCTTCTCCAAAGTTGAGAGGCAAATGCAAAAACCTTCACTCCAACGCACTTGCTACTACTGCTCTCCATTTTAGGAAAACCCAAACTGCTTGCCAAATCTAGTGAGCGTTCTTCCATCGCCATCCAATTGTTTAATATTTTTTTTAAATGACAGTTATTGAGTGGATACTGAGAGTACGGGGAGATGGAGAAGAAGTAGGGAGAAGATAGAGAGAATTTTGGAGTCGAACTTGAAGATTAGGGTCCATATCTATCAGTTCCTCTCCATTTTAGAGAACAAAATAGGAAATGTTTAGAGATGGGGTTGGAGATGCTCTAACCTTACTCAACCTTACCCATGCGTCACACATGTACTACTATATCGACTAAGACCCCATTTGGAATCTCTAAAATTTGGGTCTATTTGTCTATACATCTATTGCGGGTTGACGTTTTCACATTTTAGACAGTTTGGTAATGTATCTACTTTAGAAAAAAATACAAAAAGACATGAGATGTCTTAAATAGAAATTCAATTTAAGGGTGATTTTAGGGGAAGATGTTTTTGTCTTTTGCGGGTACATGACGAAACCCAAATTTTTGGCATTTTATTTACTGTTTTACCCCTTCACATGTTCCTATATTCCAGCCCAATCCTTTGTCAAACAAACAAAAAACGAAGTATCTTCTTCCCAAAAACGTTCTTTGCTTCTCCATTCCTGCCATCAGCTGTTGTCGATTCTCCCGCTCACTTGTTGTTGCCTACTCCAATAGGTAATCCCCTCTTCTTGTTTCTTCTCTTCTTTTTCTGTTCTTCTTCTTCCCCTCTTCTCATATCTCCAAACTTTTCTTTTTCTTCTTGTGCTCATGTCCAAATACTGATGCTCCTCCTCCTCTCATACATATTAGGATCTAAAATATTTGATCTCTCTCTCCGTTGAAACCAGGTTTGATTCTCCTCTTCTTTGAAACCATATTCAGTTTCTACTCTTCATTTTTTCTTAAGAAAACTCAAATCTTTCTCTCTCTCTCTCTATAAATGTCAGGTGGGTAGACCCAATATGTTGCGACATTTGCCTTCCAAAAGAAGAAGAAGAAGAACCAAACTCTGTCACAAAGAGTAGCCAAACCCCAAACACCCTGAAAGGTTTCTTAACCTTGCTTCAATTCAACACTCTCGTCATCATAGTCATCCTCTCTACAAGCGGAATGGTAAGCATAGAAGAATTCACATTCCTTATTTGCTCTCTCTTCTACTCATATTTCCTCGCCAAGATCGCATTTCCACATATTAATTCCAGCTCCATGGAGTCTCCCATCTTGGCTGAATGCAAGAACCTTCTGGGTCTCTACATGGTAATCAAAGTCTTGATTGGGCTCTTTCTCCCAATTGGGAATATCTTTGAAGGCATTTTTGAAGGTGATAAACAAGGAATCAAAGCAGCTTCTCCATATGTGTTTCTTGTAGCTAGTTAGGTGTTTATTGAAGGTGTAACAATGTCCCACAGATTTTCACCCCCAACTCGGGTTTTTGTGCTCATGTTTTACAATTCAGTCAAGATTTTTACAATTATGGAGTGGTTGAAGAGTGACATTGGAAAGGTGGATGGGTCTCCATGGCTCCATGGCAAATCTATTTTGATGAGATTTAATATTCTTCTCCGAGTTTTTGGTTTCTATGCCTTGTTTTTGTAGTTGTTGATTGGATCATGGATTAATAAAAAAAAGGCCATTGAAGGATCTGCATGAGGGCGGTAAAGTGATCCCACCAGACCTGAAAAAGTGATGGTATTTGGCGAAGAGGATGTTGTAGACGAGGGCAACCTGCACATGCCAACAAAGGGAAAGCTTGATTCATTTAGGGGCCGTCTGACATCAATTCTAGCGATTCTCTCATTTTGAAAAAGAAATTATAAGTTTTGATTCTTATAATCAAATTTGTACTGTGAATGCATTAGGTAACTGTTAGTTGGAATTGATTATGAAGAAAAGAAATAACAGAATTACGTTTGGATAAAAAAAGAAGAATATAAATTTTTAAAAAAAATTAGGCATGAAATATGGTTATATCATCAACACACATATAAGTATCATAAAATACCAATTTTTTTATTATCTCTCATCTATCTCGTCAATTTTGATGCTTACTTGTTCATTTTAAGCGTGTATTTCAGAATTGATTCTGAAAAGCGACTTTTTTTTGTTCCCTAAAAATTGTGCTTAAAGCAGGACGATTCTTAAAAATGACTTGCCTAACGCATGTAGACTGTTTCCGTTCCTGGGATAAGAAAAATCGTTCTTGAGGAACAATGTCAAACAACCCCTTAGGAACCAAATCCTCTCTAGTTTTAGCTGGATTCTGGGGAATCCAGTTATGCCCCTATGATTGCCACACGTCCCTTTGGACACCCCTTAATTGTGGTTGAGATTCACCCACCCCTAGGGTTCACCCACCCATAGTTGGTTTTTTGAAAAAATATTTTAAAAACAATTAATATTTTTTTCTAAAAACAATGATGGGTGGGTGAACCCTAGGGGTGGGTGAATCTTAATCACAACGGATGGCAAATCCAGACACTAAGAAATGAATCAGGGGGCAATCGATTAGGATATTGTATTATTAACGAAATAGGGAAGGATATGCAGTAGAGAGAGAGAGAGCTTTGCGAGAGAAAGATGGGCAAATGGAGACACAATTTAGAGAGAGAGAGAGACTGGGGATAGCTTAATATATAGTGTTGGTGTAGCTTTAACCGGCTGAAGAAGCAACCAAGAAAATAAACGCTACGTGTTGGCCCCAGAGAGAGTGGGGAAAAAGGAAACTGGGGTTAGCATTCCCCATAGTTTTTAAAAATGTCTATGATTGATAACCCACATGTATTTATGTTTGAATTTGTTATTCAATGGAAATGTGTGTGTGTGCGTTTTTTTTTTTTAAAACGGCATCAACTGTCCTTGCAATAATATTCAAACACAATTTTACAAAAAACTCTATCTATCATTGTGTGTTGCCAAATGATTTTATTGTTTACAAATGAATTTCTCCTATATCTTTTTTATCACATATCTATTTTAGTTATATCTGTCCAAAATAGAGAAGATCTACTAAGCATATTTGTAACGGCTTTGGAGTCTCTCTCTGGCACACGCCAGACAGGTGCTCTTGGGCATCCATACATGAAGCGCCATCTGGTGGGGAGAAGTCATTTCATGGGGCCCATGATTTTGACTTCTCCAACCAATATTTGACACTTATAAAGGGGAGAGATATCAAATGGGGAGAAGTCAAAAATCAGGGGGAGATGAAATGACTTCTCCCCACCAGGTGGCGCTTCATGTATGGATGCCCGAGAGCACCTCTCTGGCATTTGCCAGAGAGACTCCAAAGCCATTTGTAACTAGATTATCTGATTTTGGCTGGGCCTGGATTGGCCCGAACTCAGCCCGAAGCAAATTTGGGCCAAGCTTAAATCGGACACACAAATCGAATCGGTTCTCTTTCAGAAACAAAACCCCCAAGACGAAGAACGAAGAACGAAGAAGAAGCTGAAATTCCAATGCTGTCACTTGCAGCAAGGAGAGTACAGAGGGTGGAATCCTCCGTTCATTACGAGGCTCAGCAACTTCGATGGTGGAGAACTGGTTCTGGTTCTGGTTCATCTTCTTCTTCTTCTTCTCCTCCTTCAAAGAGGAGCAAGTTCCAGAGAGCGACGATGAAGAAGCCGGACGAGAAATCGGAGTGGTGGGCAGTGGATGGAGAAATGCATGAGATTGGAGAGAACGTCCCTCTCAGGGAACGCTTCGTAATCCCAAGGGACAATATCCCAAACAAGCGCCGCAAGCAGATGAGGGACCAGTTCATGCGCAGAACCCGTCTCGTTCTCAAGGAATCGGTTCGTTTGATCCTCTTCCCTCTAGGGTTTCCTTTTCTGTTCATTTGCTTCACTTTTTTTTTTTCTAAAAAAAAATTTATTATGAAAAATTTCTTGAAATTTGAAATCACACTTCTGGTTTCTAGCATTAAGATGTTGGTTTAAGTGGAAAATCTGGAGGGGTTGAGGAGGATATTGATCTCAAAATTAGGGCTGGGTAGAAAGTGGAGATATGCTTCTGCAGTGGCATGTGACAGAGACATTCTAATTAAACTAGAAGGAATTTTTTTTTTTATAGGAAAACAAGAAGACCAACTATTTGGAGCAGAAAATAGGGTGACGAAGAAGCAATATATTCATAGAATTAGTGAGGTCGAGATGAGAAGAGAAGATCATAAATGAGCATATTTGAGAAAATCTGGGAATATCTCCAGGAGGTGAGAAAATAACGGAAAGTCGACGGGGATGATTTGGATGTGTTCAACGAACACTACTGACAACACCAAAGATGAATGAATTGGTTCCGGTTGAAGGATCTAAAAGATTGAGGGAAGGCCAAAAAATGATAGATGGAAATAGTGTAAAAATATTTGATAGACACAATTTGATTAAAGTCATAGAGTGGATTTTTGAAAGAGGCTTTCTATTGTCAACACCAAATATAAATGGATAAGGCAGTGATGATGATGATTTATTTGCAAGGACTAGTAAGATATACATGACACATAGGGAGTAGGGAGTGTTTCTTGTGTGTTACGTGGTCTGTTGCCACTTGGCACACCTTTGGGGCACCGGCCCCATGAACGATTGGTCCATCCCTTGATTATCCTTCACAAATGAAAATCAGATGGTCAATGACCCTAACTGTTGGATTTGAGTGTTTTCTCATAGTAGATCTACATCCAATCCTTTTCATCCGTGGGCTCTATGGCCTTGTTCATGAAGCCTGCAATGAAATAAAGGTTAAACCCTAAGGCTAGGAATCACTGATCAGGCTGAGTTTTGGTTTGGGGGTTCACCAAGGGTGGGGCCAGTTATTCATGAGGTTGATGGGCCCAAAGGCATGTCATTTGCAGCAAACCATGTCATGCATAGGCAACAGTCCCTGTCATGCGCACATTTTTGTTGTTTTAGCATGTTCTTTTGCTTTCCATCGCATGTTTAAGACAAATTGACATTCAATTCTCTCGTTTCTTTCTTCTGTTTGACATGTTTGACATGCTTATATCATTCTTGTTGAAGACATTGCTAATTATGTGAATTTTGGATGGAAACGACAGTCTCTATTATTATAGCCTAACAATACTTACCTTATTGTACTTAAAGGAGCATGAGCCTTGGTGCAAAAGATACATGGAACTATTTCAGGAGCTTAGAGAGAACTGGGAAAGGCTATACTGGGACGAAGGCTATTCAAAGAAACTTGCCCAAGATCATGCCAACTATGAATCTGCTGAAGACGATGATCTAGACTTTTCACCATACAGGTCCATCTCCACTTTTGCTGATCCCATTTACTCTCATAAATATTCCTGTTACTTCTAATTCCTTGGATTATTACAAGCATCTTTAACTTGTGAATACATCGCTTTTTTTAGTTCCTTTATATTATTCACATATATTTTGTTTTAGTTTTGGTGCTTTTAGAGTCTTGCACTATTGTAACTTTTATATGAAAAAAGGCTCAACCAATCTCCCAAATGGTCTTAAATTGGTAAAGTCATCTTTCTTGACATACAGAAACACCCTTATGATATATCTTAATTTATTTACTTATCAATAATGATAAAAAGATTTATTTCTTCTTACTATGCTTAAACATTTCTTATGCAAGAAAATGCTTGATGAGTTTTCAGAAATGGCCTTCTTTCCCCTTTTAAGTCAGTTGTATGGATTTTATGGATATCCACCAGTTTTCTATCTCTTGGAGTTCTTTTCTAGTCTACTTTTTTTCTTTCTGTTTTACAACTTCAATTGATGCCTGATAATCAAAGTATTACTTAGTCTCAGACACTCAATTGAAGTTTCATATAATTGGGACAGTAGATAAGTTAACTTGCTTATGTCACTCCGTTTTGTGTTTCAGGAAAAGGCGACCCAATGCTGAGCAAATTAAGGTACCGGTGCTAACTGACTTCTGATGTCTTGGTTTTTAGATGTTCCTATCTTTTGGAAGGTTGATTGGTATACAAATATAGGGTACCTATTTTGAATATTTTCTTATTATTTTGGGTAACTTAGAATGTATTAACAACCATAGGAAAACAAACCGGGTAGTATGAAGGGAGGAGATTACAAATTAGACATATGGTCCAAAATGATTGGGTGTTTCAGGAGAAGGTGACCCAACTCTTCTTGCCATGCTTTCCTCACGGATTTCCTTATTGGTCTGTGAAAGTTTAGCTTGATTTATCCGAAGGGGAGGTTGTATCCATATGTCCATCAGACAAGAATCTTGATTGAAGCTCCAGAAAATGCCATCTAAATACAGTATGTTGACTAGAAATGTAATCGGGTCTATTTGTTCATAAACTATAAAAGCTGGCAATTTTTTTTTTTCTTTTTCATTTCCATTAGAAAGTTCTATTATTAATGGTTTTTAAAAAATATGAATGGCTTATTGTTTCTTAATCATTATAATTGGAATGATATTGGAACCAAGAATCATGTAAGATTCTCTCCTACAATGTAATTGCCTTTTTACAATATTCTTAGAGTGTTTTGTGGCTGAGAAATGAAAAAAATTTCAATTTATGAAAGTGAAAAAAATTACTTGTATGAGCCATAAAAGGGGAAAAAAGTAAGTAAAATGGTCTGAGTCTTATGCTTCGTGCACAATGTGATGCTGATATTTACATGATGCAGGAGCCAGGTTTAGAACTTCGGTGTTGGTGTGAACTTTGACAGCTAAGAAAGTGGAAATATTTTGTAGAAGTTTAAGAAAGCTTAAAGAAACATTGTAAGAGTTAAGGAAATATAGGAAACAATAGGAAAAGGTTGGAGACCTAAATTGAAACTTTAAAAATAATGAATAAACCATAAATGTTTAGTCAAAACTCATTATATAACAAAAAAACCATTTATAATAGAAAAGGTGAGATAAATAACAAGTGGCATAAGTTGTCCCGCATGTCCTTTAGAAGACGAAGTTACACATAATTAATGGTCCACCCATGATCATAAAATACTACATCCCTAAAAAGATAAACCGTACATAATAAGGGCACACCACAAACTTATATCCATAGAGTTATTACGTAGCTCCAAGTTATCTTATATAATGTATTGATAAGAATCAAACACATTTTCACACTTACCTTAGTATTATTAGAGAGAATACTCATGAAAAACATAGAGTTCATAGATTATAATGTTTTTCATAATCTTGTTTTTTTTTTTTAATTTTCAAAATTTTTAATTAAATTATTATTTTAAACTAAAACTTAAGTCGAAAAGGATATTATATAATACTAATTCTGCATGTACTATATATCATATACACATCATTATGTTTGTATGGGATTTCTTAATTTATTCTGTTATGTATTTTTATATTATTAAATAATGCCAATTTTTTACATGAAAATTAATTATTAATTAAGAAATTATTATCAAAATCCATTATAAAAATTAGTCGATCTAATGAGCTATGAGCTCTTTTAATTTTCTAAATTATAATAATTGTTGAATATTATTCAGAATGTATAAAATAGGTTAATAAGACATTATGTATATATTTTATCACTAAAATGTACTTTTTCAAATCTTTTAAAATTGAATTTTTCCTTGAAAATAAGTTTATGTCGAAACATGGAAATGTTGCGACCAAATATTTGTATTTTTAATACCACAAAATTAACAATTTGGCCGAAGTTTACTGAAATGATTCAAAGTTGACGGAAGTTTACCACAATACTTCTCGATTTCGTTTACGGACCCATGAAAGTTGACACATTTTGGTCAAAATTGAACGATTTTTGTCAACATTATAGACTATGATTCAAAAAATATATTATTTTGACCAAAACATTGCATTTAAACATGTATATAAATAAGAAAGTAATGTTCGGGCAAACAACAAAAGGTGTACCTTAAGGAATATGTCAAAAGAGATTGTAATTTTTGAAAGTATGCATCTTTTTAATTTTAGAAAAACAGTTCTTGGGGGACATGCATTGAATCCCAAGATCTGACTACAGTTCTAATTGATTTTATTCAATGAAGGATAAAAGAACAATCACCTTTGTGACTTTGAAATTGATAAGTCTATTCCACGGTTTGAAGGGAAGAATGCTATCTGCAAAACTTCGCAAGTGAAAAGTCTCATTCGCGGTTCACACGAATCTTCTTTTTCCTCTAAAACTTTTCTCTAATGGAAGTTAATGGCCCTTTCAATTCAAGCTCTATGATCTTTTGTTCTTTTCTTGAATGCAAGATCCTTTCTTGATTAACAAGATTGGTTCTGATTTTGTTCAAGATCCAAACTAAAATCAAGAGTGAAGAATGGGAGAGATGATCTTACAATTACTAAAGGAGGGAGAGGGGGGCGTGAGCTATTGGAGAGGGAGAGAGAAAAACGTTGGAGAGAGATAAATTACAAGGGGTGGACGTCCCACCCTATATATAGATTTGCTTGGATTGCTTTCTTGCAATCTAAGACTCTTCTCTCTTATCCTAATCCAATTAGAATTCCCTAAAAAAGATTCCTTAATGATAATTCTTAATTAATTGGGATTTATCTGAATAAGAAACAACCTTATCCATTCTTATTTATTAGGAAAAACAATTAGTAACTCACTAATGCAATCCCTACTTAATAGGGAATCATTAATAACAAACTAATCCAATCCCTATTTAATAGGGAATCATTAGTGACAAACTAATGCAATCCCTATTTAATAGGGAATCTTTAATTAGCAACCAAGCAATCTAATCCCTAACTATTAGGAGATAAGATCACCTAACTAACTAATAGATAAGTATCCATCATGAAGTGGGCGTCCTACCCTAGGTGGGCCCCACTTCCACACGCCCCATATAGGGTTCTAAACCCTTGTTGGTCAAGTTTTGATTTTCATCAAAATCCCCTATGGGTCTTACCCATATGGTTAATCACATCTTATGTGATTTCACCTATTAGAGCTTCACTATACCATATAGTGTTATACATATAGAAATTAATTAATTAAATTAATAATTAAATTAAAAGCTTGAAGAAGGTCCTAGTGTGTGAGATCTAAAGGGATCTCCTATTTCCGGTTGTGGGACCAAGTGCTTAACCTTTTTGGTTAAAGCCTTGTTATTAGGAAACACTTTCCTATAATACCATTAGGATCATATGATTTTATTTATGTCCCTGGACTTCCACTAATCACAATAATGTCCATTAACACAATGTGACTAACCCCCAGAAATTAGAGAATTACTTGCAGGCTAGGAAGCACGGATACGGATACGGGATACGAGATACGGGTACGATACGATATGGGTACGACGATACGACATAACCTAAAAAAACAGGATACGGGTACGGCCAGGATACGTTTGTAATTTAAAAAAAAATAATAATATTACTATATTTTGTATTATAATTATAAAATAACCATTGGTTCAGTTCTGTTTATGTATAAAAAAGACCATGTCCATGCAAAAGCAAAAGAAATAGGGTCATCTCATCATCCACTAAGCAAAAAAGAAAGTCATCCTATCATCCACTAAGCAAAATATAAAGAAGACCATGCCCATGCAAAAACAAAAGAGATAGGGTCACACCCCCGGGTCTCAAAAAAAAAAATCATGTCTGTATCCCTGTGTATCCATGCCGTATCCGAAATAAAAAAACTGTTTTAAATTAACCGAATATGTGTAAGCCGTATCCTGTACATATCTCGCCTTATCGGAGGCGTATCTGATACGTATCCGATACGGGTACAAGGACCTATTTGAAGTATCCTTGCTTTCTAACTTGCAGGTATTTCTATTACAAGATTTGTTCACAGATGCGTCCTTCCACTTTCAATATTGTTATAAGATTACGGGACAATATCTTATACTATCTGTAATCCCTAACTTATATTAAGAACCCTTTCTCTTTGATACTTTTAGTCAAACTTGGACTTCCAAAACTAATTTTGAAATTCTTTAAAAGAAATAATAAAAATAATTATATTCCTTTTATATTGAAAATAAACTTCTCGATAAAACCATTTCATCGATAAATACCAGCGTTGGTTTTCCAAGTCCGGTTTGACAATTATCAACTCAATATAAATTACTCTAGAAGAGTAGTAGAATCCTTTTTGAGCGTACACACACTTCTTCTAGTATAGCGTACATAACCCAATGAGCCCATATTTAGTCCGGTGTGTTGGATATTGACGATCGGCTACATTAAAGCTATATAGGCAAAAATACTAGAGAAGATGTCGACCTCTTAGGTTAAGGACAATCTGTCAAATGGACTACCCTAAACATATAGACAGTATATTTCTAAGGGTATCCAATGAGCGATCCAGTTGTAATATAAGTAATTCTTACTTATATCCACATCTTAGTCAAGAGACACTTCTCTCAGTGATTGAGATTCATCACGCCATTATATGGAACTAACAATGTGTAAATTAGTAGGAATACATTATCCAGATGTATCCTAAATAACTTAGAACAATTCTAGGTCTACAAGGAACCGGAAAACCATATCTCCTTAGCAATTGGTTAAAAACTTATAAGATGGTTTTCCTGCAATGTTACCTAAGGGACAAAGTAGTCTCATCTAATGAGATACTTTTAATATGTTACCCAATGTAGAAGACAATGTGTGAATGTAAAATATGTTTTTATTGATTAAGTAGACTAATACAATTCCGAAATGGCTCTCGTGGACATATATGTCTAACAATTTTTATATCACAAGTAGGGTTCATGTCGGTACCCATAGAAAAGGACACATTTTGTAGGAAACATTAGGAAATGCATCGATTTTTAAAACCATGGTAGGAACCCCCTTAGGGCCGTACGATTAGCATTGGGAGGCTATACTTCTAGCCCGTGTCAACCGTATAATCCCCCTTCTAAAATGAGACTATTGTGTTAATTTAAGCCTAGAGATTAGTTTGAGTTTCTTTCCCAATTTTGATTAGGAATTGTTAAGGAGTTTATTTTATTAGAGATATGTTATTTTCTATATATGCGGTTTCTAATTTGTGTAAAGAGAATATGAATCAAGTTAGGAGTTTCTGTTTCATGATTAGAGTTTAATTAGGAGTCTCTAGAGGCCTACAAAAAATGCCATTAGCTAGTTGTTTATGGTTGAATACTGATTTTAAGAATTGAATTAAGAAGGATCTTACTGAATTAAAAAGATGCCAGTTGCTAAATCCATTATTGTTGATTGATTGGGATTATTTCCATTATTGTATTGCTGTCGTTATTCGGACCTTGGAGTTCTAGTGGCATTTGTGACTTGAAGAAGGAAAAGATTTCATCCCCTGGGTTTCGGAAATCTCGGAGATCATTCACCAAGCTTCGTTACCCCTAACCCCATTCCTTACCCATCTACACCATCCGAACTTATATTCATAATCAGGTTTGAGATTAAACCCCAATTCTTCATGAATTTTGGAATTTCCAAATTGTCCATAATTTTGATTATTTAAAATTGAACCCTATAATTTGAACCTAAGCCTATTGCTTCATTAGGGTGTTAGTTACCGTACTTTGGTCTGCCTGAATTGGTAATCTAAACTCCACCATAGATTAAATTTTCAGAAATTTGAGTAATCCTCTGAAATTCTAGATTAGTCCCTATAATTTTCTGATATTACACATTGGTCCCTTAGGGAATCCAAATTCATCCTGGAGCCTTAAACCCACTTTTAAACCCTTGTTTTCAGCCTTGATCATTCCTGCATTAACCCTATCCGACCCAATACCCCTAAACCTTTATTTTAGCTTTGTTCTGTGGTGAAATTACACTTCATGTACAAAAAACTTCAGAATTATTTTTGTTTGGGATGATCCTCAAGTTAGGCCATTGCTTCCATGGCTACATCATTTTGGTATTAGACCGAACCAATCTTGATTTAATTTTGCTTGGGCCCCTTCATCCCACCAGATGAGGAGTGGTACTGAATATAGATACATGGGGAGTAATAAGAATGTTTTGGTTGAGACAGTGGGAAACCTAGAGAAGAAGTATAATAGGAAATTGACAACCCTTGATGAGAAGTACAATTGTTTGAGAGCTTTTGTGGATCGGGTAGAGCATCTAGTCTGAGATATGCAACCTAGGCATACCTAGGGTCGAGGAGATACTTCTAGAACTCCTGTTATAGCGGTTTCACCTTATGTTCCTCCAATTGGGAGAGACTAATGGGTTGAAGATGGAAATATCGGAGTTTCATGGACAACTGAAGCCCAAGATATTTCTGGAGTGGCTAGCGAATGCAAAAGATATCACCTACAGGACTATTCTCGACGAGAGAAAAGCTCCATTAGTAGCCACAAGATTATGCAGATCTGCACCATTCTGGTGGTCTGATTGTATATCAGTGGCGTAAATACTTTTTTTTAAAAAGAATTTATTTATTTTTAAATTTTTTTAAGTGTATCGATGGCGCACTGTGGTGTGTTGGTGTGTCTTGAATCTCGATGGTGCATTGGTGGCATATCAGTCGATATTGAAGAATTCTAAATTTCTAATGTGTCAAAGTGTGTATCAACCAATACAGGATTGTGCCTTGATTTTTTTTGGTTACTTTGTTCATATGTATCGATACCCTAAATTACTGATACTTATTGCACCGATACACGATAAGTATCAATATTTTATTTCATCATGTTGGTAACTCGTGGTTGTTGCTTCTTTGGAACAATTAGGATCTAGCCTTCATCATCACTTAGATGCACTGCATGCTAAAGAAATGTGGGCACACCTGATAGTTTGCAGTATTGCAATTTTTAATCATGCTAGCAAGTTAAATTTTTAAGAAGCTTATCTTTACCAAAAGAAGGGAATTTTATGCTACTTCTCATTTCAGAGCTTTTTGGATAACCTATGCTTTAATATATTTCTAAGTTATGACCACAGCTGCAAGTTGTGAATTTCAATGCAGGACCAAGGTTTTGGGGGAAACAGACATAATAATGATACCTGGGAAAAGGTTGGCCAAATTCGGGATAAGTTTGAATATGATAGAGAGAAAAGAATGAGAGAGAAAGGTTAGTTGGATGTGTTTGAATGTCTTTCGGTTCCTAACAGTTTGAGATATACTCTAATTGTTACAGCCATTCTTTCTTTTTGTTTCTCTCTTCGATTTTATTGGGTAAGTTTGCTTGCAAGGGATTTAGTATGCATATAGATCACAGTAAACATAACTTTTTGTCCTCAAGGCTTGAGTTCCAGTATTATTTTTCATCATTGTTTAGATACTTCCGATACTTGATATTCTTAATAACTTTATCCTGTTGAATTGTTATGATGATGATATCTTTATTAATTATTGGTTCTTACATGCATATCAAATGTCAATATGATTATTTCTTCAGTCTAAACTTTTTAAAATGGTCATCCCTACCAGTATAAGGATTTCCATTGTCTTCGCATCCTCCATTAACAATTGTCTTATGTAGAGCACAGTAGCAGACTATCTCAACAGCAAGCATCTTCCCCACTAAGTTCTGGTAGCCCCCAAGTGATAGCAAATGGGCTTGAATTAATGTAAACTCATGTTTGGAAAGGGCACCACCACTTCTGAATGCAACTCATAATACTTGGCCTTTTAAAAATAAGTGGCCAATGATCAAAATCAAGGAGTCAATCAGAGCCACAACTAATAGGCGGTGTGAAAATTCGATCAGAGCCACAACTAATAGACGGTGCGAAGAGAGATCCTAGATATTCCCATACTAACACCGTGAGATAAGTCACCTTTCAAGAGTTGTAACATTTATTTCAAGTATCTGATAGTGGACTTGTGAGATCCGTTTGGAAACTCCTTCAGAGATCTAAGTTAACTATGTTTTTTTTTGGATCAAGAATCAAACAATTATATTAACCAAGAGAGAACAAAACAGTACAGCAGATAAAGAGTTTACAAGTAAACTCAAAAAGAAAAAACCAAAGGCTTACAGAGAAGCCCCATGGCAAAAGAGAGGGCTGCCTAATTGCACAAACAATGCATACTTCAGCCCAACACATCACCCAAATCCTCCCCATCACGCCGAATGGAGTGCCATTGTAGAACAAGTAAGCGTATACGTGAACATATACGAGATGGCGAAGAGGGATAGTTCTCAAAAACTCTATTGTTTCTCCCTTTCCATGTTGACCATGATATGGCTTCAAAAAGAACCGACCAAATAGCCATTCGCGCACTAACGCACTAACCTAAGACCAACAAGATAGGAAATTGAGAAAAGAAGAAGGAAAGACCCAATCCACTCTTACTCGGGAGAGGAAAACCCCCCAAATTTCACATGCAATAGGACATTGCAAAAGCAAATGATCCACCGACTCTTCTGCGTAAACGTACAAGAAACAACGGTTAGCCAACCTCCACTCTCCACTTTTCAAGTGGTCACAAGTGAGAATCTTTTTGAAAGTCGCATTACATAGGAAGAAAGATAGGTTTGGATGAAATTCTTGGATTCCACACCACCCTATGGGAAAAGGATTCATAAGGTACTAGCCCTATTGACTGTAAGTCTGTAACAGTGATCTTACTGAGAATCGATCATTGTTGCCTTTAGACCAAATTCTAACATCTTTGCCCTGAGAACACACGAAGAGGAGGGAATCGAGGCGCTCTAGAAGCCTACCCATATCCTCAATTTCCCAATTGTTCAAATCCCTGTGTTTTTAGGGCTCAAACAATTTCAAAAGTCTAGCTATATAGCTATCGATATAGTTATGAGGTATCTGCGTCCTTGCAAAAAGTTTGATATATGTTATTTTAGATGGATGTCGAGACTTGAGATATTTTACTTAGACCTAATGTCAGTTTTAGGGGACTCATTTTTTCTTGTAAACAATTTATTATGAAGATAGTGGAATGGAGATCTCTGAGTTATTGGACGAAAACCCTTTAAGGCTTCAAAATGTTTTGATAATTTTTGGTGTGTAATCCGAATTGCTCGCCCACTAAAGGAGGCCGAGAAGAGAGCTAGGTGCTAGAATTTCAAATCTCATTGCAGATTGTGACATTAAACTCTTAGGAGGATTAAATATTTGGTCAACCATCCAAACAAGAAACCTTCAGATTCTTGGAGACCTCTTCACAATATCCATTGTAACTATTTCTAGGGTTTTCTCAAGACTCGAATGTTTATGCCTTAGAGAAAATTTATAAGTTTGGACATAGAGTTTATGATGTCATTTAGGGATATTCTTAGGCTTAGTTAAAATTTTAGATATTTGATATTTTTTATGAATGGACGAGATTTACTACTTAGGCCTTAGGTTATCTTTTATTGTTTTATTTTTTTTTAATAATAGTTACCACGGGGATATTGTATCAAGTGTATGAGTTTAATATTATGTAATGTTAACCAAGGATAATAAATGAAAGATTTATTTTTTTGTTCATATACGTATTTTTAAAAGAGAATGATGTTCATTCATCATTCCTCAATACATGTGGTGGATTAACCATTCCAACAAAGAGTTGCAAATAAACCTTAAAATATTACTCAGAAATCCTTATTGTGAAATATATACTTAAAAAGGTTTAAAAATCCTAAAGACATTAAACATAATAAATGAAATGTCAGACTTGTCAGTTAAAGAAGTTGTTTAAATATGTTAAACATAATAAATGAAGTGTTAGTTTATTTATTATTATTAAAAAATAAAACTAAAACATCATATATTGTGTTTAAAGTATGAATTAAAAATGAAATAAGAAGGAAAAAATGGAATGAGAAAACATGATTCCTAAGTCTCAACTCTTAGGGTAGAATTCTCCAAAAAAAAAAAACTCTTAGGCTAGAAGTTAGAACCCTATCATGGTTAATCTATTGGATGTACACCTCAGACATAAAGCGGGCCTCAAGGTGTGAGGCATGTATATCATGTGAAAATCACACTTTGAGATGCGTGGCTTGGGGGATTTAAGCCTCTTAGGCTGAGGCTCAATGCATATTTCATGGTCCTCGAGGCGAGCATCAAGATGTAAGCCTCACACGCTTTTTAAAATATTGGTATATGAGAGTTGGTTTCATTGGCAGAATGTGATGTGGACATCCAACATCAGAATGTGATGTGGGCATCCAACATCAAAAGGAGTTTGAATTTTATCATAGGTGGAGGAAGAAGAAGAAGGCCCTCGTGTCACTTTGGGTAGATGATTTTGGGTATTGAAGACCTCATATGCATACATTGATCATTAGGAAGACCCCACGTTAGGAAGGTGTGCATATGAGATGATTTAGCATGGTTTTAAAAGCCTATGGGCTGGACTTCTAGTTAGAGAGAAAACAATGTATTAGTAATGAGTTATTTTAGTCTTTTTATTAATTTGGATATTTTAGTCTTTAAACAAGCAGAGTTTACATCTATTTAAACTTATGTTCTGCTGTAAATTTTTAGTTGATGAATTTTATGAATGAGAAAAGGTACTCTTGAGTATTCTCCTGTGATCGGAGTTGGTGTGATGATATGGGAGTGATTCCCTAGCAATTCGAAGGTATCTTCTTGATTGTTTCTTTCTTATTCTCCTTCATTTTTATTATTTTTCTATTTTCCCATTCAAGAAACCATAATCTACCAAACCCTAGATCTCTTTTTTTCCTATTGACACCTACGAAACCCTAGCCCTACCCACTGCCCCTTGCTGCCACCTATTTCTTCCACCTCTCAGATCAGCCGCAGGTTACACCAGCCCCTGCAAACACTGCTGTTGATTACAGTAGCCATCCCTATCCTCTTCTTGACTGTTACAGCCCTCCCAACAACCCTTCCTTCCTTCCAGCCACAGCCCTCCCCTGCCCTAACCTTGCTGCCCCCTTTTCCTCTGTCCTATTGTTGCTACAGGCCATCTGCAGCATTCCAGTGTCGCTACAGGCCCCTGCAGCATTCCAGTGTTACTACAACCCACCTGCAGCCACCCCTAGTGCTGCCGAACATAATACAGTCCATTTCCCTTTTCTGCCCCAACTCCCCAACAGCCCTACAAACCTGTCCCAGCCTTTTTCCACTTTTGTAAAGTTGTCCCATGACTATTACATCCCTTTCATCTTTTCTTCTACCGCTGTTACAGAATTCCACAAATTGCAAAACCCTAAAACAACCATACCTAAACCCTAATTAAATTCTGAAATCCCAGAGAAGGTTAGAAAATCTACATTGAATTGAGAGTTAATCCCTAAGCTTGTGGTAACATCATGGAAATAAGAATCGCCGAAACCATTATGTATAAGTTTCAATAGCCCCCTGTACGATATTTATACTGATACAAAACAGGAGATACGTATCGTTTATTAGTTATTGTTTTAATTCATGGTGTAATTGTTGTTGTGTTTGCTACTTTTGTCTTTGAGTCACTTCCCATGACTTTATATTTGATAAATTTAGTTCTTATAACCAGTGTTACCTAGGCACTTCAGTTTTCCTAAATTTTGCTGTGCCGACACTTGGACGTGACACAACACTCCATGGCATGACACTCGGTACATGCCTATACCGTGTCATGATGACATCAATAAGGTTAGGCATGTGGTGCTTCAAGTATGTCGTTCCTGTAAGCATCTGATTTTTACACCCCATCCCTAATCATGGTTAATATCCTTAACCATGGTTAGCCAACCCTAAACCTAGCCCTAACCCTAAACCTAGCCCTAACCCTAACCCTAGGTTTAACCCTAAACCTAGCCCTAGTTCTAATCCTAGGTCTAACCCTAACCCTAGGTCTAACCTTAAACCTAGCCCTAGGTCTAACCCTAAACCTAGCCCTAGGTCTAACCCTAAACCTAGCCCTAACCCTAGGTCTAACCCTAAACCTAGTCCTAATCCTAGGTCTAACCCGAGGTCTAACCCTAAACCTAGACCTAACTCTAGTTCCAACCCGAGGTCTAACCCTAAACCTAACCCTAACCCTAACCCTAACCCTAGGTCTAACCCTAGACCTAACCTTAGACCTAACCCCCCTACTAAGAATCCCAAGTTCCAATGCCCAAGCCCTTGGCTCAATCCTAAACCTCAAAGCCCGAGGCCCCAAGCTAGCTAGGTTAGCTTAAACCTTTGCTAAAGCTCCAAAGGGCCCAAGCCCTTAGCCTAAAACTCACCACTTTTAAAGCTCATACCCATGACCCGTGGTCCATGGACTAGACCCTAAGACCCATATCCCTTTTCTTGCTAACCTGTACTCCAAAATCCATGCCCAGTTTGAATTTCACGCAAAAGAGGAAAACGCACAGGCCTCTGCTCCCATGCTTCCACCTTCTGCCTCTCCAGATTGACCACCCAATCCAATCCCATTTTCTCCACCTACCACCTGCCATCAGCCCTCTCCAATTCTATAAAACCCAAGGCAACCAGCGTTGAAGGGAGGGGGGTGAATAGAGAGAAAATTTGAAAAAATTCAAAGTCTGTTGAATCTTTTCTGTGGTGATATTTTCGGTCTCTAGAGTTGAGGAAGGGAGTGCCTTGGCCCTCCTCACGAAGAAGGTCACTCACTCACTCAATCGTAGACACCTCTCCCTCTATAAGCTCCATCTTCTCTCTTCTTTTAAAAAAAAAAGAAAAGAGGGTAAGCTTTTACATGTTCTGGGGTGTTTATTTTTTTGTTTTATTCAAAACTTGACCTCCATTAGAATAGTGGGGAGGTCTTCATCCCTTTCAATGGGATGGAAGACCACCCATGAAAGCTACAGGCCTCATAGCCAAATATTGGGGAGACATTCCCTCTCTTTTATTTTTCTTTTACTGTTGTTTTTCTCTCCCTTGTCCCTTTTTTTTTTGCACAGTTTATCATCATCCTCATTTTTGCAGCACATGCAAATCTAGGACCTAGGTCCCTAGACCTTTCTGGAGGTCTGCAAGATTTGGGGAGGTCCTCTGGGATCGCCCCAGCCCAAGGCATCGGAGGTTTCACTCGATTATGGGTTTTGCCCAGGACCGCAGTCCTCACACCCTCTCCCTTGGCCAATGGCCTTCCCTAGAACCTAGGATTCATCCCTCTCTTGGTCCCCTCATCACCTGTAGGCCACTCGGATTCCAAAATACTTCAGCCATTGCATGATGCTGAGTAGAAAAGAGAAACTCCAGGAATCAGTTCTAAGTTAACTTCATTCTGAGTTTTTTTTCTTTTCTTTATCGTTTGAATCTCCTCTAGAGGCGGCTTGCCACTTGACCTGTGTGCAACATCCAAGCTAGTCTCATGTCCTGGCTTGAGCATTAGCATCCCATAGTTTTTCCCCAGGCCATTTTTTTTCTTATCCAAAAAGGTGCTAAAACCAGCACTGTTTTGGATGGTGGGCATCATCTAAGCTCATTCCAGTTCTTTGATCCTTTGGGTCTTAGTGTTGGAGTCCCATCTAGGTAGAATCCCTGATAGTTAGGATTATACTCTCACGATGTAGGATAACACTCGGATGGAGGAAAACCAGATATCTTTGGTTCTGGGTTGTGTTCTCTTTACATAAGACTACTGTATTACAATGGGTACACTGAGATATAACTTATAAGAGATAGGCAATAGGATAACACTTATCCTTAAAGATCTGGTTTGGTAGTATTATCATGAGAGAGAGGAGAACCATTGGAGAATCCTAACTATCAGGGGCTCGCTGAGATGGGACACTTAGGCCCTCTGGAATCCTTATAGCATGATGAACCTTAAGTGGTGGTTGAACTAACCTTAGTTAGCATTTCATGCCCCTTAGTCCAGAATGTGTAAGAGGTCATCCTAAGCCTTGCGTTTATTTTGAGGCCATAACTAGGGTTGAACTAACCCTAGCTAGACCCCCTCACCTTGGTTGTTCCATAATAAACTATATAAAAAAAACCCAAAAAAATAGAAAATGCAAAGATCTTCAACTAGAGTTGAGCATTAAAATTTAGAATTAGGGTTAAACTTAACCCTAGTTAATTCCCTTTACCATATAGACCACTAATTAAGGTTAAACTTAACCCTAGTCAATCCCCCTTACCACATAGACCATTAACTAAGGTGAAACTTAATCCTAGTTAATTCCCATATCCTATGTTGAAATATCATTAAAAAAATCTCAAAAAAATAGAAAATATCAAAAGGACCAATATTTTTTTTTATAAAACCAAGCCACTCCGGTGCACACACCTCTTAACCATGGTTAATAGCCTTAACCATGGTTAACTCAACCGTAGCCACTCTGGTGCACATACACTCCCCTTACCCCGGTACGGGTTAATGTACCACCCGAACTACGCTCAGTCTGATCCTGCCCCGGCGGGTACGTAGGCAACCCGGGTTCGACCCTAGTCTGGCTTTCTCTTTTTCTTGGATTAACATAATCTAAATACTCAGACATTTTTCTTGACTTTAATTTTGGCTTAAACTTAGGGAGTAAGTAATCGTCTTAGACGGGGGTCCCGAGGTGCCTAACACCTTCCTCAAGACTTAATCGAATCGCTTATCCTAACTCTAATCGAGACCGTTAACCCTAATCTTATCTTGGGTCTTATTCCCTTAAAATAAACAGGTGGCGACTCTTAGTCAACCAGTGAGATCCTAGAGGCCCGTTTTAGTGTCGTTCCTCTGCAGGGCTCGTCTCGGAAGGAAAGGCGTAAAATCCTGCGCTCACAGTTCCATTTTAAAAATACAACTGTTAGGAACTTTTTATCAAGTTGTGTAGCTTTTTCGAAAACATAGAGGAAATTTTACTAGAAGAGCAACGACAACAACAATGATCAATATGTACGTCTCTCTCTTCTCTTCTCTTCTCTTCTCTCTTGTTAATTTCTACTCTCTATATGAGTTTTATAACTTTGGTATATATTTTTAAAAAAAATTGGGTACAGGTGATCCCCTCTCTTTCTATTATTATTGAAAATATTTGAATTACAATATATATAATCATTTAAAAAAATATGACGTTCGTGCCGCCGTATTAAGATTTTCAGAACTTTTCGTGCCGAACACCTCTAGCCACTTTACACTTGGCACTCGTACCACATGCCTAGGTAACACTGCCTATAATTCATTTGATTTTTAAAAAATTGAATTTATTTTTTCTTTAAAATGAAGAAAAAAATTATATTTATTGTTCGAAATCGATACGTATAGGTTTTGGTTTGGACCAATACATTACCCAAAATCGTATTTTTAATCCTTGGGAAACATAGAATTCCATACAACTTCGCCGATATAACCAAGGGTCGCATTGTAGGTTTGTGACGTGACCTCACATTGTTATAAAATTGCTTTCTTGAATTTTCTTGGTTAATTGTTTGTGATAAGATTGCTATTTTATAACTTTATTTATTCTTGTTAATCATCTTGATCTCAACACACTAGATTTTAGGCCATTGCATAGTCCTACATTAGAATGTTTACTAGGGTTGGAGTAAACATCATTGTTCCAAGAAGTTGTGTGAATCTCAAACCTACAATAGTGGGTGCATAAGCATGGGGCTCGCTGCTTCATGGAGTAATGAAGGGTTATGGGCCTTATCCCTGCCTAGACCTGAGGTTTTTTTTTTCGAAGCTGGGTTAGCTTGGACAACCACCTGATATTAATCACAAAAGTTATACATGATATCACTACCACACTAGCCTAGTTGGCATCTGTTTAAGACATGGTTCGAAAACCTGAAAACTCGACTTGACTCGACTCGAAAGTTAGCCGGGTCGAATAACTCAGAAAACTCGAAAAAAAACTCGACTCGGTCCAACTCGGAATATATATGTAATGGATTGAAAAACCTGGGTTAAAGTACGTTGGTTTTACAGCTTCAAACCTATAAACTAGGTTTAACCGAACTTATAGTAGGTTGTCTTTGTAGACCCCAAAATAATATAATGCAAAAATAGTGTGACCTTCGAGTTTAGGTTTATAAAAATACTCTTTTGTGACTCGACCTAGTATGGCGAGTCGAAAAACTCGGCTTGACTTGACCGAGTTACTTGAATAACTTGACAAATAGTGTCTCCTAAGAGTTTTGAGGCAACTCGACTCAAAATTCACTTGAGTCGAGTAACTCGGCCGAGTTACTCAGGTGACTCACCGAGTTTTCGAACTATGGTTTAAGAGGCCTCCACATTTGCTTAAGAATATAAAGCCCTCATCAAGTCTTGTTATCTGATTAAAGTTACTAATGATCTATAAAATTGTAATGGTAGCTGCAATGTTGCTGCATAAGCAGCAAGGTGGCGGTTCCATAGAAGCAAAGGGTTCAAAACCTGTCTAGACCAGCCTAGTGTGTCACCTCAGCAAGGCATCTACACACTTGCTTAGGTGTCTAAAATCCTTGTAGGGTCTTGGTGGCCATTTATCACAAGGTCATCGGGTATGCCGTTTGCCTGTTGCTTACTACCTATGTAGGATTGATAGAAAATTCTTTTATCATTTTATAAAGGGGATGATAATAAGATTGGATTCATTGTTCCAAATATCGGTATTGGGAAGTCAAATATAGGATACGTATTGGTTAGATATGATAAAAAAAAATCAGGATATGCTAAAAAACACTTGGATACATAAGGAAAAACTTGGATACCTTGCATAAAACTTTCTTTTAATACAAATATAAGCTTAAAACAAACCAAATGAAAGTCCCCAACTACATTTATAACCATACATATGCGAATTAAAATTTTATAAGTAAAAAAGGCATACGTGCTGATAAATAGGTATGAAAATACAAACATAGTCACTTAGCCAAGTATATGGAATACAATCTAGATATTAAAATGTTACATTCAATTTAATACAGGAGAAAGTAATGACTTACATTCACAAAGTCAACTTTTTTTTTATGGGTAATATTAATTTCATTAAAAATAAGAAAGATTCACAAAATTTGAATCCTCAAGAAGCAAAGCAAACAACAGAAAACATGCTACAGAAAATACAGTACAAAAGCACAACACTAAAACAAATAAAACCTCCCAACTACTACTACGAAATAATTTCGTCAAACCCTATCTCCACCAAGTCAAATTTAGTAGAGACCCAATCCCACAAAACCGCACGCGAGCGGGAGCACACTCTCTCCAAGGGCGACACAGAATTATCAAACACCCTCTTATTTCGCTCTTTCCACGAAGACTACGAGACCAACCCTGGGAGAAAGGCCCAAATAAGATCCATCAGGCTATCCAACGAAACTAAGAGCCAACAGGATAACGAAGCCCGAAAGGACGAGGGGAACACCACGCGACCCCGAGCTCAGATAGAAAATACAACCAAAGCCTCCTTGCAAGCGGGCAATGAAGAAGCAAATGGTCAACAGATTCCTCCTCCACCATACACATACAACAGCGATGAGGAAGACTCCATCCTCTCTTTCTCAAATTGTCAAAAATTAGGATTTTTTCCAAAAAGGCAGACCAAAGGAGAACAGAAACCTTTGAGAGCACTCCATTGAACCAAACCAACTGATGGGGGAACTCCGCAAAGGGACCCGGGTTAGCTACCTGTAGATAAGCTTTCACAGAAAATCACCCATTAGAGTTGTTAGCCCAAATCGGACGATCCCTTGCGGACGCATCGATACTCACCGACTCTAGCAAGGACAACATATTGACAAAAGCTTGAATTCCCCAGTCATTGAGCTGTCGGCTAAAAGAAAGGCTTCAAAGTCCAAACAACTAAACCCGCTCTCCTAATGAACATATCCTCAACTACTGCCGATTTATATGAGGAAAGTAAAAAAAATGTCCTGAACACTTGCTTCAAAGGGGAAGACCCGCACTACGGATCTGACCAAAAATTAATATCCGCCCCATCCCCAATCACGAGACGGGTATGCTTGACAAACTCGGCCCAGCCTGCCACAAGGCCTTTCCAAAGACCAAGCCCATGAGGGCCCCTAGGCTGCTTTGGCTCCCAACGATCTCTATACCCATGCCAAGCCACCACAGACTATCACCTTCATCCCAAAATCTCTAAAGCCACTTCCCCAATAAAGCCTTATGAACCGCCTTGATTGACCAAATGTTGAGACCCCCACTCTCTTTAGGCCGACAAACCCACTTTCACCTCACCAAATGAAGTTTCTTAATTGTTATCTTCTCGTTCCATAGGAAGTCCCTTTGCAGCCTTTCCAACTTAGATGCAGTAGAAGCGGAGATTCTGAAAAGGGAAAGGAAATACGTCAGAAGACTACAAAGAATACTCTTCAGTAAGGTGAGTCTGCCTCCTTTAGAAAGCAACACAGATTTCCACCCCGACAGCCTCCTATGAAATCGCTTAATAATCGGCTCCCAAACCGACTTCGCTTTGAACGGCACCCCCAAAGGAAGATCTAAACACTTAGTAGGAAGCAAGCCGATCTTACAACCAAGACAATTAGTCAACATCTCCAGGTTAGGCACCTCCCCAACTACAAAGATCATACTTTTCTAAAAATTGATTTTTAACCCGGAGACGACTTCAAAACAACGAAACAGATAATTGATATGAATAAGATGCCTATCCAAAGCACTACAAAAGAGAGTTTCGAGAACTCTCCCTCTTCCCTCCACGCATTTGTTCTCAGACCCGTTCGATAGATTTGGCTTGGTGCACTGCTAGTCAGGCAGGGGTGGATTTCAATATTTTGTCAGGTTGACACTGTCTAGGGTGCGCTTGGCGGAGTTTAGGGGTCTCCTTGGGCCCCATGTTTTGTATTTTTGGTTCTGCGTTCTGGTTCACGATCTTGTGAGTTTTATGTTGTTCCCATCTTTGCATCTCTTTTTTATATATATATATATATATATTGGCCTGCATTATTGATAAAAAAAAAGCACCACAAAAGAGCAAAATATCATCTGCAAACTGAAGATGCGAAATCTGAATCATAGGCCTTCCCACCGCAAAACCACCCCACACTGTCTCTGATGCCTTCCTAATCATCTTGTTACGGGCTTCAGTTACAATTATAAAGAGAAGGGGAGATAGAGGATCGTCTTGGCGTAGACCACTTGAGCTTTAAAAAAAACAATAAGGGGAACCATTGATCAACACTGAATAGGATGGAGAAGAGTAGCAACACCTCATCTAAGCACGCCACTTAGGCCTGAAGCTTATCCGACTAAGGGTATAATCCAGAAATCCCCAATTCATATGGTCATAAGCCTTCTCCATATCAATCTTGCAGATAATACCTGGGTCTCCCTTCTTTATACACTCATCCACCACTTTATTAGCTATAAGGATCCCATCCAAGATTTGCCTTCCCCCCACAAAAGCGTTCTGCTTTGGAGAAATCACATGCTCAATCACTTGAATAAGCCTAACTGTCAATACCTTCGATAGTATTTTATACACACTACCGAGAAGACTAATGGGACGAAAATCATGGATATTCAGTGCCCTAGGCACCTTAGGAATGAGGGCGATGAAGGAGCAATTAAGTACTAGGTCAAACAAATTAGACTGGAAAAACTCGTGAAATACCTTCAACAAATCCTGCCCAATAATTGACCAACACTTCTTATAGAATTCAATAGAAAAGCCATATGGCCCAGGGGCTTTGTCCCCTGCCATGCCTGAAATTACCAACTGCACCTCCAATTCCGAGAACGACCTTTCTAATTGACTACTCATCTCCTCAGAAATGCTCTTAAAATGTAGACCATCAAGCAAGGGCCCAAAGGCGAACTTTTCTTTATACAACGAGCCATAATACTCCGCTGTTGTCCCTCCTATGTCCTTTTCATTATCCCATATCTTGTCCCCAATCTGAAGGTTGACAATTTTGTTCGCTCTATGGCGCAAAGAAGCCATACAATGAAAGAATCTCGTGTTTTTATCTCCCTCTTTCAACCATCTGACTCACGACTTCTGTTTCTAACTAATTTCCTCACATTTTAACAAATGTTGGAACTCCTGCCTCATAGCATCTCTCTCTTTACTCTCAGGCTCCGACAAAATGGACTGCTGCTCCTTCAAATCCAACGCTGAAATGCCCTCCAAAATAACTTTTTTCTTTTCATGAATTATCCCAAACCCTTGCTTATTCCAAATCTGTGGCATGGGGCTCTTGGAGTACCATATTCGAGCTTAAACTGAAGGCAGTTACACATGATAGAAGCTCAATACCACATTGAGCTTCGTATTGACTAGAACGAGCTCAGGAACTGAATAGAGTGATATATTATAAGTGAGTCAGGCATATTGACAATAATGCGGCCAACTCATGTGAACATGGTATGTGGAATGGTACATATGTATGTACGTTTGTTGTAAATTCGAGAGCTGTAGAATCTCTTCGCAAATGTCATTTGATGCTTGGGATTGAGCATGTAGTGACCTAACACCATATAGAAGCAAATGCGTGAAATAATTTTACCGGTCTTTTGTGTTTTAATAATGTTTGACATATTAAAAATTATGAGCTCTTAAGATTCGAAAAAAACCTTGCAATTTGGAAGTTGAAATTTAGCCCGGACGACTAAAAATTGAATTTTAGCATTGAATTGTAAATTTAGATTTCGCTTCTTTTAAAATTTAAAATTGGGAGTATTTTTAATGAATTTAAATGGGGCTACCCAACATATGTTAAATTTTTTTTTGTAAATGTTGTATGTAAGTTTTTTTTGTTGAACTGTTTCTTTATTAGTTGACTGTTTGATCCTCTAGATGAAAATATTTTTGAAGACTAAAATATGAAACTTTTTTCTCTAACTTTTGGGTTTTAGTAATGTTTTGGTATAGTAGAATTTATGAAATTTTAAGATTTGAAAAATACCTATCATTTGAAAGTTGAAATTTTGACATAATCCCTAAAAAATAGATTATTTTTTGAATTGGAAAGTTGACTTTTTATTTTTCAGGAATTTGGATCTAGAATATTTTTATTGAATTCAAATTGAGGGTATAACCTTATTTACATATAAATATCGTAAGTAAATGAAACCATTTACTTAAATGATATTTTATGTAAATAAGCTGTGCGTATCAGGTCTGTGCAGTGACTTCTAGTATAAATGGAAGGAGAAATGAGTGCAAAATATGCATATCAGTACCGTATCGGTAGCATATCGCCCCAACACGGCCAATACGGTGCCGATATGGGGGATTTTTTTTTAGCGTGTCTATGTATCGGGTGGGGGAAAAACCGGCTCTTATCGGGCGCTACGTACCAATATTTTGAACCATGGTTGGATCATTTATAGCCTGGAACACCCCATAAAAAAGATCCTCGAATTATGAACCCTTTAGCTGTGTATGTGTGCTGTGCTGGGCGTGCGTGTGAGAACACTTTGATATGCTATATTTAAAATTTTAAATAATTCGTATGAATAGAAACCTTGATATTAGGTGGCTGCATATTGATGTTAGGTGTGTATTTACTGTTTCATTATTGTTTAATTTTTTAAATCTGGTTATAGAAGGATAGTAGCACGATGACAGGACAAATTGGTTTGTTTTAAGAGTCTATGACACTGTATATGAATGAATTGGTTTTTATCTGCACTTTTTTTTGGATAATCATCTTTGCTTAAGTAAATGATTTTCCAATTAAAGTTTCGGTTCTATCACCCCTACCATATATATATATATATATTTTTTGGTAAACCCCTACCATATATATATATATCATAAGTGCTTCGTTCATAAAGTTGGAAAAAAATGAAAAGTGTCAAGTTAAAATTTAGTGGGCCTGAGGTGCTGTTTCGGAAAAGCTGAACATCTGCCCAAAGAGGGCTTTTTGGTTCAAGAGTTCAAGCCCTGGCACTTGGCTTCCTATTGGTCCGTGCTGGAACATCTCTTTTGTTTCTTTTTTTTGTTCCTTTTTTTTGGGTTTTTTTTTTGCATCTGGACCCAAAAACGCAGGTTTTTTTTTTCTGCTGTATATTTCTAGGTCAAAAGTTGGTCTGGACAGCAGATTAGGTTTTGGGACATGAGCCAGATGTGAAATTCCTACTCCCCGAGATGTTCATGAAGAATAATCAATACCGAGTATGGAAGACCAATATGAAAAGTCTATCCAAGGAGTTGTTGTTTGGGTAAGCTGAAAAATCAGGCCCACAGAAATTGGCTCAAAGCCGAGTTGTTGATAACCGAGTGGGTTGGTGCGGACATCCAAAGGGACTAGTCCTTGCCTCGAAGGTTTGGGATACCCTCTGGTACCAAAAAAATAAATTAAAGTGAGCTTCAGTTTGTTGGCCCTGGTTTTACCATTTTCGCACATTGGTCCCTAAAAACCAGAAACTTTTTGGCTGAACATTTGTAGGCCTATATATATATATATATATATAACATTTGTAGGCCGGGTAATGATTTGGCCAGTGGGTCTCATGAGATACACCATCAAGAAAACAAATGAGCTGGTATTTAGTTGGGTCCAAAATGTACACGCCCCTTTTGCCCATATCAACCAGAGAGGTTATGAGAAGGAACATTACCATTGTTTTATCTCACGTGAATCTGGGGGTATATTAATATTAGCTATTTTTTTTCACCATTTCTGTATTGCAAGATTATCTGATGCGTGCTCTTTATGCTTTCTATTTTCTTGTCTTGCAGCTTTTGCGCCCATGAATAGGGGATCTGGTTTTGACTTCCGTGATTCAGCTTCCAGGAATCAGCCCTTTGATGCCCAGAAATACTTTCCCAGGTCTGAAATGGACTGATCAGAAGACTATGACAGTACAAATTGCATGAGGATTTCCTAGCTTCACAGCTATCATTATACAACCTACTGTATGATGATGAGAAACAAAATTTACTCATGTTGAGAGAGTAGAATCTTCAAGTGAACAAACACTCCAGTTGAGATCTGAGAGCATTGGCTTTAACAAGTGAATTATTCTGGCTGGAAGTATCAGTTCTCTGATTAGTCATGTTTTGGTGGGTAAGCTGGACTCGAACACGCAACCTCAGGGTTGCAAATGCAATATGTAAATCAGCTTTTCTCATTGGTCATTGTTATTCAGATCTGGGAACAAAGATATCAAATTGTATAAGATGGATTACTTCCCATGTTATCATAAACAACATGTTCTGGAATGTGGATTTGCTTCCCATGCACAAAAAAGTAGATAAACTATTTTCTCTATTATAGAACTAATTTCTTATTTAAAAATTTTATTCTGATGAAATTAGGTGTTGAATTCTAACCATTGCCTCTTGATATTCTCCTCAGTTGTGATGTCTCCTTTGCGGAGGGAAAACAAATGAAATTCGCAGAAAATGGATTTTTTTTGCTTGTTTGTTTGCACATAAAATCTTAGAGAAGGAAATTTTTTTGAGGAAAAGAAGTTACTTTTGAGAAAAATGACTTACATCTGAAGTCTTGGTATGTCATTGTCCTGTGCAAGTCTCAGCCTCTATTCAGACCTTAAAACCCCTCGAACCTTCATTTTTTTTTCTAACGGCACTCCACTACTCGGTCTCCTTTAAACTCCGGCTATCTCGCTGTTGACGGTCATTGCTACGCCGTTGACTTCCTCTTTGTCATTGCCGACCATGTTTAATGGTAATCTCTCTCTCTTATTCTCTCTGTTCCCCACTCTCAAGCAGTAAAAACCATCACGTGCTCTCCATTTCAATCTCATTCTAGGGTGATTGCTTTGTGTTTTTCCTACCTTTCTCAAGTACTCAATCTCTCTTCAATTTTCTTAGGGTGCTGCTATGAGCACACCAATATTTTCTTATTGTACACTAAACATACAATTTACTTATTATACACCATTAAATATACTATATTTTATGAGCACACCAAAACTAAAAAAATTATCTATAAATTTTCTATCTATACACCAACCACTTTCTGAATTTGTTTGTTTCAGCGTACTCTTGGGAGTTTGAAGCTGCTTCTTCTTCTCATCTTTGAATGAAGAGAACCCCTTACATATCAGTTTTTTACCCTTTTTCTAATTATATTCTAGCCATGAAGTAGAGGGTTTCTCCACCCTCTTGAATGAAGGAAACGAATGAACTGATTAGTTGGAGTAACTCACGAAGTATCAGATAACTACATATTCAAAAGGACTCAGATTAAAGGAAGATATCTTTCAACAATTCAAGAGGATTATGCAAAGTAGTAGAAGGTCTGCTTCCCTTAAGATCTTCAAACAGAGCACACAAAATGATCGAATGAGGTTTCTCTGGATGATTAACTAGTCATTAACATAACAAATGGCTTTTGGATGCCAAGAAGAGAGATTTGGAGCCAAATCAACACAGTACCAGATCTCTAATTGAAAACCAACATGAAAAGTCATTTCAATTTAAACCATTAGAAATGATATAGATTTAGAGGGGGTGGCTGGGTGGGGGCATACTGACCCATCAAGTCTTATTCGGAACTTTTTTTTGGTAACTGTTTTACAAGATGTTACAATACATGCAGGAGTCCCTTTGTTATAAGATAGGCAATTATTCAGTATATATCCAAGAACCCAACAAGGAACTGGGCGAAAGGTTCTAGATAGAGAGCTACTTGATAAACATTAGTGGATTTCAAATCAGTGAACCGAGTTTTGGAGAAGAAGGCTTGGTTTGGGTGCGCATAGAAAAGAAATATTTTGAAATAAAACATGACTTTTTTAGTATTTGTGTACAATAAGAAATTGTTGGGGTGCTCGTAACAGCACCCTTTTCTTATTGTTTCTAATACCTTTTTTTTGGAGTCGTTCTAAGATATTCTGAAGGTTGTTAGCTTAAGAATTTATAGATTCATTGCCCTGCTGATTGGAACTGAAATTTCAGCAATTTTGAAAAGCTTTTAACTCAGATTTAGAGTTATCTTATGCTGCAAATCCAACAAATTCTGGGTTCATATAACCCGGATTTCTCTTTTTAATTGTCTTTTGAAACATCAGCAGTATAGTTTATCATGATTTGACTTGTGAGTACAGATTTTGTAATAGCCATGGGTTGATTAGGTCAACTCTACTACATTCATATGTGAACATAGTATATTTTTCTTTCTAAAATTTCCTTAAAAAGAAATGGAGGCTAAATGGAAGCACGTCTCCTTCCTCTCACCTCAAGTCAGGTTCTTTTGATGAAATGTGATTCCACTCACCTTAAGTCAGACTCTTTTGATGAGATGTGTTGGGTTATGCCTTATGCGGTTCATATGTTGTTGGCTTGTGTGTATGTTGTGTATTACATCTAACCAAAAAAAGCAAACGGGTGTCACTTACCCTCGACCTTTGGACGGTTGGTGTTACCCAATTAGTCCCACATCATTAGTGATGTCTAGCCTATGACTATTCAAGGATCCCTCCTCTCACCTTAAGTCAATCCCTTATGGTGAGATGTGTTGGATTATGTCTTCAGTGCTCCGTTTGTGTGTCATGTATTACCTTTAACCAAAAAAATGGAAGCATGTGATAAAGGAAGATATGCAAGAGTAATAACCAACTCTACAAATCTCTTAAGCAAAATAGAGACCCATTAAATGATACAGGATAATACCCACAAATAAGCATAAGTCCAAAAATAATTTTGCAGATTTAGATAATATCCACTTGATTAGAAAAATCTTTAGACAGATATGTCAATTACCCTGTTATTTCAGTCTTTGATATGGAGGCTCCGTTTGTTTGCTCCTAAATGATTTTACAATGTAAATCATTTAAAATAAAAAATAAAGAAAAAAAAATGAAGAGGGATAATTTTATAATTTTAAAAGTATATTTGAAATAGACAGATTTTATGAAAAAATGATATTCAAAATTTTAAAATGTAAGTCATTTTCTATAAAAGTTGCTCATTTTTCGTAAAATATTTTGTTTAGGAAAGATTTTACGTGTAAACAAACACACAAAAAATGATATTTTCCGTGGCTTTGATTTGTTTTCTCCTATTTTAAATTGAAACAATCGGAGCAGGAAAAACAAATGCTGAGAAAAATACTAGTTAAGACTTCAGAAGATAAAAGTTCAACTACCCGAACAAGAATAGAAGATCTTGCAAAATTATTTGTAAGAACAATTAATAAAAAGGAAATAATGATTTTTTAACCATTAACTTTTTTTGACAAAACAAGAATGAACATGCATGTGGAGAAAATATAAACAAATAGATTTAGAAAGCATAACACGAAGAATCTCCATTATACAATTCAAGCCAAAAATCTAAACTCCATGAATGTTGAAGTAAGAACATAAGAAATTAGAGAAATAAGAAAAATATAAAGGTGAGAAAAAGAGAAGAAATCTTCAAAGAAACAACTTTCTATACAGAGAGACGGAAGTTGAGGAATGAATACATGGGTAGTTTTGAAAGGAAAATAGTGGTACAAGGAAAAAGAAATTGAGAGTAATTTTGGGAAGATAAATGCAAATTGAGGGTGGATATATAGAGACTATTTAGTGAACTAAAATAAAAGGATTCTAGGAGTAATAGTGGAACCACAAATGAGATGAAACTTTGCTTATTAGGCCTTTTTTGTATGTAATTTTCAAAGGAAATTAGTGGTATAAGTAAAAGGAATTTATGGGTATTTTGGGAAGACAAATGGAAATTGATGATATACATGCATGTTATTAAGTGAATTAAAATAAAAGGATTAGACGATACCTGCTTGTTAAGCACTTTTTATATAACTTATAAATATGAGTTGTAGAAATGAGTTTATATTATAAAATATTTTGTCTAGATAAGTAATGAAAATTATTACATAAATAATATGAATTCACATAGAACAAAAAAAATGAAAAGTAAAATGCTAGTCCGAATAGACTTTCAAACTCTCACTTGATGCAACAACATGTGTTGCATGCTAGTCTCAGTAGACGTTGAAACTCTAATTGTGATGCCACATGTGTTGCTACCTTTTCAAGGAACCTTTAGAATCGATTCAAACCATAAGTTCTCTCTTTAAATATTGGTTTCTTAACGTGCTGAAGGGGTAGCAATGACAAATGGCACTACCACAGTGAGATTGAAAGTATGGGTCTGGCCTAACACTCCTCAAAGGAAAATTACCTCCAGTTGCCTCATGTATAAGGTGGGGACTTGCTGTTGCTTGAAAGTTCCCCAATGTCCATTGAATTCCTAAATTTTCTTTGGTTAAGAGTAACAAACACAATGTGCACACATTTAGGCCAACACACCTACCACAAAAAACTGAAAAATTTAAACTATTATTAGATATCTTTATAATTTTATCAAAATATCTCATCAACACTATAAGAAAACTACCGAGCAGTGACGGAAATTTTCGGTCACTAATACTCGATTTTTCATCACTAATACTATTAGTGACGCAAAAACATCCGTCGCTAATCCATTACTATTGCTTTCGTAGCTAAAGGTATTTAGTGATGAAAATATATTTCCGTTGCTAATTAGCAACGGAAACTTTCCGTCACTAATATTGGCGGAAATTGTTCAGTTACTAACTGGACTTCCGTTACTACTACCAGTAGTGACGGAATATTTCCGTCACTATTATATAATCCCTATTTGTAAGTTTGCAATTAAATATTAGAGACGGACCATGAGTGACGACATATGTTTCCGTCACTATAATCGATGTATTAGTGATGAAAAATTTTCCGGCACTAATATTCTGTCATGCATTGTCTCTTTAACTCGTTCCTAGCTACCTCCTCTCTCTTTCTAACCCATTTCCTTCTTTCTCCACTATCTCATTCTCACTAGGGCTGCACAAAGCCCGATTGGCCCGTTGGTGCGGCTCGGCTCGGCCCGAGATCGACCCGAATTTTAGGCTCGAACAAGCCAAGCCAAGCCTAAAAAAGCCGAAAACTCAATTAAGCTAAGCTCAGGCCAACTCCTGTGTGGCTTGGCCTGGGTCAAAGCCCGACTCGATTGAGGTTCGGTTTGGCCCGAACTCGGCTCGGCTTGAATATTATTAAAAAAATAAAAATATTATTTATATATATCATTATTATATATATAAATAATATAAAATATTATTATTAAAAAAAAAAAAGGATTCAAGCCGAGCTCGAGCCAAGCCAAGCCCGACTCGAGCTTGAATCAATTCGGGCCAAGCCGAGCTTCGAGCCAAGATTTTGAATTCAGGCCGAGTTTCGGACCACACTTTCAAGCTCCATTTCAGGCCGAGCAGGGCTTAGGGCTCGATCGAATCCATTCAACTGAGCCGGTCTTGGCCAAGCCCGGCCAGAATACAGCCCTAATTCTCACATCCTCTATTTTTCATTCCCAGTCATGAAAAAAGAGAGTAAAATACAGAAAATGTGAGATTTGAAGGGTTCTGTTGGGAAAAATATTCGAAGAATCTTCTCGTCACGTGAAGTTGCATTCACCGCAATGGAAAAGATAAACAACAATGACATCTTGCATAGGAAAACATAAATTGCAATACCAGACATTTGTCGATTGAAGAAGAGAACAAGTCACTGTATATCTCTAAAATTTGAGATTCTTTAATCATGTTACAAATAGCCTTTTTTTTTTTAATACTGCATGGAATTCGTAACTGAAGATTATCCATTACTTTATTCTTTAATCGTGTTACAAATAGCTTTATCTATTTTGCATGAAATTTGTAACTGAAGATCCACTACTTTAACCTTACTACTGTAGTTGAAATACTTATTATCAAAGCCCATAGCTAATGTCTCTACCAATATATTTTGTTTTACGCATAACTTTCAAGCAACCCAAAGTCCCAACTTAGAAACGGGGCAACTGCACGTAATTTTTCCAAATAAAAATTTCATATAAAACTATAAATATATTAGAGGCGTAAAAAATGCATTTACATTCGGATTGTATTCGTAATATATATAGTTAGTTAAATAAAATTTTGAAAACACAATAATATGAATTCACAAAACTAAAGTTTCCAGAGGACAAAGATGACAAAATAGCTCAACTGATGTTTAATTGGGAGAACTTCATTATTTTTTTCAATATTTCTTACAAGTGTTTTTAGTGTCCCCAACTTTTGTATTTATTTGTAATTTTTATTTATTCCGAGAAAAAATATTTCTCAGTGTTTATTTGAAATATGTCTATATTTTTTTTTATATATTGATAATTTGCTAGTAATTACATGTTATGTACACATATACATATGCAAACTTATGATTGTTGGATCTTATAACTGCATTCTAAAATTAACACTATGTTCATAAATACCTTTTCCTAGCTAAAATGTGCCCATCTCCCGGTGAATTGTCATTGATTCCCTCTTGTTTTCCTATTGCCATGTTTTCTATTGTCTCGAATGATGCCTCAGGTTGTAGATATGTAAGAGGTAGTTGACCCTGGGTTGGCTTGGTCTTGGTTGTCTGTTAGGTTTTGTTGTTTTTCTGGTAGGAGTCTGCCTAACACCAGCTATCCACAAAAAAAAAAAAAAAAAGTTCATAAATACCTGTTTCTGTCTTAAGGTTGATGAGTCGGATTCTCACGACGACTTACATGGACAATGTGTACGGACTTCAACTCCAAACGTGGCCTTCGCTTTGGCCTCGGATTGTCTTTGGCGAAGCCAGAAACCCCTTGTCTGGGGCAACCATAGAATAAGGGACAAGTGGTGGAGAAGTCAAAATCATGGGCCCCATGATTTTGACTTCTCCACACTCTATTTGACACTTGGCGATAAGGTGTTGAGATAAAGGGAGAGAGACATCAAATGGGGAGAAGTCAAAATCATGAGGGGAAAATGAAATTACTTCTCTCCTTTTTAACATCACATGTCCCGTAGTCTATGGTTGCCCGAGAGGGGCTTCTGGCTTCGCCAGAGACAATCCGAGGCCTTTTGCTTTTAATGAAGAAGATGCAATATTACATGCACATCAGAGATGGGGCTAAGCCCATTGTATAATAATGACTTCATATAGGGTACACAATTTTAATTTCCTAACGTACCAGGAGACTTAAACCCTTAATTATAAATTCTCACTTTATTAATGCCAAATTTACCATTATTTGAATAAGACTAATACCCTAATTTAGAGTGAACTTAATCTAAATTTTGAATAATAATATTTTTTAGATCGTAATTGAATAACAAAATCTTACATTCTATTGGGAATAGGGGTGTAAACGAGCCGAGTTGAGCCGAGCTGAGCCAGGTGTTACTCAAGCTCAGTTCGGGACATATATATGCTGGCTCAAGCTCATCTCGAGCTCAATTCGAGCCCTTGAATGCTAGCTTGAGCTCGGCTTGTTTATAGATAATCTAGCTCGAGCCGGCTCGCGAGCTTGAACTATTATTTTAAAGCTCGTTTACCCTAATTTTAACCAAAAAAAATAAAATCATAGTCTGAAGAGTTAAACATGCTCATCAGATTCTCCCTCCGCCCCCCCGCCGCCCCCAAAAAAAATTAAGAACTGAACGTAGTTACTTTCGTGAGTTTAATAGAAGAAACATGATATAGAGAATCTATAAATTTGAAAAGAAGAAGTTAACTTTTAAGTATTACCTCAACAAAAAATTATATTTAAGTTACTGAACTTTTATGTAAAAATTAATATTATTAGGGTATTGTAAATAGTACAATAAAATTAATCAAGTTGAACTAAGCTGCTCATTGGTTGTGTTCGGCTTGATTAATAAACAAGCTCAATCACTTAGCTCAGCTCGGCTTAGCTCAACGAGCTCAAATACCTAACTCAAGCTCGGCTCATTTCGAGATTAATCGAGCCGGCTCATGAGCTGGCTCGACTAATTGACAGCCCTACTTGAGATGCAATGATCAATTAAAAAGAATTTCATTCTCAAACCTCCTTTTAAAAAATATGGACAAATTGGAACCTGCCTATAAATTCCATTAAAAGAGTTGAATATATGCATTGAAATGGCGATGTTACCCTACCCCTTACTTAGAGCATCTCCGAGACTTCCCTAAACCAGCTCCTTTGGTTTGTTTAGGAAGCTAGTTAGGGAAAAAGGCGCTCCAACAAGCTATTTAAAGTACAAGATCAAAATTGGGAGGGCATTTCAGCTCTTCAATGGTGGCAAGACATTTCAACCCTTCAAACTTATTAAATTATTATTTTTATTAAAACTCCCTGAAAATCGTTTGAACCCTCAACCACAGCCAATTGCAATTGAACTAGTAAGGGAGAGTTCAATCACACTCATAGGCAAAAACGTGTCCCTTTTAATTTCTACTAAATGTGGTTCAGATTTACTAACCCTTGGGGTTTAAAAATATAATCTTAGATTTCAGAAAAAAGTATTAAAAAATATTTAACTCTAGTTAAAAAAATTTAATTCTTATGCTTAATTTTGGGTGGTGTTAGATACACACCAATATTTGATGACTGCACCCCATTAATAAAAAAATATTGATTGCACACCATTAAATTAATAAAATTACTTGAATACACCAAAATAAAAAAATACCTATAAATTTTATATCTACACACCAAAGATTTTATTGTTGGGATACAGCTCATCACCCAATTGCGCCTAGCTCTTAGGTCTGTAACCATATGTGCAGGTCTCCTCCACCATTAATGGAGTCCTAAAAGTAGCAGGAGCAAATTAGTCTTGCCGGTATAGGAGTCTTCCCATGTCGAGTAATACTAGCAGCCTAGTTTCTTGAGGGAGTTAGAAACCTGAGATCCTTTGGAAGATGGGAAAAGAGTGTTTCAGATACTCAAATAGGAGTAGGTCTGTTGGTAATCTCCCTCGTAAGTCTTGAGGAGTTTTAGTTTTGTTGGCAACCCAATGGACAGCAGACTAATCCAAATAGAGTCCAAATCCTTTGAACTCTCCAAAGCTATGTTCAAATCACTGAACATGGAAAGCGTTATCATCGAGAGTTTAGGTGGAGCTCTCAGTGCTCCCATGGATACCGGAGATATTCCTAAATGGGAGATCTGTAGTGATCTTCAATCAAACGGAGTTTTCATCAAGATTGCGATCTTCAGGAACGATCACCATTCTAATACCATCTTCATTCTAGAGAGTGTTAAAGGTTGGGGTTGGAAGGTTGGGGTTGGGGTTGGGGTTGGCGTCAAAACTGAGATGAGAAGATGACAAGAAGCTGGGATGCGTCAATCAACAAATGTGAAAACCGAATAAGAAAAAAGAAAAATGGGATGCGGTAATCATTTATTGGGGTGCGCCTATCAACACCCTTATTTTTACATGGGATAGGGATAGGATTGGTATCGAGTCAAGCCGAATAGTGGTGTGTTCAAACTTATTCGCTTATTAAATGAACTCGAAAATCATGTTCAAGCTTGTCTCATTTATTAAATAAACGAGTTTAGGTTTTACTAACCGAGCTCGAATAGTTCACGAACAGTTTAGTTTATTGGATATAGCTATTTATATTAGGTAAAAAAATTCACTTTATTATCCTAGGCAAAGACATCACGGTGTTAACTAAAATTTTAATATAAGATTATAATTATATAAAGGATATTCTTATCATATTAAATACATTATATACTATCAATCTTGGCTTAATTCCATACCAGAACCTATGTTATTCAATAACGACTTTAAAGTACCTCTTTTAAAAAGAACTTCATTCTCAAACCTCCTTTTAAAGAATATGGACAAATTGGAACCTGCCTATAAATTCCATTAAAAGAGTTGAATATATATATTGAAATGACGATGTTACCCTACCCCTTACTTAAAGCATCTCCAAGACTTCCCTAAACCAGCTCCTTTGGTCTGTTCAGGAAGCTAGTTAGGGAAAAACGTACTCCAACAAGATATTTAAAGTACAACATTAGAATTGGGAGGGCATTTCAGCTCTTCAACAGTGGCAATACATTTCAACTCTCCAAACTTATTAAATTATTTTTTTATTAAAACTCCCTGTTCAACCACAGCCAATTGCGATTGAACTAATAAGGGAGATTTCAATCACACTCATAGGCCAACACATGTCCCTTTTAATTTCTACTAACTGTGGTTCAGATTTACTAACCCTTGGGGTTTAATAACATAATCTTAGATTTTAGAAAAAAAGTATTAAAAAATATTTAACTCTGGTTTAAAAAATTTAATTCTTAAGCTTAATTTTTTTTAAATATTTTTTTTGAAAATAAAATTATATTGTTGAACCCTATAGGTTAGAGAAACTTAATCATATTTAATAAGTATTAAAAGAGACGTGTTGGCCAATTGGTAAGATTGAACTCTCAATGGTTGTAATAATGTTAAAATAAATTGAAATTAAAAAATAAGTATTTAATATAAATAGAGAATAAATATGGAGTAATGTAAGATGCAAAAAGAAAAAGTAACTCCACACTTGAAAATGCTGTCAGTTTTAGAGAAATAGTAGGGAAGTTGGAAAGATAGTGTTGGAGATGCTCTTAGGTAATAACAACTTTACCCTTCTTCAATCTTCATACATAACTCATCTCAATAACCCATCTCAATCTCTCACACACCCTACCGTCATCAACTACTTATGACCTTTGGTAAAATATCTCTAATGAGCTCCACATTAAAAACACTAAAATCTACGTAGTCTGACGATTCTGTATGTGCAATTTAATTGCTGATCAACTACACTCTCAAACCTATGATCAGCCCGAATCCCAAATCAAGACCGTTCATTCTCTTGAACACCTGTTATAGTGTCAAACCTCATAACACTATCTGATCAAAATTCTTAAAGAGAGTTGGTTAATGGTTCAGATTACAAGATTGCCATGATCTTTTACCATGATCTCTCAAGACCTCTCCCTCATCACTCCAATCTACCCGAGTTCAATTGCAATAGGCTGTGGTTTGATCTCGTAATGAAAGGGTATACTGCCATTTTAAAATTATCATTTCAGTTGGGGGTAACTTGACATTTCAATGGAAATATTTAACCTTGTTAACGGAATGTTACTAGAGGTCTCTCTTTGTCCATATTTTTAAAACGTAGGTTTGAGAGTAGAATTCTTTCTAAAAGAGACACTTTAAAGTCATTATTGAATAACTGAGGTTCTGATTTGGAATTAACCCATCAATTCTTTACTTAGTATGTAATACATATACTTAATGAAATAAATATATTTTAAATATTTTAGTAGGCTAATATATATATATATATATATATATATATATAAAATTGAGTCAAACTTGTAATGAGCCGAGTGGGGTGTATTCAAGTTTGGCTTGTTAACCAAATGAGCTCGAGCTTTTAACGTACCAAGCTCGAGTAGAGAGCACTGTGATTCGTTAACCACCCTAGATAGGGTGGTTATATGGCTATTGAGTATTGACCCTTCAAATTGACATCAATTCAGTTGGCTGTTTGGCCAAAAGCAAATACAATAGAAAATTTGTTGAGCACTTAAAATAATTATAATTGGAATTCCAGAAGATTAGAGTTTACCTTTTTTTATTTTTTTTCCTTTGGGAAGATAATTGGAATTCCAGAAGATTAGGGTTTACTTTTTTTATTTTTTTTTGCTTTGGAAAGATAAGGGTTAAATGTATAATAAAGCTTGTGGACTGCCATAAAATAATTTTGAGGAAAAAAATTAGGGTTAAAATTTTAAGGGTCATATAATTTTTTTTGGATAAAACTAATAGACCGTACCATCCTAGAGGTAACTGAGACACCACTGTGAACACCCCATTTTTACACCCTTTAATCCTATTTTTCTTTTATTATTTTAAATTAATTTTAATTTTAATTTCTTTATCTTATTTACTAGTGTCAAGGAATTGAGTTCGAGAGAAAGAGAGAGAGAGATCCGCTACTCAAGAATTCCCCAAACCAAAACCCGTGTCATACTTAGTGGCCATTCTTCAATGTTCAAAATTCAAAACCCAATTCCAGACCCTAAACTCATTTGAAGCTCAAGCCCACACTAAAGCCCATAACCCACTAACTCATGTCCACGACCCGCGACCCGTTTGCAACATTCTATAAAAACCAAGAGTTTCATCCATATATAAACACCTTAAGGTGTTTAAACCTAAAGGAAAATGGAATTTCTTCTCTGGGGAAAACAGCCGCAAGTCTCCATCTCCTACAGATCACTTCCCAGCAAGCTTCTCCAATCCGGCGATCCCATCGCAGCAGGAGCTCTCGCCTGAGCTCCTTCTCCATCGCCATCTCCCTTCATCTTCGGCGAGGCCAGCAATGCTTAAAATTCGGCCAGCCAGGTCCTCGATCTCCTCTCATTCGATTCACCTCGGCAGAGCTCTCTCTCCCTTTTTCTCTCTCCCTCCCATTTTCTTGCTTCGTCGGTAGCACCTTCATCATTGCAACAGCAGCTCCATCATCGGCTTCTTCCCCAAGATCTTACATTGGCCCCCTTTTAAACAATATTTTATAACTTAATAGCCCTTGATATTTACTATTTTTTAAGGAGCCAACTTGGTTCCATAATTTATGAAAAATATTCTCACATATTTATAAAATATTTTTTTCTTAAGTTATATATGTATATTTTTTATTGTATATAAGAAAGTATATTACACTACATTTATAAAT